>JAWMRA010000161.1:10931945-10975681 GCA_035584735.1 Pseudotriccus pelzelni | reverse complement strand
CCACATATATACACACCCCACCCGCAGACAGGTGGGTACCAATCATCTATACAGAAGACCAAAACCGCTTAGAGAGGAAAAATTAAAACTCCTGTGCGCTAGAAAGCACTTTACAGCTTCACTACCACCCTACAGGACGCTGGAGAGGAGAGCAAACGCTGCAGCCTGAAGAGCTGGCAGTGACCGCTCCCGGGGGGAGCTCAGCTCCTTTCCTGGGCTCTCCTGCATCCCTCCCCCCGGCAGCAGAGCGGTTTGCGGATGAACGGGCGTGAGCAGGGACAGCCGAGGGTCGCCCTCGCCGCAGACGGAGAAGACCGGTGGATAAGCAAGCTTCGGGAATGGCGGTGGGATGGGAAGCTGGCGTCGCCGGCGGCCTCGCGACAGTGCCAACGGAGTCACGACGGCTTCTGGGAGTTGTTCATGTTCTGAAACGAGAGGGGAAGGAGAAGGGGTTGAGGGGGGCTGTGCTTGGGTCGGACCCACAGCGTCTTGTACGTACACGTCAACACAGGGACGGGGAGGGGTAATAAAGCCACGCACGGGTCACTACGGAAGCATCCGCCACAGAGGAGAGGACACTGTTCACCCAGGGGGAAGGGGGACCCTGAGATCAGCTCAGTTGGTTGGAACATGGTGCTGAAAACACCAAAGGCATGAGTTCAATCCCTGTGTAGGGCACTGGTTTGAGTTGGACTCGATGATCCTTGTGGGTCCCTTCCAATACAATATCCTGTGATTCTGTGGGGGGAAGGATATGCTGACTGGCTACCCACACCTGTCCCCTCAAGCATTGCCTGGCTTTAACTACAGGGTGGGAATTTGACAGAGACGTCCCTAAAAACTGAGCTAAACCCAAGGCAACCCTCCCACCCCACCTGGTTCACACTTCTAACGCTGCTCTGTGGTCCGTGCAAGGCAAGGTGACAGAGGACCAAGGTGTTCAGTCAAGGAGCCAAATTAAACATTTCTCTTGCTCCCCTTGAGGGTGGGCAGTGTCCCCTCTGCCTGCCAAGGGACAGGTCAGTTTATCCATCCTTAGCACTGACAAGAAGAGGCAACTCCCACCAGCAATGCCAAGGAGGTCCCCAGCATGGGTACCAGCCACCACCAGCGGTATGGCAGGAGCACCCACTCCCCCAATAACAACCCCATGAGGTTTCATGGGCCCTAGAGACGCTCCAGACACAGCCCTGATACAGGGTGACAACAGGTACCCACCAGCATGTGGTGGGAACCACAAAACCAGAGACAATCAGCTGAACACAAGCAGGACCAGGCCCAAGGAAAGCATCCGCTCACAGAGAAACCCAGGGGAGATGACCACAAGGACACTTCCCAACTCACAAAACTACACAAAACAGGGTAGGGGAAAGAAGGACTAGGAAACAGCTAGGAAGGTTTCAATTTTTTGGAAGAAGTTTTTGGGTTTTTTTTATTTGCTTTTTCTACCTAAGCTGCCTCTTACAAGCACCAGGAATCCCAGTCACGCTACGAGGCAGAGCTGCTCTCTCTGTTATCTAAGGAGACAGAAGGAGGGTCAGGAAAAGCCACATGCACCAGAGCCATTTACCTTGGAAATATTAGTAAAGAGAAAACTTTGAGAAAGTGACAAACAGGTCTTCTTTAGGCATGAAAAGTGAAGGGGAGAAGAAGGGAGGGGATCAGGTGGTTGTTACAAAGTGCACTTTGGATCACAAACCAAGCAAAAGGAAAAGAAATCATCACAGCAGGTAGTCCCCACAACCCCAAACCAGCTCAACCCGACAGGCACATCAACTGCCTCTCCAGGTGTCCCCTGATCCTCCTGCATGGGAATCAAACCCCAGTAGCAAAGGCTGATGCAACAAAACACCCACTGCCAACCCAGTCCCCTGGTTCAAACTGGGAATGTGGTGCCTTCCACCTTCCCTGACCCCATACAGGTGGTGATGGGACAAAGTGAGTGACCAAATGTAAGACACACACACAGCCTCTGAGAGTTTAACAGCAGCGTGAATGTCACCAAGCCTTTAGTTTGGCAAGTCTTCACGGGTCCCACAAAAGCAGCGTTTCCTTTAAGTCCCACACTAGCAGGTGGAGGCAGCTCCCAGCAGCTGGACATTTTAAACCTGCTGCTGCCAGCCTACACCCAGGATGGGCAACCATCACTGCCTGCTCCAGCAGAGCTCTTGGTCTGGCTAAATCTGGCACAGCCATCCGCCAAACTCAACACCAGGGAGTGTTTTCCATGTCCCAGAGCTAGCACTGAGGCATGCAGTGCTTTTTATTGCAATATGGATCAGGGAAAGGGTGGATGGAGGGATGGACAAAAAAAAATAAAAATCAAAAATGCATTCAAAGCAACCCAAGAAGACCAAAAATTTCATCAGGGACTTCTGTGCCCATGAGCAGCACGGAAAGGAGCACAGACATGCAAGCCATGCTGAGCAATTCAACCTCTACATTGGCCCCAGGAGCACAATGATCTTCCCCAATCCAACCACCAGCAAAGCCAAAGGAATTCCTAACTTCCCGTTTCTCAAAAACTTTTACTCTAGAAGACCCCTGGGCACCACCCCAGTCTCAACTCAGCCCCAAAGTCTTCAAGGTCTTTGAGAAGACATTTGAGCACAGCTCAACAACTGCTGCACTCTCAAGTCAGTGATGAAGCACAAATTGAGTCAAAAAGGCTTCAAATTTACCCAGAAGCTGTCCTGACGCTATTACACAAGGATCTAACAGCACTAAGACAAACTGTCAAAAGCCTTGATTACTCATAATCGGTGCATTAAATGGTCAAGGTTTTTAGCTTTCTTCATAAAGATAAAGAAGGACAATTTGCATCTACTCTGCCCATGGCATCTGGGCTGACTGTTCCCAAAATCCAGGTTTGCAGAACTACAGATACCTGGTCCCAGGATCAGTCCACCTCCAGAAGACACACTCCTGAGAAGGTCAGAACCTTTTCAGATATCACTCATAGACACAACTCTGAGCCCTTGGGAAGGACAAACCACCCAGGTCTATCACCTAGAGCACAATGTGCCATCAAAAACGGGACAACTCCAGGAAAACCCAACAGTATCTCCCGTCCCATGACTGTCCAGGAAATGTAGGCATCATCAACAAAATGCGATAACTTGCTTCATTTCACAACAAAATTGGCACATTTAATCAAGCTAGGATAGTCGGGGGTTGGACAAAGCAGCATCCATAGTCTCCTCTTTACCTTTCCTAAGACAAATCCCCCCCCAAAACAGAAATATTAACTCCAAAAAGTCCACGCTCCAGCCAGATTTCCCGACAAAACAACCAGTGGGATGGCAAGAGATATGGAAAAGGGGTGGAAGGGGGAATAAGACACAAGAAGGTACTTACAGGCATGCCTTCCCTAGTAAAGGCTGCAGAGAGACAGAGAGAATGGAGAGAGAGGTGTCAGTAACGCCGCGCCAGACTGGGCAGAGGACAACGGACGGCATCCGACAGCCAGAGCTTCCAAACCCGGAGCCAGCAAAGGGTTTGTGTGAGACTCAACCCCTCCAAGCAGACCCCAAAAGCTGAGAGACAGACTGAGCAGTCCCACTTGGTGCTTGCTGGGGTGGGAGGCTCGTGCAAAGCAGCCACCAAGCAGAGCAATTCGGGAGCACAGAACCATTCCTAACCTGCCCGGGGGTCTGGCTGAGGAGGGGCAAGAGGATACCAGACAACACAGACAACAGAAAGAGGGGTTCGGCAAGACAGTGAGATCCAACAGGCAGCTGGTGGGAAGGGCAGCATGGCAAAGCAGCTCCCGTGCTGCTTCTCCAGTACCATCCCAGTTCCTTAATGAGCTCAGGGAAGGGAGTTTGTTCCTGGAGAAGCGTGCATTCAGCAAGGTCTCTCTTCCTACATCTCTTCACGGGTGAGTGAAAGAGGAGAGGGCACATGAGCACCACAGCAGCCACCCACAGGGTTTCACTCAGGTTCACCACACCAAGATCACTTCTACTCAGTTTTGGTCCACTTTGCCTATTGTTCCAGGAAGGAGATCCCTCCAGCCAAAGACGAGTCTTGGCAGCTCCGTCTCGAGGGAAGCACAAGAACAATCTGCTTTATTGCAATGCCCAGGCCTACACTGGAGCCGAGCACACCCAGAGGGAGGGCACGAGCCCTTTGGCCCTGCTCCCTCTAGAAATGCAGCTCCCTGGGAGGTCGACACCACAATGCTGGACAGCGAAGGCGCTAAATTAACACAGCCTGGAACTTTGAGAGCGCCATGAACACCTCCCAAAACCCAAGAGAGGATCGACATGGACCCTTTGCCGGGCGCTCCCGAGACCAGCCCAAAGCAGGGAGGGACAGCAGCCGTGGGAGGAAGATGCATCTCAGAGACAGCAGCACAGGTTGCGACAAGTGCAAGCAGTTCCTCAGCTTCAGGAGTGACAGGAGGACAACAAATAAAACAACAAGAACAGTAACAAAAAAAAAAAAAAAAAAGAAAAAAAAAAAAAAGAGAAGTCAACTAACTTGTCCCGGCATCTGCGTGGGCACTTCCTGAGGAACACAGCCTGGCAGGGCGGAAGAAACAGCCACATGCTCCTCAAAGCTGTTGATGCGAGGTTTTTTGGTGGGCTCTGGGCTTGCTAGAGGGGTAACGCTATTACGTCTCATGAGCGGGTTAGGTCCCTTCTTTGCTTCCTAAATTAAAGTGAGACAAAGAAAATAAAAGTAAATATAAAAAAAAAAAATAAAGTAAAATTAAAAAAAAAAGGGAAGAAGGCGACAGTTATAAAGGGAAAAAAAAAGGAGCAGGTTGTTTTGGTTTTTTTTCCTTAAAGTGACCTCTGCTTTTCCCCACAGTCACTGTCAATGAGCAAACGAAAGGCTCTGGACACACACACAAAAAAAAAATCCTGATACAAAAGTGTTCAAGAGCACAAAACCAGAGGAGGGGGGAACAAAAAAAAAAAAAAAGGGCTCTGCACTCAGACACAAGAGACCTTCCCCTCACTTAAGTCTCTGCTCACAAAAAAGTAACTACAGATAGCCAAAAACACCGAGCAGCAATCAAGCCATGACGCTGCACGACAGAGAGAGGTGCCCATTGGTCTCCTCCTCGAAGCCGGTCCTTCCACCCAGGGAGAGGTGTGAAAGCAAGAAGAGGGAAGACAAGCCAGCCCAAGCCGATAAGGAAGGTTTGGGAAGTGGGAGCAGCGCAGCCAGCAAGGGTTGGCACCGCCAAGCTCCAACTCAAGCGAGGAGGGATGGAGGGGCAGCACCGACGCAGCCGAGCAGGGGACCCAAGCACTTTTTGCACATGTCTTGCTCCATCCTACCCTTGGCACTCCTGCCATCCACAGCAAGGGTGGTGGAGGAGGGCACTGATGGCCCCCACGGCAGGGGGGAGGACTGGCCTCCCCCTTACAGCCGTGGGGAAGGAGAGGTGGCCCAGATGCTGCCACCAGCCGAAGTCGGGAAGTGAAGGAAAGGAGACATGGGCCAAAAGGGGATGGCTCCCACTGTCCAGCATCCAGTTGGGCTCCATCACCATAAGCACAAGTTGGAAAGGTCCCAGCATCTGGGACAGGGGCACAACATCCCCGGAGGCACCCAGACCCGACACCAAGCTGGTATCCCCTTCTCTGGCCTCTGAGCTCCCACTGGAGCACATGGCAGACAGACCAGCCCTTACAGGAATTTTTTCACAAGAGAGGTCTCCTCCCCACAGCATCCCCAGCCCAGCATCACCACACCCCACCCTGCAGAAAGACACTCTGGTAGCCCCACGGTGCCATGGGCATACCAGGAAAAATAAAAAAGAAAAAAGAAAAAAAAAAAAAGAAAAAAGAAAAGGGGAAAAGACAGTAAATGAAAGATGATTTTAAGAAAATTATTAAATGATTGCCCTGACCATAACTGCTTTTCAGCTAGCTAATCATCTCGCAGAAGGGTTGAAGATGCAGTTTCATCTTCAAGAGAAGTCTCTTTGGATTATCGGTGGAGTCTGAGCTTTAGGGGTGTGTTAACTCTGTCCTTACTGGACCAACTATCTTCAAGTTAATGGAGCTCTCACATCTAATTTGTTTTTTAAAAATAACATAGACTGTGCTTTAATAACAAGATCTGTTTTGAGAGTTCCTGGCCTCTCTAAACTAAACCTTGTGCTTTGCTGTCAGTGCGCTGTTTTGAATCGGAACTTTTACCATTTTGTTGTTGCTCTTATGTTAGTCTCCATCATCAATACTCACACACTGAGTCCCGCTGAGAGCTCCTGGCAGTGCCTTTCATCATTCAAAACCTCTGAGGCTCTGGGGAGGGTGAAGTCCTGGTGCCACCCTGGTCACAGAGGGCGTGAGCCCTTGCGGGGTGCAGTGAATCCCCCTGGCCACTGGGACACAGCCTGAGCCAGGCTTTTGGGAGCATGAATCAAGACTGTGCAATGAAGACACAGCACAGGCAGTGCATCCCTAGGCCTTGGGCAGGGGAGCTGCTCCAGGGGTGTATTTTCCTGCTTAGTCGTCTTATAAAAACAGCTTACAAAGAGCTTTATATTTCCACGCATGCAGAGTGAGCTTCTCCACTTCCCTTCCTGTTGCAGGAGCCTTCCCAAAGTCATACTGTCTCTGTAGCCAGCAGTGCACCAGGCTGTGTCTCTGCTTCTCCTTACCGTGCTGCACTGACTCATATGCGAATATGGGTATTTTAAAACCTTTTCCCTGAAAAATGCCTTTATTCACTAAGTGGTAATTACATTGGACTGTGATGTTTAAACAATTAGTAGAGTTGCTTCACAAGCTGCAGCTGAACAGGCCTTTACTGTCACAGGGTGGATGTTCCTCAGGGCAGGTAGGGATAGACAGTATTTACCATAATTTAAATCATCTGCATTATGATTATTTTTTACTAATGCAAATTACCATCTTTTCATGTCAGTTCAGCCTATTCACATTCAGAACTTGCCTGCTTCCCTTCTTTTTCCCAGCTGAGAAAATCTGTTGATTATCAACAGTGATGTAAAGGACAGATCTGAGGGGATTATGTAAATAAGTGATTGAATCAGCACTTCTGCAGTCACTGCCAACATGAAAGCCATGTGACATTTGCACAAAAGAAAAACAAAGTAAATGCAGATTATTTTTTGTCTATTCCCTATGTTCAGTTTAAAAATTAAAATTGCAGCAGCCCTTACTTAGAAAAGAAACATAGGAAGCAATTAATTACAACATCAGTTGCTCTAAGCTAATGAGAAATCCACCTTTCAGCAGATGGATCACCAGCATCTGTTTGAGTATGTTCTATTACTGGTACTGCATCCCTTAAAACAAACAGCATGGTTTTCTCTCATGAGTTTCTGTTTTGGGACAAAACCCCAATGGGTCAGTCCAGGTCTATCTGTTATTCTGGCCTTGCGGTCTTTGGTCTCTGGAGATCACAAAGAGAAATCGATGCCAGTGGGGTGGATGGGGTACAAGGTTTACAGTAAAAGCACGCTCTCCAAATATAGTTCATCTCAGAGACCCATTACATTACAGTAATGCAATGTAATGGCTCGTGGCTTCCTTCCATAACCGAGGCATTATTTTGCAATCTGCTGTTGGGAGTTACGTAAAGCCTTTCACAGCAGAAATGCATGCATATGGAAAGGACAAGCCAGGCAAACTGTTCACCTCTGTATTTCTATATTTGTATTGATATTTATGATAGGAAGCAAATGGAGGGAAGTGCTGAAAGAGCTCTGCATTTATTTTATCTTTCTGTCTCAGTGAATCCACTCTTGACTTTTCTGCGGGCTGTAAGAGTTCAAGGTCCCTCCCTGCTAATGCAAGGTCAGTCAGTACTCTGGCACTGGAGCAGCTCACTTCCCATGTTACATGCATGGGGAGCTTGCCGTGTTTTGCTTGTGGTTTGAATTAGTGACATGTGTCATGCTCTTATCAATGCAATTCCTGGTTCATGTCCCTTCCTTCAGTGAAGGAGACACACTGCAAATACAAGGAACAGCAGCTTGTAGGTGAGAAGGGGGCTTCAGCTCTTTAACCATGATCTGAAATCCACAACTCTGACTTCATCCTTTGCAGCATCAAGAACAGCTTCTGCATTTGTTTGTTTAATCCAAAATGTATTAATAACCTCTACCAGCCCTGACCCAGCAGGACCTCGGACACCCTGCATGCATCGCCCTTGGGAGAGACAAAGTCAGTGCTGCTACACACACTTTGTCTTGTACTCCCTGTTCTTCTTCCCCAGAAAGCATTTGCCAGAGGTACAGAGGCAACCATGCCCAAAACGGAACCATAGTTTCCCTCCCATACTGTAATAAATCTGTGCTGATTGATTTATTCAAAGGGATCAGCACTAAAAGTGAAGTCACTATGAATCCAGAACATGCTCTACCCAGTGACAGCCATTTCATTCCAATCTTTGCTGCAGCCTGCATGGAAATACCATGGGCAGTGAGAGATATGTTAAAGGCAAGGTAAGATTATGTTTATGGTACAACACCAGGCCTCTTTGTGGTAAACTTTATCATTACTTCTCTCAAACTTGTTGCTGTAGGTTAGCAGAGGGGATAAAGCAGAGGAGCTTTAATCAACAACCTCAACAAGAAAACTGGGAAGCCCTCCATGCATTGGCTCCATTTTCTTCCCTAGCCTGCTATTTTGGTCACTTTTCCAAATCACACATCAAGCAAGCCCTGGATGGATGTGGGCCCCTCATTCACACTTTGGTGTGAATAGGAAATGAGGAGTGTACACTCAGCATCTTGCTGGCCTGGGCAGCAGTGCAGTTACACTGCAGATGCCTGCTTTAATTAGGAGATCTTTACTTTGCCAGCAGACCTGGGAAAGACAAAATGAAAGCTTGGAGGCAATGAATTGCATTTTGTTCTTTTAACCTTTCTTCAGTTAGCGTTTTCAATCTTTCTCAGATCTTGGCTTACCTACTGAATTTGATTCTACCTTCACTGGTCTCTGTAACATTAGCAATATTCTTTTTCTTTTAGATACTTCATCCCTTATAACTGCAAGAGCAGGAATCTCTGTATTCTCATTTATCCAGGAAACCATTCATAACCATTGCTTTTCCCTAGCAACACAGTATCACACAAGGCATTTCTTATAAAGAAATTCCAATAATTCCACATACATAGGCCTGCACAGAGAAGGTAACTTGCATTCAAAGACAGCATTGTGCAAAGTGAGTCAGATACTTCAGATGACCACAAATATTGACACAATGGCAGTATTTAGTGTTCTGATCTTGTACACCATGACCAGGATCAACCCTTTGTCTGCTGCCCTTAACCATTACAGTTGTCAAATTCATAGGCAACTAAAATGTGCACAAACACTGAAAATCAAGTGAAGTCATCTAAGTAAAAATGACCCTGAGTAACTGCTTTCTAATGTGAACTCATTTTGGAGGGATCTTAGTAGAAATTGTGGTTCCACAAGGTATTTTTAATGTTAGTCCTTCCACAGCAATGTCTGTGCCTTGGTGCTCGCTCGGGTGGCATAAAGTCTTGCTTCATTCAGATCAGAGGGAGTGACTTTTACATAAAGGGAGATTCTGGCCTTTGTGCTTCATTCAGACTAAATCTCTACTAGAGACAATCTAGGAGCTGGCTCTCCTAGCAGCATCGATTTTATGCCACCGCATTGCCATAGTTTGTGCGGAGGATATGGAGCGGCGGATGCCCTACTTGCTCTGTTCCCATGACAACACCCTGCAAAGCAGCTCCCTGCGAGCTGCTCCCTGACTGCCTCATCGCGTCTGACAGCGTGCCCAGGCTCCGACTTTCAACCCAGACAACGCCTCTTCCTTCAATTAACGAAGAGTGTTTTACAAAGAGAAAAGGTTTATTTGAAATGGTAATGTTTTGATCCTCAGAGCAGAGGCATTAAGCTCTCCATCACCCAAACACAGGGAGAATGGCTGAGTTTCATTTGCCATTTACACTGCACACTGCTGCTTGGTAATTTAATCAGGAATGGCTTTTGGTTTTGCTGCAGGGACTATATTTTTTTCGTTGGTGCTGTTTCTCCACATATGCTGAAGTGAATTAATGTCTAACAGCACTTCAGGTAACCCCTGATTTCATGTAGTAGATGGCAAGGAGTTAGATAGCTCAGACTAATATTCTGGAGGGAAAGATTTGCTTTTGTTGTGGGGAACCTTGTCCTGCCAAAGCTCCAAAAGTTGTGTGCCTCCTGGCACTGCAAGAGTGAAGCCTTGGGCCAAATACAGATTGGTCGAGCCGGCGGCTGTCCAGGCAGAAGTCTTTGGAGCTGATGCTTTTGGCTGTAGAGCTGAAAAATGTGGAGCATAAAGATGAGTTCAGGGCATTGAAGCTGAGCAGCAGCAGAGGGAACTGGGCTAAGTTTTCCTGCCTTGCCAGTCCAGTGTAGTGTTATAGTAAGGCAAAGGGTGATATTGTTCTTTTTGAAGTTAAAAAACAGTTTTAAACATTTTTTCCAGTATGGATTCTAAGTTTGCTTTGCTTTTCATATGTAGACTGAGAGGTGACAAGTTTATACCCTTTCTGACACATGAACCACTCTGAGACTGGCAAGTGCTCTGCCCTGGCATGGCCATGGCCATAGCAAGGACAGCTTCCTGAGGTGTGAGTAACAGGCTGACTTACCACCTGTGATGTCCTGGAGCGGCAAGTGCCTGTAAGAGGGACACCAGGGCTGTGTCAGTGAGCCGGACCCAGTGCGCCCTTCCTCTGACTGCAGTGCTCTGAGCACCCCTTGCCTTGTGCCTCTGTGTGTGACTTGAAAGTCTTGCATGACTCAGCTGTGGAGCTGGGCTCACCCTCACAGGGCTCAGCATGAGGTGCTCCCTGCCCTGCACCGCAGGATGCTGACAGGCCCACGGGTGACAGCACATAACCCTTCCTGGGCTTTTGCCTCACCAGTAGCAACTGATCTCAGTGTTCCCTGCCTGCTGAGTTTTTTAGGACTGCAAAGACTTGGTATAAAATCCACTGCAAAAGCGCATTGCCCACATAGACAGAAAACGTTCTGTAGGTTGTGAGCTCAGGATATCCACCAGAAGGATGCTTGTCCTGCTTCTTGGTGACCGCAACATGCATATTTTGATTCAATCTGCTATTTAGTGTTGTCCAGCCCAAGCATTTCTGTGACCCCAGTATCAGCCTACACAGTATCTAAATTACTGGCTAATCTGCTATTCCATTTTATTTGATCTGAGCCTTAAAGACCAAATCACGTGTACTGCAAATTACTCAGTGTCCATCCTTAACTTGGACAGCTTCAAGCAGGTGCCGAGGAACAATTAGATCACTGTCTGTAGAAGGTGCTATTTAGCTGAGAAAGAAAAGACAACTCTAAATAAGACAGATGCAGGGAGAGCTCAAAGCTTGCTCATACTGATAATGAAAATTAATCAAACATCATTAGCAGTCTCCAGAAAGTTCAGTACATCATGTGCTTCAGAGATGTGCTTCTGGTTGTTCTCTGCTGGACGAGAGCACCCACTTCTTTCAGCTCAAGGGCAGAAAGGAGATTTACTGCATCAATTAAAAGATCGAAATTTGGAGCCTTTTTGAAACAGGGTGAGGTGGCTTTCTTTGAAAGCGGTTTGGGCCAGCCTGAAATTTAGTGGTGGTGATCAGCCATGATCTCTGGGGAGGTCAATAAATACATGCAAGTGATTCTAGTAAATACATAACCCTGGTTTTCTTCCCATAGAGTGGTACTTACCTAGAGACAGTCCATTCTGAGCAGTGGTCCCTGAGAGACTGCTTCTACACCACTTAAATATAACTGTGATGGGCTCTCAGGGAAGCAGCATATTCCATGCAGGAGAGCTGTGGGGACAGTAGATAATTAACACCAGTCTCCTACGGATTATCTTAGCACACAGTTAATTCTACTCATGTCCTCATGTCCTTTCTTTTGCCATCTCTCCTGTCTTCTTCACTTTCACTCACTAACATCAAGACCTGGACACTGAGTCCAGTCTGTTTGTATCATGTTTATCCAGTATATTACTGGACCATTTTTTAGAGCCTCTGGACTTCACAACTGAGTGTTTTGTTTGAGTTTTGTGTTTGTGTCTTTTGGGTCTCTTTGTTTACCCACCACCACTGCTTATGTTTATGGTTTGGTATTGTGGGTATGGTGGGGAAAGTTAATAACTGACCTTGCTACTCAAAAATGCATCAATTCAGGCTTAAAATCAAGAGAATAAAATCTAAGAGAGTAAAAGAAATTCGAGGTTTCTGTTTGCACATGAGCATGCAGTTGTGCAGACCTTCAGCACTCCCACAAACCAGTCTTATGGCTGGTGCACATTATCCCTTCATCCTGTCATGCAGAGTCCCGAGACCTTCCCTCCTGAAGGTGGGTTCTGGGGGTACCCCACTGACTTCCCTGCAATCACAGTGCCAAGGCTGGGGCTTCGCCATTGCTGTGCCTGGCCTCTATTGCACTGGTTACCTGTGACCCTCAGGAAAAAACAAGCCATCCTTTTCCCCTAAAGCAATAAGAGGTGCATCTGTATCACCTTAACTTGATTTGGGATGGTGGAGAGCGGAAGTGCAGGGAGAGCAACTGATGTGGGCTCATTGTCATCAGTGTCTTCTAATACAATTTTTGAATGAGAGGATCCTATTAACTTCCTTTGTACAGACTACAGTAATTCATTATGTTAGAGCTTTCTCCAAGAAGGTTTTTTTCAGCTGCCACTATGCTCAGATGGTCTCTGGACAGCTACAGGTGAACCCCTTTTCCCTTCTTTTTAAGAACTACATAGATAGTGTGTGAATTCCCAGTAGCACATCGTCAAATGCTCTCCTGAGGGCAGGAAATGCTCCCTGGAGTGGAAAATGATCTTTGCAGGAGGGGGAGGACTTTGCTGAGAGTTAAATAACACCCAAATATTATACGCATAAAGTCAGCACCCCTTGTTGAAACAAGTTTAAGCATTCCCTTGTCAACTGCACCTCTCACCAGGTGGAACGAGTGCTGCCCCATTGTGCCACACAGTCCTGAAGCACATGCACAGGACAAGAAAACAAGATTTTGGAGCTTCTGTGGTGGGACAGGTTGCTGAGGAGTGTGCCCTGCACACCTGCAGCAGCAAGGATGGGAGATTTTTACCTGCCTCATCCTGCCCATGTGTCTGGGCTGTCCATCCCCCTAGCCCGAAAACCATAACCACTGCATGCTCAGAGAGCAAATTATTTGGCAAGGCCTTAGTACCAGAGGAAAAGATAAATTCCTCACCTACATAGTCTCCTTCTCCTCGTAAGAATGACCTTTTCAGAGCTCCTCTCTATGGTGATCAGAAACAACAGCATCTCTGCTTTTAAATTGCTGTCTGTAGCAAACCCCTTAAGAAGCCTGTCTCACTTGGCACTTTATAGCTGATAAAACATTGACCAAGACCATAAGAGAGATGTCCCCACTGAGACATTACTCAGTCCTTACAGATAAACCACACCTGAGATCCTCACTTTACTCATTATTTAATTGGAAGTCACTGAGCAGGACATTGGAAAATGGCTCATGACCTTAATATCACAGCATACAAAGCAGCAGGAGAAAAGAGATGGTTGGCAGAACTTTCCTTGCAACAAAACATGGTCTCGGTTGGAGAAAATTTACCCAGGAGAATGCTAAGCTGTAAATGCCAAGTTAATTAGTCCTCATGCATAATTTCTTCTTAAAAATACACTGTCTTCTCCTTCTGGAGGAATTAGAGCCCATTTCCCCTTCTGTTAGCCTTAAAAGTCAATCTGAAAAATGTCATTGAAGCCTAAACCAAAAAGCATCACGATGCTTTCAGTAGAGAAGCTTTCTGTGAGTAGGAGCTTAAAATCCCCAGATTTCCTCTCTAAACCTGCCAAACAGAAGGCCAAACAGCCTCCCCAGGGCACCACTCACAGCAGACCCATTTCATGGGATTCTCAGATGACTGCACTGTTGAGGCCCAGTTTCCATGTTACACCAGCTCCAAGACACATTTTGCCCGTTTATGGGGTTTGTCTTTGTCTGACAGCACCCAAAAAGGCTAGTGGCAAAGCCCTGACCATTTTTCATATGTCCTGGTCTCCACTGACCTGGATAAAACCAGGTCATTGGGCTGCAACGCACTCATGCTGGGCTTTGTCCTCCACCCAGGGATTTTGAGGTGGTTTTTTGATTTATGATCCAGGAAAGACCAGTGATCAACTCCCGATTACATTTTTATTTTCAAATTAATAGCCAGTTCTGTCTAGTGTTGCACAGTTTCTCCTTGTCTTTGTTTTCCATGACTCAGTATGTTTTGCATTTATCAAGCGCCTGATCACTCGCCCTGCTCAGTCTGATCTGTTTGTGGAGGAACAGGGTACTGGGGTTTATAGCAACACTTTCAAATATGTTGGTTTCTCATTGGGATCACAGGTCTCAATATTGCTCCTTTCCTTTAACAGTATTTTTCAACGTTGCCTTTGCCAGCACTACCACTGAGATACTTTCCAGCTGGCAAAACCTGGAAAATGAGGTGTCCAGCTGTACACCCCTGGGTTGCAGTGGTAGGCTCTGCCTACCATTTCCTTCCAGCAGAGAGAGTTTTTAGGTGCCTGGGTCCAGGTCTTCCACCCCAGTCTTCCTGGCAGTCCTCTCTTAGTGCTTCATTCCTTGGGAGAAGCACTTGCTGCCTTTCTTCTGCCACCAAGCTGGGGCACCAGCTTTCTGCAGCCCCCGTGGGGCTGCTGCCCAGCAAAAGCACAGGGACAGTGTAGCCTGCTGTGCCCCAGCAGGGTCCCTGCAGCTCCAGCCCAGCCCAGCCAAGCACAAACAGCCGTGTGGCGCTGCCAGGCGCTGCAGCACAGGGCACGGAGCCTGTGCAGGCTGCGCCAGCCCCACAGGCAGTGCACCCCCTGGAGGCACCTCCGAGAGTTAGGTGGTGGTTTTCTCACCTACAGTGGCGGTGTCTGTGTTCCATTGGAGGGATGAGGCTGTTTCTCCTGGTCTTTGAGAAAGAAAGGTGGGAGGAGGTGAGCAGTAAATCAGTGCTGGCCTTGCCACTGTCCAGGGGGAACAGGTGAACAGCAGAGGTGAGACACATGGGGCTGAAAAGGCACTAAGAGCTCCTCACCTTCTGCAGGTACCCCACCTGGGCTGTTTTACATTTGGTGAGCCCACAGCTTTGCATCACTTCCCCTGGCTTGAGTCAGAAGCTTTCCTGGAGTTCGACTGTGTCTCACAGTGGGGGCAGCCACAAGCCCCAAGCATCGATCTTACTGCACTAAAAAAAAGAAAGGGAGAAAGTCCCTGCAGCACCATCCCCCCCCCCCACCCCCTCCCGGCTAGTTCTCCTGCTGCTGTGGCTTCCCGTCGTTCCTAAACTCCTGGTATTTTTAGGTTGTTGACTGTCTTCACACCCACTTTGAGACTGATAAAATCTCATCCTGGGGAAGTGGTGGCAGCACCACTCTAGTAACAAAATCATTAAATCAATTGCCTTTTCAGCAATGCCATCTCTGGTGAAATGTCACCGACACCTACAGTGTCATCTCCAGAGACTGTAGCCTTTCGTCAGCCATGTGGTTGTCACCAGAGGAAGAAAAGGAGGAGAGCAACAACTGGCTGAGCTACCCCAGCAATGCACAGCCTATGAAAAAGGGAGAAAAGAGAAAACTCACCCTAGGAAAAGGAGCAGACTTTCAACTGACAGAAACCTGATACCTCACCTCCATTTATTAAGTGAGCAAGTGATAAAGCAATACAGATCTCAACTGATGTTTGCCCCATAAAATAAACCCAGCAATACACAGCCCTAAAGCATACGTTTATATCAAAATAAGTCATCTGAGACATACAAATCAGATTTGTTCTCACAACATGTTAAGCATCACGTTATCATCAGTAATAGAAAAGCCCACAAAAAGGACCTCCCCAGAGAACTATTAGATAACAGAATACCCTGGAGATAACTGTGAAGAGATGACCCAGCAGGTCTCATCTAATCAGCTGCCTCACTGGTAGAGGTGATGAAAAAATGTTTGTGCATCTCAGCAGGACACAAAGTGCGTGTGAATAATTGCTGAAGGGCTACTCCTGGCAATGGCCTCTGGCTTTCCACTTGGGTCAGCAGCAACTGCTGCTACAGAGTGGCCATCCCAGAAGGAGTTACAATGTCTGATCAGCTTTTGTAGCTGTTTGGACTGCAAGGTGTTGGGGTCATGGGAAAAGCCCCACGCTGGAGTCCAAGGGTGCTTTTCCTCTGCTGCTGCCTGCCCACGTGCCCTCGAGTGCATTGCTTGCAATGAAACGCAGATACAAATTGGGAGCCTGACAGCTGCTCTCCACCAGATCTCCAGGTCTCTAAAATTTTCAGCAAGCACTGATGTCTTACTCACATGGGCCATCTTCATTGCAAGAGTCCCACCATCAAGATCTTGCATGTTCCACCAGCTTTTGAAGCTCTGGGGACCCACCAAGGGTTCTGTTTAGTGTCTTCTTCTTTGCAGGCTTTGTCTCTGCTTTACACATTACCAAAATGAAGACAAGATACTGGGGGGGGGCAAAGGTGTTTTGTCCCACCACCCTTTAGTAATTCAGAGCTCAACTACTGCTGAAGCAGCCTAAAGCCCATCTGGGCAGAGATAGCAAGTCCCTAAATTCAAATGCAAACTTTTGGGGAAGACTCTCATCTCAGGCTTCTGCACTTCTGTCTGTGGTCACGTAGCTATTGCACACATGCCTCACCTCACCATGTCTTTTGCTTTGGCCACTTTCATTTCCCAGTTTTCCAGAGTTTACAAAGTGCCTTCCTACTTGCCTCCACTGGCTGGCATTGCCCCAGCAAGCTACAGCCAAACACAGCATAAACACTCAGCTGTCTCACACCTTCTTTGGGAGGGAGACACATGGCAACAAAAGGCTGAGATTTCAAGTGCTCACATTTTACCCCAAATGCCTTGTGCCATTTATCCTGTCTGATTAGTACCTCTCCACTGCTTCTCTTCTTTGGTCTGATGGAAATTCCCAACAGCATTTCCAAAAACAGTTCAGAGCCCCATCAGACTAAAGAGTGAAATTAACTCCTGTTCTCAACAGAGAAGTGCACTGAAAACAAAAGAACCCAGCATATCCAGGGAACAAGCAGATAAACCACAATATCAGTGTAACTTTATTTAGATTTAATTTGACAATTAGCACAGTAATAAGCACATAAAGAAAAAGTACCAAAATACCAAACTCGTAGCATATAAAATAATCAAATATATTTCATATTTAGTGAAATATTTCTACAACACATCAGTGGGACTGACCCGGACAGCCCAACCCTGTAAATACATACATATATATATATATAGCTGTGTTGTATAAAATACTGTATGTAGAGAAAGCACTGAAACTTATCACCAAAATAGAAAATAGCTCAAAATACAGATAGTTCAGATTTGCTAGACATACCCAATATCGAAAAGAGGTTCAAACCCACTGCAGGAGATAAAGTTCCACCTCAGATGCCCTGGCAGGTGAGTGGGCACAGACTGGCTAAAGCTGGCAGGAGCCTGGCTGGTGGGAGGGGCTCCAGATCTGAGCCAACGACCGTGAGGTGACAAGAATTATTGGTCCTCAGCCAGAACTCTCAAGACACTTCCTAAGTAGGAATGCCAGTGACGCTGTCAGTACTTGTGGCTGGGATCCCTGGGCACGTGGTGCATCCATGGATGCAGGGAGAACTAGGGGCAGGAGCAGCCTGGATCCTGCAGGAGCCCCCCAGCCCAGCCAAGCCGCCCTGCAGCCTGTGCGTGCCAGGGCCAAAGGGCTTTTGCCAGGGAGGAGCTGCCGGAGCAGCGCTCTCGCTCCTGCGGCACAGCGGGACTGGCCGTCAGCAGATGCACAACATCACAAGGATATTATTCTGAATTTTAAAGGTGCCCCTTCAGCACATGACAATGATTAATTATTAGCTTTTAAAAATCTAGAAAGCCGCTTTTGTGTGAGGCCAGCCCCCCCCCCCCCCCGCCCCAGGCAATGCCATAGGTTTGTTCTGGTCTGCAAGCGAGCGACATGGGAAGTAGCAACCCTGCTGCTACAGGACAGGAACACCAAATGAAACGCTTGTCTTGGCGAAAACTCCCACCTCGCCCTGAGGGTAATCCAGGTTAGTGTCGTACCTAAGATCCCAGGCAATTTGTAGATACATATAAAAAATATGGCATTTCTGGCAGCAGCACTGAAGTCCAACAGGAGCTGATAACCCACACTGGTGCATAGCCTGGTTGCTGTGGGTGCTTCAGGCTGGGTGCTGGGCAGGCAGAAGCACCAGTCCTGGCGGCAGGGGAGAACCAAGGGCACATTGGGGCCATTTGGGTCCTGATGTACCATTGAGGCTCTGTATCTGTTGCTTTCCAAACAACATACTTTTGTGCTTGTTTGTAGCTTTTTCGCTCAATACAATGATTAATTTTCTTGACTACCCCCACAGGAAGACAGCCAAGATTTGCCTGGAGGATCCCTCCTCAGTGGGTTTTGAGCCCTGTGCCAACCCCACAGTAAGCTGGGGACTGTGGAAGATCCCCCTGGGAGCCCTCCCAAACCCTGTTTCTGTGCTTCTGCCACACCACTGCAGAGAACTCCCTAGCCCATTAATAATTCTGCAATTGCTCTTTCTCATCAAGCCAGCAGTTGCATCCTTAATTACATGGCAACAATAATATGCTAACAGGATGAGCTATAATTCCTAGGTGGTATTAACATTGTTATTTTGCTCTGAGTAACTTCCTGGTAATGGCCATTTGAATGTGGCAATATCAATTAAGTGAATATAAATGCTTAGTTCCTGGAAAAATCATTAATAAAAATCTCATTTGGATAGCCTCTAATGACAGCTGAATATAATTACTCATACGAGGCCACTATAAAAAGTATTTTTTTCATCAGAAGAAATTCATAAGGTTTTCCCAACTGTGTGTAATAAAGAGAACATGTTATAGAAAAGTCCAGAAAATAAGCACACATTTGTTTCTCAAAAACCATAGATAAACATGACAATATCTCTAAATTACTGGCTACAAACAGGATTTCATTTAGCTCTACTCAAGCTGTAGCCTAGTATAAATGTTTTCAAAGCAGCGCGCTGCTGTTTCATCTGGAACAGCTGCACAAGATTTCTTTGATGTCAAGCTCTTGTGTGTGGATGGTGTTTCAATTTCTCTTTACGCCTCCAAACTACTGAAATGGGAGGGAAAAGACACTTAATAAAATAGGCATTTCTCATGAAAATAAAAAAGTAGAAAAGGCAGCAGCATAATTTGTCCTTGAATGCAGTACTAAGAAATAATTTATCACTGCAGTGGCGACAGAACTCGACTGCGTCTCTTGCATCTCTGTTTCAAAGGAGACAGGGAAAATACCCAGTGGTTTTGCACAGTTCCCCCACAGTGCTGTACGCGGCATTCCCTGGGATCACACACTGCCAGCACCCCTGGCCATCGGCTGTCCTGGGCACGCGGCAGGTGCACGTGCGCTTTCATCCCGACTCCCTGTGCTAGTCCTTACATCCCGCAGGCACTTCCCGAGGACCACAAATACTATTAGCTGAGGAAGGTGTGCTCCTTCCCCGCTCCCACCCAGGCTCCTCAAGCTCGGTGGTGTCCAGCACAGCAGGCTGGAGCTGCACAGGGGCTGCAAGACATCCAACATGACCGTGGCTGGTCGTGACGGGCAGCTGAAGAAGACGCTGACCTACATCATCTGCCAAAGATGTTTTCTTAAGCAGTGAGGAAATGTTTTTTACGTTGCTCATCACTCAGCAACCACAAGTGCTGCCTTCGAAGGCACATTAACTGCAAATCCCCCTCTCAGACACTCGGTGCCTGCCAGTTTAAGTCAGAGGCAGGAACCAGTGATACATCTCTTTTTCACAGCCCTCAGAGAGAAGGAGCCTCATGCTGTGCCTGGAAGGAGATGGTTTGCCCTGCCTGCTATCTGCTTGCCTGCAGATCCAGGCACCACAGCTACACACATTTAGGAGGCATAGCACATATTTATCTTTCTTTGGGGAGATAAGGCTGAAAATGTCTGGGACACTGGGAACAGCTGGCAGGAGGGCAGTTGGGCAATGCAGGGAGAAGTGGTAACACCATTATCTCCAGGCAGGATCTCTCTCTCAGACACTGATGTGGGTTTACCAGCCTTGCTCCATAAATATTTTCCAGAAAAAGGTTTGTTTGGGAACAATGTCAAAGCAGAACTCAAGGAGTCTTCCAAGTGACCTCGAAAAAGTACTTTTCCTAAGGCAGTTCCCTCTGCGTGTCTTTTCAGACACTCACTTTGATGTGCAATGTTTATCAGAAAAAAAGCAACAAAAGCTGGCAAAGGCTGCTGAAAAAGCCAGGGACTCTGTTTCAAAACTAAATGAGTTGATGAAACAATTTCTGCCAGAGTCAGTGAGCTCCGTCTCCTGCAGCAATGATCTGGGGGCTCCTGCCCTTACCGGGGGGCACCGAGCCATCAGGCTCAGAGATGCACACACAGCTCACCTCCCCAGCCAACTTACTGCTCTCCTGCTGCAGCGCTGTCACTGCCCACAAACGGGATTTCTTCCCTGTCCGTCTTCCCCAGAACAAGGCGATGATTTTCCATGTTTATGACACACTGTAGAGAATAAATGCCTTTAAGCAAGAGGGAAAACTGCAATTCATAGCGGTCCCAGCTCCCCCACCAGCATGGGTAAGCGCCCAGCTGGAAAACCCCTACCTTCAGAGACTTCAGTGTCTGCAGCCCAAACGAGAAGGGTTTCTCATTGTCTTCTGAAAAACATGACTATTCAGATTTATACATTTAAAATACCCTCCTATGCTTTTTGCCAGTGACTCCATCCTTCCTTCATGGCTGCTCTGCTAAACAAAACCCTTTTTGTAAAGGGACTCCAGAGCAGAAGATGATCAGGGAAGGGCAGGCAGATGCACCTGCAGTGAGATGTAGTGGTGGCTCCATTGGCGTGGCAGAGCACAAGCCAAGCCTGGTGCAGCCAGCACAGCCCTGCTGGAAACATCCTCCCTCCCACCCTCTAAAGGGCCAAACAGGGACTTTCTCTATTTTAGTTTTAACATCTTCCTAAAGCTTCATTGTTGCTCCTGGGGTAAGAGGGAGTAGAACCCCAGCCTACACCCAGAGGAGCACACACCCACACCCACACCCACTCACCCACGACGAGGGCAGTGCACTCCACGGGGACCGCTCCCACCGTGAGGGTGAGACACTCGACCTGCCCGATGGCTTTCACCTTGTTCGGCAAAGAAACCGCCTCGTCTTCGACAGGGAGCGCTTTGAGATGCTCTTTTAACCTGTGCATTGAAAACACTTCTAACATCAAACAGCCATAGTTCAGCTGCTCCAGCAGGGAGCAAATAGTGCCTGGAGGGTACTTACACCTGAAGTGCTCTTAGCTCGCTCATGTTACTGTGCTGTAACACAGTAACAAACAGCTGGAAAGCTGCTTCCCTGGCAGGTTGTCTGTGGGTGCTCTGCAGGCAGCCAGCAGCCTACACTCATGTCAGATCATAGCACAACCCACAACGCAGCTCTGGGGCTGCCCCAAGCACAGCTCAGTACTGGATTTTGGGGTTTACCTGAGAAATCTTTTTCCTACATTTCCTCAAGACTTGGGGAAGCTGTTTACATAGAATTGCTTCTAATGCGGTGTGGATGTAAGGAAGGGATAGTCCACTCCAGTTTCCACCAGTGGAGCTGACGACACTGACACTGTCCCCCCCATGGAATCATAGAAATGTTAATGTAGGAACAGACCTCTAAGGTCAGAGTCCAACTGTTTACCCAGCACTGCCAAGCTCACCACTAAACCGTGTCCCCAAGTACCACATCCACACACTTTTTTGAACACTTCTGTGGATGGGGAACATACCACTTCCTTAAGCAGCTTGTTCCAAGGCCTGACCACCCCTTCAGTGAAGAAATTTTTCCTAATATTCAATCTAAACCTCCCATGGCACAACATAAGGCCAATTCCTCTGCTCCTGTCACTTGTTACCTGTGAGAAGAAATCGACTCCCACCTCACTAAAGCCTCCTTTCAGGTAATTGTAGAGAGTGATAAGGTGTCCCCTGAGCCTCCTTTGCTCCAAGCTAAACATGTCTCACAGTTGGGGCAACACGCCCAATACATGTTTGTTAGTTTGTTCAGAGGAAATGGGGAACAGATCAATCACATTCAGTCCAAGAACAGGAAAAAAGGATGTCAGAAATACCTCAGGTACAGTTGTCTCCTATTTACACCCTGTGAACCAGTCTCACAATACTGATTAATTATTTAGCTTCAGTTTCTCTTTTAAACTGAACAAGAATCTAACGGAAAGGCAGTTTGAGGTCTGATTTCTCTCTCAGATGAAAGCCGGATGAAAGCCGTATCACTTTTCAGCTATTTGCGGTGCCTTTCTGCTGAGCCGCAATGCAGCAGTGAGTGTGTGTGTTTGTCTGTCTGTCTGTCTTGGGAGGACCAGTCCCCTCAGAGGCAGAAGCCCTGGGACAGAGGTGGGCATTGCCCACGCCATTTGGCACAGGTACAGGGACTGGGAGAGGTAGCAGGGGAAGGAGCTGCATCCCCTCTGCTGCTTTCTTGGGGACTGGCCTTTAAAATCAGTGGGAAAATATCAATGAGAAGTTTACGAGCTCCTTGGCCTCCTCCTGTACCTGCAGCTCCACAGGGGATTTCTCACGCTGTGGCAACCTCTGAGCTCACTCTGCTCTCTCCCAAGGGAGAGAGCTTGAATGGCATCATGACAAGATGCAAAAAGAGTTTTGAAAGAGAAGGGAGGAATTGAGCCTGAGCCTCGGACACATACACGCTGCACTGAGGTGCTGAGTCCCCAGAGACCTGAGCCCATCCCCAGAGCTGCAGAGCCCCAGCTGCAGGCAGCAGCACCCAGCAAAGCACACAGCAGGGCTTCTTCCTGCCCCCAAAGGCAAAATCACCCAGCATGTCTCTTTCCTCCTGCTTTCCAGGGCTGGATTTGAACAAAACTCCCATTTTATCTTTGCCACTGGACTGCTTTGAAGTAGAACATGCTGGAGCAGTGCCTGTTGTCACACAGAACTTACCACAGTGACAGCAGAGCGAGCCAGGCATCAAAGCCCTGGTTTTAACCCACTTTGCTAATCTGGCTTTAGCTTCTGTCCCCAAAACCACAGATAGCAAAAGATCTGAAGGCAGCTGCCTGTGAGGTAGCCCTGCCTGCCGTGTGCCCTGGCTGGCAGCCCATCTGGGATGGGTGTCCCTCCGCCTGCACACACCGGTGTCCGTGGGGTCTCAGCCTGCAGGAACCACGGCTTGCTCATCACTGATGAGTAACACCAGACAGGGACATGGGCCTCGCTGTAACCGCAGCTGCCTGGCTGACTGCTAAAGGAGTGGTCTCACTCAGATCAGGAGGGAATCCTCAAAATCTGAGAGCAGAAACAGACTATATCCTATTTCTTCAGCAGCCTTTGAAAGGCAGCTCTGCTGCAGCAGACCAGTGCTGCAAGAACTACACTGGCCACACGTAAGTAACACGGGGAGCAGATGAACTGTCACAGAGCATCACTGTGAGACTTAAAGGGGTAGAGCAGCCAGTACAGCATCTTGCGAGATGAGACCCCTCCAAATGCACTGTGACCATCCCTAAGCTTGGCTGAGCTGCTCCACAGATTGTGACAAGGTTGCACGAAGCACAGGCCCCTTCCAGCCACTAAACACTGCTGTGCAAATAGGTAATTAATGTTGGCACCATTCATTCAGGGCCAGGCAGTAGTGCTCAGGGAGCAGTTGCAATTGCTTTTTCATAATCACTGCAAGTTAGCCACAAAAAGCAATGACTCCATGAAAATAAAGTGTCAAAATCAGCTTGATACCCTATAAGCTGATGCCTTATCCTGCTTCTCAGAGATCAGAGAGAGTTTTGCTGCAAATGGCTGGCAGTCATCTCCCTAACACTCCGTAAATATATTTCATGTTCTCTTAACCAGGAGAAATTTGTTATCGGGATCAGCATCAGACACCAAATTCTGAATATGTGCATCCACACAGCTCCTTTACACCGGGTGCTGGGGCCAGCAGTGCTGCAGCCACCAGTGGGAGGATGTTCAGCCTTGCCACAGGGACCTGCAAAGCTGCAGCCCCACACCTGCCCCAGGGACTCAGAAGGCTGAAGAAGGTTCAGCTATTTCATGAGGCACTGAATGACAAACAGGCTGAAATAAACAAACTGAAAAAACACAGATGCATCCAACCCTCTGAAGGGACTCCCTTCCTGCCATTTAAGACTGGGCCAGGATTTGGTTGTAACAGGAGGCACAGGGGCTTGCCCAGGCACAGCCCAAAGCATTCTCTTCCAGAACAGCCATTACTAGGATGAGCAAAGCCTCAACCCCAGGAGCATTCCCTGTGCTGCCAGATGCCATGTTCCCGCAAAACAGAAATCCATCTGGATACTTACCCTAGCCTGTCCAGGCAGGCAGACGACATGAGGTTGTGTTGTGAGCCAGTGTCCACCACAGCCTTCAGCTCCTGCCCAGCACACTGCAATGGCAAGAAAGATGGGAGATGATGTGGAGAGTGCAGGATGAGTGCAGGGTGTCCAGGGTCTCCATTCTGCACATACAGCCCCCATCAAACCTCCTCATACCAGCCCATCCCTGCTCCACTGCACACTTAGATGTGTGTTGGGTCCTGAGCCCTTCCTGGGTCTTTTGCACCTGCAGAGAGCAGAAGGGGCAGGGCCAGGCAGGAGGAGATATTATGGAGAATGGGAAATAGAAAAGAGCATGGGGATAAGAAAGAAAAATGTAAAATTACTCCCGGGAAAGAAAAAAAGGGACGGCACTTGAGGAAAACAAACAGGCTATGAACACAGGGATTTGCCGTGGATAATTACGCCTCAGTATTTCAGCATGCTGCCCCGTCCTAGCTACCCTCTCCACCTCGATGTGTGAGGGAAGACATACATCAGACCAGTTTGCTCTGTGATGCCCAGGTGGGTGTCTCTGCCACAGCAGCCTGGAGCTACAGAGAGAATGCATCCCCACAGCTTGACAGTCCCAGGGGAGCACAACCTTAACCAGGAAACACAGAGAGCAAGAGCACAGCTGGAGGGTGTCAGCAATGAAAAAAAACCCAAAGACTGGGGAGGGACTGTTACCTGGCAGCTCACTACTATGAGCTCTTCATCCTCCGTTTTTCCTGAGCTTCCCAGTTTAGTTTGATTCAGCTTGTTGGTCTGCGATGGGATATCACCATTCGGAGACCAACTGCCTCGGCTGCTTCGTAGCTTTGATAAATTTGTCTCCATCAGGCGTTTCTGCAGGATATTATGTGGTTGCTTTAAGAGAGAACACACACAGAAGAGCGGGGTGAAGTCAGAGGAAAGCCACAGTGATCCGCATCGTCAGCCTGCCTGTGGTACCCATGGGCCAGCGCTGCTCTCAGAGGAGGGATGCCCTAAAGTGTCACTCTCCCTGATTCCTAGACAGCTCTGGTTTACCTGGCTTTGACTAGAGTGAACTACTTTGTATTGTCCAGGGAATAATGCTTTCAAAATATTAACCAGCATTTAGAGGGATGCCTTTTTTTTCCCAAAGTCAAGTTCAAGATTTGATTACACATAGGAATCAAAACAAGTCCAGCTTTTTCAAGCTAGTGTTTCAGACATAATTGCCTCCATCTGCTGATAAGGATGTTGGGAATTCTGTAGTGATGTGAAAAATTAAGATGTAACAAATTACCTTTCCAATTAAATTCACCACCTAATTATGAAGAAGGTCTATGACATGGCCTAAAATTGTCCTATGTGCCTCTTCCCTCCATTTGAGCTGCTAAGGGTAAGTGGGATCAATCCCGAGGGGCAAGCTGGTCTGAGGTAGGTAGCTAGGTAGGTATTCTCCCAGGAACCCCCAACTTCATGCAGCAGCTTCTTGCTTTCTCTGTCATTTCCATTTGCTCTGTGAGAAGCATGTTGCCTCTCAAAATCTCCTCCAGCCACTTTCCGAAAAGCCTTTTTATGTTTAATGTTTGCCATGGATGGATGCACATACCCTGCTGGAGGTGAAATGACTCTGCTTGATTATCTGCTCATTTCTCTGCCCGGCTAATCTGCCCTCCTCATTACTCCATTCCTTTGGATTTTAATTTGTCCACAGTGAGACATTCTTAACGGCTTATTCCTGAATTTTTGCATTCAAATTAAATATGCCTTTGTGTCTCCAGGGACATCTAAACAAGCAAACTTCCTCATCCCAGGAGAATTTCAGAATCAGGATAACTTTGAAAACCTGGGGCCACGGCTCCCTGAGCTGGCCAGCGTACACCCTTGTGTGCAGCATCTTGTCTGTGCAGCATGTTAAATAACAGCACTTACAGAAGTCTAATGCAACCTGGCATCATCCTAAAATAACTGCAGCCATGTTAGCGCTTCAGATCCCGCTGTAGGCACAACAGGGGTGGTTAAACTGGACCTGACTGATGAGGTTGGGCAGATACATCCAGCACCACCGGTCACCGGGACACGTCATCTCCTTTTGTCCACGCTTTTCTCTGTTCTTATTTTTGCATGCAACCTGTGACTTGGAATAAAATTCCACGACCGTTTTGGGCTGCTGGTGCTGTGTCTGACCACCACGACAGAGAGCATGCCCTGTGTACAGGCAATAATACAGCCACAGTCATGGTGGAGAGGAATCAGACCTGACATTCTGCTGCCTCCTTCATGCTCTGCTCCGGTGACCACCAGCCTTCCCAGGGAGGTTGAACAGCAGGAAACAGTGAGGCTTAACTAGACTAAAGGCAGGCAGACTGGCTGGACTATCCCTGCACTCAGGGAGAAGCAAATCAGTTTGGAAGCAAGGACTCCCTTATATGAGGCAGAAGTCGAGATGCACAGTCAGCACTGTGATCACCTCCAATGCTGCTCATCCGAGCGAAAATGAGAGCCAGGGTTTGCTGACAGTGGATGGGATGTTCTTCTTAACCTTTGTGTTTGCCTGCAGCTCAGGAACACATCTGGAGGATTAATTCTTCACAGCATTTAAAAAAAAAAAAAAAAAAAAAAAGAAAAAAAAGTGAAAAAAAGAGGGGCTATTGGACTGTAAAAGTAGATGGATGAAGTTTTGACCCAGCTGGCATCCTGTCACACAGTTACCACTTCCTCTTGCCCAGCCCCGTTCATCTAGGACCAAGAGAAATTTCTGAATGGCATCATCCAGGACAGTCTGGGTACTCCTCTGATCCAGGACAGTCTGGCCTCAATCACCAGCACACTCCTCATTGCTTCCCTAACTGTCATCTAGCCTTGAATTAAGCCTAAATTTTTTAACTACAAGTTCTCCTATGGATTGCTAACTAGTAACATACATGAGTTTTCTGAGACCCTGGTTTTATGAATCCTATGTGAGATTCATCACCAAAAGGAAAAAATCCATTATTAAGTGAAGATGAGTTACCACCACAAACAGGGTTGTCTTCTGCTGACACTTGCTCTGCTGAAAACCACAGCAAATCCTGCCTGTGGAGGGACGAATGTTCCTTACATTGTGCTCCAATACAAAAATAATCTAGGAAGAGGGGGCTGAAAACGTTCCCTGCAGCACTATCCTGTCTCAGGCTACTAATTAGTTTGCTTTAACTTGTGTTCCTCTTCACTCTTGTGCAACAGAGTGAGGGATGTTAGTCACGGAAATGACTCAAGTGATGGATACATACTTGATAAACAGATAATGTGTCAGAGAACATTTGCAAATGCACATTTTGCTGGCAAACTGCAAGTGGACCATGTCTGGGAGGGAGGGAGAGGAGAAGAACCTCCCCGTGCCAGCAGTGGAGAAGGCAGCTGTGTTCTCCCTCCAGTGAGGGCCGGCCACACAGCCAGGACTGGTGTTTGAAGTAACCCAGACTATCTGGTACTGTACTCCGTTGCATTGCACAAAACTGGTAAATGTTTTATAAAACATAAAATGCTACATATCCTTGTGTCAGTGCAAAAATATTTCCTAGTATCATTCAGCACTAGATAAATAAAAACCAGGATTTTTTTCATATTTCCCTTTCCAACTCAGACTTTGCAAAAACCTGTAATCCCCCAAAAATGTCAAAGTAGAGATCTAAAGAAGTGAGTGGAGACACAGCTTTTGCTGAACCTATTTACCACTGTCTGTCAAAAATACAAATAATTCTGCCCAGTTTTGTTCCTTTCTGATGTATAAGCAAGTGCATTGCTGCAGCATCTCTCTTTCTCTCTCTCTCTCTCTGGCAGTCTTCCCACTATTTTGGCTTCTAGATCTGAGGATAACAACACTCATCAACAACAGTTTCACTAGGTGCAGATGAAAATCAGGGAAGATGCTGGATTTTCCCCTCCCCAAATCCATCTCAGGGGATTTGCCTTCTCTTCTGTACCTAAACAGTAGGGGGGAAGAAGGGGAGTTTAATGCACCAGTGGAGCTAATCCCAAGAAGTAACCAATTTCTCTCTCTCCTTCCCATCCTTCATCCAAACACAGCTTCTACCAGTATCCTGTGCTCGTGTGCTGTCAGTGCCACTTGCAGGGGGATGAGGTGGAACAAGAGCTGCCCCCTGCACCGATGGGTGCCCGGGCAGCAGTCAGGTCCATGAGCAAGACAGTGCTTGTTGCTATTTATAACTTCGTTTCCCAGCTTGTGACGAGACGTGGGACTGTTTCAACTAAAGCTCCTTCAAACTGGTTCGGCAGCTCTCGGGTGAGGGAGAAGTGTCAGAGCACCAGGAGGAGCTGCCAACAGCCAGCACACCCTGTCCAAACCACGAAGGGGGTCACGGTTACCGTGTCGGGGAGCCCACATCCCAGCTAAGGACCATATCGTGCCAGTTTTCTGGGCTTTGGGGAAGAGGCTAACAGGCACCAAAACAAAACCACTTCTGCTCTGTATATCCAGCCCTTCATTTGCCAAATTCAACGCAGGCTGTGCTGTGCTATGCTATAGTTTGGTCTTACACTAGGCAGAGTGGAGTATGTAAAGGGAGGAAGGAGCTAGAATTTGATCTGAGCCAGACTAATACACTGGCAATTATCATAAGCTTAACACAGATCATTAGAAGTATTTATCAAACCTGCCTGTACGTGACATTACCAGGAGAGATGCTTCAGGAGCTGAGTAAAACTGGGAGGTGCCAGTGCACCCACCCTGGTGACCTGCTGCTCCTTCGCTGTGCACAGCACCCCCTGCTCTGTGGCCCAAAGGAAGGGGATTTCTCCTCAAAATCAGAGTGTTTGCTGCCAGCTGCCACCCTGACAGACAGGATCTGTTCTCACCACTTGTCCCCATCTCTGGGTAGTTGTTACCTCTTCTCTTCTCCTGCTAAGGCTTCTGAAAAACCCCACGGGAAACCCTGCATTAATAACGCCGGTCACGTCAGAAGCCCCTCCGCCCACGTCACCACAGTTGTCACACAGCTTTAGGCATAAGAATGTGCTGCTTTGCGAGGAGGTGTGCAGTTATTCACAAGAAAGGCATGCAAAAACCTTGGGCAAAGACCTCCGACGCCCTGAGCCTCCTGACCATGCAGCTCAGATGCTCTGGACATGGACCTCTCAATCTGGGGCCATGCCAAGGTGGGGTCCCAATTTTAGAGGGGCTTTTCCAGTCTCAGAGATGCACAATCTCCTGCTCCTCCCAGGGACAACTCCTGTGACATACATGAGCTGTGGCAGCGGGGACACGGTGAGTCCTCCCCAGCTGTGTGTGGTGTGAGCGCGGTGCTGCCGGCAGCGTCGCTTCGCTGTGACACGACCTGCTGCAACATCCCTGAAATTCATGGTGTCTTCTCTGGGGCTGTGGGAAGGAGCCTGAGCATGTGCCAGCGCTGTCACTTCGGGGACTCCCCACATGGCCCACGGAGGTCCATGTGGCCCTGGGTGCCCTGGCCACATGTGCACCCATTACCCTCTGTGGCATGGGGACAAGGGGGTTTTTGTGGTGGGGTGGCCCATACCAGCCCGGTTCCCACCCCACCCCAAGCCAGAGACCTACCACAGCCAAGGTAGCCAGGATGGGCAGTGCCATGCCACACCTCATTTTGGAGGGGATCAGGAGCCATGGACCTCCCCAGGGCTTTGCAATATTCCTGGAGAGAGCCCTCCATGCTGACCCTTCTTGCAGGAGCCGTGGGTGCAGCCGGGGTGATGCTGCAGCCATGGCTCAGCCAGTGTGGGCACAGGAGCAGGGAGCAACCCTCGGGTGACGTTTCTGTAGCCGAGGTGGTGGTAAGGAGCCCCATGCTCAGCTCCTGGTGCTGGGACAAAACCTGGTCCTCACTGCTGCGGGGCCAAGGACTGCAGTGCTCAGTGTCCCTATCTCCTGCTAACTGTTGCTTCTCGTCTGGGCAGAGCAGAAACCTGTCACCAGGCACTCAGACCTGCACACAGTGGGTCACTGAGCCAGGACATGTTATTTAGACTTTGAAGGTAATAGCGATAACAACACCATCACGCTCTGAAAGGCACTTTGTAGCCCCCCGTTAGAGAGCTGCAATTCAGTGGTGACCAGGAAAGCTCCTTCTGAGCCTTTCTCTGGGCAGGAGCTTCACTTCCTACAACTGCTAAACATTTGGGATACCAAAAAAATCACCTCCATGTGCACTGCAAAGAACAGCCAACTCACTCCACTTGTTTCAGACAGGCAGAGCCAAGCCCAACCCAGCTGAGCAGGAAGGCTGTAACAGAACAGAACTACACCACTAGAAATAAAAAGATTAATTTTTTTCCCCATAAAACCCATATCAAGCACTGAAAAAAACCCATAAAAACTGTTGTTTTCCAGGGTGCAAGAATTTTGCAACAATTGGCACTAAAAAAAAAAAAAAAAAAAAAAAAGTAAAGGATCTTTCCTCAGAAGGATATATTTTCTAGATTTTGTTCCTTATGTCAGAACTTTTGATGCTACATTTAAGCATCCTTCCCATTAGAAAAAGCTCAAACATCTGCATACATAAGTATTTAGAAACACTCTCCAGCCCCTGGACATGATAAAGAGTATCATATGTCAAGTACAGGATCACATGGATCATTGTAGATGTAAATATTTTAAACCTAAAATTATGTATCTTTGTTTTATAAAAAAAACCCCATATATGCATGGCTTCATCAAAGTGTGATCTTGACAGTTTTATATTTTGAAATAACAGTGACTGCGCTTTACTGAATGTTTATGATTATGTCTTGTGGCTACATACACATCGCAGGCAAACACACATGTTTGCATGTATGTATTACATGAAGCCATTTTGGCTTACTCTGATTCAAAGATTTTTGTACTGCAAACAATATCACATTTTCATGCCAAAGTAAAAAAGAAATTAAAAGCTTTTAGATCTGAGTGCTAGGTGTCTGAAAGCACGTCCTAGAAAAAAGCAACTCTGGTTATAGCCAGCATCATATTTGTACTCCCTTCCTTTCTGATATAAAAGTCTTATTTTTTGAAATGATTTTCCACAAGCAACCAACTTCTCACAACAGAAAAATGGCACAAAGACAAAATACAGACACTGCCCTACCAGCTTTTTAAGTCTCCTTCCAGTAAACACAAAAAAGCCTTACAGTATCTTTCGAAGTCCCCAGCTTCTTCAGCCCATCCAGAGGGAGGAGATCTGCGGAATCCTTGTGAATAAACTGAACCGCCTGCTTCATCCTCCTCTGCTGGCGGAGAGACGCCGCTTCCCTTATCTCCACTTCTTTTCTGCTCGGCTCTGTCAGGATACCCGAATAAAACATCTTTGCACCCGCGCACGGCTCCCTTCTTGCAGATGCGCCGCTCGCAGAGATGGAGCCGGGGTGATGCTTTATCGGCCGCTCTTTATATCCGGAGCCTGGTGACGTTTGGAGACCGGCAGGTGCTCGGGCCGGCGCCGAGGGAAGGAGGGGCTGGGCACATCGCAATACGCTGCACAAACAACGCCGGGTGAGCTCAGGCTCGGTCTGAAGGAATAAATCGCCGCCGTTCCTCCCCGCTGCCTCCCCGGAAAGCAAGACCAGCCAGGGGCACCCGACGGCTCTCAAAGCCCTCCAGCAGCCTCCCGGGCAGCGAGGAGCGGCGGAGCACCGGCATGGGGCTTTGAGAGCTGCAAACAGCCCCAGGAGCCAGCACACACCTCCCAGACAGCCCCTGCGGGCGCGGCTGAGGCCGCGTTAGGGAGTCAGACAGGTGAGGGCTGCTCAGCACCCCTGTGGTCCTGGATACCGCTGCCCCCCAGGGCTGGGGTGATGCAGCGACAGAGAGACTGCAGCTGGCTGTGCTGAGCTTTGCTACCTTGCCCCTGGGGCTGGAACGGTCGGGGCAGGCTCTGGATGCCCCTGGCCTCACCAAAGCATTGCTGGAGCTGATCTGGATCATCACTGTCTACTCAAGTCTTCGGGCAGACTGTCACAAAAATTGTCCCAGCCAAATTGGAGAGCCTTAAATGTGGTTTTATACAGGATTCCTATACACATCAAATGTTCAGGTACAGCATAATTTGACTAATCATTAGCATTCACACTACTGATCACAAATCAGAGTAAAACTTTGCAAAGCAGCTATGGTTTTGCAGCTTTCTTGCTGCTTGTCTAATGATCCAGGTGTTGCTGGAGTCAGTCTTGCTCTAGTTACTTATCTCTGAAACACTCCCACCATTTTATTGGATCAAAGACATGTTAGAAGATGATGATGCTCGCATTGCCACGGCTGTCCAGGGGTATCCTTTTCCTTCATGGGCAGCTCTAGGCTTCCAAGAAGCGAAGTCCTTATTTCTGGGACCAGGCTGTCCTTTAACTTGTTTTACTTAAGCATGAACAATACCACAGTCTCCAGTAAAATTCTACTAGCTCTTTATATTACAGTGTACAACATGAATTGCTGGACTGATTTGAGCTCTGATTCGCCAATGGTGATACGGGGATGATGGAAGACTTCCTGAGGTGCAGGCTGATAGAGAACTTCTGTCTTCTTCAAGCTGACTTCCAGCCCAAAAAGCTCAGCAGCCTCTGCAAAGCAAGATGTTAAACGCTGCAGAGCTGCTTCCGTGTGGGCGACGAGGGCGGCATCGTCCGCATAAAGCAGCTCCCGGACAAGATGATTTAAGGTCTTAGTGTGGGCCTTCAGTCGCCTTAGGTTGAACAGGCTCCCATCGGTGCGGTATCGGATGTAGACGCCGTTTTCATCATTCAAGTCTGTGTAGCTAATGAGGCTTAGTAAATATTGCAAAAGAAAAGATAATTTTTTTCTTAGTACCATGTATTTTTTAGTAACCACCAAAATTTTCCTCTTTTCAAATAGCTTTCCATGACTGGGAGGTGCACAAGACAGAGAGATCTCCCTCTACATATTGACTGATAGAACGTGCTAATACACATTCAATTTGTCTCTATCAAACACCAGTCAGCAACAGAAGCAGGACAAGTAACTTAAGTGTGCTTATGTTTGACTCTGCCACCATTGCACTAGGCTTGTCTAGAGTTTGTAGAAGGTCCCAGACACTGAAATTTTCCTAAATGCCTGTGCCACCAGCTTATATCTGAGAAAACAGGTATAGTTCTTGAACCTCTATTTGACAGTCACAAAAATCTTGATAAGCAATAAAACCTTTGGTTTGATTAGAAAACACCAGGTTATTGAAATCATCCGTTTAGAAATAAAAAAGAGTCACCCTGAGAAGTCTCTTCATTCACAACCATTTAAAATAAGGTTGGTAAATGCCAAACTTATTATAAAAAAATAATTCTACTCTCTTTCTGCAAGACTTGAAGACTAACCACTGCCCAGTTTAAGTGAAATATGCCTGCTCTAATATTTCAAGCTATTTATTTAGGAAGAACTAAAATGTTTTGCTTTACAAGTATTTACTAATATTTGACTGAAAGGAAAATGCTGAATTTAAACTTCCACAAAAAATAGTTCTTAAAAAAAAATATTCCATTGGCTCATAGTCTTTTGTGCTCCTAATAATAGACAGAGTTCCCATCATACCACTCATTGAGAACTCACTTCACTGTTTATAGTGGATGGCTATTTGTCACAGTATCTTTTGTAAAAAAAAAAGCCCAAACCCAAACCAGCCAACCAACAAACCGCAACAGACTTTGATGGGTAATGCCCATTACAGCTTGAATATCCTCTGCAAAATTTCCAGCACCTTTTTTCTCTGTGGTAAAGAACTGCCTTGCAGCTTCAGAGATAACTGGATCTGGCTAATATTCGGATTGGGTTTTTTTACATAACAATACCAGACTTCAGTTTATGAGTCATTCTCTAGATGGTAGTTCAATACTAAATGTATTTCTAAAGAATCTTTAAATATCTCTTTCTGTAGATAGCTAGGTATAGATTTTTTTACTGTTCTCTAAGCCCCTGGAAGTAAAGGGAGCCAAGATGAAAAATCACATCTTGTTAATGCTTTTAATCAAAGCAAAGCAGGCAGAAGCCAGGAAACGAAACTGCCAGCAAGGTGGGACTATGCTTTTGATGCTCAGGTAATTTTTTTGCCTGTGGTCTTACGTAAACCAAAGTTGCTTTCTCTGATGAATATCAGTGAAAACACAGAAGGAGCAACTACCAGTACCCAGTAACATGACATTTTCCCTGAGCACACAAAGCACTGAGATGCCATTATCTACAGGTGATGGGCAAGTACATCTATTTTTCGAATAGATATAGAGAAGTATTTGCTCAACTTTTTTCATTGCTGTTCTTTCAAATTAATGATCTATTCTTCATTAGTCTTCACTAATTACATTTTGTTTATTCTTTCTCTACCTTAAAACAACATGTTCACATTAAAGAGATGTTTCTTCTGTGTTATGTTTTTTGGGCTACAGAATATGGACATTTACATCATGGAGCCCAGTAAAGCTGAGGCATGAGTCCTTGAGGTCTAATTCATCTACAGATATCTCTTTCTCTAGATATCAAGAACTTTATCATGTGCCCAAAGCAAATTATCTTTGTGCTAGAGAGTGGTAGAAATATAGTAAGAAAAGAAACATAGTTATTCTTTGGTGGTTGATATCATTCCTATGCCCCTCCATCAGTACATTGATGGGTACTGTCCTTATCAGAGACCTGAATTCTCCTATGATATTGTAGCTTGGTTCTCATAGTTGACAAAACATTTTTTTCTCCTTTACATCCAAGTTTCCAGATTCAAAACATTAGTAGTGTTCAATAGAAATTTACCTGCCTGTTTAGGTCAACTATGCATAGACTCTGAGCTACCAGATAATGAACCCACAGGTTACAAGCTCCCATAATATTACAAGCATTTCTGCAGGCCAGTCACTGGCCCAAGTTCCTCCCAAATTATAATAGGCAGATATATTTAATTATGATCATCTTAACAAATGTATCATTCCAGCTTGTAAATATTTGAAAGTTACTAGTAATAAGTTGCTGTAGGGAAAATTGCAAAAGTTAGTATCATTTTGTGCAAGGGAAATATTAGTATTTACAGTATTAGTATAAATGGAGCTATATATACATTCTGTTATTTGTGTTTTCCTTTGAAAACAGACTTTGAAAACACTTCTGAGCATACCATGGGCCCTGGACATAACATATCTGAATGTAAAAACCAGCAGAAGTTAAAACCTACACTGAACTACTTCCACTTTTTAGGTGAGACTTCTTTTAGCACCGTGCACTGACACAGTACAAAACCACCGTAACTACTGCTGAAGTTCTGCTGCCTGAAGTTCTGTACAACTGTTCCAACTGCTAAAAAGCCCAGCAGCTGCAGCCACAAAGGCGGTAAATCCAGATGCTGGAATAAAACACTAGGAACCAAAAGCCATTTCCCTGATGCTGGGGCTGTGTGCAGTTTAAGAGTCTTCCACACAGATCGATATTAGGCCACATTACGCATCAAGTCAGGATGAAGACAGATTCCTGAAAATGTCAATGGATGGGAGAAGCAAGGAGAAAGATAACTGATGACAGAAAAAGCCATGGAAAGTGAGATGGACCGGTTTGGGGACTAGGCCATTTAAACAAAGAATCTAGAAATAAGTTTTTGAGATGAGGAGGCAATTCTTAACAATGAGCAATATAAGAGACTGAGCTTCTTTGCAGCTTCATAAACAAGAGAGGTGATTTGAGAACGGCAAACAATTATCCTTCGAAGACAGTACAGAAAGGAAATACAACGAGGAAAGGTAGAGCAAAAGAATAAGTACTTCAAAACAGAGAATTCAACTGAGAAATTGAACTTTTTTTTTTTTTTAAACTGAATCTGTAATAAGTATGTTATCAGAGTAAGTTGCTTAAGATAACAGAGGATTCTCATAATTCCAAAGATCTTCAGTTCATTCAAGAACAAACACTTGTTCCTAGTATGCACCTCCCGTGCACTTCTGCAAGCGAAACCATCCCATCTTTTTCACAGGAAGTAACACAAACTCTGGCACAGATTTGCTTATAACAATGCAGGTCACTCCACTCTTTATGTCTTCTCAATTACTGTTTCCATGCATTGCAGCCTCATCCTGTTATGAAAATGTTTCATGTTACAAACACACGTTTTTTCTCTAAATGTCTATTGCATTTAAAGAGAAATATCTTAGGACTACAAATGTTTACAATAGTTGCAGATTCTTGGGGGGAGCAAAAGAGTTGGTTCTATTTTAGAAACATTCAACTCTAAAGTATTTAGAATACTCTAAGCTAATATTAAGTGTGTAAAGCACATTTTACTCTAATTAGAATTACGTTTTTTCATAAGAGGAATGAATTAAAGAAATAAAGCCTCTAAGTTTCTACTCCAATATTGCTGTTCCTCTAGAACTGTAACTCCTGGATAAGTGCCACATCTGCCTTGTGTGGTTTAATTTACTCACAATTTTACCTTTTTTTCCTCAGGAAAACATAGTATTTATTCATATAATATGACATGTCACAATATTACAATGATTATCCAGTTGCTTTATATATGGTCATAATACCATCTGGTATACAGCTAGCCCTCTTTTTGCATGTATACCATCTGGAACATCTATCTATATTCTCATTATTGTACAGATGAGGTTTTTGTTTCCACAGAAACACCATATTGGCTGTATCCTTCATTGATTTCTTAATTTAAAAAAAAAACAACCCAATGTAAAATAGTGCAGAAGAGAAACAAAAACTTGGCATATTAAATTAGTTCTAGCTGTCAGATTTTCCTGTGCATTTCTGCTAAGGAATGAAATTAAACCCCAAACCTAAACGTATTTACGACTACTTTGTTGTTCAGGTACAAACAGGGCCTGGCTATTTAGGTGAGATAACACTTTTAGTTTCAAGTATCTTGGTGGCTACCAGCATGGCTCAGTCTAAAATGCTCACTTACAGTGCTCAGTCATGCCAATATAAAGGATTCTCAAGCCCTGAGTAAAAGGAAATTCCCAGCTTACCACATATTTGTATATGAAAACTTGGAAGCTTTGTACAAAATGCCATACAAAAAGACCATGTAAGTATGGTCAGTTTGCACAGAATGCCTATTTTCATCCATATTTTATAGTGGTGAAAGATTACTTTGATAATATTGATAAATTAAAATGCTGTAGAAATTATCTGGGAACCAAAAGATTTTTTGTTGTTGTTGTTTCTGAAACTTATTTTTCTAGAACAATTTCAAATATCCCATAAAAACCCCATCTCAAAATAAGAAATAGCCCAACATTACATCAAGAATCTGGTTCAAAACAGCTAGGTTTCTAAGTAGGATAACTAATTTCAAATAAAGACTGGAAAATTTATCTCAGACTGGAGCTTGATTTTTTTTTTTTTTAAGTGTATTTACAAAAGAATAATCAGTGTTCAGATCCAAATGCTTGTTAGTCTTTCTGTGCTGGAAAAAATTAAAACTAGTCTTTGTTAAATTATAAATCTTTAATTCTAGTCTCAGCCTTACCTTAAGGAACTTTGAGAACCCTCATTTGTAATAACTAACAACTTATTAACAAGGAGCTGACTCTGCATTTGGCCAAGTGAAGCATCTTCTCAAAGTTCTCTACAGTGGATTGTTTACTATTTGTCACCCATTACACAGCTGTAGCAGAGGCTTCTCTTCTACTATCCCACAGTGATTAACGGGAAAGAGGAGAGAGCAAGAGACACTTCTCGAAGAAAAGAACAATTTAAACCACACTTACAATCACTTTCATTATAATCAACATTTTTATCTAAAAGGTAACTTGCAGTTTGAGATCATCTGTGACCTTTAAGAATATCATCATGAGTACGTGTTTAAAATATATAGCAGATGGAATAGAATGTGTAATTTATATATTCTGGTTTCTACCCTGTACAAAGTTTTCCTTCAGGTATGCTACTCAAGTTTTGTTTCTTTTACCTTAAAAATTGACATTGTAATTATACCTTAGATAAAACCATGAGAATAAAATGCATCAGGTAAAATCATATAAAACTTTCCAACTCAAATGCTGAAATACACTCTCAAATATGCTAAAAGCTATTACTTCTCCAAATGTCATCTTGTATGCTTTTAAATTGTTCTCTTCTGGCAAGAAACTGATAAAATACAGAATTCCTTTAATTAGCTGGAATTTCAAATCAAGCATTTTATCCTTTTAAGTTTAAAATCATTATAAAAGTAGGAAAAAGCCCACAGAAATTAATTCAGTAAAGAAATTATACAAAAATTGCAAGATGTTCAGTAAATTAGGTGCAATATTCTGCTTTTTTAATAGCCTGAATTGTGCAAAATGATTCTGAAAATCTGCAGCTTTTGTAATTCTTGAGTAACAGTCTAGCTCTTGATTCCATATAGACGAGGGCAAGTCACGCAGGCAAAGTGAAATCTCTCTCTGAACTTAGAAGAACTATAAAAGAGTTAAAGGGACAATGTACGACTTTTTACTGAAGAAATAAATTGGGGTCATTGGTCTGACTCTTTGTTTAAAATAACATCTTGCATATGACCTCAGCTTATAACTCTTTCATGACTTTGGATTTAATTGAGCCAGTAACTCCTAAAAGTTAAAATTATTTCCTCCTTACACCTTTTTAATACTCAGTCTCTGCTTCCTCAATAATATATCCCTGTCATTCATAGTACTGAAAATAGAATTTAAATGGTTATTTATAGCCAGTAGTCATCTATTTACAGAGAGATTAAGCAATATTTGAAAAAAGATGGAAGTATCTAAGTAACCAGAGGTTCCTCAAGAATTTGAAGTAGTAGTAAAAGCAATCTCCAAGTCGTTAATGATTATTTCCCGTGACTTGGAGTGTAGATGATGCATCCCAGGTCAGCAGAAGACAAAACTCAGGCTTTTATATTTTAGCAGAGGGGAAAAAAGAAAAAGGAACTTGAAAAATAGACGTCAGTCTCATTTCAGTATCCAGAAAGATACTGGAGAAAATTAAACAATCCATTTACAAAGCCCTGAAAGAATAAAGAAACGAACTGCATTAAGTTGATGGAATTTCCCTCTTTGACAGTCTACGTGGATAAGGGGCAAGAAGTCAAACTGTTCAACATGCCATTCTCAACAAAACTGGGAAAACACAGTGAAGATGAGGTTATTATATGCTGTGTGCTCAGCTATAAAAAGGGAAAAAAGGCCAAAAAACCCTCACAGGCAATCTTTTGGTACGTCTTGCCAGTCTAACATTTACCAGGGTTCTCCAGAGATCTGCTCTGGGTTCAGTCTTTGTCAATAGTTTCTACTAACACTTAGTCCCACTAACACTTCAGATATACAGATTATTGCACAGTGTGAACTTTAAAAACCAAGTGACCAAATCTCTGTGACCTGTTAACTGTTCCACTTCGTGTAAGACCACAAGCTTGTTATTCCACTCTTTATTTCCACTGAGACTTCAGCCTATCTATGTTTTGGGGGATCATACTTCAAAAATGTAGACAAATGGAAGGGAGCATAGAGAAAGGAAACAAGATTTAAAGGGTGATACATTAGAAATGGTTAAAAACCAGCATGTTTCTCCTCTTGAATACCACACTGTCTTTGAGGAATGCAAGAACGGGCAGGGGAGGGAAGAGGCGATTAATGAGAGCACTGTTGTAGCGAGTGAAATGTTTCCCACTGACGCCGTGGACAGGGTTTCCCTCCCGGTTCAAGGGAGGTTTGGTCAAAGAGTAATGAGCTTTGCCTCGAAGAGAACCCAGACTGATAGAAAGATGGGCTTTCACACGTGTGAGCAGAATAACCAGTCACCTGAAATGGCCAAGGAATCCTTGCCAATAGATACGTCTTCAAAGTGATGGGACTTATGTTTGAGACTAAAATTTTTTCGTGACAAAATCCATGAGAATTAAACACCAATTAATTGACATAAGTAATAGGAAGGAATGTTGTTTTTTTTTCTGGCTCTCTCTTAGGAAAATTGAATTTGACTAGAAGGGCATATTTGGAGCTTATTTTACTGCTGGAAAGAAATAAACAGCGACATTGTCACCTGAGTCTTACAAGGACCACATACAACTAAGAAAAGTAACCTATTGAATTCATAGAATTATAGAAATTACAGAAAAAGAGAAATACCAATTTCTTCCCCAAGATATTTTACAGAAAGGCATAAAAATATACATATAATTGCACACATTGCCAGCCTGGACACTCCAGAAGCAGCAAGAGGTTTCTGTCAGATAACATAAAAGTTTTTTAGGCTCTTCTGTCCCTGCACACTCCAGCCTTTGTAAGTAAGGTGTTTCACAGCAGGAGTAACACAGACTGACATGGGAAACCTCACGAGAAGTAAATGTAATGTGTCTGTGTTTATACTCAAGTTCTTTAGAAAAGTTATATTTCTTTCTATTAATTGAATATAACTGATAGCAGATCAATTGGAAATACTTCCTCAATGACTTGCTTTTGGTACATGTAGTTTACATAGTACTTGCACTCTTCATAGTTTTGTGTTTTGATTTTTTTTTTTCCCTTTAAGAATGCTCTTTTACATTACAGACTTAGTCATGAAAAAGGCAATATAAAAATCTCTGCCTAATCACAATGGATTTTGGTATACTCCAGACATCTTACTAGAAAATACCCTTAGAAAGTAACAAAATCTGTTAGGTCTGCATACAATACATCATATAATATATATAGGGTGTTTTCATAGGCTATCTCCATACAGTTGGAATCAATCTTCATCTTTTAGTGACTTGATAGTATGTTAATTACATTCTAATAATATCAATTTCTGTGTTTGATTTGCTTATGATCGAGTTTGTTTTGTTTTAATTCATCTCCTGGATGTCTTTTTATTACTAATGGTTGGAAAAGTTCTTATTAACAAACTATTTTTCCAGGTATTTTGGTATTTTTGGATGGGCTGGGTTGGTTTTCCTAATTTTCTATGGATAAATTCTCTCAAAGGCTATGATGTAAATTAAAAATAATTACATTAAGGTCTGTGGGTTATTACAGGAAAAGGAAGGGTAAATTTCACCACGCCATAGCTAAGAAAACACAATTCTGTTGTTACCAGAAGATGTATTCCAATATCTCTTACAAGAGGGAGGACATTAAGACCAATTTAATTTGATATTTCCTTTGGACTCGTTTGAGATTTATGTAGAGATTTATTTTTATTCTGGTTTCTTCTTTTTCAGAAGCACAGGCAATATCACGTGAAGCCTATTTTTTCAATGATTTAGAGTAGCAAAATATGTAGGTCAGAATTAAAAACCAGAATCACAAATATTCAAAAAACCACTTTGGAACCATCTGATTACAGCACAATTCCAGCCTTCTCCCTCAGGACTCCTCATCAGCAATATTCATAGAATATGTAAACACTTCACCTTAGACTAGGGAGGAAGCAATCCCTGGTCAATTGGTCCACAGCCATCAGTGCACCATAAACAGCTGCTGGTGAATAACTATCGTCCTTCCTGAGAATTGCAGCACGCACAGAACACAATGCTTGCCAACTGCTGAGTGTATCCCTTTGCTAATCTACAAAATACATATTTTTCTGTTACAGTAATGCACCTGTGTGTTTTTAACCATAACTTCTCAATTTCAAACGGAGAGAAAAATGTTAAAAATGTAATGGATTAAAGATCAGTAAGTATTCTGGTAACTCAGTTTTAAACGGAGGCATGAAATAATTATTTAAAACACGTGAGGGAAGAGCCAAACAGAAATAAGGGATTTATATCTATGGAAGTGGGAAAGTTTGAGAGAACGGAAATAGCCAAAGTGGTACTTTTACCACTTGCAAAGTAAGGAGGGAGAAAAGTGAGAAGGAAGAAGGGAGAAAGGCAAATAAAATACTTTCTATTATAGGTAATAAGGAAAATCAAATATTATTATAAAATTTTTAAATTGCTATTATGACCAAATTTCCCAACTAATTGCGAAGCATAAGGGTCCCAGTTTATCCAGGCTAAGCCTTCTAGTGCATTATGAGATTGCCAAGGCCCTGAGGGCCTCACTAGGCTCTAGTGGCCGTGACAAGCCTCACCTGGGACCACCACCAAGGGGCCCATTTCAGCCAAGGCCAGGGCTCTTGTCTTGCTTTGCTTCTGTCCTGCTTGTCCACATCTCCTCCCGGCTCAGCTCTGGCCTTCACTCTTACTGGGAGCACCTGGCTCTGCCGGCACCTGGCTGTGCCCACCTCGCTCACTCAGGTACTGTGCCATGTTGGAGAGGCACAACTTGGGCTGGGGTCACCTTTTGCTCCTGGATTATTGTCCCCTTGTGGGAATCACATGTGAGGTGGAAAACTGATGGTGCCTTCACAGTCAAAAGTGCTGTTTGGGAAACAGTTGATTTGATGCCTAATTGTGATGTGTTTACAGAAACTTTTGCTTTGAATTTGGTCACTGTTGTGATTGCATGCTTCCCATATCCCTTAAGGAGAACTCTGGTCTTGATTTGAATATTTCCATTAATAGAAAATTAAGTTGATTATTTTACATTTCTGGTTTTCGCAGGTGTCATATTTTCTATGTGAATGTTTCTTCTCATACAATTGAACCTATGTGACTTTTTTAATTGGTTCAGAACTAACAGAGAACAAAATGTCTTTGTTGCATGGGAAGAGTAGAAAACATTTCAGCAGAAGCAAAATGTATTTAAGGGTACAATTTGTGCCTGATATTTATTAGTATTTCTAAAAAAATTAATGGTAAGAATTAGTTTCCTTATTTTTTTTTTAAATTGGTTATTCTGGTCTTTATTTAATTCTTAAGTCTACAACTTCATCAGTTAAAGTATTAGGATGTTGGTACAAGTTTGTTTTACTCGTAGACTCATTCAGAAAAACTAACACGATTCAGAATTTGTGACTCAAAAAATTTTAGAGGACTCCTGCAACTACACAGATACCACAATCTTACAATGATGGCACAGTTGATCTGGGAAGAATCTTGGTTGGTCTAGATATTTGAAATTCAGAATGAAAATATTAGCTCAGAGTTCCTGAACAAAATGAAACATGTTCCACCCAGAAAACAAAGCCCTTACCCTTTGTTTCTCATGTGAAGTTGGTGAGCCACTCCATGCACACACAGACCTTCCTGGGCTGGCACTTTTTGTCTGAGAGGAATCTGTGTCCGTCTTCAATTTTTGGGCTGTGACCAGGAGTTCCAGCGCAGCCATTCTGTAAGCGACCAATACACTAAAACCCAGGAAATCCTAGAATCCCAGAATCATAGAATTAACTGGGTTGGAAGGGAGCTCCGAGATCATGAAGTTCAACCCTTGATCCAACCCCACTGTGATTCCTAGATCATGGCACTCAGTGCCACATCCAGCCTCATCTTAAACACCTC
>JAWMRA010000161.1:10820294-10931845 GCA_035584735.1 Pseudotriccus pelzelni | reverse complement strand
ACTTGTCTGTCTCGCATTGGCCTTTTTAGCCACCAGCGCGCTTGTAGCAAGCGTGGGTAGTGCCCTTCCCAAATCTTTGTTCGTGAAGCCTAGCCATGATGATGATGATGATGACAACATGAACTGATACGCATTATTAACAACTTAACACATTTTCATACTATAAAGACTGATTGATATAATAGTGAGAGAAAGGATATTTCTTAACAGGACTCGTAGCACATGTGGATTTCTTTCACCACAACAATGAGTGAAGGCAGCAGGTGCTCACCTGGACTTTCTGCTTTCCAAGTAATTTGTTGCAGGGAATAGGTGCAGAAAAAATGCAGCTCTGCCTCAGGTAGACAGTACAGATCTGGAAACAATCCACGTGAGTTTGGTTCTTGTTAAACTAAGAGAGAACTTTGATGCACTAGGTAAAGCACAAGAAAAGCAGAGCTTAGCCCAGGATTTATGCCAAGCTTGATTTCCAGGGCTCTTCTACCTTTGTAAGGAGCTGGGGCACTAACCCTATTTTGCTCTTCCCCAATAATAGAGCCTGGCCTCACCCTATCCACTCACCAAGACACCACCAATCTTTGGCCAGCTTCTGGGAACCACTCCTGTCACTGACAGGAGAGGGACAGGGGAGGCCAGGAAAAAATCATTTGCAAGGAGACCCAAAGTAACACGGAGCACAGAGAGGGAAAACAGGGGTTCCCTCGAAAGCAGCCAGGGAAAGACATTCTCTTTGCAGCAACTGAGATACATGGAAAATTAAATGAACAGCAAGCAGGCAGAGTTACTTTACACTGCAACAGCAGTTTCTCCTTCCTCCCTTCCCTGCAAGCTGCTGCGAAGGCCCTGAGCAGGGAGGGGGCCAGGCAAGATCCAGCCCCAGCAGCCATGAGCTGCAGCCAGCCCTGCTCACCTTCACCCAGCCCCAACAGCACAGGCCAACCACCTATTGCTTTATCTCAGCACATTTCAAATGTAAATCTTACGAGACGTGAGCACACTTAAGGCTGTCAGTGGTCCCCTTGCAGGAGGATCTCTGACGCAGCGCCCACACCACTGGCACCCCACAGCTCCCACTCCTGGCGTAGGGAGCGGGGCTGTCACTGAGCAGGGCTGATGCCAGCTGCTGCAGCGATGCCAAAACAGCAACACTCTGTGGGTAAACTTACACATCTGAGCTCTGCAGACATGGACAGGCTGTGTATGCTTCCTCACGTGACCTGGAGGAGAGGGGAAAAAAATCAGATGAGGATGCAGAATGCCATAAAACCTGAGCCCATTATTTCACAGCCTCACATAAAGGCCATTACGCATGAGCTGAGCCAAGCTCAGTGAACATGTCAGCATGCAGAAGGATAGCAGAGCTGACATCTGAAGGGAGATATAATTTTGATTCCCCATGCTGACTCAGCCTCATTACCTGACAGGACCACTGTTCTGCTATGGGCACACATAGCCAGGAGGATAAAAGCACCTTATTTTTCACCTTGGGAGCTATCTGGCACTTTTCCAGCTGATTAAATAAAGATATGCGACTGCATCCACACTCTCCTGAAGGCAAGGAGGCACAGAAGGAAACAGAAGGGCTGCCACTGAAACCAGGAGGCAATTTTTAATATAAAAGCTCCGTGAAGTGGCAGCACTCTATCTGATGTACTAGCAAATGCCCAGTCAGCTCTGGCTTATGGCAAGAAGGGTAAAGCTTCAAGCACAGGTGGAGCATGAAAAGCCCCCTCACACAGCAGCTCTGAGGCTGCAGCCTGCATTTCCATTCAGCATACAAGCATTTTGCCTGAGCCCTGCAATTCCACTTCTGCTCTATGGTATAAACGCACCCTGTGACAACAGATCAGAAGAAAATCTGCTCAGTGCTCAAGAGTGACAAATGAGATAAAGGCCTAATTCCCCTCTTGATTTTTAATCCTTTGCAAGAGGAAAATAGAAGAAGCAGTAAGTGATCTGCCCAAATTATGTAGGATCCACAGTGAAATAAGGGTTCAGTTTGGAGAGCTCAAACCCAGTGGCTGAGTTGGTCATTTGTTTGCAAGAGATTAGTCCAGTAGCATTTCTCTTCCTCCCCATATGGTATGTCCAAAGAGGGGCACATTTCAGAAAAATCCCCATCCAATCACTGGAGACAAGCCTGTGCATGACTACTGTTCCTCACTCAATTAAAGCTCCAAGGAACAAAACCACTTTTCTTGCTCTTTCTTGCCTTCAGAGCAGCATGGAGCATCCCTCTGCAACTCCAGTCAAGGCCAATGTCAAAAGTAGCTTCTCGGGGCTGAAACGGAGAAAACCCCTCCAGCCTGGGATTTGGCCGTGCCCTCCAGGACAGGCTGGCTCTGCTGGAAAGCTGAGATGCTGGTTGCTGCCAGCAAGGATGGGTGGCACATGCTGCTGGAGACAGGAGGCAGGTGGCCCTGCAGGTACCAGCAGAGCTGCAGGTTTAAAGTGAACTCTGTCCTGCGCCCAGGGCATCTGTCAGTCCAGGAAAGCCGAGGACAGCGGTGCTTTTGTCCTCAGTTTTCAAACCCATTGCTAAGAGCAAACAGGGGGAAATGGTGTTTTCCCCTGGACTTTCCAACACACCCTTTGCCATCACAGCTGAAGACAGGGAAGGCAGCACCAAAGGGCAGCACCTTGGAGGGAGTGCAAAGGGTGCTTATCAGTCACCCTTCATGGCAGACACAGTGACACCAGTCCTGCCTGCAAACGCAATTTGCTTTACATGTGATGGAGGCTGAGCGAAACCCCAGCAATGTTATACCCCCATTTACAGCTTCGTTGTGCTGGCTCAGAACCCAGTCACGCTTGCAGCTTAATCAGCACAAGGAAAGAAGAGCTGTGGAGTTTCATTCACACCCCCATTTCATCTCTCCTCTCGGTAGAAAGCGGCAGCAGGCAACAGAGGAAGTGGGTCGGTCCCTTTTTTTTTCTTTTCCTTGATTTCTCATCTTTCCCTAAAAAGAAGTGATTTGTTAGTGGTTACCATATCCTGAAGAAATGCAGAGATGCCCCAGAAAACTCAGAACAGAGGAGTATAATTTAACAAAAACAGAAGCAGCAGCAGGCAGTAGTTCTTAAACGAAAAATTTACCCCAGCACAAAAAGAAACCTTTAGAGAATCAGTTTCCAGAGAAAAGACTGAAGGACTTGAGAAAATGAAACCACAATACTTGGTGTAGAAAAAGAAGCTACTCTGTCCATCAATGAATCAGTAAGGGTCAGATCTAGCATATTCAGGCATATAATTGGAATAATTTGGAGAATACAAACCAGTCCTTTTTTAAAAAGGTTGGCTACAAAAATCTAGAAGGATTCTTAATCATCATTTGTAGCAAGACGAAGACTACAGAGAGAGCTGGAGAAATCCTCTAACATACAATGATAGCAACAGCTTGAGATTCCTGAGAGGTGTGGCCCGTTTCATACAGTAACTCCACACTCACTTTCTGTATCTCCAGTGCTTACCAAGGGAAAGGATCTCCTGGGCTGGGATATGGGCCCCATCACAAGCACGAGCACCTCATGGACACAGCTTTTCCCAGGGCGGCTCTCCCTACTTATCCTTTGTGCCGTTCCAACCTCCTTTCCCCTGTTCCCCATGTTCTGTGCGGTGCCTGAGCTGGTGGCAGCAGGCACGGAGCAGGGACACGGGTGACACTGTTTTCAGGAATCAGATACTGTACAGCTTCTCCCAGGAGACTGAACTGATCTGTCTGGTTCTCTTCATATACAGAGGCAGGAGTTGGATGACAGTTTCAGGAACACAAAAGTTGCACATGTCAAACCAACAGATTAAAATAGCAAATCTTGCAAGAGCTTTCTTACCTTTATTTTTCCTGTTTTAAAGAGGCTGAAACATGCTTCTAAAAAACATTAAAAGCAGAGGAAGAGTTGGTCAGGTGTATTTTCTAGTGTATTCTACCATGTACCTCAGTGACAGCTAACTTCTGTCCAGGACCTGTTTGTGTCAGAAGAAGGTCCTGCCTTTGGAGTTTGCAACCAGCACACTGGTGACTGCGCTGTACTGGGAAAACTGGCTGAGCTCCTTCCAGGACCCACGTGAGCCAGGGCAGAAGCTTTGGGTTCCATGTGCCAACAGAGAGGCAGATGAGGGATGTGGGACGGGGTGTCGAGGGGAAAGGGAGAATCTGGCCAGGTGACTTGGCCAAAAACTGGGGGAGGGATAAGAGAGTAATAGGCACAGGGGCTGGCATGGCAGACAGAAAGCTCAGCCCCCCAGTTTCCACATCTTAGACCTGTCAGGAACAACCACAGCCCTTAACAGAGGTGATGGTGGCTGCTGTGCTTTGGACTGCACTGCTCCTGCTCAAGGGTGAGGGAAAAGAGTGAGGTTTCCTCCAAGACAAGCTCCAGGCACAACTGAGAACACAGTGCAGCTCAGAAATCAGCTGCATGCACAAGCACAGAAATGGCCACATTTTCCCATAGAGTTGAAGACACCAGGGAACTTTCTGCTCAAGTAAAAAAGACAAATTCATATCCGTCTGTCTCTGCAGATGTCCCAGGTATGGCTTTCTTCAGGAACTTCACCTGGGCAGGTGAACAGGGAATGGTGTACATAGAGGGCAGGTTATGTTTCTCCCAGTACGTACCCACACTAACCTCTTTTTATAATGCTAAAAATATTTCAGTATAAAATTTTCAAAATGATTAATTTTAAGAAACATTAATATATGCTAGTTCTCACCCTAACATATGGATGTTAGAGTTGCACTGCAAATATTTGTTTTGAAGTAATCTACACATATATTCAAAGTGCCAGCCATAACTACATCACTCAGACTCCCCAAACCTCAGGAGATTTCACTTCTCCTGTCTTGCAAAAGGCAGCTTGTGTGCTGAAGGCTTCCTCTGCTGCTGGGCATTCCACACCATAAATTTTACGTTCAGGTCATTAAAAATATAGGAGGGGTCTTGTTAAGGCTAAACCATCGCGAGTCATTTCACGCTACACAAGCACGATTTTCTCACTTCTTTCTAACTTTCCAGAAGCCTGACATCTGGAGACCAAGGAGCAGCTGGGCTGGACAAGCAGGAATGCTGCTGCTGCTGCTCAGAATTTCTGAGCTCTGAAAGGCAGGAGGAAGAGGGCGCTGCTCTTCTTCCCATCACGTTCTATGCCAGTCCAGCAGGAATTGCCAAGAAATAACGGGGAGTCTGTTGCTCCCCGAAAGGCACGGGGGTGGTGGGATGAGGGGAAGGTGGAGAGGGGGGACTGGCTCTGGGGGGTAGGAGAGGGCAGGGAGACCCAGGAAACAAAGGCTCATCGCTGAGCTCTGCAATGAAAAAAATCACATGTATAATCAAGCAACGCGGTTGGAATGCCCTGGCTCCTCCCAGAACCGGTGAATGCTGCTGTGTAATAGCTGCACTCAGTGGCTCTCCCCAGACCCAGCTCAGAGTGCATGGACTAAGCAGAGCTTAACAACAAACTGTAAAAATCAGAGATGGTACCCAAGGAGCCCGCTGGCGTGAACAGCAACCACCCCACAGGCGGAATTTTGCTGTTTGCCTCTTGAAACGGTTCACAGCAGACCATAACAAAAGGATTATGGGCTCCCCACATCCGGGGAGCTGCGGGAGGCTTTCACTGTCGTTAGCCATGGGACTGCTGACACCTAAATAGCAGAGTATCCAAGACATCGATAAACAGCCATTGCAAGAACAAGAAGAGCACCCAGTTTTCTCACAGGCACACACACAGATGTGCCGTTGTTTTCACCCATATTTTCCTTGCCCCTTTAGCAATTTTCTGCCTTTCTTCAGCCCGAGGGACAAAGGCTCTGCACAGCACCCACTACAAAGCCCAGCCATGCTAGCAACCAGCATCCATTCAGTGACTTGTGGACACAAAGGAGTCCATTCTTGGTCTAACTACTCCAATACAACAAGGCATTTCTATCCGCCAACACATTTAAGTACTTGCTTAAATCCTTTGCTAAATGGGAATTATATGCAGACGGCTATTTGAGCAAAACACCTCCGTCCCAGCATGGTGAAAAGTCACTCCTCAGTACACAAAATATCCGTATGCACACAAAATCACGTGTGATATTTGTTAGAGCAACAGCACGGAAGCAAAGCCTTTTCAGTGCTTAAGGTATATATTAAGCTTGGATATTTGAGACATCTGTGTTTGCCTTTAGATCTGTATGGCTAATTAATCATAAGGCAGCTGGCCAAATTTTTCCTTGAGTCAACACCTTGAACATTAGTGGGGATACATGATACCCAGGATGACATATGTGCTTAGATACAGTTATGGAAGTAAATCTACTGACCCAATTTTAACTTGGCAGCAAGGAGCTTTAAATATTTACCCACTGATTGCTGCACACATGGAACAATGAGTTGTCATTTTCCCCCTTTTTCTTTCAAACCAATAAATTATTCCCAGATACAACTGGCACCCTGGGCGAGTGGCCACAATGGACCAGGAGAAGACCATATCACATCCATTTCCCACTGGGATCCTGACAGCCAAGGTGCTTATGTCCAGGGTTTTCCTTCCCATAACCCCACGTCTGCATTAGTGTGCCATGCATGCAGGCTCCAGGATAAAACATGGAAGCTATGGAAGCGTGTGAGGCCACAGACTCAGCACTCTGCCCTCACCATTCAGTGACAGGACTGAAGTACTTGCTAGAACCTGAACTGGGGATGAGAGCAAAGCAAGGCAGCCCAAGCAGGAGCAGGACCAGAAAAGTGTGGCAGCTTATGCAGCAGAAGGGGTCTTCTAAATCTCCTGCCTTTGGCTGACAAACTTAGAGCTGGCACAGGTATTTGAAAGTTCCCTGCCACAGGGGGGAACTCTTAGTCCTGAAAGGAGTTACGCAAACTTTTAAAAGCTCGCTGTTTTTATTGGCTTTCTAGCTAGAGAACTTCCCTCTGGCCAAGTATAAATCTGCTGCAAAGGCATTTCTCATTCCAGATGCTTTGGAGTGGTATGATTCCTAAATAGTGGTACTTGAGGAAAGGGAGGGGGAACTCCTCAGGCAAGCTCTTGTGGAATTTACCTCACGGAGGACACAAATCTCAGAACATAATTTAAAACCTTGCCAAAAAAAAAAAAAAAAAAAAAGGACCACTCTGTCTCTGGAACAGGACAAGTACAGGTCAGCTCTGAAACAGTATTGCCTTTTGAAGGGTTCCTTGTATGGCTTGCCCAGTTTACCAGGTGATGGTGACAAAAATAACAAACTCCAGTGATGAAGTAAGCAAGTGAGGTTGAACAGAATTGGAATTTCCCAGCTCTTCTGCAAAAGCCCTGAGAACAGGTGCTTACTTCAACTCGTGCCAACGTGGGATTTCACCAAGGAACAACATTCTTACTATACTTCTTAAAAGACTGACTGTGAACCTCTTCTGCCACTACCAGTTAAAGGACTATTCATAGAGGGATTTCATTTGACAAATATTTCCACCTTCTTACGGAGCTCAGATCTAGGACAGCTTCGCACCTCTCCTTCAGAAGAGAAGGGAATGAGATGGCTTGTTTTGTACAGGCTCTTTATCAACTCTGGATTCGCTCTGTTTTCACAACAGATGAATATTCAACTCAGGATTTGAGTGCTATAAGTTTTAAAAAAATGTATATAAATTTTGGAACTTAAAACATTCAAATCCTGAATTCATCATATGTGTCAAAATATCTTTTTTTTTGAACATTAGCCTAAATCAAAATCTGAGCCTAAGATATTTACAATATCCTTATAAGATAAAAATATGATTTACATCAGCATTAGAGAGGAGGTCACCACAGTGTTAGTCAAACACAGGATCTCTCACCTCTGTGAAGCCCTTATGTTTATTTTATGAAGCCAAGGCTCCAGCACTCTCAAGTGCTGCAAGTATAAGTGAGCTACCATTGTACCCTCCTCCCAGGGCACATGCAGAACTGCAGCAAGTCCTAACTGCTAAGATTTAATCAGACATGTTACTGGATACCCAGTGCTAATATTTGCTCACACACAGAACCATCAACAGTACTTCAATGTAGCTCTCCCAACACAGAGGTTGTGTTTGCCATGTTGTGATTTCGTTAAATATCTCCACCTTCAAGTCTAGTCAACCGAAAGATACTTCAGCTCACACTGTGCCCAAAAAAGGAAGGCAGCTGCCCCAGGAGAGCAGGAGCATGAGCACTGCGGGTATGAATGTTGAGGCACACGGTGCTTTGAGGTGTTTCTGCCCTACCTTGGGTATAATTTACCACAAGATCATCTGTCTGGATCATCACTGATAGGAGTCAAGCTGTGATCAAGCTGAGCAACCAAATGATGAGGAAATCAGTAGCTGGCTACACGCACAATTTCACTTCCAAAGACAAATGTTCAAAGTTCATTATTGACATCTGTAAAAACTGAGTCAAGAGAGTGATGGGGTCAGGCAGAGTGCCAGAATGACTCACTGTTCTCAGAAGTAAATAACAGTAACTGAAGTTACACATTCACAGCCCATTTCCTCAAGCTTCCTTTGAGGTTTATTCCGCCTGGAAATCAACTTTCAACCCGCACATTTGCTTTCCTCACTAGTAATTTGGAAAAGAAGGGGGAACGGCCTTGACCAACAGTCAGAGTTCAGTTCAGAAGAGGGTCTCATCCCACTGCAGTCTGAGGTGGATACCTGGCTCAGGAGCATGCATCTTTCTAGACCCCATATTTGTATGTTGTAAAAATAGAATAACTCAAAATACAAGGTCATTTACAAAATTACTCTCTACCCTTCAAAAAGATTGATCAGAGGCAGTGGTTGGGAACAAGAGCTGCTGAGGTAACCAAGGAGCACTTTCAGTCAACTGTCTGTTTTGGCCTCCTGCTGCAGAAGAACCATCCAAACCCAACCCCTGTCAGCATGGACTGTAGCAGTTTTTATCTTTTTTCGGGCCACATGCTGGCCTCTCGTGGGAAGCCCTGCCGATGGTACCCTGCTGCCTGGGCACATCCCTGAGCCCTGGGACAGCACCACAGGGAGCTGCACATGCCAACAGCCCCAGGAACAGCAGCTTCAGGGGGGCCACCACAGCCTATGCCTCTTGATCACAGCTCCCCAAACCCTTTAAAATCTCCTTATTTGAGGCCCTTCCCAATATTCCAGGCAAGAACAGGAGCTGAGGGATGTCTTAGCAAGGGATGAGGCTCTAGTATCTCACATGAAGGTGTGCCAGAACACGTGTCCAGAACACACCTAAGCCAGATCGTCTTCTGCATCAGATTTTACTTCTCCATTCCTGCATGTGGAAACATACCTTGCTGAGATAGAGAGCTGAAGGCCTTTGTTATCCACTCCAAGAGGAAATGGTCAAGTTGAACATGTGTCCTGCACAGAGCTGGGACAGGTATGTGTGATGTGCTTATTTCAGCGGTGCTACATCCCTCTCGCACCACCGGCACTGGCTGCAGGGCTTTCTGGATCAGCTGAGGAAGACAGCAATGCCTGCAGTGTTGAGCATTCAGTTCCTAGAGCTAAGTTTCCTTATCCCACTGAATGCAGTTGCTGTTCTCAGCATGGATGAGCCCTTTCAGGGTTTTATTTTTGTAAGTTTGTTGAGAGAATTAGCACCTACAGGAGCCGGGGCACAACAGTTGTGCTATGTAAGCCAGACAGGCCCCCTGAGCACTTTTCTGCCAGTCCTGGTTTTAATAACTGGTACCTCTCAGCTTTTCCACGCAGCCCCTCACACCAGCACTACATCAGTAACAGCAAATTGGAGGCCACCTAAAATTCATATGCAGTGTTCAAGAGACTTGCCTGCTGGACATGAGATGCTGAAATCAGAGTTTTCTGAAACACTTCCTTAATTTCAACTTTAAGCCTCACAAAAATCATGGTTCACTCTCTTACCCTAAGCCGCTTTCCATGGCTAGGTTTTACTCCAGGCAGCACCTCCAGAAGCCTGGTGAATTGGGATTTTACCACAGGTCTTCTGCCTAGTGACAGCTACAGAGCCTGGTGTTCTGTACACAGTGACAAGCAACCCCCAATGCCTGGTTCTACATCCAGAGCAAACTGTGGCTCCCTGTGCACCACACTGACGGCAAATAGTACAAGATTAAAGGGCTTTTGGTACCTCCAAAGGGAAATCCGAACTTCATGTTTGAAGCTTCATTTGCTCTTCTACTCAAGCCCTACCAGACATTCTCATGTAGAGCCCACTACACTCACGCTCCCCGGCATCCCACTCCTCCTGGGTTCACATCCTGGGCCAGCTTGCTGCTTTTTTTTAAAACTTTCCCCTATATATTTCTGCTCAAGAACTGTATTCTTTTGATTCTCCTTTCACGGAAGCTGTTGCACACATGATTTTCCATTGTCAAATATATACATGATATACACACACATATGCAGAGGGACATAGATGCGTGTGTTTAACATACCTCTACACTTCTCCATCTCCTGAACTTATTTCCAGATAAAGCTCCTCCATCCAACTCACATCAAGGCTCCTGCCTGTGCTTAGTATTTTGTTCTATTTCTTCTGACACAACAGGAGGGAAAGAATTAAAGAAAACATATTTAGGCTACCACTGCTATATTTAACTCAGCCATGGAGGACAAGGCTTGCTCTCTACACCTAGTCAGGCATTAACTTGCTCTGTACTTAAGTGTTTCATGGATGTTTGCAGTGTTCTTGGTATAACATGCAACATTTGAACTAAGAACCACTAAACAACAAATTGCATTTCAAGTGACCACTTCAGAATATTTCAGCTTCCAGTGCAACTTTCTCCTTAAAACTATGAACTCTTTATTTCCTGATGCCCAGAATCATCACAAATGAGAGATTTCATGAAATATGATCAGTAAGTCTACATTGCCTACTGAACAAACTTCCTCATGGAAAAAAGAAGGCTTCTGTTGCATCATATCAAGCTTAGCAGCTAGCCAGTGTGAGGGAGTTTCCTTAATGAATTCTGTATTTATAGACATGTTCAGTAAGGAAAATCAGAGTAAAAGCTTCACTAACATACACATTTTTTAACAGAGGATTCTTTTTCTTTCCTTTTTTAATGCTTGAAGTGATTAAATAAGGTTATTTAAAAGAGCAAGGTGCAGAAAGTCATATATATTTTGCACTGACTTGGAGGAAAAACTAGATGAACTTACCGACTGAGCAGAATCTGTCCCTTGCATTCTCTTGCTCCTTCTGCTCTCCCCAGAGGTGTTAATATTTGCATCACTGCTCACGGGTGCTCCACAGTGCCAGCAGAACACATGTTGTGCAAAGCAGAGTTCCACAACAGACAGTGAAAGTCTGCCTATGAGCAAAAGAATTGTTCAAGCTAAATGGGCAGCAGCAGGATGTGATATAGGACAGGCAGGTTCCAGGGATCCCCAGAAACAAACCTACTTGCACCAGCCCTGAGTCTGGCTCAAGCTCTTTACAAAGTACTTGTCTCCTCCAGCGGCAGCCTTGCACAAGCACAGTTTGAATGGAGCAGCATTCAAAGGAAGACTGGAAGTGTATGTACTTTTCAGTTGTGACAGGTTTTGCATTCCACATCTATTGCGTTTACAGGATGCCATCTATGTGTATGACAGAAAAAGCATTTGCATTTAAGCTTATTTAATTCAGAAATATTTGTGGACCACTATCCTTGCGTTCTGTTACAAAGGATTATCATAATACCATTCCATCCTGCTTACCCACAGCAGACCTCCTCTGATTCCTTGGATTTAAATAAGCTTCGAGAATCTTCAAGTCTTGCTCTCTATATTTTGCTATTAATTATTTCTGTTATGTAAACATCCAAAGGTCCCAGTCAGAATTTCAGCTCCCACTGCTCTGGGAGTTCACAAGATAGTTCATACTGACATTCCCTGTCCTGAGGGTGTCTGGGCAGTCATGTGTCCATCACTGAAATCCACCACTGGCAACATTCATAGTATCAGGAAGAATATCTGAATAACAGTTTTCTGCTGTGATTATCCTGTAGTTACCTTACTTTTCCATGACCTCTGTATCCCTGTATGTCATTTACTCTTCTGTCTTTGCCACATAAACCAATGTCACCTTTTTACAGCAAAGAGGTGAATTACAGAGTTGTGCCTTCCAAAACCACACCAAATGAGCCCAGGAGGCTACATTCAGTGAAATACAGACCAGTTCTTGTCACTGTGACCAAAGGAAGCAAAGGGTCAAATAAGCAATTGAATAAATTAAGGAGAAGATATTTAGATTACTTTTATAAACTTGACAGACTGAGTACAACTAATAATCTCAACATACCAAAAAATTCCAAAACCCAGAAAAATAGGATTAAAAGTTATTGCTAGAGATTGACTCATTTACAATTTCTTATTACTGAATTCTAATTTTTAATTCTAAGAAATTAAGCACTGTGTTGTAATCTTAAAAATATTCTGGGAATTTGTGTCTTAACCCAGGTTTTCTCTTTGTTTTCTTTGGTTTGGGTTTCTTTTAATTCTTTTTAAGTTTAAACAAGGTGGTTTGGTGGCATTTTTTTCCTCTGTTCAATTTTGGTTTTTTAGGAAAAAATTAGATGAATCTACAAGGTAATAAAATACTTTGGAATTACCTTAAGTTGTTTATTCTGTCTTCATGTAGCTTGTTACAACAAACCAATTAACTCCAGCTCACCATAAAGGAAACATATTTAGAATAATTATTAGAATCAATACCAGGATAATTCTGGTATTGTACTAGCCAGAAGGATGTGCACCACTAAATATGTGAAGAACTGTATCTTTATGGGTATAAATGCAGGCTAGCATTATACTACATGAAACAGAACGTTATGGGAAGCAGATGTTCCCAAGATAAAGTCTCTCTGATGTGCAAAAACTTGCTATACATCCATTAATTTTGTCACAATACTATTGTTTAGCACAGCAAAGATAACTAAAAATATTACCCAGGAACTTCAAGCAACTAAAAGTTCATTGGTTTATTTCTCTTACCAAGAGTAACAGTCTGAAACATTTTACATTAATTTACAATCATGAACAAGATCCTTATGCTTACCTCATGTAGGTGACATTAAGTCATCCAGTTAATGCTAATTATTATTTCAAAAATTAAATCTTTTTTTAAGGTTTTTTAGGGTTTTATAAGGTTAAACATTTTTTGAACCATTTGTTGCCAAAACACAACAGCCTACAACCACACAGAAAGTAGAAATTAAAATTTCTACAGAGCCACTACCATCACTATGAAGATACAATGCCAAGTGTTTACAACATTCTGCAAGTTATCACTTCTCCCAGCATTTAAGAGAGCAAAAATTCCCTCTTCACTTTTTACTGTACACACGACAATTACAGTAAGAGGGGAAATTTTGATTCATAATGTTAGATCAAGGGTAACAGAAGTGCTTCTGAGTCATTTAACGTAGAAAATTAACAGAGCTGTGGAACAATAAGGATTCTCCTCCAAGAAAGGGCAGGTTTTCCCCTCAGCCTCGGACCGTGCACCAGACATATCCACTCCTCTCCTTCCAGAGACAGCAGCAAAAACGTCCTGTGCTCATGGGGCAACAGAGAAGCAAAGCTGAGATCCACGGTACAGACCTGAGGTGAGATGCGGGTCCCAGGCAACCATGCAGAGCTGGAACTGTGGGACTGCAGGAGGAGGTGGAGTGCGATGAACCCAGAGCTCGAGTCAGTAACTCGGGCACAGACCAAGAAAGCCCTACTTCACCAGTTAGAAACATCTGAAGGTCTCACAGCTTTGGTTATTCTCGAACCCTTGCTGAAACCAGTGGCTGATTTGTATGTCATTCAGCAACACGCAACAGAACCGCTCAGATCTGTAGCCTTCCTGGGAGGGAACACAGTGAGAACTGCGCGGCTTCCTTTGGCAGAGAGCACTCAGACCACAGCAAAGCCACTCTGCTAGGCTTGGCCCAAAGCTGGCACGCCATGGTCACTGCCAGTGCCCTGCTACCAGAGCAGAACTGCAGCATCTCAGAGTGCTCCACTGCCACACAGACATGTCTGGTGGGTCACTGGGACTCACTGACACACTGCGTCTGGCGTGGGAAGCCTCCAACAGCAGAGGGGTAAGGGCTGTGCAGCCAGAGGGAAACTCATGAAATACTTTCCTGGGATCTCCCCATGACAGTACACTTCCCCACAGATGCAGCAAAGCCTTCTCACCACCTTCCTCCTGTTTTGGCATTCCTCAGCCATTCCTCTCACCAATCATACTGCCTCATACCTTCTTCCAGAAAACCCCTGCCCCGAGGCAGAAGGATGCTGTTCAGGACTAATTCTCCCCCTGCTTCACTCCTCCTGCCCAAGCCCATTTGCTTCTTTTGCTGCAGGCCTGGCAGCCCTGTTTGTGGAATGGACATCCACCACCCTGCCACAGACATCCACCAGCAGCTGCTGGAGCCCCAGTGCAGCCAGTTAGGACACAGCTCTCCCTCTCTTGGTGGCAGGACAAACCATTTTCCTCCTCTGCCCAGACCATGGCAATTCCTCCACAGCATCACGGGATGTCCCATCCGGAGAGACTCTGCTCCCCAGCTGGGGCCAAAGCCGTGGCCCCTTCCCATCACACCACGGCCAGGACATGTCCTTACCACACGCAGGCTGCATTGCCTCATATCACAGAGCAGGGCTGCCATGGCATGGCAGCTCAGCAGGGCTGCATTTGGGAGTACCTTTTTGCTCCCAGCAGTGCAGGAAAGAGATTCAGGCCCTGGCTCTTGATGAGGGTTTCCTGTGTCATGCTGTGGACGTGGTATTATTCACATACAACAGTCAAATACCACATAGCAGTGCAATGAAACCAAGGAGATCTGACTCCACACCCTAGGAAAGGGAACATTTGTCCTGGCTACCCTGCAAAGTGCCAGTACCTTTCCTAAGGTGGCATAGAGAGGGAGTTTGGTGTCCACTGCACCCCTTGGCACAGCCAGTGACCGAAAGACAGAAGTCATAAGTCCATTTCCAAATGTGTGGGACTGCAGCCAGCTTCCTTCAAAGCAGAAGGCCCCCAAGGTACATTATTCTGAGGGAATGGATTGCACAGCCAGAGGACACGTAAGTGTGGACAGACAAGCACTGAGACGACATTTTGATCAACAGAGTTCTCCTTACAGGCCTTGTCAGAATAGCCTTCTCTCACACAGGAAACACAGCCTGAGGAAAAGGACAGAGTTTGGGAATCTTGAAAAGCATTTTGCCATAGACGACTCCTGCAGCCACAGTCTGGCTGAGTCATTGTATCTCTCCTTTTCTCTAGCCAGACAGGGAAAGCAGCCCTTCTCTGCTCAACAAGGCCATTGCAAGGCGCTCAGAGAAGTGAGGAATATAAGGATTGAGGTTCATACCTTATCCAGGTTTAAACAGTGATGTGCAAAAGCACAACCGATGCAAAGCCTGCATTTAAAATGAGGCTTCTGTGTTCAACTGCAGGTGCTTAAACTCTGCTTAAACAGAGTTTTACACTACTTAGAAGATGCCTTGTTCTGTCCCAGACCTATGCACAGGGACAGCACTGGGATTTAGCAAAGAATCTGATCTGTTTTAACAGTTGCAGACAGACCAAAATGGAAGTGTTCAGCAGGTCAGGGCCTGTTTTCTGATGCTGTGGTGCCCTTGGTTTATTCTGGTATCACTCCATTTAAACAAACAGGTCATTAGCATGGGCATTAGTGTGAGCCAGATCCTGAACATTCAAGCTAATGTTCAACCCTTTGCTTATTCCTCCATATGCTTCATACAACACATAGCTCAAAGAAAAATTACACCTTGTGCAATTCTTGGACTCACTGGTTGGCTCTGGATTTCCTGCGTAGCAAAAGTTAAGAGAGACATCAATCCTGTTCTCACTTTCAGCGAGACCAAACATGAACCCAGCTTTGTAGAGGTAACATGCATTAATGGCAGCTCAAGGTTCATCCCAAACCACACTACTTAGCTTGTCTGTCCTCATTAGCTTTTAGAGTCACTGATGAAGCAACAGGGCAGAGCTCTACAAACTTCTGCTTGGTGCCATTCAGTTACACAAATTATCAGCAGTCTGTAATTCAGAGACCCGTGAAAGTATCCTTGGTACCCAACGGGTATTATCTGGAAAGAAATCAAAATTTTGTTCACCAAAATATTTATATTAGCTGAGAAAGCCAAACTCTTCCAAGAACGGAGCTGGCGAGCTTCCCTGGAGTGTCTCTGCCAGTGTGTAAAACACAGAAAGCACCCCCACCTACCACAGCCCCTCTGTGCATGCCCAGGGCTGGTTTAGCTTTTAAGTACAGTGCCAACTATTTGTAAGGCCTCAAAAATCTGGAAACTTTTGAGCGCAGCAGCCGAATGAAGGATCTCGGGAACATCTCTCTTGACTCCTGGGCTGTGTACTTGAAGTAGTTCTGTGGATGTGCCAACACGTCAAACAATGCTTTTATCAGCTTCTTGTCCTAGAAAAACGAAAGCAGATTTTACGGGAGTTCCAGAGAGGAGTTAAGGTCAGTATTACCAAAGTTTAATGACTGCTTAACTCATAAAAGATTATGGGCATTTTACTTTTCAAGTATAAGGCTTGAAAATTAATGGAACAAGGCTGACATTCAGGCCCCAGAGATGTCACTGGAGTTTCACATTATCAGCACCAGAATTTCTTCCCTCCTCATACTTTCAATAACAGCAAACAAACCACAAAAAAAACCACACACTTGACTTGATATCCAGCAAAATAAAGGTTTGCTTGGGACAACATGCACTCAACTTGTCTATGCAAGTCCCCTAACTAAGGTCAGAGAAATCTACAGAGACATTTTTTGCACAGGGAGAAAAAGCCTTTGCTAATCTACAGGCTACAAGTAGCAGCACCAAGTGCTTCTCCAAGAAATTAAATGCCATGTCCCTCAGTCTGCTCCACTACTTCCTTCCAGCACAGTCTACATGAGGCTGAAAGGGCTGTTGTTACCACAGATTTCCCAAGAAGGTCTGATCCACCTTTAATCCCCTTGAGCAAAGGGGCTCGTATTCATTGCTCTGCACAATCAGGATCTGCTGACTGACCCCATTTCCCTGGAGCGTACACATCTAATGCACTAAGGAACAGATCTGCTGCAGAGCAGAAAGCAAACTCACTTGCACCAAATAATGTAATTTTCAATCGAAACCAACATGCTTAGTGGAAGAAATGTACCTTAAGTATTTCTTGATGATTTTCAGATGCATAAAGTCTACCATCCCGGACAATGTCTTCTATTAGTTCTTGGTAATCCTCTATGGGGAATGCACAAGAGAGTAATTTGCAGGTTCACTTCACTTACGTACTCAATACTTCCCTTGGTTCTTCAGCCCCCAGAAGAACCAGTAGTACTTGGGCCTCAAATTAGCAGTCAGAAAATATTCCAAATGCTTTTCTGTAAGGAAACTACAAATCCCATTTACAATGTGAACAGTGTACTGTGCTGAGCTGCCCAGCATCAGTCTGTCTTAAGCAAAAGAAATCATAAAGCACTTAAGACTGTAGTGCACACTGTAACCAAGTGATCTGATTCAAACCAACTGCACTGCAGGAACACACCTGTAAACACCCACAACTCGCTACAGACTTTTTTCCACAGGAGAAGGGATTAAAAGAAGGAGGTAAGGGGAAGCTTTTTTAAAAGACAACCCCCTGGTCAATCAAAATTTTAAATGCTTCAAGGGCAGAAGTCTCTGCTGGAAAACTAATTATGCACTGTTGATGAAACTCTGCAGAGCACAGCAAAGATGACTCCTTCATCATTAATCCAGTGTGAACAGAACACACAATATCACTACACTCATGCTGAAGTGCAAAGTCTCGACTCCAGTTTCACTTCTGACAGTTCTGGCAAGGACAAGGTGAAAAACTTTCCCCTCAAGCTTCTTTTCAATATAGGTATTTTGCTATCTGATCACAAATGGTAACAGCAACACAATAAATCAGAGGCACTTGGGCTCTGCCTACTTCCTAACTGGGGGCACTATTGCCACCTGAAGCAACCCAGAACTGGGAAGGTACAAAAGTGCATAAAATTTAGATTCTAGTTCTGAGCTCTGCAATCTACTGGTCAGAGCCCAGAACCCCAGATCTTTCTTTTAGGTCTGTGGAAGACTGAAAATATGGTGGCACTTAAGACTACAGTGCAGTGCAGAATTTCTTTAACTATCTTTAAATGAAAACAGCTACTGGGAGCTAGTGACACTGCTGAGAGCACTGGGCTACCCTGCTGCTTAGGGAGTGGAGTTCTGCACTGCTGCAGCTGCACTGGTCCACACAGGCTCAGCTGCTCACACCCACTCACCATCATATGTTACATAAGGAACTTGGAATCCTTTGGCACTGTTCCCTTCATTCGACTTGAACTGGATCCACAATTTCTTAGACCTAGAAGTGAAAGCTATAGGGCGTTCGTAGGTTTGACAAGTCTCATACGTGGTCACTGAGTTGGAAGAAGCTTTCAAAGAAAACACACAATAGGCAGTTATCTGACAATGCTTCACACTAACCAACAATTAGAAAATAGGTTACACTACCACGACACAAATGCTTGCTGGTGTTAAGAAAAGTCCTCAAAATGTGGCAGGCCATCAGTAGATGGCAGGCCATCAATGAGTGACTTCTTGGTTAAAGAATATTTTCCCTTTTCCTAAAAGAAAGAGCCTACTGTTTGAAGGACATGACTATACTAGATACTGAAGCTGTTTATTCACACATCAGGCACCTTCAGGGGATTAGCAAACATCTCCTCTTCCTAATCTAGGCTAGAACTGCTCAGCATAATACATGGCTAGTTAGCTCAAACCACCTACTTGTTCTTAACAACTTCTCAGAGTTCACTGACACATCATAGCCTTGCACCCTTGTTTCACCCAAACCTATGGAGCAGCATTACCAAACAGGACTTCTCCATTTGCCATTTAAAGAAATTTCAACTCTTAAGTAGAGGCCAGCCAGGCTACATTTAGTTTATGTGAACAGAAATGCATGTGAGAAAGCTGTGTTGCCTGTGTTGTAGATATTTCAGACTTACAACTTTTTCTCATCACCAGGTAGTCTCCACACTCATCTTCTATTGGTAGAAATATTTCTGGAACAACAATCAGAATACGGCGCTTCGGCGGTGGGTTAATACTCCAAGTGCACTCAGTGTTTGCAGGATAGTCCCCAGGATAGTTTGGTGATTCAATATATCCAGTGTAATCTCCAAGTTCACCTCCACACTGCCTGTCTGAAAAAGCAACATCGTATGCAAGGCAAGAAAAAGTGAGGGCATCCCACAGCCCCTCTGCAGTCACTGTCAGGAACAGTACACTGGTGACAGACAGGCACACTTTTCTGTTTGCAGCTGGTGTAGGTACAGTTCTCTTTGCCAGCTTCACTTTACACTGCTGCGTGCTTCTGCCTGACTGTTTTAATCAATGCTGAGACATAAAAACACAGATTAGTCCCTGTTAATACAGCAGGTGCTATGGATGAAGCCATGGCCAAGCAGCAAGGCGAGGCAGTGGGTAAGAGGGCACAGCAGTAAAACAAGGATGCTCCACTTGCTTGTACCAGGCAGAACTTTCATACAAGTACCAGCTGAGGTCGAACTGGAGCCTGAGGTGCTCTGCTCAGTCACCATGCCTGCAGCAGCACAGAACAGAGAGTAAAGCAGGCCCTTTCTCTGCACAGGTCGGCACTGCTGGCAGTAACAGAGGGCAAACCCCAGTGCAGGATGCTTTGCCAGTGCTCCCCAGCTCTGTGCAGCCACAAGGGTTTGGGCACTGCAGCACTGTAACAGTGATGTGTGGCTGTGACATGTCCAGGGAACTGGGATTCTGTGAGAGACATGCAGTCTCCAGAAACGCATTTCTGTACAGGTATGTGTGCTTATATCTGTGTGTACATAAGTGTCTCCAGAGGTGGTTCTGAGCAGTCACCTCTCTGCCCTCTATTTTCCCTCTTTAATTTACCCTCACTTCCCACACTACAGCTACCATAAATCTACAACAGTGGTTCTATTTGTAGTTGTCTTTTTCAAAGAAGAAATGGTTACTAGAGCTATTAAGTTTTGTGAGCCAGTTCCTATTTCTTTTAATAGGAGGGGAAAAAGAAATCAGGGTCCCAAGAACACAAACTCTGCTATATGATGGGAGAAAAGATTTCATAAGCAAGCTCCTGAGCAATCCAGCACCAGCAGGCAAGACACAATCATCATTTAGCATACAAAAATAATGGAAACAGTCTGCAGAAATGGTCTCTCATAGACCTCAGTAAGTCATGTGGGGTGAGAGGCAGGCAGGCAGCAAAACAGGAGCAACACCTCGGCTTTCTCTCCAAGTTCCCTGGAGCAAAGCGAAGTTCTGCCCTTAGGGCCACTCTGAACATTAATGGTAAGAGGTCATCAAAACCATCTTCCTATACTTACTTTTGCACTGTGTGATATTTGTTGACCCATCAAAATCAGTAGTGGTGTTTCCAGGGCATGCAATGCAGTAATTTTGTCCAAACTCAGGCTGGTATGTCCCAACTGCGCAGCGAATACACCGATGAGTTGTGGTATTATAAAAATGGCCAGGTGAACACTGAACTGGATGGTAATTAAATATGCATCATGGTTAAAAGAGTGGCAGTAGCATAAAGCATGACTTCATAGATTTGTATAGGACCTAGTACAATTTCAGCAACTGAAATGCCATATTCATAAACAACTAGGGCAACAGAGCAGAGGTAATTGAGCAAATTTCAGTGTATCAGCTCGTTTTGTTCACGTTCACAATTTCCAAAGGCAACACAAGAGAGCAGTTCTGCGTGAAAGCAGCAATAAAAGACATGAGGGAGTGAGTATAACCACCACGATTTTGTAAGAAGGACACCAAGTAGGACAGTGTGTTACCAAATGGTTTAGCCACGGACATATGACTTGGAAGATGGACTGCCTGTGGAAAATACTAACCAAACCTTTCTTCCCTGCCTGCTCATGCCAGGCAGCATGTGCACTGCTGCTGCATCTTGGATAGCCCTGAGACCAGCTCAGCCCAAGCAGAGGTGAGAGATGCTGGTCCCCTACAAGGGTTTTTTTATCAAGGCACATTATATCAATATTAGTGACTAAACTGGTATATTGCCACATTTTCTTATGATCACAGCTTGTCCTTCAACAACAGGCCGTGACTCAGGGTACAGTCACTCCACCAGCTCTGCTGCTACTTTATATTTCATCATATCATAAAGTCATTTTGTTAGCAAGAGACATGAGCTGTAGCCCTCACAGGGCTTGCTGAGAACACCTCCTGCATCATCACAGCAAGGCCTCATGCCAGCACACCAGCTCTTCCATAAACACAACAGATTTTGTGGAAGTTTTAGACATGAGACAGACAGATGTAGGGGGAAAATACTTCCTAGCAGACTTGCAAATTTTTTCCTAGTTCCCTGCATGCAGAGAGGAAGATTTCCTTCTCTTACTGAAATCTGAGAATTCAGGACTCCAAACACCTTTGTTTACACCTCTAATTTGTGCATTTTCATTTGATTTTGCTTAGCTATTCTGCACCTATGCCCATCATCAACTGTACTGAAACCTAACAGAAAGCAGTCAGGAGCATCAGCCATACGTCACCTTTGCTCTTAACTCCATCACTACCTTGCCTCTTTTTTCTTGGGGGGTTCAAAAAAAACCAACACTCCCTATTCCTTTTACCTCATTTGGCAAGTTTATCTCTCTCAGCTCAACATCAAAATAATTTACTATCTACTATCAAATGTAGTTTTCTGTGCTGCACAGTCCGTTTTTTCTATTTGTTTTAAGCTCTGCTTACTCCTAAATAATTCTAGTCTTGTTGAGCTTTGTAAGCTAACTCAGCCTGGAATCCTTCCCTGCATGCTGCCCAATCCAAATGTTTCAGATACAAGTTCCAATTAGTTCTTGCATCTGTGATTCTATGTCTCATGTGGCCTCTTCCACAGGCAAATCCCTGAGCTCTTCATTCCAGTTAATAGAAAAAATTCCTTTAATCTCCACTCCAATTTGAAAACTGAACCTCATTTATAGACTTGATTTTGTTTATGTTAAAATAAAGCTGAAATCACTTCCTCTTATCTTGTTCCAAAGTTTTTAATGTGTTCTTTTAGTACTTCAATTTTTCAAAACTAAGTATGAAAAAACTCTATTAGTGGATTCAGTGATTCTTCACTGAAGAAATCTATTAGATATCACACTATTACCAGCCATATTAATTCTTTAACAATACTGCAAAATCCTTATAATATGTTGCAATTCTCAATAGTAAACATATCTTAACTGACACTAGACAGATCTCTTAATCCAAAGCACTACCAAATGTTTGCCATCAGGACCTTATTTCCGTACATTTTTTTCACTCTGTAGCAGTAGATTTTTATTAAGACCTTTTCCTCAGGTGATTTTTATAGGTAATTTTCTTTTACCCATTCTTCAGGACATTGATCAAACCATTATACTGATTAACATTTCATCTCTCTCCATAGACACATATATTTACCACCATTTTTAAAGACAATTTTATAGCTGCTTTTCAGCTTTTTAAATTTCAGAGACCAAAGATGCTAACAAAATTCCATCATTTTTAAAGATATGATCCCCATCTGATTTTCAGTCCTGTGATTAAACCCTTAGGATTGGATTGCATGTCAGCTCCACTGTGGCCAAATTTAGAGGGTTGTCTGAGGTCCCACAGGGTTAAGCTGAATGCTTATCTTTCAGGTTTAGCCCAAGGCATCCAAGCCAGTTTCCCATTATGAACATGAAGAAAATATTTTCTTACTTCTCCATCAAGACTGAAATCCCCTCCTTTACATTTTCACGTTGCTGCTGCACTTAAAACCCAAAATGTCTTGAGACTTTTTCTTCCTTTTGTTCCTTTATATGACTCTTCACAGTTCAACAGCTTTACTGATCGACTTCCATAGATCTCCCAACCCCTTCTAAAGTCTTGTATAAAAATCAGTTACAGAAAGAATTTCTGTAGGCTTTACTGAGTTTCCTTGAAGCCAGTCCAGGTCAACCAGCTCCGAGAGTGATGACTGATCCTTGAAAAGGAGAAAGACTCTTCTCTAAATGCCCTGCTTGCAGCAGTGCCAGCTACTTTTGCCTCAGAGTAACACAGTTCATCAAATAAATCTCGACCTTACCTTTGGCCTCACAGTCCTGAAACAAGGATGCACTGCTATGTCTTGTGGTCAGACCTCCTCCGCAGGGAAAGCAGGACACTCTCCCAGCTTCAGGCTGGTACGTTCCAAGGGGACATGGCAGACACGGTTTGAAGCCATCAGGAGAATGTTCGCCTGGGGAGCACTGATCTAGAAGAGGAAGGACACACTTGCTTCAACCTGTACATTATAGATGAAGGTGTGTTACTGAGCCTGCACAGGACCTGAGACCTCACGGTGAAACTGCTGTTCTGCTTACCTGGGAAGTGGGAACCAGGGTTTCAGAACTGAATGCAAGCAACAGCATTAACAGAGCTCAATACATCCAGTGTATTAAGTAAAATGTTTCTATCAAATAGAAACAGAGACAGGTAACCTTTGGTGCCAGTGAGCTCTTCTATGAGCTGGAGTGGATTTCACGCTTTGTTGTAAGGCCACACTGGATACTCGGCCCATCCAGTGCTCCCTGCTCATCTGCACAGTGCAATTGTGTACTGATTATCTCCTCTTTCTAGCTAAAGAGCTCTTGGACTCTTCCCAAGTGAAATAATTTAGTATTGAACCTAAGAGGCCAAAAATGTACTTCCAGATTTCTATAAGTGTTTTAATCCTAATGTTATTGAATATTCATACTTCATAACCATTAGCATTACTGGATTGTGTGAGAACCTCGAGCACCACAAGTAATTGTGTAAATTCATTAAACTAAACATTATGCAGGCCTCAAATACTTCTAAAGTAGAAATATTCTTGCCATTCCTCTGATACTGATTTCTTTTATCTGTATTTATTTTATCTGCATAATTATCTGTGCCCTGGATTGTTGTGTTCTGTATGCTACCATAGAGAGCACTAAATCTGACTGATTTTACTTAAAACAGACACCTCAATTTTATCTAACAAGCCCAGCAATATTTATGAGTATCTTTGAAAAGTTCTGGTTTTCAAACTTCTCACAAAAGAACTGGATTCAGTGCCAGCATTTAATAATTACCCTGCTCTGGAAAGGCACAAAACACTGTTGCAGTTGTTCAGCTGTGCTGAAAAATTCTGTCCTTTTAAGACCTGTTACGATAATAAACTGTTAGTTTTAGTTTATGGCTCCAATAAATCACTCAGTGAATAGCTGTTTTGTTAGGAAGTTAAATTGGCCTTGGCTTCATTTCAGGATATATGATTAACAACAAGCAGGGCATTAACTACCGGTCATGATCAATGATGAAGAGTTTTGTTTATGGCTGATACACTGTGTGGAAGAGTGAGTGTTCCTCTTCAGCTTAAAAATAAAATGCAGCAGGTTAAGCAATGCTCCGTAGCTTATCAATGAAGGCTTTTGAGGAAGTCTTAGCTCTTGGTTCTAACTATTTCCACCACACATCACTTCTGCCCTCATAAGGACACACATTCATTTGCTCCCACACTTTTCAAGCCTTTCTCCATTTTATAAACATTCCTACAGAACACTCATCTCTGTACACTTTGTGCACTTCAACAAACATGAATGAATTAAGGCTTTCATTGCCGCACTCCTAATAAGGTAAGGAAAGAGCACTATTTACAGTTTCACGACAAGGAAAGACAATCAAGGTTAGTAAAGGTGATTTTGAGAAGTGGCTACTGACTTCAGAAAGCCTGGAGCAATGGAAAGACCAGTGCAAATCTCTTTCCCTCAAAAAACTCCGCAGCTCTATGAGAAATCCGTGCTCTGAGTGGCCTCACTAGAAACTATCTGCTCTCTGCTATCTCCCCTTTGCCCTTTTCCATTCATTTTAATCACATGCCAAGTTTGGAGTGGTTTGGGTTTGTTGGTTGGTGGGGTTTTTTTTACACTTCTCATCAGATTTCTCTTGACAACTTTATTATCTGCAGCTTACTTGCCTTGACACCACATGTTGTAAAATTGTAGAGTTTCCTGTGGAACAAAACTGAGTTAATCTAAATCTTCCATGATTATTTAGCAAATATGCCTAATTTTTGAAAATCTGCATTGAGGAAGCAAACTTACAAAGACCTCCTCAGACATCACGGAGATCCTCCAGATGGGGCATCCTTAGATGCACTGCATGACTGAATTCTGAGAGGAAGAGAAAGATGGCACAGAAGCATCCAGTGGTCTGTTTCTGTGCCTTACCTCCACACTGAGACACACTTGGAGCTCCAGCGAAGTTCTGGTTTCAAGGATTCTGAGAACTGGGGCAAGGCTAACGAGTTATTTTTTCCTTTCTTATCTTGTTAAGTTTTATTGGGGCATAAACCACACAACTTTCTCATTCGCCATCATAGCACATTCACATACATCAACTAACACCAAGAAAGAAAATATCCCTTCACTAACACTTTGTGTCTGTGGGTTCAAAGCCGAATTAGGTGGCCAGCTGCTGGATTGCTAGAGAAGGTGCAAGGTGATAGGAAGACTATGGTCACACAAGTATTAGATCTGGTCAACTGCAATGTAGCAGTGTCCGTGTACTGAGAGAAGGCTGATATTAATCTGAGGTCAATTAAGCTGTACTGGAGCTACACTCCAAGTGGTTCAGGCCCCATTTCCCACTTGCTCTGGCTGCCCCAGGGATGCACTGTGGCAGGTCAGGATGGTGGGCTGTGTCTGTGACAGTCCCCACAGAATAAACACAGGGCTGAGACAGTGAAATGCAGGAACCGTGTAAAATCAACCTGAGCCAAAACAAAACTTTTCAATTAGATCTAAATCAATCAAATCAAATATTTTCTTTCGATTTTCCTAAAAGGTTTCAACAACAGAAAGAAAGTTGTGTTAAAAAAAAAAAAAAAAGGCTAACTGGCTACCACCACCACTGTAATAGGGTGTTCAAAACCAGCTGAAAAAAACTGTGTACAGTGTAGTGGTTACAGCCATGCACTAGCTTGCAGAGAGAAAAGGACCAAGTAGAAGGACAGAGAACAGGCTAACCCAATGTTAAAGGCCATGTAACATCTCAGCTCTTTCACTGCAAACTGCAGCTTAAAATGAAGAATATCTGCTAGGGCAACAGCATCTTGCTGGAGAAAAAACAGGCTGAGAGAGAAGTCCAGCTGGATGAGCAATGGGTGCGCTCTGTGTGCCCACAGGGTTTGGGATCACAGGACACCACCACCCCAGCTGGCCACTCTCTGCTCCGAAATCACTGCTCATCATTACCAGAGCCCCAGCGTGTGGACGGGCCTTCCAAGACAGAGCAGGTGAGGGGAACACTAATTGCTTTTACAGTAGGGGTGACTGGCTTATGAAGCAGCATATCTTTCTTCTGAGACACACCAAACACTTCAGGCTTTGATAGACCCTATGTGCATATGAGAAAAGAGGTTCATACATCAGATACAGATTTAGCTATTTACAGTCTAACAAATACTGCTTATTCAATTCAAATATTAGAATTACTCCAAGTGATGTCCAAGTTTTAAGGCCTCAGGCTCTCAAATATATTTCTTCACATGACCACATCCAGCCAAACTTTTCAGAGTGGTCCAAGTGTCCAGACAATCAGATCCACAAACAAATTCCCTGTAAAATGCTCCAAGGTCCTCCTCTTCTTCCACCTAGAAATGGTTCAAATAAAGGCCACTCATCTAGTCACACTGGAGCACAGAGCAGGGGTAATGAAGAAAGCCTGTTTAGAAGCTCACAGCATTCACCAGGACCCAATTCGGCATAACAAACAGAGTTAGTGTTAGATTCAATTATAGTAACATTAATTATAGGGCCATTATTTCAATGCAGAAATCATCTACAGAAGTCTACAGGACACCTCTTAGAAGTTTAATTTTTACTGACATCTGTTTAAATGAAACAAAAAAGAAGTTTATGAGCTTCATTTCACCAAACTGCACGGTCCCACTCAACACATGGGAAATACCCAGTCAAAACTAGATCTGAAGATTTGCAAATAATGACATTAAAACACAGTTCCACTGGCTGGCTTTGCTCTTTTTTTCAGAAACCTGATTGTTTTTCTCCAAATGAACAAAAGAACCAATTGCCTCTAGTAGACTTCATTTCTGCAGCCACTGTCTTTGTTTATCTTCAATACCCATTAAAAACCTGGTCTTGAGTCTCATGCAGCTGTTTTAAAGAAAAAAAAAGTGAAAGCTTTTCTAATGCAAAAACAAGAAGAAAAGGAGGGGGGGAAGAGAGGGGCCCACAGGGAACCAGGATTAACAGTTACAAAGACATTTAAAGGCTCTTCCCCTCTTTTCAACACATTAGCCTTTGAGCATTTGCTCCTATAGACAAATGCTATGTAGTATCTCAGGGGCTGAGAAGGTGAACCTCATAAAGAAGGTCATGATCCACCAATTCACCATTTTCTTAAGAATGATGCCTTGACTTTATAAGGAAAATCACAAACAAGTGATGCAAATTGATTCTGAAGCGGCATCCTTTAAGTTATTGTGTTTTAACAGTTCACACATTTAGGCCACATGAGAGGGTTATGCATTATAAGGATTTATGTCTTAAATCTGTAATTGTCAGAGCAGGCAGGTTAGCAGAAAAATAGCACCCTTTCTCCCCATTTGATAGTTCATTTCTTCTTGTTGGATTTTCAAATAATTCTAAAAAAAAAAAAGAAAAGCAACACAGTTCTCTGTTGTGTAACACAGTTATTAATTATAACAACTGCAAAGGTAGGCAGCATTTTGCTTTTCTGTTTAAATCTTTCCCTCATACTTCTATAATGCCAGTATCATGCCACATCTAAACCCTGAAATGTGGTTCATAATTTTGAACAGAAAGTTAATATTTTTATTTGCATCCCCTCAACTAAGGGGGCCAAATTGCTGAATGCTGAGCAGTGAAAAGCACTGACACCTCCCATGCAAGACCAAGCTGCTCATCATTTACATCAGAGCAGTGCCTATGCCAGTGCTGCTCTGGCTTGCTGTTTTCTGGAGTGACAGCTCTTTTGGAAGAATCCACTTGCAGCTACTGTGGAGTAAGGACATGCTCACATGTCCTTTTACGCAGCATTTTCAGGAAATGGTAATTCTCTTTGCCTCATTCCATCTCTTAAAGCACTGGTGTGTCCAACACACACAAAAAAAATATCAAATGGAACGGGCAAGGTGTACTTTCAACTCCATGGGATCAGAGTTTTAAGGAGCAGAGCTAAATTGCTTGTTGTTTCTTCCTCAGTGGAAAGTCCCTGAGGGCAAAAGGATCCCAATAGATATGAACTTACTATCTTTCAATATGGAGGTTTTTGGTAAACCAGTTTGTGATAAAGAATTGTTAGTGTTTAAACAGCTGGTCCTTTGGCTGTTAAATCTGTCTAAAGTCTAGCTCATACTGGAGAATGGACACTTGTAGCCAGGCCAGTGAGTGAAACTGCATTCTCCCCAAGACAAATCTCATCTCAAGGAAGCACATAGCATTTCCAGCATCCTCACATTGAGTCTTGAAGCACTGACATTCAAATATGCATTTCTTAGCCTGAAAATTTAATTCAGTGTGGAAATTCTCCTATGAGAATCTCACACTTCTCCTATGAGAATCCAGTTCTCTGGGAAGGTAATGAAAGTTCCATATTCCTACATGCTTTTGCTGTGATATCCATTATTAGAAACCTACTACTGGTTGCTCCTTGGAAGCCATTCCCAGGATTTCAAGGAATTAATCAACATGATTACAGTGCTGAAGGTGCTTACTCATTGATACAGAGTTCACACCTTACAAGGTAGACAAATGCAACACTTGAACCTCTAAAGCACTAGGAAATCCCAAACAGAACCAGACATTGAACAGCAAACTTGAAATAAAATACACTATGCCTGTAATCAGCAGTGAATTCCCTTTTACCATCAATGACTGTTTAAAGAATAGCAGACACACATGCACAACCATCCAGCACATTAAGAATGATAAAATACCTTAGAAATCACATCTAATCTGTTCCTGGAACATTTTTAAGGCTTTCCTTCTGTGCTGTGCCCCAATGCAGGCAGCGGGAATTAAGACAGAAAAATCAGGAATAGTACTACCTCACCAGAAGCGTGAAAACAAATGAAGTTTGTTTGCTGCTGCAACTGCAGGCCAGTTATCCTACACAAAAGCTGTCAAGGGCAGGTGCTGGACTTTCCCTCTTGCACTGCTCAAATATAAATAATGTTTCAGACAGTGCTGTGCCAGGATAAGTCTACCCCAGGAAGAGCACCAGCACAAGACTGTTTGAATAAATAAACCTTATCTAACATAACCATACTTCAAGCATCTGAAAACATTGCACTAAAACCTGCATTAACTGTATCACAGAAGACTCGTAAGTCCCTGTGACGTACTTTGTTCCCTCACTTCTTCCTGCTCCTGTGGCCAGACTGAGAAAAATCTGTTTGCCAAAGTCCTCTGCCTGTCCAGAGACCACATCCTCCACCTGCACTGAATCCATCTGCTGACCTCGTATCTCTTGCTGTTTAGTCCCTTTCTCCCCAGAGCCATTAGCATATCTAGGTAAGCAGGGCCTCAGTCCTGTCCAGAAGTTCTCAAGCAGCTCCACGAAACAATCAGACCAATATAAAATACCCCACCCTGACTCTCCCACACACATCCCTGAGCAAGCTTCTTCCCCTTCTACACACTGTTCCCACTCCATTCTCTTCTCCCCGGTCTATTTCTCAGCTCATTCTGACTGGCAGCCCCAGCAGCAGCACCAGCCCCCCAGTCCTGCCTTGGCCATACAGCCTGGGACAATCAGCTTTTTCTAAGGAAATGAGGCGTACGTAACAACACGGCCTCTGTGGGTACTTTTGTGTCCTCTCAGCAACTAGGGAACTGTCTGTCCAGCTCCCAGCAATCTGACAAGTGATGCAGAGAAGTTTCAAAGACACTAATTTTCTGTACATTTAACGTAAATAAGGGGGGACATGCAAGTGGAAGGAGAGAGACCTTCTCAGCACCTGTGCAAGTGGAAGGCTATGGTGCAAATTCCATCTCCTGTTTGATCACAGCAAATCTGCACAAGGATATGGTCTGAATACTTCAGCTGAAGAAAGGAAGATGCATTTAGTTATTGCACTTTGTTAGGCATGAGCAAATCAAACTGTAAAGCATGAGACCCACAGAGGATCTTACACTTCTTTTGCTGCTCACAGCAGCACCTATTAGGATGTCCAGACCGAACTGAGGCACCAATTCAGTAACAGAAGAGGCCCAGCTTTTGCAAGCTGTTCTTTAAAACATTTGTCTTCATATGCTCAGTGACTCTACTTCAACCATAATCAGGCTATTTATGCTCACCACACCAGTTTTCCAGGCAGGCATTCCCCAAAAGCTTCCTTTCTGTCCAAACTAGCACAGAAATACCATGTATGCTTCTCATTTGTACTGAGACATTAAACTGGTTCTGCAGCTACCTAAAAAAAATTATGGTTTTTTTGGTGTTCCAATTTCTAATTGTAACTCGCATTACCTTCTCTACCTGCAGTATTTTTAGCTTACTCACTGCTGTTTTTTCCAGATCAAATCACAAATGTTTTCAGTCATACTGCGCTCTGTGCAATGGACTAAGACAGATTTTTTCAAAGTCTTCCTCCAGCATCCAACACAATAGCTTGAGAACATCCACATAAACTCATCTTGGTGAACTTTCCAAAGTTTTTCAGACTTTATTGCCGTGTTACAAGAAAAAAAAAAAAAAAGGAAAAGAAAACTTACAGCTTTTTCCGACAGAATTCCTGAGTAATTCCCTGCTTGCTTGCACAGATGTTTTAAACAATTTTTCTGTTCCGAGAATCCAAGTTTTTCTAGAGTTAGCAAAACTGGATTGGAAAACCTATTCTTAGGCCAAATGTGTTGCTGCTGGAAGACGCACTAATTCAATCTGACAGGCATTTTAAAGGCTTGCTAATCCACAATCCACCTACATGCTGCCTACCCCATGCGGCCTGAATTAGCCGTCATGGTTGTTAGCCCCTGTTAAGATGTAACATCTGACCCCTCTCCTTAACTTTTGTGCTTTGGAAGCATTTATTGTGGACTGCATTATGGTGGTGCCCTCCAGTGCCATGATAATTAAGACTTTTCTCAGTACTGGCTTATAAAACCCCCACTCCCCATGAATTTATAACTCCGTCATGAAGATTCTCTGGGACTCAGAGCTTAATGAGCAAAGCGAATGTGACTGTATCAAATTCTGCACAGCCTTTTCTTGGGGACAAGGGAGAGATGAAATGTGCACAAGTTCAGAAACATGGTGCTACACTGAATATTAAAAGTAGTCTTAAAAGTAACACTGGTGATGTCAGGGCCATTGGTGCCTGATGTTATTCCCACGATTTCTACCTTTGAGCTTATTGCAGGCTGCACATCAGCTATAACAAGGCGCAGTGCGCTGAGCCCTTATTCTACTCTGTAACACAGCAATGGCCAACAATAAACACATGGAGAGACAGCTCAGTAGCACTAACAGTAACTCCCACTTCACACACAGCCCTTCTCTCTCTTGGATGAGTATCCTATGATCCAGCCAAGCTCACCAGACCTGAGCAAAACAGTAGAACGTGCATGATGGTTTGTTCCTAATTCACACCTAACTTACCACATCTGTTACCCAGATGCATCTGTCCTACACCACAGGACTGCTGTGGCTCTGAGGGCCTGAGAGACTTTCTGGCCACTTCGTGGTCCATGCCAGAGATGCGGATGCGGAACTGGTCCCTGCTGACTGTTTTCCGCAAGGTTCGGATGGTTTTACGGAACCTCTTTTCAGTCTTCTTCCGAGCACAGCGCACATCACATGTGTCTGAAAACCATCAAGGGGGAAAGCTGCTATAAGTGACCATGGACAAAAAACCCCACCCAATTCAAAACATCAACCAATGCAAATCTCTGAGAAAAACTTCCGTGAACAAGTCTGAAATCCTTAAGGACTACACCACCAGGCTGGAAAAAAATTAATCAAACTGCAAGACTTCAATCCATGGGCAGATCTCAAATCTTTGCAACTATCCCCATCCCTCACTCTTTCTGAACCATTAATTTGCAAAACAGGAGATACTTTTTGTTACTATTTTGCATACAGACAGAAGTGAAAAATACGGAAATTAAGGAGCAAACGGCAAGAAGCTTCAAACCGCACCTTGGATTATTTTCCAACCAACCTGTCACCTCCTTTCGGCTTGTTTCAAGCTCAAAGTCCGCAGTGATAACAATTTCTCTAGTCGCTGTCAGTCTACTGAGGGCTCCATGAGCTTTCTTGCCAGAGCTGCATGTTAGGTTTACATAGTGGAAGCTCTCCATTACTGAATTATGTCTCTCTGTATGAACAAAATTAAAGGAAGCAAAAGCTTGGCCGGCTATGTTACTGAACATTCATCACTGCTCAGCAAATACATCATCATGAAGAGTAAAAGAACAGGAAGGGAAGGTCTCCACATGCCAGTAAACAAAGTTTGGCCAGTGTCTCAACTGGTGCACCCTCACACAGAGCCCTGACTCCTGTGCACCTACAGATGTGCTGCCAGGCTGGGACCGGGGCACTGCAGCCCGTCTGAATCACCACTAGGATGGGAGCTTGGCTGCAGTGCTCAAACCACAGCCCCTGGGCTTTGCTACCAGGTTCTAAGGAATTGCCTTTGCACTATGCAAAGCATCTTAAAACCATGACACCGCCTATGTCAGGCAGGCTACTCAAGGGGAAAAAACTTGTACACATATGAAGCATATGAAAAACACATCAGCTTATAATGGTGTTTAAATTAAGTAGTGGCTGTGTACATGAGACATTTGGAGACCATTTTCATGGCTTCAATGAGAAAATATTTAGTCAAAGAAAACACCCAGAATAAGCTTTGGTTCTGGAGTACATAATTCTTCACTGAGCATCTAGGGTAGTTTCTCACTGTTACTCTGCTAAGGACAAACAATCAGACACACTGATTCATCATATTGTTTAATTACTCCTTTTCCCAGCTCCATTTATTCGATTTTATTTTTTTTATATGTACTTCTCCTCATTTTCTGCTTACTTTGTAAATTCACAGACTGTACTTTCTGATTTGGAACAGATGGAAGAGCTGACCTCACTGTGTCCATCTGGGGCTGCTGAAGTATAAAAGGAAAACAGGAGAAAAGAGGAATAACCCTTTGACAATACACTCAGCATAAAAGGTCAGGGCATTCTTCAATGAGGCATCAGACAGTAAGGAGCAGGTGAGAAAGGACAGACAGAATGATAAAGAGAAAAAAGAAAAGGAAGAAATCAAAAGAAAGAAAAAAGTGGTTGATTTTATTGAGAATTTATTACCAGTGTTACAACAAAAAGGGAGAAGGGCTTTCCCAGCAAGACTGTAGGGACGCCCCAAGGAAGTCCTATGATCTGAAATAACTATTGCAAGAATCATGGCTGGGAAGGACCATGATCCATGAGGTCAGTGAAGAGCAGAAAGCCTCTAGTCCTCTATGCCTTGCTTGTGGTGTACTTCATATCTGGAAAGCGCTTGATAACCCCTGAGCTATTGTTCTAACCTGCTTACCTGCATTTTTATTTTCATACCTGGTATCATCTGTTCCAGACCTTCTTGAAACATCTCAGTCTTTTTCAAACTACATTTTCCTTCATTTAATTTAAAGGTTACGCTTATCTTGATGGCTGAAGCATCTTCAGGAAGAAACAATGACATGTTATTTTAAAAAAAGGAATAGAAAATTTAGGTAACCCTAATGTCACATCATCATAATGATGACATCAAAAAATATGCTGATATAAAATGAAAAAGTAGTCATCACAGAAAACCTAAAGACATGCCGTATCCCTCCTGCTGTGACGCTGGTTCATAATTTGAATTGGAACAAAATGTGGTGAATTTTATTTTTAAAAATTAAAAAGAGAAGAAGAAGAATGAGAATAAGTTCAGATCTGCTATTGGGTAAATCAAATAAAGGTTAGCTGAAATCAAAGGAGCTACTCCAGACCAGTTCAGTAAGTAGTTTATGTAGAATAGCACCTCTTATCTGTTTAGCTGTAAATGCTTTCTAAACTTCAGCTCAATCCAAACATATTGTATCTTGCCAACACTGTCCAGTCTGGATGACTCAAAAGAGGCGTGACACTCCCTGTCTGGCTGTTTATTTAACTTCTGATCTTTTTCTCTTTCTTTTTTTTTAAGTCTTAGTTTCAGTGATGCTGATTGAAGCAGCACAAGGGGAATTTTCTGCTGCACGCATGAATGACAATCATGAGGATGAGGAAATGAGAACAGAGGGAGTAGAACAGAAAGGGAAAATAGAAAGTCAACAGAAAGGGAAAATAGAAAGTCAACAGAAACACCTTTATTTCACAGTTATCAACGAAAATAAACCAGTCAAATCATGCAACAGTAAATACTGTGATTACCCAGCCAGCTGGAAGCATTTGTATTTTGCTGCTTTTTCTTAAGCTGAGATGACCTGCCACAGGTGAGGGTGTAGGCATCTTGTGTTCCTAACAGACAGACCAGACAGACAGAGAATAAAGGCATAGGCACAGTGCACAGATCAAAGACGCCTGTAGTATGAAAGACATTTTTGCTGATCGGCATCATCATCTTCCCCTTTTTTTAACAGCGTTGTTCATAAAATACATTAGAACTTGTCTCTTTCTAAGACATTTAAAGGGTTCAGGAAGAAAAACAGCATCTGTCCCACAAGAACCAGCTGAGTCCCCGTGCTGTGTCCTGTGGGATGGAGGGGCTGCACAGTCAAAAATCCCAGACCCCACGCAGGGCTGGAATGCCTTCACCCCATTCAGCAGTGGCTCTCAGAGCCAATTAAGGAATGGCCCAGGGAGCACAGAGAATTCTGCCCTGTCCTCCCCAGCTTCAAAAAGACAGTTGTCATGAGAAGGGAATCTGAGGGTAGAGTGGTTACAAAAGACAAGGAAAGAGGGACTTTCTTGGGACACTGTCAGGGATGTAGAGTTTTATTATCTGCAGTGAAAGAGGAAAGAGCCCTGCTGACTGTCTCCTTCTTGGGGCTTCCATGACAGTTTGGATATTCACCCCACTTACACTCTCTACAGAATCACGTGCTTGGTTTTGTTAGTTTTGACTTACCAGGAAACACCTGGACATCCGGAGAGCAGCTTAAAAAGCATCTATCACTCCCACCATTCTTAATGCAGTGCAGCAATACCTTGGGTGACATGTTATCAGGCAAGTGACCCTTTGTCTCTAAATAAGACAAAACAAATACTCACAGAATTAAAACATCTACCTACACCCTACTAATAAATTGACAAGCAGCTGCTTTTGTAGCTGGTACCTGAGAGCACCCATGCAATTAATACGCTGCTTAGACAGAAAAATCAAAGCGAAATAAAATCACTGGAAGATGACATCACACAAGCAATTTCCTTTATCATGAGCAAACCTTCTCATGCAGAGAAACCACAGTAAACAGAAGAACGAGCTAGATAAAAGCACAGGAAAGAAAGCATCAAAATCCCTCAAAGTATCTCCTGTTTTTGGGGTTGGTTTTTCACTTGTTTTTATGAGTTTCAACATCATTACCATCATGCCTTGCTGAAGAGCAAAGCGGAATAACGGGAACAATGACTCACACCACTTAACTGGACAAACCATCAGATTTGACTGTAACCATATGGCCATCACACACATCAGGAGTAGAAATGTATTCACTAGACACCTTACCAACACAATCCTTTTTATTCCAGTGTAACTTGTAGTTAGAGTGACACAGGCATTCATAGTCTCCCTGCGTGTTCACACACAGCTGCTGGCAACCACCATTGTTGATGCTACATTCATTAATATCTATGGAGGAAAGGTAAAAATAGTTATAAAAAGTTACTCTTCCCAAAGTTCTGTCCTCTAACTCCACTAGGTAAACATGTACACAAACACTGCTTAGCAGAGCTTGGAAAGCACTTTAGGAATGCTATCTGGACACCCACCTTGAACTAGTTTGTCTTCCTGGAAATGCTTTGATAAATTTCGAAATAGACCGAATGTTGGTGGAAGGGAAATACTAACTGTATCCTTAAACCTCACAATTAAACAATATCAAACCTCAGCAATGTGATAGCAAATTAACTCCAAGAAAAGGAGGTCAAATCAAATATGCATTGTACTGTGTCTGCTCAATTAACATTTCTAATTTGAAATAAACACAGACAACACAGACAAGATTCATACTCATTGATTCTCCAAAGTGCTCTGATAGATACAACTACTGTGGAACATGGTTTGACTCTGTGGGGAAACATTGTCCCTTTTGTCCAATTATCCAATTTTAGGGCCTTGCCCTGCCCAATAAATGCCAATAGGAGGAGAAACCACTGGAAACACAACATACTGCCCTTGGTGCAAACTTGCACGCTGATGCAGAATGTACCATTCAGTAGTGCTGTATCCCAGGGGTCAATACCGGGGCCAATACTATTTATCCTCTTGATTAAACCTGGATGATGGGACAAGAGTTCACCCTCAGTAAGTTCGCAGATGATACAAGACTGGGAGGAGCGGCTGCTACACCAGATGGTTGTGCCACTATTCAGAGGGACCTTGACTGGCTGGAGAGATGGGTCAATAGGAATCTCATGAATTTCAACAATGGGAAATGCAAAGTTCTATGTCTTTGCTGCTCAGATCCACCCCGATGACTGCTTCACTTCTCTCCTGTAGCTTTATGGCAATTATACGTAGACCTAGAAAGCTGCCATCAAGAAACCTGTCACAAGTCCCACAAAGTTTGTGCAATTGAGGGTACCTGCTTTTACATACAAGTTTCTCAATGGTAATAACAAGTTCTTGTCACTGTTCTCCCCAACCATTTGTTTCCCCCTCTAGTATCCTCTAAGTAACAATTTGTTAGAAAACACTGTTAAACACATTAAAAAACTGATCTGAATTCAGGGGAAAATATCCTATTAACTGAACTTAGCAGGAGTAGGAAGGAGCAGCAGAGGAATAACAGAGAAAGAAGAGAACACCTTAAACTAGTACTGCTGCCTAAGATACTACAAAATCAGCCCAAACCTTTGGTTTTCATTGACCTTTTGTCGGGATGCTGCATGCAACGGCAACCTCCAGCATTTATTGCCTTTTTCCATAGAGGTCAAAAGGTGTATACTCTGTATTTCTACCAGCTTTGACACAGCCTGTGACTGTCAGCCAATGAAGGACTTACTACAGTACGAGGATTAACATCTTCTGCCCAGGAATAAGAAAAGGCCAATTAGCAGCCAACAGCAAAATTACAGTTCCTTTCTCTCACTGGTGGCCATAAGAAACTGAATTAGGGCAGAAGAATTCATGAGAACAGACTTCTTTTTGCAAGTAGAGCGCATCAACGGTGTTATTCCTTATCCAGTCGAGTTCTCCTGTTCACCAGGATACAACATAGCGGTGGTGTAGCCCTGTCATCTCCTTCGCAAGGAGGCAGAGGGTAGAACAGAACAAGCGCACAGAGATCTCTGAATTGTTCCAGTTGGTAAGGTCTTATGGAGTCAGTAAGAGCTTATATAAACCAAATTTAATGCCATCTAGTGTCCCAGTTATTGTTACGTTAAATCTGGAAATTTGTCACACAAATATTCACATTCGATACACATCAAGGTTCTGTGAACGTCTTTCTCTTTCCTTGAACTGTTCTTGTAGGAAAGACATAAAAGATTCAAGAGTATTAATCTTGGCCACTGTAAATCTGTGGTACTACATCAGCTAAATTCCAATCTACATCATGTGAGGATCTGACATATGCACAAAGGCAACCTGCAGAGCCATAATTTTGGAAGTCATTCAGAGCTTTAAGTCCTTTTCCACTGACTTTTCACTGAAGTCAATGACACTTCTGCATGTGAAAATTGTATCAAATTAGGGCTTTCATATCCAAATGCAAAACCTATCAGCTTGTCCTAATAATAACAGGTGCTTTCTGCATGCATGGTGCGAAGGTAAAATCATTTGAGCAAAGAAAGAAACAAGAGGGATTATTTTCTACTTTTGCCGTGTCTCATTATCCTGGTAAAGAGTAAAATTTACTCCGCGGGCCTGCTGTGTATACCTCAGCTTGAGTCTTGCACAGACAATAACTAGACTTGAGGCAACAGCCCTCTATCAGCAATGGCCCGGGGTGCCTTTCCATAACTCACCTCCACAATGTGTGAAGCCATAGAGAGCGTATCCTTTGTTGCAAGTACACTCAAAGGTGCCTGGGTGATTGATGCACGTGTGGTCGCACGTCCGCTCGAAGGAGCATTCATCAATGTCTGCAGGTTTTAAAGGGATGCATCAGTATCTTTCAGGCTGACAAGGCAGCCCTGATGAGCCAACAGAGTTGGACGCAGAGATGTGCAGATTTATGTAAACCAAGCAAATTCTTTTAAAGCAAATAATATAACATAATGAAATGACAACTTTTAAAAGAGCGCTTAGCTTGCCAAACAAGCTTTATCTTGGCAAACGGAAAAACTGCTGTTACATTTTTAAAATTATGTTTCAAACAAATTATTTCTCTTCTATGGGAGAAGGAAACTGCTGACAAAACTCTTATTTCATTTAGAGAAGTCTACATAGAAAAGAATTCTACAAAAGAAAGTACTGCCTTTGCTTTTTCTCCCTAAATGAAAGCGAAGGCCACAATTTTAATTCCATATGAACATACACTGTCTGATTTAAGCCTGCTGAAAATCACCATGTTCTCCAAGAATGAGCATTTATTACACCAGGGGAGGTTACAGAAGTGACAGGGACAAAAGGGAGATACAGGTCTTCAAAATACATTTATAAACTAATTACATCTAAAAAACCCCCATGAAATATCTTTAAAATAAGATGTTTATTTAGTAAGTTTGCTCCATAAAAATAGTTGTCCTTCTTTGTCTGATTTATAAAGGATAAGAATACAGCAAAAACCCAGGTGAAAGTTACCTTGTGATGGTCAGCTCAGGTTTCTGAAATTAATCACTAATGTCAGATAGTTGTCTAGGAAACGGCATGATTCACCATTTGGCTGATTGGCATTACATTGTTTCATGCTATAGCTTTTCCACAAAAACAGACCATTTTGATATTTAAATTTTTATGCATTTAAGCAGCTTAAACAGGATTGCTAACTCTATATGTACAAACCATTACACAGCAAAGCAAATATGCTGTGTAAGTCTCACAGGAGAAATCCACATTATCTTGAAAATCAAATGCTCTGTGATGTTCTAGAGAACAGTGTTTCCAGTCTGTCTCCAGACCTATAATTTCATAGATCATGTTATATCTTTTTCCTTTAATAATTAACTCATGGCAACGAAATGTTCTATTAAGAAAGAATAATTTCTCTACAATGGTGAATCAATCAGTAAGAAGGACAGGGAGACATTGTCTAATTTGCCCTGCAAATTATTTTAAGATCATTAAAGCAGGGGGAAGTATTAACCTCATAGAAAGGTTTTTAATATGATGCTGTCTCGTCACTTCCTGATAATAGCTCACTGTGCCATTAAACATATCTCCTACAATAGTATCAGGCCAACTGTATTAACTCAACAGCTGTTTCAGAAGAAAAAAAATCCAACACTGAGGAATGGAAATTATTCTGGAGTCCATTATCACCTCATCATTGTAGTAGATGTCCAAGCCACGCTGATTTGTCCTACTTTTGTTCTACTATTGTCTCTCCAGTGCACATACCTTGACAAGACTTCTCATCTGTTAACAATTTAAATCCTTTTCTGCAGCTGCAATCAAAACTGCCAACAGTGTTTTTACAGAAATGATCACAGCCTCCATTATTGGACTGGCATTCATCAATATCTGTAACAAAAAAAGCACTTCAACAAATAAACACAGTGCACTCAACATGCTTCCACTGCCAGACCAAGAAAACAGTCGCATCCAGTTGGTCAGAGGAGCCCAGAAACAAAATCTAGTGAGAGTACCACAAAAGGAAGATCAGATCCAGCTCTTAAGAAGGATCTGGTCAGCTCAGTCCCAGGACAGTGTTGTTTCCTCTCATTTAACATACTGCTGTCAGTTGCATTTGGGTATATGCATTCATAAAAGACCATTTCCCTAAGTTCTGTTTGGAAGCACTTTGACTCCAACACTGTCTAAAAGGTTTTAGCATTTTAAACATTCTCTCCATTTCCTCTCTGTAAACCCAGCAGAAATCTCAGACAGATTTCCTGAGCTACCCTGTCCTTTTCATGCCAATATTAGAATGAGGCCTTTATCTAATATTAATTGACTCAGGCATGAGGATTTCATAATTTTTGCTTAGCAGAACAGTCTTAACATCTAATTACCGGAAAATGTATTTTAATATACAACCTAACTGTCCCTTTGCTCCTTGCCAGTACTCTCATTAGAGCCACCTGGACCAGCATGTATTTATAAAACACATCCCTGTTTACACACTGACATTTACTTACAAACTGCTCTAATACCCATCCGACTGCGGGTGAAACAGCAGGCTATTGCACTGTATACTGTAAGCACCTACGTGCCTTCTCCCAGCACTGGCCTCTACTTCACCACAGGCCTTTTTCAGCTCTACCAAACCTCACCGGTGATAGATGAGGCCATCTTGGCATGAGAGGTGGAAGTGGCGAGGGGGCGAGCAGAGCAGAAGAGATTCTCTGCACGTGATACACCTGATACAGCGGATGCGATGGAAACCGCAACTCTATCCCGGCTGCAGACCTTTCTTTGGTCAGATTATACACACACACTGGCTTTCCTCTGGACACCGGACTACCTTCATTTGGAGATTAACACCTTACAGCAAGGTGCTGGTAGGCACACGTCTACAATCATAAAGCTCACCTTTACATGTCTTGCCATCAAACTGGAGCGTGAACCCCACAGGGCAGCTGCAGTGAACTCCAGTCGACGTGTCCTTACACGTGCGATCACAGCCGCCGTTATTTACTGCACACGTTTCTGGCCAACAAGATAAAGCCAAAGTTTGCTCAGGGATATTGTAATGGTAACAGGAAACATCATGAGACACAAGGCACAGTTCCAAGCACACTGCTATTCGAACACATTTAGTCTAGTGTACGTGAGCAGCTACTAAATTACATGTGTTGGCAAAACCCCTGCCTCAACTATTTCCAGGTTTTTTGCAGAGACTCTACAACCTAAGATACCGTCCTCTGGGTATTCTTGTCCTTAAACACAAATCCTTGCTCCTTGATGATGAATCTGTTACTGTCAGTCTGCCTCCTTATGCCCACACTGAATCCTGGCTGATCTGACACTTCCCACCCATGCTCAGACACTTGGTTACACTTCGCACTAGTAAAGGAGTTTTCTTAAATCCCTCCCAACACACCTTCCCATCCTACCTGTGCCCCCAGTCATGGTGGATTACAGCCACACTGGTAACCCACGTGCCATTTTGCATTTCAAACAAGTTAGTTGGCCTAAGTTCCCCCCTATGCAAATTAGGTCTAAATCTCACCAAACCTTTCCAATGAACACCCCCAAAACACAGTTCTTCGCATCCAACTAAACAGAAATAACTCACTCTTTGGCATTCATCCTCTTGTAGTCAGTCTAACAACCTTATCTCTGGCTGGACAAATGCAATTTTATACAGCACGCATTGACTGAGAGATCTGAAAAGAACATTTTTTATGTCTGCTTTTTGAAATTTTCTCTTTCTAGCTCTATATCCTAGTTTTCTGCAGCATCAAGCATATGCCACTCATTCTCAAGTTTTGATAACTTTACTGGTTTATTCCCTTGCAGTCCCTCATCTCACATTCAGTATTGGGAGGCTGTGTCCAACCTCCAAGGGAAGACAGAGTGCATCTTCTTTCTTCTTCTTCTTTCCACAGAAATGTCTTTTTCTTTTTTTTTTTTGAAAACAAGGGTATTTATTGAGGTGTCTGAAAATGGACTCAGGAGCTCAGGGCTAGCCCTACACTTTTGGTAGCTTCTTTCTCAGCCTCCACGCCACTTCTGCAGTAAGTGCCAATAAGCACAGGAAATCACCCTGACTGCTTGAAGAAAGGGCTTTTGAAAGGTAGGCATCCACTGACCCAGCTGTCCTGAGACCAAAGTGACTGTTTCTCATGCCAGCGCCTTCCCTGCAGTGACAGACTCCTAGAGCCTAGCATTCTGGGCCAGATGGGAACACCTCTGGGAATAATAAGATGGCCTTGAACCCTAACATGTCCTTCTAAACGCAATCCACCATTGGGCCCCAGTTCTCTTCCACACAGAAGTACACTTTCAGTCGAAGAGAAGCAGGTAAAACACTGCTTCCTCCACAATCCAGGCTGAGAAAAAGGCTAAAACTGTAGCACAGAAGGGGTTGCACTACATTCCCGTGGTGAATTAGAACCATGGAACTCTACACTGCAGCACACAGACATTTGCCCAAGGGCAAGTTCTTGATACTCCCTCACTGACCATCACAAATAATGTACATAATTTTTAACACATTATGGAATAATATTATTTCCTTAAGAGGGAGTGAAGCATCAAAGGCAGAAATCAGTCCAGAGCTGATGGTTACAATAAAAAAAATAATAAAAAAACCCCACATGAATTCTTTGATCCAAAAGGTTTCAACAAACAGCAGAATTATTTTGGATCAGCACTTTTACCCATAAGCAACCGTCTCTTCACCCTCTTGTCCACATCAGCTGCTGCTGTGGTGTTCCCCTCTGAAATTTCAACAGCAGCCTCTTCCCTCTCTGTAAGGAACATGAAAAAAGCCAATGAGTAAAGGTACCCTGACCAGAAATCTCGTTCAACTTTCAATACGTACACACACGCAAACTGCTGCATCAGAGACAGTCAGTACTGACTAGGCAAAATTAAATTATTTTTATAAATAAAGTAATAATGAAAATCATGAAGGCACGTCAGTCAAAACCATGAGAATACTTTGCTTCTGTGGCTGCCTTACACATCATGTTTGCTTCAGTATTCTTAACAAAACAAAAGATGTGCCACAGATGTAGTAAACAGCAACAAGATGAAAGAACTAATTGAACTGTCATGAACTGTTCTCTTAAGAGCACACTGTCACCATCTATCATGGAGAAATACAAGGACTAGCCAGTTATGTCTAAGCATTTGATTTCAATCAACAGACAACAAACTCTTCCAGAGACTGGAAGAGTTTATAAATCTTAAGTACTTTCTTTACTGGATAACTGCTTTGCAAAAATTGTACAGTAATTGATTTCAGAGTTTAGTTTTAACAGATGCCCTCCCTGGTTACACTCTGGCTCATGCTATACAAGAAACTGCACCTAAAATATCCTAGAGGGAAGGAAGTCTTCTTTGGTGAGTGGCAGGCTTTGTGCTTCAGGGGGACCAGTGATAATTGCAGGCTGCAATGGTATTAGGTAGCTACTTACATAGAGAAGCATGAGTTGCCTGGACCCAGCACCAGGAGGTTTCTTAATTTTGAATTCCTTGATATTTTCTACTCATACTATTATGAAGAGCATTAATCATGAACACACAGCAACCCCACACCACCTTAGAGTTGCTCATCAACAGCAAACTACTTCCCTCTATCGTATACTGACCCAGGCAGGTTTTCCCATCCACATGCATGATGTACTTGGGGTGACATCCACAAATAGGCCCATTATCAGCATCATCACACGTATGTTGACAGCCCCCATTTCCATGATTACATGTTACTAGGAAGAAAATATATGTCACATCTCACAAGTACTTCCAGCACCTTTGAAAGACAGTGTGAAATTCTGTCGCCGTTTGACCATCCACACCTTCCTAACATGCCCCTTTCCAGAGACACTCTGCCACACTGCAATACTCTCTTGTGGAGCTGAACTTCCTGTCATTATAAATGATGGCACAATTCCCAAACTACAGACATTATAACAATTAATAGACTGGTGTGATAGTGTCCACAAAATGCATTGATTCTACCTTAATTCAAATGCACACAACTTAGGTGTCTCATCCCACTCTAGCGAGAACATACCAAATCCCACATCACTGCAAACAGAACACTATTTGTTCACTTTGGGAAACCATAAGCATATGCAAAATGTTGCATACAAATGCAGCTCCTTTGATTCTTGGACAGTTCAAATCCTGGTCGGCATTCACAGGCAACTCCTCCTTTGGGCGTTTCTCTGCAGATGTGGGCACAGCCATGATCTTTATTCATGCAGCTCATGCCTTCTGCAAAACAGGACAAGTGCAAGAGCATCAGCATCCTCAGCATCTCTGTGTGCAGCAACAAAGTCAGTTCAACACACACACAGACTAAAGCCTGCTACTTGTGGGAAGACTCTACAGTGTCAGGGCAAGAAGTTTCAGTTTACAGACAGGAAAGGCAAGAAGTCATCCTGCAAAGTCAATGGCCCCAAGTTTTCTCCTTCTGTGATCTTTTCTGTGCCCATGTTCTTTCTCTGCAAGGTCAAAAAGGAACATCCCTAGATTCGTACAGCCTCTGCATTCTCATCCAATGCTCTCACTTTATACCAATGTTCATAAAACCTCCTCATTTCTTTTATAGAAGTTGCAAGGTGGCTGATACCTGGCAAGATCCAAGTCTAAACTGAAGCTCTTATTCCTCTGAAAAAGAGCAGCAACAGGAATGTTTAGCAAACAGTAACAAGAGTCATCCCAATTTCAACTACTGGCCTACAAAGCAGATTCCCAAAGTCATAGGCTACACCTCAGCAGTGACCAAGGAGTGACCAGGCAGACATGAAGATTGTACATGTGCTGTACATCAATTCTCTTTTTTGTTAACCATTTTCTTTCCTTTTTTTTTCTGATTTCAATAAATGCCACTCAAAATAAACCCACTGGGGATTATCACAGTGTTCTGTATTTCTACACACCTTCCCAGCTAGAGAGAATTTAGTGCCAGTGCCTGCTTAAACCAAATGAAAAAGCAGTGTGACACTAGGGACTGTATTCCTTCCGCTGCACCTCCTAAAAACATCCTGTCTTTTTTATCTCTGACAGTTACAAGCTGTTCATGCACAGCACTCACTGACCACCAGAGTGTCTTGTCTGGCCTTTGCAAAATGATACAGATAATTAAACAGGGAGGAATAGTTCCTAAAATTGTTATAAAAACTTCCTTCACCTTGCCCTGTGGTTCAGTGAAATCAATGCCTTTACCATTTACAGAATGGTGACACAATTTGTGCACATAGTACCCGAAACCATAGAGAAGCTGGATGAGTTATCAAATGGGATTATTAGACCAAATTAAACAAAGAGTTTTTCTTTTAAGAGTATACCACAGATTTTTGATTAAGTCCTCTCTAATGCTCCAAAACTAGGAGAGAAGACAACTGAATGCTCTCCTCACGTATAAAGCGAACACACCTTTGCCATAAAATTCTCTGTCTTGGCTCATTTGGCTTTAATAAGACAAGGTACACCAAAATGCTCTTTCTCAGTGACAGTGTTTCACTTGAGAAGACTAAGTGGAACATACTTTGGCTGCAAGGGCTTATTCCACATCACCTCAGTGAACTTCTACTGAGTTGTGCAGATGCACAATGAGAGGCAGAACAGAAAGGGTGACCATACAGCTAAAACGGGATGGTGTGAACAATTCCACACCTTACATCTTTTTTAAACTTACACAGCCCTTTTTGCAGCCTTATTACTAAATGAAACAAAGCCACTGCATTGTCAAGCAGAGGTCAGCTCGTCACTATTATTCCACTACACTTCAATTAGGTCCGTGCTCTACACTGCTAAGCACCAGCTACAGTATCCTTTCTCTATTAAGACAGCTTTAAGCAACAAAAGAATGGACGTTGCAGAGCCCAGATTATTCTGCTCTACTGGCTTTTTGATTCCTTTCCCACAGTGAGGACTCTCTAGAAGTCCAACAAGACAATGAGACTTCAAATCCTGCAGCACATAGACTCAGTCCAAGGAGCCCACATGAAAGCTGTCATCCGTTATTGTGTCAGTCAAAGAACAGTCAACCTATGAGGCCACAAATTAGCCTCATTAATGCCAGTGTTTTGGGAAAGTTCTGGTCTTAGGCATGCAATATGATTTGGTCTGTTAGCTCAGAGGCATTAGAGAGCATTAAGAGAATTAGCAGCTTAGTTTCTGTTAACAAAGTTAGTCTTTTGTCTCTACTGAGCTACCAAAAAGAAAACTGTTCAAGTAGGTACTTTGGTAAAGTTCACTGACACCATACAAACTGTTTAAATGCTCCATTTGGGATTGCTCCGTTCTGAGTGAGCAGAATTCAATCGGGTTTCCACAGAAAGCTGAAACTGCACTTTCCAAACCAGGATGCATTTTAACAACAAAGTACCCATTGTGTGACAAGGTACTTGACCAAACCCATCAAAATGTAGCTGGCCCAAAAGGTAGCATTTCATAGAAGATGCCTGCAGCCACACATTCTAGCATTTACTGTGAAGCTGCTGCTTGTTTCCAAAGATGATGGAAAGACTTCTCTCAGTCTCATTTTATAAGGTTGTTTTAAAGAGATGTCTGTAAAGCCATTAATGCTGTGTGACTACAGACTCCTGCATGGACACGGAGTCTCCCAGGTCACATTGTTCCCAAGCTGTTGCAATGGCAGACTGTGATCCAGAACCAAACCCCAAACAAATTTTGGTCAAATCGCACCACATGCTTCTCACCACAATTTCTCTTGCACAAGACCCTGCCCAACTAACACACAAGTATCTTTGGATGGATGACTCTCGATTGCCACACTCAGCCAAGAGAGCCAAATCCAGTGCCTGACTAGCCAAGAAGATCCCAAGCCAGATGAGTCCTTTCTGATGACTGGACCTTTTTGAAGTTACCCAGCAAATTATCTGAGCACTCCTATCCCTGGCAAACTGCAGGCAAGAAAAGCCAGCACAGTATTTCCATATCAGGTCACGCTACATTAATCTATTACAGGTATGATCTGTGTTTAAATCTTCACCTTTTTTTTGGCACAGAAGATGTGGGGACAATATTTCCAGTCTGCTAAGGGCATTAAGGCTCCATTTAGAGCACACTCAGATAGGTACTCAACAGGACACTGGGAGAGGATGCATTTGTACAAAGAGTTACCAGAGATTCTCAGAGGCACCTTCTGAAAGTCAGATGCTGAGCTCAGCCAGCAGAACAGGACATCCCAGGAACGCTTTACTCTTTTCTCATGCTTTCTACACCCTAGTGTTAAGGCAACTTTTCCCAAAAACCTTTCCAGTTATCACTGTTCTCCACAGTCAGAAGGACTCCGCGAGCAGCAGCTGAGATGGTGCCCTGTGTACAAGCTTTCAGTCCACACAGTGATTTCAAATGTGGCTTTTATCTTGCAGATCCCATTCACTCCCATTGATTCAGCCCAACAAGCAGATAGCTATGCCTGCGAAGTACCACAAGGGAGAGCAGCAAGATTTGCCATCCACTGCAATAGCAGCCACAAGATGTACTGCGTATATTATGTCTGTTGTCCTTCAGATTTTTGTATTCTCTAATATGGTGCAAGTTAAACATAGAAATAAGATATATATGCATAGCTGTCCTGCCAGCTACTTTAACAACCTCCCAAGGCGGAGAAATTTATTCTCCCACGCGTGGATGAAGAGCTTCTTCAGAGTAGACAGACAAGATAAAAAAACAATAGGATTGTGCACAACTTCCCAGGATACTTTCAGTTCCTGTGACTTAAGCAGGGGCTAGCCAGAACCGTCAAGAGCACCCCTGTGCTTCAGATCAACACAGTCACAACAGAAGAAAAAAATCAACTTTAATTATGAAACTGTCCTCTAATAGCTGCCTGATTTTGAGTCCCATGTCACAGTAGGTGACAAGTCACTTCGAGGACAGTTACAGATAGACTCTGAAGGGCAGATGAATTTCAAGCTCCTCTGTTACACTGCTCCTCAGAAGGAATACAAGAGCCTCAAGCCTCTCTCTTTCTCCTATCTTAATTTTCCAGTTCACCCTTTTCCTGTGTATGTAATGGCCAGTATTACAGAAAACAAGGAAGGTCTCTCAGGCATTAATGTATGAACAATCTTAACTGAGCTGGAAGACAGGGAAGGAAATATTCCTTTATATTACAGATAAGAAGCAAAACTGAATAGATGGTCCAGGCAGCAGGTGCCAAAGGCTGCTTTGATCAGTGCTGTGAGGTCTCAAGAGAGAACCAATAAAGAACATACACTGAACGACACGTGCACAAGGCAGAGAACAGAAGTCCCAGAAATGAGCAGAAAAGCAGAGAACAAAATGAGGGGAAAGATAAAGCAGGGGATTGGGCTTACAGCAGATCTGCCCACACAAGGGAAAAATAAGTGTCGGGTTATTTTTAAAAAAAAAGTGAGGAATCCCACAGTGAGCTTTACAGTAAAGGAGGGGAGGCAGGAGGGAAGCAGTCACAGCACGATAACCTGAAAAAATTGCTTTTAAAGAAAGCAGAGAAAGCAAGAAGGAAAAAAGCATTTAATGCAAAAACTGTGTTTTATCTCCTTAAGACTGGTTTTTGTAAAAATATTTTTTTATTTAGTAGCTTTTAGGGGGGGAAAAAAGGATCTTTTTCCCCCTCTTCATTTTTCTTTTCAAAGAAAAATCCCCAAATTTAGTGGTAATTTGGTATTATTTAATTAAAAAAAAAAAGGGCCTTTTTTGCAAAAAAAAGTTAAGAGAAATTCACTGCATCTTCCAAAACAAGACAACAGAGGTCGAATTCCATAAGTACAGTTTAGGGAACAAATATTAACGACAGGGAGTGTTGCTGTTGTTAGTTCAGGAGAGCAGAAGGTACTCAAGTAGCAGCAAGTATGAATAAAGAGTTGGAAGTTTTTCCTCCCTTGGCATCAGACAAGACAAGGAGATCAAGCAACCAATTTTTATCCTCAGACACATCATCCATGCATGCACACAAACACACGTTACTGCTAGCAAGACAATAGGAAAGGAAATGCCTTGTCCCACCACTGCAGCCTTCCTGCTTGTCCCCACTCCTGGCTCAGCCCCTGCAGTGGCAAGCTGGGCAACAGCCTGAGAAATCATCACATCTCACACAATCCCCTTGAGACCAAGCCCAGGACCAGAGAAGCTGAGAATATGAATTCTTAAGTCAAACAAAATATAAAGTCACTCTGTCAGAGGACAGCCACCTAAGAACACTCATCTGTGGATGGCCATATACGTCTATAAATGTTGATCTCTTCACTATGGGGATTTTTAAAGTGAGATTTGTTTATTCATGCTTGGATTCCTCTTACAGTCATGCCAGCGATAAGCCACAGATTAAAGAAAGCCTTGCAGCTTTAAATACTCCTTACCAAGATTTTCACCATACAGTTCAATGGACAACTCTCTGATCTGAGCAACCACTTTAAAGTATTTCCTGAGGGCATCCAAAATAATTTTGTTCAATCTGATGTCTGATTAGATATCCAAGACTCTCTGATCTCTCAAAGGTCGCTTCATAAAGGTTTCACTCAAAACAAAGAACGCGATTTGAATACCTTTGGGGCTGACAAACAGTAAATCTCTTAACTGAAACCTAAACACTGCACAGGGAATCTAAAAGATACCTGAAGGTAATGCAGGTATTGCCCTGTAACAGAAGTCAATGAAAATGGTTGAAACTTGATGTCCTTCCATTTGCTGTCATTCCCTGGATCAGGACACAGCTTAGTTGCTCAACAGAGCATCAAGCACACTGGGAGTATAGCAGTGCAGCCTTTAACAAGCACAGCACTGCAGACATACAGGTGGGATCAAAGAGGCAGAAGGGACGTAGAGTCTTCAAAGCCACTTGGAAGATTCTGACACACTGTTCCTTTTAAAAGCAGTGAGGACTTCAAGACCCTTCACAGCTCTGAAAACCTCAACCTACAAATACTTTTGAAGATGCTTTAGAGATTTTGCAGTCAGCTTCTGTCAGAAACTGCTGCCTGGTGCCCGGAGGGCAGCAGCCGGTACCTTCGGAGCGGTGGATGCAGGTATGCTGGTTATCACTCAGGAAGAACCCTTCCTTACAGCGGCACTCATAGCTCCCCACGGTGTTGACACAAACATGCTGGCAGCCACCGTTGTTGAACATGCACTCATCTGTGTCTGAAAGAGAGAGGAAAAGAGAGGGATCAGCTCTGTGCTGACACCAATACACTCAGCGCGCACACAGACATCGACTCCGCGTGTAACCGTGTGGTTACCCAGGCAGCTGAGACACCCCAGGCTACCCTGTTGTTGTTGTGCTGTCACCCTTGGGAAAGTACATTTTTACTGCTGCTCTTCCCCTATTTGCAGTTTGCCCGAGCGGTCACAGGGCCCCCAAGAAAGGCTGGCCAGGGTTGCTGCTTACAGCTGAGGCAGAGTAGCCTCAGTGGAGCCAGAAACAGGGCTCCCCACCACCCACAGGAACATTCCCTGCCCCTCATGCAGCTGGGTGGCACCACCACCCCACAGTTTCATCTAGACTGAGCAACCATACGTGGATCTGTCTTGCTCAGTGGGATGCAACTTTGGCTCCAAACCCTTCCAAGCTATAAAAGGCGTTTTACCAGAAAGCCCCCATTCTGAAGCAAAGGGAGAACAGGAAAAACACAAAGCTCAAAACAAATTTAGCTAAAAACTCATCCCCTGCTCCTTGCTTTCACCCTAGCTAGAACCCACACACCACATCTGTTCATCAGGACATCATAAGCTCGGTTTGATTTATCATCCTCCTCCCTCAAGTCTAGGTCATCATCACTTATTATCAAGGCTGCTGCTATGTTGCCTCACTGCAGTCAAGGACAAGAGCAGAAGTTCTGGAAACAGTTTTAAAGTTGATTTTGCAATATTCAGAGTTTCAACAACACCAGAGAACACAGAAGGGCTTTGCTTGCAAGACAACCAAGAGAACCAAAGAGCAGAAAAGCTTCGGCTAAGCCTGAACAACAGGATGCTCATCCCAATCTCCAATTCTTTGCAATTTTACCTCTTAATAAGCACAGGGGTTTCGTAACCACTACCAGCAACTAATTTTCCTACCCTAATTTTCAGAGATGCCAATTTTAACAGGAAGTAAAAATGCTCAGTCCCTTAAAAACAGTACAAAACATTGCTGAGGCAAAGCACTGGTCTCATTTGCAAATTCATACAAAACATCGTGTTAGCTCCCTGTTCTGTTCATTGTTCCTGGCTCATAGTACAATGTTTTTAATTTAACATTGTAGCATTTCTGGCAGAAAACAGCTGTCTTTTCAAAAAGGAGAAAGAGAGGCTTTTAGTAAGAAGCATAATATAGTATTACAACAGATTTAATGTCTACTGAAGGCAGTGAGTAAGCCAATTGGATGCAAAAGAATGTGACCTGCTGTAGAAATAGAGCGGCTGACATATCTCCATCACAAAGAAGCTGAGTATTTTAGAGTTCTACAGTGATGTGAATGTGCAAACAATCATGAATAAACAGCCACCACGAGTCTTTAGTGCTACAGATTTGAACTCCAGCAGATGTTTCTGTCTTACAGACCTTGGATAGCTTTCAAAAAAATCATCTCTTTCCAACAAGTAATTGTCTATTTGGCTTAAACCCAGGCATACAGCAGAGATCTTCAAAAATAAGGGTGAGAGGAGGGCAACCCTGGCGTGAAGAAAGTAAATAAGCAGATTAAGAGAAGATGTGATCCAATTTGCTGTATGCCAAAATATTTATTTAACATTTACACCACATTTCAAAATTGGTGTGTCAGTGGTAAAAACTTTGTTCCATGTCAGTGACATTTTATTTTATTTTATTTTAGAAGTCTGCCATGCAACACTGAGCAGCTTCCCAGTAACATAGCAGGTGGTAGATTTTGGTCTAAGCTATGTCTAGATCTCGCTGATCACAAGCAAGTCAGCTGAAGTATGCTCTAGAGGCGCTGCTGGGTACAAAATATATATATATACCTTTTTGTGGCATTGTAAGAGACAATGTGTTCATTCACAACCAGCTCTTCATGGTAACCTCAACTGAACTCCACTGCGTATTTACACAAACACAAAAATAAGATGGACTTCCTATTATTTTAAATTATCAGCAGATATTTTGTTTCCTCCTCTACTTAATTTATTTAAATATTTGGAATCCAGTGACTTTACCCTCTCTTCTGCTTACACTGTAACAAGGTTAATCTGCAGTCATACAAGAGGTTCCCAGAAGGTAAAACTCAATGCAATCCCACTGAATACTCCAGAGCTTTTATGATTTGTCCTAGCAGAAAACAGCGCCTAGGGATGGCCTGATCTCCCATCTGATATGCCATACATTAATGGAAATACCCCAGCCAAGCTAACTACCTATTAAAATTACGCTCTGAGAGCAAGTTTCCCTCTGACTGACGTGGGCATGGAAGCATGTCCAGGCACATCCACATCGAGTGCAGCAGTAGGGAAAAACTGAGCCATCTCTGGAAAAGTAAATGGGGCAGATAGCACAGGAAGGAGCCACACAGGGTGTCCAGCCTGGGTCCTGGAAGCAGGGCAGCTTCATCAACGTGAGGTTCTATCCCAGCGAAGTAACACCAGCAGCGCACCACACTGCCAACAGGCTGACAGCTCGTACCTTTCTGTACTTCCTGTACACTGTTGCACTCCTGCACTGGAAAATACTATCACAGCAAAACCACAAGGTGCTGTTACCCACTTTTAAAGCTTTCCACCTGCTGGCACAAAAAAAAAAAAAAACAAACAAAAAAAACCCTATCGAGGACATAAGTAACGAAAAGAAAAAGATGGTCAGAGAGAGTGTGTGCATGCAGGGTCAAGGGAGTGTTGCCAAGATTGAAAACACTTCCAGACTTGTGTACTTTGCTTCACATAACCACTCAGGGAAACTCCAAGCATTTGGCTTAGTCCCTCTGTACTTCTATGGCCTCCATCACCTATAGCTACTGCACACTCCAAATCATCCTTTGCTTTCAGGAAGTTCTCTGACACAGTAAGAGTGAGAAGCCCCAACATGACAGATATATGAGAGGGAAGATTTCTAAGCCTGGAAACACAACTGACAACTGATCCTGAACTAACTTTGGAACTGATGGGATAATGATAGCACATGTTCTTTTATATAAACTCATTTAGAGTAATAACAGATGACACTTCATACACTTAAACCCAATGCACTCAACAGATACATAGCATAATTATCCTCATTTACACAGGGGGAAAGAGCCACACTGAGATGGTACACCAGTACCTGGAAATCCTTTGTCCCATATGCAACATCCTCTAGCTGAGCTGATCCAGCCCAGCAGGTAGCCACGTGTTTCCCACAGATGCAGCTAAAGGGTTCAGTCAGCATCACCATTCACACTGCTCATGAGCACACTTCTTACCCAGGCAGTTGTGACCATCATGAGCCAACATAAAGCCATCGTAGCAAGCACAGCGGTAATTTCCTGGAATGTTGAAACACTCGTGGACACAGCCTCCATTGAAGTCGTTATCACATTCATCAATGTCTAAGGAATAAAGCAAAAGTCAGTATGATGGATGTTTGCTTGAGCGTTATAGACAGAGATGCGACTGCGTAAATGTGAGCAGCAACCGCTGTCCAAAATCATCATTGTCTTGCAAATAGACTATATTTAAGACACTATTTGCTGTATGCTTCTAAAGACTGACAAAATGCCCTGAGACTGCCTTGCAGTTTTACCTTACAGTTTTTAAGGCTGCTGGTTAAACAACAAACTAACTATCAGGCTAAGTGATATGACTAGATGACAAGCCATGCCAACTGTCTGCCTCTGATTTTGTAAACAAGAAGTAAATCAGGTGAAGAAACAATTCCTATTTTGATTGAAAATCATCCCCCGTATTCTAAACTGTTATTTTTAATGGCTCTATCTTTTTAGAAATACTCCACGCTGACACAGGCAGAGCAGGTGCTCGAGTCACTTTACCTTCACATTTCTTCCCTTCACCAGTGTAACCCACTTTGCACATGCACTTGTACAGCTTCGGAGTGTTTTGACAAATAGCATCTGGGTGGCAGTCGTCAAGCCCCAGGGCACACTCATCCACATCTGTGAAAAGACAGCAGATTCAGAAGGGGTGTCAGCAGGAGGAGAACAGGGCATGTCTCCTGCACACATCCCTGAGGAGATGACAAGGCTGAGCACCTCGTTGTGGTGCGCATGTGCATGTTGGGCGTATTTGTGAGTCAGGGCAGAAATATGAAGAGATCATATTTGCAATTAAATTTGGATAATGTTCTACCTGCATATAGATGTATTTGTGTGCAATTCAGAATAGCTCTTCTAAGTTCTCATACCCATCTATAAATGCATCTAAAACAGTCTATTATGGGCCAGTCAGATGCTCCATGAAACTCAGCTGATAGTTTTACAGAGATTCATTAGAGATTGTTCATCTTTCTGATTAACAAAAGACAGTTACTGAAAGAACTCTTGATCACATCCATGCATCACCTGCAGGAAGCCAAATGGTTTTTAAACTAACAAGCGGAGTTGACAGAAATGTACTTTCAAAGTCCCCACCAACAGGTTAAAAGACTGACTTACCATTAAACAGATGTATAATTCAAAAATAACTTTTTTTAATACAAGAACAGTATCTGGTGAGCAGCATTGCCAAATAACCTGGCCAGCCATCACAAAGCACAGTATACTGAAGCAAAATATCCAGGTGGAAACTTCAGAGCACAGGAAATGAAGAGTAAGGAAAACACCAACAGGAAGAAGTCCTGGAGATGAAGAAGTGTAGACAGAAGAAGAGGAAGAAAAGTTAGAGGCAGCAGAAGACATCAGCAAAAGTTCTTCATACACCAGAAGAGAACTGAAACACAGAAACAGGAAGATTTCCAGCAACTGACTAAAAGGGAGAATTGTTGAAGCGACACCTCACACAGGTATAAAAATTGACTCCGAAAACAAGAAGTAGTGCATGAGTATCAGCAGAAAGTGACTACTTCAATAGTCAGCCACTTTTCATAGTGAGGATCACGTTCTAAAGGGGAATTTCAGCCAGCACTTTTCCCATTTACAATTATAGCATTCATCTTGCCTTTTTTTTTCTTTCCCCCAGTCACAAAATATGCCTGTAGGTACTGCAGCAGCTGCCAACTGCAGAAAGTGCTCACTCAGTTTTAACTCCTAATGGGGTTTGGCAGTGGGAAACAAGGCAAAAAGCCAGTGCTAGAGCAGCAGTGCTTTTCTGGCTCTCAGGTGCACTGGGCTACAGTAGCAGCGATGGGGTCCCCAGATACTGCCACCAGAAAGTAAGAAGAAGGTGGAAAACAATGGAAAAGAGCGGGGAAGAGCAGCAGAATCCACTTCCTCGCAAAGCAGAAAAGTCAAGCCATTAAAAAACACGGGAGATGGTGAATTGAGGGAACAAGTCATGCAAGGAAGGGTGCAGGAACGGCTGAGGAGCCTCCAGCTAGTGGGACTCAGGAAGGTGGGGCACAAGGAAAGGATGGGCAAGGAAGGATAGACAGCGGGCAGGAAGGAGCATCAACCGCAAGCACTGGCTGAGTACCCCCGACACGGACAGCTGTCCCCTTCCCAGCCCGAGACACCGAGACACACCTGACCTGGCAAGTGGGGTCCCAGAAAACACACAGCAAGGAAAGGGTTTCCCTAAAAGACATTACACAGAGACATCAACTGGATCTCGTGCTAGCAGCGAGACAGCCGCTCTGCTGTCTTCTTTCCACGTTAACCCTCTGCGATCTGCAGCGTGCGGGAGAGAACCGCAACAAGAAGCCCCAGCACTAATGCATGCAGAGAGAAAGGAGGGCTGGGAAAAATTCGTAGGTACAGGGAGCGAGATTTCCCCTTGCAGTCGCAGTGTCCTGAGCCGAAGAGAGACCCTGGAGGAAGGAGACTGAGAGCAAATATCGCAGCCCTCAACTTGGCAGGAGGCGGCGGAGGCTGCGGGGGAACCGCTGTGCTCGTTCCTCGGGGACCGAAGGCGGCTTCACCCGCGGCACACGCAGTTTACACCGCGCTCCCTCGGCAAAGGTGCCCTGTCCCGGGACTCGTCCCGCTCCCGAGGGAGAGGGAAACGCCGGGAAAGCGGCATTCGCACCGCGGAGCCCGCAGCGCCCTGCAAGCAGCGATCGCCCCGCTCCGGGCACGGTCCCGCCGGCACCACCTCGGGAACGGCCGCCGCTCCCCTTCCCTTCCCTTCCCGACCTCCCCCTGCCCCGGGCAGCGCGACCAGACCATGAGGGGAGGGCGCCGGGAGCCCGGGCGGGGGGATCCGCTCAACGGGGATGAGGCGAGAGGGCAGAGGCTGGGGCAGGGGGCACTCACCGGGTCAGGGCAGGGGACATTTACCGGGCAGGGGGCACTCACCGGGCAGTGGCAGCGAGGCGGAGCTGCCCGGTGCGGGCAGCAGCAGCAGCAGCAGCGGCGGCGGCAGCAGGAGCAGCAGCAGCGCCCTCGCCCCCGTCGCGCCGCGGCGGCCGCCGGACCCCATGGATGGCGCTGCGGCGGCTGCGCTGCGGCTGCTGCTGCTGCCGCCGGGCGGGAGGAGGCGGCGGCCGAGGGAGGAGGTGTCTGCGGGCGCCCGGCCCGCCTCGCACCCACGGCGGGCGCGGGGCGGCGAGGGCTGGGCGGGTCTCCCCTGCCCTGCCCTGCCCTGCCCCGCTACCCCCGGCACGCGAACCGCCCCATCCATTCCGCAGGAAAAGCCCCTCCCTGAGCCGCCCCGGCGCTCGCACACCTGCGCGGCGCCCCGAACACAGGTGTCCGCGGAGCCCGTGCCTGCCGCAGGAGCACAGGTAACCTCACACGCCGGCTGCGGGTGCCAGCGGCAACTCCGCCTGACACGGGGCTCCCCGGGAAATCATCTCCTGCAGCGCAGACGAGCCCGTGCAGACACCCTGTGTGCCGGCACCCTGTCACGGCCCAAACACACACAGCTCGCTCCAGCCTCACTTGTGCTTCCTCACAAACGCACCATTACAACTTCTACTGTGTAATTACACCCCACTGCAGTGCGTGAATCCCCGTCTGAAGGCCAAACCAGAGCCCACACCTCCCACTTCCATTCCCAACCAGGGATTTCTCACAGCTGTCTCGCCTTTGGCAGGTAAAAGTGGCTCATACATTATTCACCAAAAACGCAATTTCCTAAATAATGACTAACCTTTCAGGGTGCAAATAAAAGCAGGCGGTACTCTTTTCCAGCCCTCCCTCCCATCCCCATTTCACTGCCCTTTCTCCTTTGTTTTGTTCTGTGAGAAATACCGAGCTATTTCTTGTTGCAAGGGTGGTTTATACACATTAGTAAATCTTCAGAATGAAACTTTCCCTCAGTCTTTGTCTTTGTTTCCTTAATGGCAGCTATAAATTACCGCTCTCCTTTCTCACTGGAGCATCAGGCTTCATTGCTTTTGAAATGATCAAAGTTATTCTCTTTTTAAATCCAACGAGAAACAACCTATTGTGTCTCCTGGACGGTTTCAGTCTTAGTCAATCTCATCTCTAAATACATAAAGCTTGCTCATTAAACACTCCAAGGATTCTCCAGCCCCACACCATACCCCATGTGTCCCCTTACCAACAGAAAGTAATAAATGAGCGAAGGCTTCCCTGACAAGTTTCCATGATCTCATGAATAAACAATCATGCTTACAATAGGATTTCACACGCCCCTCAAACGGGATAGCAGTCAAGGTGTCTCTACAAACAACTCCCTCAAATGCACAGAGAAGCCACTTCCCATCCAGGTATGTGACTTCAAGCCACCTCACAGAAAAGCTGATAACACATTTGAGACACTTTCCAGTCAAGTTTTCTCAATGAACTTGACCAATATTAATTAACATTTATCACTAGATTTGACAAAATACATGAAATAGGAACACATATGAAGACTGTAGTAGAAAGAGACATTGAAGAATCCTATACACAAAATAACTAAAGCTTTCTGAGACACAGTAAAAGCAAAGCATTTCTCTTACTTCTGTAAACTAGAACATAAAGTGAGACATAAACATTTGGGAATGCCTGAGTTAGATCAAAAGACCTCAATGCAGCTTGGAAAACAAACAGAACAATATCAAATTTATCTTAGCTAATGAAACCATTTCTTCTACATAAATCTCAAAGTGTTTTGTGAAGGATCCTGGCTATTATTTCACATACAACACTCCTTTGTTTATGATGAAGAATTGCCATTAAAATATCTCTTTCTTAAAGACACAAACCAGACGAGCTCAGACCTCAACTCAGATGTCTTTGTGTAGCCTTTTTAAATATTTCTATTCAACTACAGAGCCACAGGGTACTGCTCTAGGTACTAAGATCTTTACTTGGAGAGAGTAGTTAGAAAAATTGTTAAGACTCAACTTCAGCACTAAGTTAAGTATGAGGAAAGAAAAACAAACACAGCAGGGCAGTTCAACAGGAAGACACCCCAAACAGCACTGTTTGGGGATTTTCCCAGCAATTTAAAATAAAATAAAAAGTTTCAGGGAGAAAAATAGCTTACTGGTAAATATCTGCAAGAATTGTACACAAATAGGGTATTTTCATACCTAATGAATAACGATCCTAAAACCAACAGCAGCGCTTTGGCTCCTCTGGATACTACAAAGCATCTTTGTCTAGAACAGAATCTTTGTGTTGCCTGGGCCAGAGCCCCATTCAGTTCTGCTCCGCAGGTGCTTTGGGGGGAGACAGGTTTGGCTGGTTGATGTTTGGAGTAAAGCTGCACCTCAGGAAACCTGTCTGCTCTTTCCAACTGTGCCAGTGTGTGCCACCACCTTACAATGTTGCAAAGTCTGGGACTTCTTGCCATGAACGCTGTCAGACCTCACTGTATCAAAAGGAGCACAGCCCTGCTAGAAACACTGACTGCTGCTCCAAAGGAACCCTTCCATACAGGTAAGATCCCAATTTCCAAATCCCCTGCCCCCCACTTTGAGTATCACTTGTAGTTACCTCACACTGAGAGATCGAGACTAAGATGCCATAGAGCAGCTGGATGTAAAAACTGCTCCAGAAATCATACACCTGTTGCCCTGAGAGGAATATTTTTCTCTGAAAATTCAGACTAAAAACTGTTTTAAGCTTCATAATCCATGCTAAATTTTGTTATTTGATGATAAGCAAACATTGTCTGAAGACATCTAGACTGCCATTTCCTTTGCACTTTAGTGAGCAGTAGCTGCTCAGCCCAGCAGACTTTACAGTGCATCACACTGACCCAAAATTTAACAAGACTGAGTGAGCTTAATGAGTGCTTGTGACAGAAGTTGAAAACAGCTGGGATGGGCCGGGGGAGAGGTACCAGAACAAAAAAAGGAAAGGAACAGACAAGCGAGGAAATACTTCCAAGTATTTAATTATCCCAAAGCTTTTCACATACATAATGTCTTAGAGCTGTAGCTTCAAGTCTTACTCATCTCCAGGTGTTTGAACAATTGTTTTCTTTTGAAGTGAATTACTCAGACTCTTGCACTTAAGCTTTCCCGTCTTTGTATCTAAGAGTTTTCCAAGCTACCAAATAGGTTGTTGAATCCACGTAAAATGACATCTTCACTAATCAGCAGATTTGCATTTTAGCAGTGACTGTCCTTGGAAGCAGAACCTGCAAAGGGCTTATCTCAGGCAGAGAGGAAATTTGAGGTTTCTCTTGTCACATGGAACATAAAAAACCCTCTCACATAATTTATACTCCTTGTCTAAGTCTTTTTATGTCACTTGTAGAAAACTTTCCCAAAACAAACATCAGATCCGCCAGTGATATTTTAAATGTTGTAGACTTTGCATCTTAAAATGCCACTGTCACTGAAATGAAGGAAGGTTCCTGTTCACTGCAGAACTGAATTGTTCTATTATAGCATATAATGTTCTATTAAAGCATATAAATCTTTGAGTTAGCAGGGAGGAAAAGGAGACATTTCACTAACTGTTAGATATCTGTATTTCTTTGTGAGAACTTTCCAAGTCATCACTACAACAAATGGTAACACTTCTAGACTTGTGTCTGTACCACTTAGTCAACAGACAACCATTGGCTGTGCACCCAGCAGCTGCACAACACACTTTGCCCACTGTTCTTTTTGCTCCTTTCCCTTCGAGGAAATCTGAAATATTTGATGAAGTGAATGTGCTTCCAAAGCTGCACTTACCTCTCAGCTCCATCCAGGCCTCACACACATCCATCCCTGTAGCACCCTGCAGAGGAACTAGGAGCAGCAGGTCTAAAAATCCCAGGGAACTGAAATGGTCTCAGTTTCCAGGTGACAGGTTTGGCATCTCACAGGTGCTCAATTCATGACTGCACCACTCAAACCTGTCTGAGGATCAGGCCACAAGTACCACCACACCAAAGCACAGGTCAGGTCGAGTTCACCCTCTCAGCTTCTCCCCAGTGAGCCCACAGGATGACACCATCAGTTGTTGGTAGTGCAGAATCACCACCAGTTCAGGCAGACTGGTGGAGTTTCCCAAAGGGAAATATTAACACTTGCTATTTTGCTTTGCTTAAAAAAGCCTCCACCACAGAGCAGTGTAGCAATGGACCTCCTACAGTTTGCAACAGAGTGAACGGCAGCACATACACATGTGTGTACTGACAGACACCTTCCAAGATCTGCAATAGTCACTCTGCGTTCCTGTTCTCCCCGCTCCCTGATTACTGAGTAGGCATCTCTTCCACTGATGGCAGTCTGATCCGCAACAATTGCTTGTGAGAAGGCTACACTGGTGCTGGGAGGGAGGCAGGCGTTTAGGTGTACAGATCAGACACAAAACTGAAATGAGACGCTAAAATGTCATACATGCTTGCAGCCAGGCAAAGGAGAAAAGATGACGAGCCAAATTATAAGAGGCTTTTGAAAATAGCACATTAATGCTATTTTTTCATGTTAGAAGACAAATTTTATTGCAATTCAGCAAATGAGCTACACCTGTAAAACTGCTTGGTATATCCAATTCACATTTAATGTCCAATGGATTGAAATGTCACAGGAAAAATAAAAAAGGAACACAGTACCTGGTTTTGTCATTATAATGTAAACTTCAACGCGGCCCTTAAAAAAACCAAGCCAGTGATTTCCCCATGTAGTAAAATATATAGTTTATAAGGTACTGATGCTTTATCTTAGTTTAACAGCCAATCTCTAGGTATAAAATAAAGAACTACAAAGATGTGAAGTACGTGTACAATATCTTCAAGTATTTTCAAGTATCCTATAGTATCTTGCACTACGGACAAAGATCATTTGACAATATACAGAGAAAGTTAACTCTGAATAGTTTCACTGCAGAAATCTTAACATATTCATGAATTCAAAACACATAAAAAATATGGATCATCCAGCTAGTAGGTCCCATTTGAACAATTTGAAAAATACTCTTTTGTAATGGAAAAAGTTGTGGAAGAGTCTTCAGTTCATGAATATGCTTTCAGCTACAGAACATCAGATGTTAAAGTTTATGGCAGGTAAAGGCTTTTTTTGTATAAACTTATCATCGTAGTATTTCATTACATTGAAATCAAGTTTTTATTAATTTGCATTTTCTTTTCTGTATAAAGTATCACTCTATGAACTCCGACAGCATTAATCAAAGAAGCATAAATAACTGATAGGCAATAGCCTATTTTTTTTCCTCTCAAATCAGGTATCAGCCTGTAAACATGTTTGGCCAATGTAGCACTATATATTTACTGCATTATGAACTGCTTATTTTTCATCACTGTACTTCTTTCTACAGAATGCATGTGTGCTGTTTAAAAAAAAAAAAAAATCTTTTCCCATTAACTGTTACCAAAAAATTGCCACCAAACAACAGAACAGCATCACCACATTAACCTGCCCCTGCCAAACCTGCCCTCTTATTTTAGAAACAGGGAAAAACATTACAACTGCATTATTCTGAGCAAAGGGAGATGAATTTTATAAAGCTCTAGTTAAAAACGTGCTGACTACACCACTTCTTATACAGTCATCTAGTTCAGGAGAATGGCATGGAAAGAGCTAATGCTGGATCCTAACCTTACTCTGTGGGACTCACACTAGGAACACCCATGAAAGAAGTAGCTTGGTTTGTGGCAAACACTGAAAAGTGGCAACAATTATAGCTGCTACTACAGACTGGACCATTCTTAGACATGCCAGCCAAATCTCTTCCCAAAAACCTAGCACAGGCTACCACACAGCTGTATTTAATATCTCAGCCCTCCATGGTTGCTTATGGATCTAACAAAACCAGCTTTTTTTCTGCTGCATTTTAGAACCTTCTATTGGTTCTTGTGCAGAACAAATCCTTCCAGGCTTGGAAGTCCTTAGCAAAAAGTGCTTTGAATCCTAACAGGATCAAGCATAGGCCCCAGGGAGAGAAGGGGAAGGGGTCTATATCTAAGTGGCTTTTCCTGTGAAAATAAAGTAACTGAGGAGCTGGGAAGATGACCTCTGCGACTTCCTTTTGCAGCTGGACAGCCAGTACACAGGGTGCTGTCACTGATGGACAGCTCCACCCTCATCAGCCAGCCACTGGATTCCCAGTGCTTGGCAATCAGCAAAGCCCAACCTCTCCATCCAGGCATTGCCAACCTTCAAAATGAGGCCAAAAAGATCCACACCAAAACAGCCATTTCACCAATGGTATCGTGTCACATCAGGTGAACTTGAGTGAAGAGGAAAAAAAAAAAAAGAAAATAACCTTAATTCAGGGTTAATTACCTCATGCAAGATAAAATTAATCCATATTTAATACTCCGAGATAAAAGGTTTTAACAGAATCAACTAATCTACTAAGGTCAAGATATGGAACCCTCCTTTCGTAGGTAGATATATCCCCTGTGAAATGCACAGGCCTTAAAGATAGCTGAAAGCACCGTAAACATTTTTTTTGCTATTATGAATGCATCAACAAGCAATTTCGTGCGAGTGTATACAGATCATCTCAACATATTAAGTTGAATACATCAAATTCTCAGAATGAAGTACAGCTGTTTTATTTTTGCCCTTCCAAAGCTGGGAAAAAAACCAAAACAACAAAACCATACCTGCACACACAAAATACTTCTGTGAAATGCTCTTGTAAGCTCCAGACTGAGAAAGAATTCACACCCACCCCACGTGAGGAGTGGCTTGGACACTGCCCTCACATCTTCCTAATGCTACTGTGAAATCAAAGAAGAATCTTGCTCTGATAAGTAGTGACAAAGGAACTTCTCCGTTTAATAATGAAATAAATAGGACAAAAGTAAAAACAGTCAAAATTTAATACATGTGCTATACTCATAAATTATGGAAGTAAAACTATGACAAGATGTGACTAAGCTGTAGGTAAAGTAAAAGTGCTACAACGTTGTATGAACAAAAGAAACTTGGACTCTGCTTCTCAAAAGAGAGACAATACTGAGATAAGTTTATACAGTGGAGACCTCTTAAATACACAGCCCTGAACTTCTGTACAGTAATTTGTGATGCTGATAAATCAGCCTGTTCTTAAGTCACATATTCATTTCAAAGAGATTTTTATCAGAGGATTCAAATGAACAGAGATGCCTTTAGGCAGTTGCCAAGTTCCAGATCTCCAATAAATTAAGCTTTCAAAATGTTTGTGTGTTATAGTAGAAATGGAGTAAAGCTTTCTCTGCTAAAAACAAAGCATCTCAAATGAAGCAGACTGTGACAACAGGATTTAAGACATATGCATTCAAAAAGAAAAGAAAAAGCCTTAATACTCACTGTCTTTTCAGAAATATTAAGGAATCCTTATATTTGTTAGTAAGGTATAACATTATTATTTCGGGGGGGGGGGCATAAACATATTTATTAAGTCATAAGCTATTTAGTGAACTCGTATCCCTCTTTATTAGCAGTTAAGACAATTACCAGCAGCAACCATATACCAAACTTCAAGAGGCTGGTTTAAGTGGAAATATTTTTGAGTTATGAACAATTATTTCAGGTTTTTCATTTAAGTGGGCTACACTGTAAAATCTGAACTGAAACATAGTTTAGCCAGTTGTATCATAGATTTTTTTTTTTTAAAGACAAACTTACAAAACACCATGATAGGTTAAATAAATAAAAAATATCAGTTAAAAAACAGACTTAACTTCTTCTGTGCAATTACGTACCAATATGAAAAATATTACTTTGATCTCTGGACACTTCACGGATCAGTCTCCTGGATTTCACTAAAAATAATACTGACAACAAAAATAAAGGAAAAAAATAATTGTTGACTTATCAGTGCTTTGGAGCTATTTTTAAAAAAAAGCACACATCAGATTTGTAGTTCCCTTGCAGCAGAACATGACCCAATACGTTAAAAATCAAACATTGGTAATAATGTTAATATATAAAATATTAGTTTAAAAACTATAGAATGACCTTCTCAGCAGAAATGGAGTGTATACATTGGGGTCTATGACATACAGCATATCTGAAGGCAAGTTCACAGAATGCTGAAAGGCTCACTGCACAATTTCTATGGCAAGGAAATACTGCAGCTTTAAAATAAGCTGCACAATACTCATCTCTATCTCTTTCACATGAAAGTGTGTAAAAAGCAAATCAGCAAATAAACTCTAAAATAGATTTATACCAAAATCCTCTTTTTTACATTGAGTTTACAGCTTCTATCCATTTGCCTGTACTATTTTTGGAGTTTCCTTCAAGAAAAGTCAAAGTTGCATTTTTGGGCCATGAACAAGTTCACGATACAATGTACTGGCAAGACAGAACTTTTGCATACTAACGAGATTCACTCCTTGTTGCTTTTTTTTTGTTTTTGTAAAGACAGTTTTTCCTGTGGGACGAGAGGTCAAATGTCGATTCCTTTGACAAGAGATGCCTCCAGCGTGATGTTGAACTCCTGCAAGGTCTGCAGCACTCGAATCAAAGAATTCACCAGCGTGTGATCCTTGATCAGTGCTATCTCTTCATACATCTGTGCTGTAATTGGGCAGTCTGCAAGGAGGGCAATCCAGTGGTGCAAAAGGTGGTCTCTGACAAGGTGGCAATTTGCAGTTTGGAAATAAACACAAAGCCAAGTTAATTTCACATCTGCATGGGCATGATTGTTATTCTTTGCCTTCTAAGCAGACCTACCATCTTTTCCACTTATTTTCATAAGACAGGGAAGAGGAAGTAACTGTCTGTGGAACCTGTTTAAGTTGGGAGCAGACAGACACGTTTCTAGGTTTCCCACCCACCCCTCACATCAAGACAGGGTTTCCAAGAGACCCAGAAGTCCCAAGCAGGCCCGAAGTCACTATTCTGTTCCATTGTCTTTATGCCAAGAGGTTTCTAGATGGTCCCAGCTTCTTTCCTACCCACCTCCTACAAGTAGGCAAAAGGTGTGGAATTCACCCAACCATTAACTGGAGAGGCCTCCCTGAGGGATGGTGTTCTGATTCTATCTTCCAGCCTTGCTACCTGTACATGAGAGGGAGAGACTATTCACACCAGCCTGCTACCTTTCCCTCTTGATTCAGCTGCTCAGGTTTTTGGGCTGTGCAGTTCCCTGTCTCAGATTTCTCACACTTCATGTGCCTAAGAACTCAGCCAGGGCACGATTCACTTGATGCTTCCCCAGTTACATCAAAGACTGGTATACAAGCAGTAGTCAAACTGTCCAACCCATCAGTTGCGTAGTTCTAACCTACTAACACGCAGCATCCTTTTAATTTTATTAAAATATCAATAATAACAACAACAATAACAATAAAGAAGTTTCTTTATACCTGGCTCCAAGACACACCAGCATCTGAAACTTGCCATCCTTCCCAATGTTTCTTGGGGTGTTGTTGATAGCAGTGATAAAGCGACAGAAATTCCTGGCCCTTGTCTGCCAGTTCTCTTCTGGGACCATCTCATTCGGCTCAAGGGTCTCATAGTATGTTTGTGCTTTTTCTTAAAAGAATGGTGGGAGATAATATAAGTTTCAACAGTGTTGCATACACGAGAGAAAGTTGAAAGGCCTGGATTCAAAGCTCATCCATGAATACCCTGAATGATTACATGTAGGCATTGTTTTTTTCTGTTTGATCCAGTCCTGTGTTCCCTCACTTCCCTCCCTCTAAACAGTGCTGATGAGGTTCACATAGCTACTGAATTTTGCGTGCTACAGTAAAATGATCATATAAGGAGAACAGTGATGTCGAGGTACCTACTCAAAACACAGAAGAAACACTACTCAAAATAATTTCTTTTCCAAAAGTTGTTTGTGATCTCAGTTGATTTATACAGCTCTGTGTCAAAGGATCGAAATCACTATGTAAAAAACGTGTGCTTACAACCCCTTCATTACAATGTCCAGTAAGTATCAACAGCACTGGATCCATCTGCTGTGCTTTATAAGGCAATTCAACTTCTTAGAAGTGTGATTTATTGCTTTCACTATACTCAATTAAGAAAAAGGTTACCATATGTCAATTCATCATCTTATTTATATAACTCTTTCTCAGTAAGAAAGTTTGTTTTACACTGTTCTGCTAGAAGGAAAAAGCCCAGTTACTGCATTAAGTGCAGTGTCAGCTTTGGCAGAAGACAGAGGCTTTTTTTTCTCCACAATATGGAGGAGGTAAGAGCTCTCATGGCAATTCAGCTGCTGAGATGCCTCCAAGAACTGTGCTGTTCACAACAGCTGAGACACAGCAGCGATGATAAAGAACACAGATGGATGTATTTCAAAGATACAAGCAGGCTCTGGTATGTCTTCCTCCCACTTACCTAAAAAATCCCAAATAAAGACGTTTTTGAAGAGTCTTGGTGATTTGAATCCGTGCTGAAACACCTGCTCGAGAGCTGAAACAAGTCCACTTTCTCCACACAGCAGCAGCGTCAGACTGCCCCTCTGCCAAGCACACACAGGAAACACACACACTCAGTACCTCGGTTTGGAGGTCTGGGACACAAGTGTCTCACGCACCTATTAAGTTTTTAAATAAACAGACGTCTAAAGTTACAGTCTGTTGTCAAACAGTGACCCCAGACAGGATGGCTCAGTTCTCCCAGGTCCTGAGCACTCAAAAATGTATTGATTTCTCTAAGAATGAGGCTGAATAAAGCAGTGTCAGGCCTAGTGATCATCATCCAATGAAGCCTCAAAAAGGCCAAGATAATGAGCAGGTTTTACCTATAATAGTGACCACTGCACAGGACATTAGGAAAGTATTTTGTTCCTTAAGTAATAAATATCACAGATCCACTGTAGCAGGTGCTTACCAACGAAATCACCATTCAATGCTCTGAAAAAAATTGAATTCTTCTTTAGAAGAATTCTAAATTCTATTTTTCAGAACCAGTGCATAACCACTTGAGATTACCGTGTCATTGTGATCATCAAATTTATATTGAACTTGGAAGGCAAGTGCAGTAGGAATGGGAGGACCTATTTGTAAAAACTTTGGATTTGTTTGTTTTTTCAAGTGGGCTGTGGGTTTTCACATTTAAGTAGCCAAGATAATGCAAACCAGATATTAAAAACCTACTCAGAACTCAGTGCAGATGTAAAACGTTAGTTAATTTAGAACAAACTAAACAGGAGGCCATATTATCGACAGTGGTACGGATAGAATCCGTGGCAGAATTTGACTAATAATATGATTTCCAATACCAGAATGTTAACATTTAGTTTAACAGAATGCTCCAGTTTGCACCAAAACAGAGGTATTTGAGGCTGTATTGTTTCAGCAGTGTAGTCTCAGTATCCCATTTTTTACCTCCACTTAAGGAATTTTCAGACAGATGGCTGTTCACCCAGTTTAGTTATTTCTGTTATATATTCTCCTATGCTTATTCATAAGAGTTTTACAACAGGGGTGCCATTACACAGACAACTCCTCACCTCCTTCTCTGGCTTGTGGAAATGCTTGACAATCCCATTAACAGCTTCACCAATAGCTTCTTGTATCTGACCAGTATTTAACTCTGCAAAACATAAAAATATAACCCGTCACTTTTTTAAAGCTTCAGAAATTGTATGTGTGCATGAGGATAAGGCCTACCATAAAACAGAGGAGTATGAACCAGTATAACTTATGCTGTTAATGAAACGCTGCAGGACTGTGCATAATGGAAACCCAACTTGTATTTTTATTTACAGCTGAAGGGGTAGAAATGGAGATGGTTTGGTTTTATATTACAGTTAACACTGTGGTGTTTCAATACAACAGGTGGAAACGGTTTTTACATATTATGTGAATTGTCAGACCAGGACCTAAAGCTAAGAAAAGGAGTTGTGATTTGATTAGGACCAGCAAAACTGGGCATCCTGGAAATACTTCCTGTGATAGTTTTGCTGTAAACCCAAGTATGCTTGGGAGCAAAGTAACCACCTAATTTACCAAGAATAAGACCACTCCAGAAGAGTGATCTCAACAGAAAACAAACAAACAAACAGAAGTCCGTGAAGAGAAAATACTGGCAAGCTTTTCCATCCATGAAGGATAGACAGAGAGAGGGCAGCAAATTTCTACCTTCCTCCATAGCATGCATTCCAGAAATGAAAGACAAGAATACAGAAAACACCAGAAGGGCAGCTAAGCATTGGACCAGGAGTAGAGAGACATCTTCCTTCCATCCTTGCAGACTTTCAGAACTTGAGTAGACAGAACAGGGTGCTCAGGATTGCAGTTTGGAAGTTAGCTGGATTTTGAGCAGGGGGTCGGGCTAAGTGAGTTTCACAGGTCCTCTCCAAGCTACGGTTCTAAAAGATAAGAAAACCTACAGCTCTGTTTGCAAGCAGCTGCCCTCAGCTGACGGTGCAGACCAGTCCCAGCACTCACTTGGCTTATTGTTAGGTGATATAGTGACAAATCTTCTGATCATGCTCGGTGACTGCTGCAGGGGAGGGGTTCGGCACTGCCGCTCATCGGCCTCCGTGTGCGAAGTCAGCAACTCTCCCACCAGGATCCTCTCTAAGCTGCCATCGTCCATTCCCTTTCCAAGCCACCTTCCACAGGGAAACCTAAGAAAAATCAAGGAGATACATGGACCAACCATCAATTTCATGCCAAGGACTTTCAACTGCAGTGGTCTACAACTCAAATCCTGCTAGTACAGTTGCTAGAAATACTTAATTTATCTAGCAACAAAGCCTTGGGTTTGGCTTCTGCCAGCATAGGCAGCAAAAGTAAAACAGCTTTTCAGTTCCAAGTTTGTGCTAAATATTGCACTAGATGATCTGGAAGGCAAACAGGGGCAGATTTTGCTTGTGACCCACATGTAGCACGTGATTTGAGGACTGCAGAGGAAAAAGATGTAGGAAGAAAAGTCCCACTACACCCCATAGATGGGTGATGAAAGACACCTATGTTTTCACTGAATACACCACATAGCAGGCCAGCTACGAAAAAAACCCCGCCACCCAAACATGTACTTCAATGCCAAAAAACACCAATACTTCTATTGAATTGGGATATTAAATGAAGCACTAGAAAGCACACGTGCTCACTTACTCATTATCTCTTTCTCTGAACCAATGTTGATGTCAGTTTAATCAGCTTAATCGGAAAACTGAACAGCATCCAAAAATAGAATCTTTCCTCTTCATTTAATTACAAATGATCTGGCATGGAGAACTGAGTGGACTTACCCACTAATTTGTCATCAACATGAGCCTGACAGTTTCTCTGAACAAAGTGCAGGGTACCAGACTATGCTGTACCAACACAAATAAATATAATTCTCACTGTAAATCTTAGTCTTTTACTTTCACTATGTAGACACAGATTTCTAACACTCATAAGCCCTTGTGTTCCAGCTTGTGTCCAAAGGTGCCTCTATAACACTTAAAGTACTTGGTCTTAATATAAAATGCCACCTATATTTGGAAAGCAGCAAGCTCTGATGTGCTACTTCTTCCCTGGGCTCAAGGCAGATTATTTTTAAGATGCACAACAGTCAACTCATCTTCTCCACCAACAGTCTGAGGCTAGTCATGAGCATCTGCAAACTGAAAATCCTGTTTAATTTTCTAAGAACCATGACTTGTTTAATGCCAGAAGCCAAATGATCTTTCCTTGCCTTTAGGTAGCAGCAACTGTAGACACAAAGTCCCAGGAGATCAGACCTTTCTGCTCAAACAAGCCCTACTGTGCCAGCTCCCTGCAGAAATTCTACTTACCCAACATGAAATGTCAGGATGATACTTACTTGTAAGTATGCCCTGTTATTTCATTTCTGACCATAACATATTCCACAAGCCACTTGGCATACAGCCCTGAATTATCGTGTCCTATTTGCACTGTGGTCAGTTTGCCCAGGTTCTGGCACTGTAAATTAAACAAAGAGTTTATCAGAGTAAACTGAGAGAAAGCAGCATGTGGGAGGAGTAAACTGTTAGAGAATGTGCTCCATACAGAAAACCAGAAATGTGGTTTCCCATTTCTCACTGCTTTGATTGGTTCTGGGCTTTTTACTAGTAGGCTGCTTTACTTGTTCTTGTTTGTTTGCTTTGTTTTGTTAAATACTGTTTTGATCAGCAGAGAGAACATCAGCTGAACTAGATTTTTCAATTAAATTTTACCCAAACTGCACAACACACGCAAAAATCAGAGCAGAATCACTTCTTTGTTTCCAACAGAAGAGGATATGACACCTCCCACCATCAGAGCACAAAAGACAGTCTTGTCCATCTTTGGTTATTAAATATAGATTAAATTTGCTATGTACAGGCACAGGAAGTATCTGTGACTAACCACACAGATTAAAGATACGAAATGTATGGCAAAGTGGTCCAGCATGGGGAGAACTTTAAACTGAACATACAGAACATCCAAACAATTTTCTGTGTAACAAGTAATACAAACCTCGAAAGTCATTTCTAATACGTTCCTGGGAATCTGCAGGACTCCTGTCTCACCCAGTTCTCCCGAGATACAGATCCAAGGATTGGCTGTGAACATTGAGCCACCAAGTTTCTTGCTAGGAACAATCAATATGTGGTATGGTATCACTGCAAACAGGAGAAGAAATAACAACGATGAAGAAGGACAGTTATCTAATCTCTTTAGTGAACAGGGGGGCAAAATGTAAGTCATAAAACAACACTGCAGAACCATGAAACGTAAAAAAAACCATCAGAGCTGCTATTTAATCACGCTAACACTTGCAAACTAAGCACTGATTGACAATGGGGAAGTGTACACATATACAGCAGTCACTAAGAAGCAGAGCTGACAGCAAAACTGTGTCAAGTGAAAAAAGAAATATGGATGGATTCATGCCTTCCTATGGGTATAATCATCTTTCATTTACCAGCCTCAAAACGTACCATGAAGATGGTTACTTGTCCTCAGAGACAAGGAAGTCAAGACACAGTATTCCTGTATCCAGGACTGCCCTGTGGCTCAGCATGCTGCTCAGGGCTCAAATCCTACCTGCCTGTTTCTCTCTGTGCATGCAGGCCCAGTGCACAACTACCCCAAACCACACTCAGTTACTGAAGCCTTTGTTTGCCGGCCTGGATTGCAGCAACAATCACTGCTGTGGCTGAGCAAGTTCAGTAAAAACACACGATAATGATGCAAGTTTCTCTGTACCATGTCGCTCTTAGATATGCTAACTTCAAGACTTTTTGATTTTGAAAAAGAACAAACAACTTTTTTCCCTTCTGAATAGCACCACACACATGCTCAGATGCTTTCTGGTCCTCTGTTTTACCTGTGACTAATTCAGTACAGTATCACCTGAGTTGCAAGCCCCTCTCTGAGTCAGGAGGCACGTGCTCTTCCATCACCCAGAATCTCCTGCACAGGCCTCTGTTAACCAGCCTTTTACAACAAAATCCAATTCTCTGAATGGTCACTGTGTTTCTTGGCTATCTGCCCTCCTTTTAGAGTGCATAAATAGATTACAGTCAGGGCTTTTCAGCTGAGACCTTTAATACATTTCTTCCTCAATGTCTCCTCAGCTGTCAGTGCCCTCAAGAAAGCATTTGGTGGTTGGATTTCCTTAAAAGCTCAATGCTCGCAGTGTTTAAGAATGAATTAAAATGTTTCCCTTTTTATGTTCTGTGCTGATAGTCTTAAGTGACAATTTAATTGCATCCAGCAGACCAGATTTTAGCATTATCCAGAACCTGCCCACAAGACCAAGAGCTATTTTGCTTAGACATGTGTTTGTTCTGTCTTTCACACACACAAAAAATGGATCACAACATACCACCAAGGGCAGCTCCTACCATGGATCCACAGGGGCCCCTACACACCCACCCACTCCCAGTTTCGTAAGCCTTGCTCAAGTCTTTCCTTATTTTGCCTTGCTAGTCGTGTTCTGTGGCAGCAGTCACAGCACACAAATCATTTGACAACTCTGTAAGACATTTAAGCTTTAACAACAGTTCAAAAGCTTCTCCAGGGCATCCTTTTAAAAAATAGAAGGAAAAAGAAAAGGAAGACTTCAATGTGTTGAGGAAGTCCAATGCAGCCCTTAGCAGGAATTTCATTTTTATCCCAAACTCAGAGACAGGCATGCAGCAAAGTAGGCTGAACATGAAACACAGAAAGTTTGCTTTTCTTTTAATTCCTAGCACGTGTTAATATTCTTACCTTGAAAATGAACAATCCATAGTGTTCTCGTTTAGCATCATGCAAACAAGCCCACCACAAAATTTTCTATTGAGAACTCTCCCCCAAGCAAAAGGATTTTACCAAGTTAGAAACAAAAGCCTTTGATGACACAGAAAGAGAGATCCTCCTGCCCACCAGAGTGGATCACAGAAATAGCAATACAGCATGCAGAAGGATCCCAGGAAAAAAAGCAGAACAATTACATTAAAGTACGTTGAGAGCTGTTCAGAATTTTCACCAAATCAGGAAATCAGAGTTCCAGGGAAAGCAAATACTTACAGATTGTTGTGAAAACATTGGTAAAGCAAAAGTAATCAACAGCATTGAATGACAGGAGATGATATAAGAATTGTTCTTTCTCATCATCACAGCGGAGGAATGCGTAACGCTTGTAGAGTTTTCTGACAAAGCAAAACACATAATCTGTCATAGTAACAAGATGCTTTCAGTGAAATGCTTTATATTGTGCATATTTATTAGGCACACTATGAATAATGGGCAAGCAATTACAAATGACAGTGGTAGAGTCAAGAGTATTTAATGTGCCAAGATATGTTGAGCCTCTGCAAGTCTGAAGTTTCCCAAGTGCATCAGTCCAATACTTCACATATCTTCCACCTCCTGAAAGCAAGGTTTGGTCTAAGGGTCTTGTCCCACACAAAAACACCCCAAAGAATGGAAAAACGAATTTTGTACTTTCTTGGGGGGAAAAAAACAATCTGACTTCTTTTGGCAATGTAAAATGACAGAACTGAAGAGAGTCATACTAAGTTACTTCAGAGCAGAGGGTGCCATGGGAAACTTCTTCAGCACAAGACATAAGACAGTCAGGAGACACTTTTTAAAGGACATCAGGGCAAACACTGGGACTGTCTGCTTGTATTTGGTTATAGGGCCTACAACAACCTGCACATTAAGCCAGGGAACAGACCGAGTGTTGACAGTACACAGCTCCTGACATAACCAAAATGATAAGCACGCATATGTGGCCTGAAGTCCTGCTGTTCCCTTTCACTGGGTTGTAAACTCTGCTAGGACTGCTATGCCACACAGAACTGCAACTTGTTTTAAGTGGAAATATCAAAAGATGTATCTCAGTGGCCCTTCCTCACCAGTGGAGACACCAATGTCTATGCAGAAGAATGCACTGTAAACAGAAACAATCTTATATACTTCTTGAAAGTACTCAAACACATGAGAGAATTTAACACTGCAAGACTTGCAAATGAGAAACTTCCAAGTGCAAATTTTGGCTGGAAAATACTCTTGAAGTTACTCACTTCTACACAGCAATCACCATTATTTTTGTTAATTATGCAGCCAATAAATAATACCAGTGTTGGTGAATAATCATAAAAGAAGAGCAGGCCAAGATGTATTAAAATCCAAAAAATTAAACTGATGCTAGAGGAATATCCAAACCATCACAAATGCAGGAATTAGGTATTAGAAATGCTGACAGCCATGGATAGGTGGCTCCTGCCAGGAGGGCATCCTGACAACTCCCCTCAATTTCAGTATCAATTTACAAAAAAGTCAGCAAATTACTCACACGATAGAAACTTGCAAAACAAATCAATGATGACCAACGTACAGATATGTTCTCACCTACACAACAAACCTAACACTGGAGACTGACAGGAAACGTTCAATGGAAATAAAGATACTGAGCCTTAAAGCAACAAAACCTGCCTGTAGCCACAGGAGTATCAAACACATAAAAGGTCTCACAGGTGCCCACGTCCATGTTTAATTTGAACAATCTGAACCACGTGTTTGACAGCCTGTCAGGGTATGTACTGTCCCATCTTTTCAAAGGAACGCTTTCTCAGTTTCCTTGTGCACATAAAGGTCTCCTTTCAGTGGAGCTGTGTGATTTCCTCCTCTTCCCTAACTCCACTCTCTTTGTAGAATAGCAAGAAACCAAACACATTACAGTTCCCTTATAATTTCAAGCAAATGCGAAGTTAAGAGAACGGGTTAATTAAAATATCTAACAGTGGCTTCAAAAAAAGAACAACACAATCTTGCTAACTGTGAAATGGCAGAAGTGGCACAATTGCTTTTAGTACCTCACTGAGCTTGGCACTGCTTCCTCTAAAACCAAGTGGAACGCATTTTAAAACCATGCTGCCTAGGACAGCTCTCTTTAAGTGGGATACCTGAATATGCACAAAGCACACAGGGTTACAAAGAACTGATCTCATTTCTGTGCAAGTTTGCTCCTTTTCTTGTTACTTTCATTTTAAACCTATTTTTGTTGCTGTCTCGCTCGATTCTAGAGAATCAGAATCTGCCTCATAGATGAACAATACACTGGCCAGTGTTAAGAAAGTTGGGATTTTAATTCTCTTTTTGTGGGAAGGACATGGAGCATGATGGTGTGTGGAAAATTCTCTCACAGCACTTGCTCTGCGTGGGAGAAGCACTGCTAAATATAACATTATCTGAACTGTTGACTTCACTGGAGAGACTTAACCTCAATTTAGAGATACAGGTAGATTTATTAGCTGTCCTCACTCTGTCCTTCAGCTTTTCCTTGTTCACGGAAGGAAGGCCACAACTTCATCAGAAAGTCCAACATAAAACAATACAAGGCAAATCTCAAATAATTAGCAGCTAAGGTTCAGGAGGACTGGGGGAGGGAAGAAATTCCTTGGAAGGTGGTAAGTGGAAGGAGAGGAAAGGAAGAGCAGACAACACAGGTTATACTCTCTCCAGAGAGAAGTCTTCAGTTAAAGCTAATGACAATTACTATGGCTTTAATTTCCACACATTAAACACTATATCCAACCTTATCAGTAACAAATTTTTTTTCTGCATAGGTTATACTAAATTAACATCAAATGGTTGCTCCTAAAACAATTAGTTTTAGGAATTACATGTGGCCTGTACTCTGATCTGTGCAACTACTAACAAAATAATTATTTATGTTTACAAAGGTAATATAATGCTCTGGACATCACCAAGTATATATATAGGTCCTTGTGCTGAGGATTTCTTCTTCTGCCCTTCAACATAATTACTTATAAAAAGCCCTGGCATAGAGTACTTTCGACAGAGTTTAAGCCTGAAGTAGAATCTTCAGCTTTCCCTCATATCCTCCTCTCCCTCATATGTCATATACTTGTCTCATTTTCTTCTCACAGTATTCTTTAAATAGTGTTCTGGGACTCAATGGTTGGGTCTTTTCGTAATTTTTTTAATGACCTCATATACAAGGAATTTAAAGTCACGTATTTTGAAATGTTTGAGAGAAATAATAAAACCAAAAATTGGGTCATAATAGCAGATATTTTACTGTTATGAAAGCAATTCACCTTATGTTCTTAGGCAAGCTATAAACACAAAAGATTATGTGAAAAACCCCAGCATTGAATTCTAATTCCTAAACAGCTCATACACTGATAAGGAGACACACCTGGAAGGCTGGTTTGTTCTATGCCCCCTGCACACTGCTGAGCAGATGGGAGAACAGGCACATCTGGGTTTTTGAAGTCAAACAACTAAACAGATTTAAATTTTTTTAAAAGCTTTGCCCAAGATAAACCATCTTACTTTGTGAGTTCGTGATCTGAAAGCAGCTGTTTCAGGTGCCTAGAGAGCAACTTCTTCTCCATAGAGAGACGAACCCAGGCTCTGGCCTTGCCAACATCTGTTTTGATCTCACTAATGTTCTGGATATGCCTAGGAAAAAAAAAGAAAAAAGACACTGCCAGGTATTGTCAAAATGTGACAGTTCTTTTGAACCAAGGCTGAAGAAGTTTTGCAAAGAACATAAAACATAAGGTAAATTATTAGAAAAAGAAACATAATCACCTTAATATTCAGTACAATTGAAAATCCTTGCATACCTAGCTCAAAAAGAGAAAGAGCCTGAAACAGAAATATCTGCAATGCAGTGCCCTATTTACAAAATTCTAAACCAGGCCCATTGTCTCACATGATTTAAGAATCATTCTGGACCTTATCACTGCAATATTTATGGCTGAGTGCTTTGGAAAATTAAATACTGTCTTTGCATGCTCAGTAGTAGCTTTTCCTGCATACAAGACACAAATGGTATATTTTAGTAGTGCAAGCAAATCCTCAATTCACTCCTCCTCCCCACTGGAAAAAATAAATGTTAGTAAGGAAAAAGGAAGAAAGAAAAATCCTTTCAAGGTCAATTTAGAAGTTCTGCATATTGTTTTCTTGATGTACTGAAAAGAAGGCATTGGGCAGCAGTTATAGTTCTATTCACACTACAGTACTCTATGTTAGATAAACCCTTTCTTCAGATCAAACAAGTTCTCTAAACTGCTTTCTTCACTGAGAAGAAAGAATGGGCTCAGAACTACCAACTTGGCAATGACCGGGAAAACACACACACTGCACCTGTATCTCTGTGGAAATAAATCAACACAGAACACTTTAAAAATATGAAAACTGTGTCATGGTATTTCCATAAACTGGTAGCTGTGACAGTATAAAGTCTCCCCAATGTGAAACATGTTTCTGTAAAGGTCAATGAAAAACCTGTACAATCTACTTCAAAATAGTTCAGCAGGTTCCTTCTCCAGGTCTCCCTCCTGGCTGAATGCAAAACAGGCTTTTCTGTGTGGTGCACAGCATACACAGAAACAAGTAGGCAAATCTTATGGGGTTTCTGTGTTGGTTTTAACAGTTTAAACTCACCTCATATCCTGGATGAGAGAGATTCTAAGAGGTGACATGGCTGGACTGGTATCAGACTTTCGCCTTTCTGAATCAAGAAGTATTCCTAGATTCAGAAGAACAGAATTTGTTAGTAGAAATCCATTTAAAATCAGAATAAAAAAAGAAGGTGAATTAGCACCAATTTGCACTCTTGTATTATTGGCGACTCTGTGAAGACACTGTGGCATATTTCCACTCCAAATGACATGAAAATCTAATATGCTAAACAAATGGTTATGCAGATCAGCACACACTGAGCATCAACATATTAATGGGCTTAGATTCAGCTGGAATTGGTATGACATCAAATATAACAATCAAGTGTTATTTTCTAAAGGCTACCCTGTTTTCTTCCTGTGTAGTACATAACTGGCACTGCTGACACCAGAAAACATGTTTAACATGTTTTACTCAGTATACCACACATCACGTGCTTACTGATCTATTAGTTTGCATACTCCTGTAACACCACTACTTTTCAAATAGCACATTTTGGGGTTTTCAGGCAATGTTATTACTCTCACCTTTCAAATTCCACTCTAGAATCAAGATATAAAATATAGCCCCTGCCATCAATCTCAAGACAGAATGCATAGAAGTGATTGTAACTTCACTCTCATACGCAAAACCACTATGAATCCAGTAACATTTAGGAGACCTTAATACTTTCCAAATCTTTGGGTTTGACTGCTTACAGGATCTTGTGCATGTTAATAATGATCAGCTCTTCGCCTACAGCAACTTCAAATAAAAAAAAAAAGGCACCCACTGCCTCCCCCAAACCCATTGTTCTCTCCAAATTTATATTCTATGTCCCCACCTGACAAAAGAAGTAATGTTTAAAAATTACATTGATGACACTAGAAACAGATTTTACTGCAACACTTGATGTAAGAAAAACTAAAGTATGTTTCTTCAGGTTGTTTCTTTCTTCAAATGTCTTTTGCTTATAAATAAGCCTACTGTTCAGCTGTTTTTCAAACAAAGATGTAAAACTTCTGGATGTAGAGTGCAGTTTTACGTGCTTATACTCATTTTCCACCCCCATTCATGACATCATTTGCTTTGCCAGTCACGCAGTGACTGTGTGTCACATGGAGGGTGGTATATTGGAAGAATCCCTTTTAAAGCCTATCTGTGAAGCATCAGCTATTTCTGGTCTCTGACTACCATGGCAGTCAGGTACCAGACCCAAAACAAGTGGGCTCAGCACAAACCAGTTTATTTTCACAAAATATTTTGAGACAATACACCAGGCCCATATGAATCCTGTAGCAGACAGAATACTTGAGTCAGTTCTGCTGAATGAAGGGTATTTCCAAGGAAACAAACTCTGCATGGTGCAAATGTGCAGGCAGCTCTTACTCACAGCTTTTTATCATCTTCTTCCAGCAGATGCCAATCTTACCTGAGGTACTGAAGCTGCCTGATGTGGTTCTTCTCTGCCTGTTTTCTAGGTAATGTAACAGATGAGACCACAGAGCTGACTTTCCCTAAAATTAAAAAAAAATAGTTAAGGAAATCACTATCAGCTGAATTTAGGAAAAAAAAACCAGTTTAAGTCATCATTGAAAGTATCAGCCATGACAGAAACTCGCTTTAAATATGTTTCTTCCTACAAACTCATTGGTAAAAATAAAAAATGAAACATAAGCTGGAGGCGTTTGGGAGCTGTAAAGAGGTTGAAGAAGAAAAGCAAGAGTCAAACTACTGGGATCTAATGATTCTGGTGACAGGAAAAAGCCAATTGAACTTCTTTCCTCATAGTTCATTAACATGACAAGAAAACATTCAAAGGCTTGTAAAACACTATGTGCAAGTAGAGTTTTAAATCCCAGGCTGTAACCTGCACTACTGCATCTTTTCCTCCCTGCCTCTCCAGCACTGAAATGACAAGAGACATGGAGCCAGCCTGAGCAAAACATCTTATACCCAAGCCAAACCATGTGCACCTGCTCCCTTCAGGGTAATTCAGGGATACAGATACATGCTGCCAATTTTTAGAATCTCAAAAGATCCCCTTTCATCAGGCAAAGGACCTGGATAATCACAAACACAGTAAGACATCCCAAAACACAAGCAGGGCAGTGAAAGCTTATCAGCAAAAATACCCCAGTTCTGCACTAAAAGTTAGAATTTGGTATGAAAATAAAAGATAAATCCATCGAATTATGTTAAAAAGTGCACCTTGCTCATTATGTTGTTTTCTTAAACCTCTCATGGCTTAAAGTAGAGTGTGAGAAAATCCTTCTCTGGGAAACTGTAAAGATTCTTGGGTTTATCCTAAAATATTCTGCATGATAAACCAAAAGCTTGCAAAGCTGCAGAAAGGCAGTAGTAAGTGAACAGGGGCTTTGCAGCACATTAATTGGAATTACTTACAGAGGAAATTAATTAGTACTACTTATAACCTTCCTAAATTATTGTATTAACCTGAAATCCCCGTAAAGATTTAGCAATTCCGCATTTCAGAACAGCAATCATATTTTAGGGCCATATTTTTATTTACACCTTTGTGCAGAAAGAAACCATGTAAAGTAACAGTTGTCAATTCTGCACTGTCAGTTTCTTCTAAAATCATCTAAGTGCCTTCCCAGAGGTGGAGTAATAATGTTTCCTCTTTATTTTTTTAAACTATATTTAAAAATCTCTAACCACTTCCATCCCATAGCTCCCCACAGTTGAACTATTGACCACAAGGGGTTATTCCAGAAATTGAATGCCTCCAGAAGATTAAATCCTAGAGTGTCCTAGACATCCATGTTGAGAGAAACCTATTAAAAATAGGCATTCAGTGGTGAAGATACAAAAAAATCCAGAGAAGCTCATTGTGTGTACACTGTGTGTACCTGACAGATCCAACATGGAAAGCCAGAACTGAAGGTCTTACAAACACATATAAAGAGAGCATGAAAAATATCAACCAGGGAAAAGCTGCGTCCAAAACGGCGCTTCTCTCAATAAACACACACATGCACACACACACACAGTCCAGTGTTCAGCAACCAGCTGCCATGGCAAGGAGAACTGCAACAGATCACACAAAGCAGCAACAAAGGATCCTGCAGCAAATCGATGTCAACAACCATGATGAATGTAAGAACTCATGCAGTGTATGTCTGCCCGCTTCCTTCACCATCGACTAACTCTCCTTTAACTTCACCAAATAGCAATGATGATGCAAGCTGGATCTATAAGGGAAAGGAAGACAGCCTAAGGGAAGCAGTGGGACAGAGAATGGGCAAGGGAATAACCAAGGCCTTCTGAAAGTCCAGACTACTTTAGTCATTAGATCCTACATCTCACTCCCCTGCATTGCTCAGGACAACGGAAGGCGTGGATTCCCTTTGTACATGGAAGAATCAGTAGGCAGCTAATGTAGGACTATCAGGGTTCATCAGCAGGGAAGAGGTAAAAGCAGGGATTGGTGGAAGGAAAGCCATCCTCATTACTATGGTCAGTTGAGAAAGAAGAGTCTTCCTTGGGTTATTATTGAAAAATAAAATAAAATCGATGTATGAAACAGCAGGCTTTTGCATATTTCATAAAGGCCAGAGCACACAGAGAACTGGTGGTGCTTTTATTTTTTTTTATTTTTTTTTTTTAAACTCTGGATCATACTATGAGACACACTGCACTTCCTCCATCAGGCCTCTATTTTATTCCACCACTCTATTTATTCCACCATTCAGCGCTGTTTGCCAACATCTGCAATCAATCCAAAGCATTAACCTTATGAAGGGTTGGCCGTCTGGTGGTCTGAAAAGCCCAAATCTGAGTTGAAGCAGAGTATACTGATGCTCTGTCTTCTAAGACGAAAGCAGTACAGCTTCTATCCTAAGTGATATACAAGAGGGAAGGGAGAGAATCACATCATAAATCTTCACATAGAGAACTGTCATATAGCTTGAAGGAGAGCAGATTTAAACGCTGGCGCTCGGGTTGCTGGGAATAGAGGTACTGGATTACAGTTGTCTGGATTACATACATTTATTTTGCATATTCTTTTTTAAAAAAAGTTATAATCCTCTCTGCCCTTGCTACTCCTTTGTACAAAGGAGAAGGAAAGTTGATAAAGGCCTTCCAAACTCCATCTAGACCCACACGTGACTTTAAGCAGAAGAGCACAGCAAACAATTATTAATTTCATACAAAACCCCAACACCTCTAGATAGTGACCTCGTAAACATTATTTGAGTATCCCTACATTATTCATGAAGAACTAAAATAGCAAGGTTTTCACTCTGAAGAACTAAATTATCCTTCATGAAAACAATTTCCCCACACCATATCCCACTGACAGCACCTTTAGCATATGCTGCCTTGCAACCTATGCAACTTCATTAACAAAAACATTATGAACACAGAAATAATTAAAAAACCCACCAAACCAAAGAAAACCCCCAGGTTAAACAGAGAGTCTTCCAAGAAGTCAGCTGTGGAACACATCTACATGTACACTTCCACATACCCCAGAACAAAATGTGGAGACAGACAGAGGGGCAGGAACTGACATAAAAAAGACTGGGTGGGACACGAGTATTTTAACACATCTAATACACACAAAAAGTATCCTCTGAAAGCAGAGAAAGAGCATAACACGACTTTAGGGAAGTGTGCTCTGCAAAGTACAAGAACATTCGTTCCTCACCTGTTTGACTTGCAGACCGTGGCTCCATATCCTTTCTAAGAGGTCACACAGACTGGCTATCAGGGTATTCTCTTCCACACCTGTGATATTCACTTCACCGTGACCCAGCTCCACAGCTTCTCGACCCATTTTCTCAACCAACATCCTCTTGGTCTCAAAAAGGACAAAGCAAAAGAGAGTTAATTCTTTCCACAGGAACCTCCAAGATCCCTTGCACTTCTAAAATAACCAACAAGGAAGCACATGATAAAGATTTGGCAGAATAACTGGCAGCAATACTTTTCCAGCTCTAGTGCAGAGCTCTACTTCTTTTATCCCCGGTTTTCAAGCCAGGACAGCGCTAGTGTTAATCACTTTACAATCTCTTCTGTTTTTCTAAAAAGGGGCTTGCAAATGGGCAAGCCTCCCCAGAGTAACCCCAACAAAGGGGACAGCGGGTCACACATTGACAAGCTGGGTATCCATACACAGGCTCTGGGTGGTTTGGAAGCCTGGTGAGTGCTGGATGCAGGAGCAGGATGCTACGGCCCTCTCCTCCCAGGGTGGGTAACGTTCACAAGTGCCTCCACGTACCAGGGGGTATGTCATTCCCGTGAGACCCTGTTCTGCCAGAAGGGGATCTGCATTAAACCAAACCCACTCTGGAGTACTCCTCTTGAGCTTGCCAACGAGCCCCAGATTGTGCACAATTTCATGCTGGTCAGCAAAGCTCTCACCAACTCAAAGTACAGTCTTCCAGTCCCAACAGATTGATCATACAGCAAATTAGAGGGGAAAATGATGAGGGGAATCAGTTCTGCTCATCCCTTATACATTTTTTCATCTTTGTTCCTATCCTAGACTAGCTCAAAAATTAGTAATATTCCCTTAGGCACCTATGCACAGTCTTGGTTGAGATTAAGAACTCCAAGTTAGTCCCTAGCTGCTTCTCCCCCTCACCTTCCCTGGCAATTTCTCTCTCTGCTAACAGCAGGATCACTACATTCACTAGAGCTGCATTCCCATGGTGAAAAAGTCAAGTCTATGAAGTATGTCCACAAACTAAAGGCAAGCTTGTAAAGTGCTTAAACACTTACACTTTAGAAGTTTATTAACTCAAACGCTTTAGTTATAAGAAAAGCTGCTATATTTTCACCATAACCTCCTCTTTCAGTCTATTCACTTGTTGAAATATCATTGTCTCATTAGTTATAACTAAAATGTGCTATAAGAGACATGGGCAGTGGGATGGCTAAGATCCATCATAACATTCAATCTCTTTCCATCATAAATCTGCTTGACAAAGTTTCCACCCCTTGCAGGATTTCTAAATATGTCATCTCTTCATGAATTTCTCACCACCATGCAAAAATCTTTACAGGGATAAAGCAGAAACAGGTGGAGGAAAAAGGGGTTTCAAGCATATTGGATACAAAACAGTCCATAAAGGATGGATATGAGGTGCAGGAGAAGGGAATTATTCTCTGTATTACCTTATTTCGGCATTCCTTCAACAAGCCTTCTACAAACTTCCAGTTGGTTTGTGCAATTACCGATGGAGAGAGGTTAGACAGTTTGGGCTGCCGAATAGTGCTGCCCAAATTCCTGGCTTCTTGGATATACTTCTGTTTTAGGGTAGAAAATCGACAAATACAGACAAAAATGTGAGAGACTACTTGGCCAAGACAAAAGGATAAACTTATCCTTATAACCCACCCTTGTGCAATGAGGAGGAAAGGATCGTATCCTCTTTCAGAAAAGGCACCTCTTTATACCCAGCATTAGATTGGGCTGAAACACTTCAGGTGAAATTGTTTTCACCAGAGGTCAAATTCCCATTTACATCATCTATCAACCAGAACACACATTGCTGAATTAAAAAAACACAATATGAACTGTCAAGGATATTTAGATGCATAAAGATTCAGCTACTCCCTCCACCACTGACAATTGTCATTTTTTTCACATACAACGAAATTTTGTAAAAATTACCAAGCTCAAGACTATTCAAATGGCAAACTGGTCTACATGGGGACCACAAGAAAAGTTCGTTCTTTCAGGAAGCAGCTGCAAAATGCAGATGTTACTAACATCTAACAGCTGGGAGCCATCTGCATTTTTGAGCAAAATCGTTTCCTGAACCCACTCTGCTTGAAAGGGTTTTTCTGCTCCTGTTACTGTCATCAAGGAGTTGCCGTTGTTTTCACCTCAGAGACAAAGAATAATATGACATATGTTTAGAAAGGCAGGTGATCACAGGTTGATTGGGGCACAGCTAACTGTGAATCAGTGATAGGGAGGTATCTTGTACAGGCACTCAGGATTAGTACATATCGGTATATATTTCAGATGAACAGGTAACCCCTGCAGCTTACACTGAAATAATGACTGACTGAAAGGTCAGTGAATAGATTTGTCAAACATGACAATCTTTGCAAAGAGGGAAAATGCCACCTTCTCCACTGACCTTGCACTAAAAAGCTATGACATATACTTTTAATTATGCATCTTTATCCAGAACTATGATTACAGCCATATTGTGCATAGGACATACCAGATAATGCTCTGACACAGATTTTATAGAGGGCATGAAGGGCCAATCATGCCGGTCCCAGTCTAAACATAACTGCAACGGAAGCTCTGACATGGAAAAGTCCAGGTGCTGGCAGGATAAGTTGGTAGCAAAAAGCCAAGCAGACCATGTAAAGTGAAAGTGGTATGCACAAATGAAGTAATAAAAGCAAGCATGCAAAACATAAAAAGAAAAGAGTGAAGACATAATACAATGCAGAACTCTCAAGCATTCAACATAAAAATAAATTCACAAGCAATGAATCTGAAAGGAAAAAATAAAAGATGGTGGTATGTCAGCGGATTGGTGTAAACTCTGCCCTCCACTGGGCACAAATATTTGCAACTGAAATGCCGCTAAGTCTCAATTGCACAGATTTTTGTTGCCCCAAAGCTTCCATTTGTCTAAAACTCACAACACTACACTTTGGAAGCACTGCCTCCTGCTCAGCCTGACCCCCAGTGTTCCTCTCAGAAAGGCTCCCTCCCCAGTCTCTCAAACTTACTGGGGAAGTCTGAGGTTCACCCAGAAGGAGAGGTCAGCGTTCCATCAGCATTATGTCATCAAAAAGGCACAACACAAAGCCCTAAAACACCAGCATAATTACCACTGGTAGTTGGTACCCTCACCTGAGCACATATTTTAAAATTTTTATTCCTCAGAAATTACTTGCCTGGTGTGACAGAGTAACTCCTATAGGACAATGAACTTGTGAGGAATCAGTTAAAAAACAACCACCACCACCACCCACCCCGAGACTGGAGCTAGATTTTTGTCTTTGTAACTACCTAAGTGACATCTCAGAAGTTTACATGCTTTAACAACTGTGTTGTTTAGCAGAGTAATGAGGTTACAAACCAACTATTCTTCATTTCTGTTACTTCTAAGTAAAAAAGCACTTTGGAGTTAACTAAGCATATGGAACATGTCAAAGCCAGAAACTACTCGAAGGGTTTTTTTATTACACAGACATTTCTCTGTTACACGGTTATGGATGACAGAGATGACACTATAATTAAACAAAATTTTAACAAACCAGTAAGAAAACCCTGGAAATTAGTACACTGGAAAGGTAATTAATTGGACAAATGTACTTGATTCTGACAACACTATCCTAACAGATACAAGACTACTACTACTTTAAATTCCAAACGAAGCTTTTCTAAACATATTTAACAAGGCAAGAGAATATTGTCTTCAATGAACAACACATATTTAAACAAGAGGAAAGCTCTGGGGTTACTGAACCAAAAGAAAATTAATTCTGGTATTCTGAACCAGACTATTCTTGGAATTACCCATAAATCAACAGCCGGTGTAACAGTTTGCAGTCTGTATCATATGAATCAGAAACTGTACTGTAATTAGTTACATCACCCAGATCTTTCAAAATCACTTCACCACAAAGAGTCCTCTGTCAGCTGTAGGAGCAGTGCTGAGAGATGTTATCAGTTCAGAAGGTGGGGGTAAATCAGCATCAGACTGTGCTGTGTAAAAACAGGCAGACAAACATGACAGTGTGGGTGGGGTTCACATTCCCACCTTAGCATGAGGTTGTCTGTCAGTTTGCCAGGTTAAGATTTCTTTTATGGCCTACAGAAGACAAACAGGCAACTCCAGAAGGCAATACTTCTGATCTTAGGATGCAATTAATCACTCTCTAGAGGTGGTTATCTTTCTTTCCTTCATCAAATACACCAAAGAAGCACAAGTTATTTATTTAGAGATGGGAAATAGATAGCTAAAACCTGTCAATTTCCCTCTTCTCCTCACCCTTTTCTTTTTTTTTTTTTAACCCAAAACACCTTTAAAGTATGTGATTATATTTTCATGGAACTCTTCTATATCCGGAATGAAATAATTTTGTCCTGAGAGGGGGTAAAAATGACATAATTTTTATAATAAAAAACCTAAGTACTTTTGATCTGCTAAGGAACAGGAACTCCATTTGTATTAAAAATACACCTAAGGCAGAGCAGACATGAACTGTTAGTAACTGTCTAGACATTTCATAAAGGTTACAGAGCATCATGCAGGCAATTAGGCAAGAAAAGATCGGATCTCTATAGCTGAACAATTTTCACCTCTCTCTGATCATTGTCAAGACGCAGGTGCTCTGTGTGTTGCTTCTGTCTGTCCTTCCGTCTCCACTGTGCAGGAGCGTTTCTCTTTGTCCACCTACAGATGGGGAATATTGTTAAGCAAATGTCAGGAGTTAGGTGAAGGGCAGAGGCAGTAAGAAGTTTCTAGTTAATCCTATATTGAACATGTTGACATCAATTACATCAGCCGAAGTGCAGCTGCAAATACACAAAAAGGATCTCCGTAGAGGAATCGGGTATTTGGGCAACCAAAATGTTTCAGAATATTAAATAGCATATACTTGCTTTGTGTTTTTCCATTCTCTTATGATATCCAGTGACAATTTAAGCCTTTTTGCTCTGCCTTCAAAGCTTTTAGAAGAAAATATCCTAAAAGATATGCTAGCTTCTACCTGAGATATAATAAGGGGATCTGGTTTTATACTGACAGTAATTCTGAGTAACTCAAAGTACACCAACTGTCACTTCAAATATAATAGGGCTTTCTTAAGTAAATTTGCTGCACAAAGTCCAGATTTAAAAAAGGGAAAAAACCCAAAGAGACACAGCAAAAACCCCATCACTCCACACAACCCACCTACATCACCTGATATGCCCGCACTTGGAAAAAAAACGAACCCCACAACCGACTTTGCTTTCTAGTATCTCTGCTTTAGTGCCATTCTATAGATCTTGCCAAGATTCAGTAACTGTTGCCCCAGCTTACTCACTTGTTGCTTGCTGGTCCAGTGGATAAAACATCAGACTGAAGCTTGGGAAAAAATCCAAGCTCGTATTTCCCTTGTCCAATTTTCATGTCCAGCAAGTGTGGGTGGACTGCGGTGTGATCTATTTTTGCTAGCCTTAATTCAATAGATTTCTCTGAAATAGCAAGAAAGTTAATTTTTTAAAGGTATTTTAATCAGACATGTATCTGTAATCACACATCCTCAATTAAAAGTGGGTCTCAAATTTAAAGGAAGAGGTGGAAATTCCTTACTGATTCCAACAGGTACACTAGTACAAGGGTGTTTTAGACATCAAAGAACTGCCATCAAAGGGAGAAAAATGTTTATCTTCTTAAGCTCATTTTTCACACACAAAGCATGCAGGAAAACCACTGAATTCAATTAAACTTTACATTAATTTCATCTCACATCTCAGCTTCCTACATGACATTTAAGCTTTACACCTCAGCTATTTTGGTCCTTTTCCTTTTTTTTTTTTTTTTTGGTTTCAAAGCATAAATTATTACTTAAGTTTAACCCTAATATCTACAACAAATAGCAGTGGTTAGTTGCACTAAGTGTCAAGAAAGTGCCTCATTACTCTTACCAGCCTCATCAATGGTTGTGCACTTTTGATACATAGATGTGCGCAGAGTCGGCGTCCTGACGTTCAGCAGCCTAATTTTATCCACCCTAGAATCAAATACTCTCAAAACAGGGTCTTTATCATCTTCATCGTGGCACATAATCTTATTGTCAATAAAGGATGCAAACATTTGGGTCTCCAGGAATCTCGAGAGGAAAGGCAAGTAAGGTTCAGGCTGGTCCGACAAGAAAGATGCCTAACAGATAAGAAGAGGTAAGAGTGTTTTTGGGAGTCTGCAGAGAGAGACATCCCCCAAAAGCATCAATTTTCCTAAACAAGGACATAGTAAGGGTGCTTTGGTGCCACTTAAGGCCTAGTTTTATCATACACATCAGATCTATCCCCAAAACAGGCAGTCCATATGAAATCTTCAGTATCAGGACAATCACACCTTTACAGCACAGTAATTGGTAAACTGTGATTTTAGCTTTTCCTTAATTTTATAAAAATTTCAACAGAATCCCAGCAAACCTCACCAACAATACCACAGGTGTGCATATTATGTACTTCTGGCTGAGCTCAAAGCTTAAGAAGCTGATGGGAATCATTTCATACAATTTGATGGGAATCAGCTTAACGTTTCAGCAGACAGTGCTGCAACATAATCTTCACCCACAGAAACTATCCTGCTGACAAATATCTGATCTCCAGTAAAGAAAACAATACAAAAGTTTGAAGAACTGAGCCTTATGTTTCCCTAGAAAAGCGCTAGGAATACATTTGGTACACATGTACAGATGTACGTAAGCATTACCTGGGGTCATGACTTAATTCATTAACATATTCAGCGATTCCTCTGGTTAAAACTCAGTTTTCAGTAGTAATATTTAATCTTAATGTAGAGGTCAGCCCTAAAGTGAGGCTTTCTAAGCTATTTTTCTAGGGCAACCTGTATTTTTCTACTGTATCCTTAAAAGAATATCTGTAGCTCTCTAAGTCTGCATATGTATATATTTTTCCACATCACATATAAGATGTGACTTTTCTTGGAACACTGAAATTTAAGGAAGAAATTACAACTTTGACAGTACTGTTTTCCATTTGATGGCCCAATAAACAAAGCCTTAGGTCTGAATATTGTTTTACTTCTTACATTGACTTATTATTATTATGACTTACTTTATCAAAGTTTTGCATCTGTTCTCTGTTTGTAAACCAAGATTCCTTGTCCTGGCTGGGTTGAATGACAAACACTTCATAATCCGCAAACATTTGCGTGAAGCGGTTGGCAAAAACTTCACGAATTTGAATGTTCAGCTGGTAAATCTTGAATTCTTCTTCATCACACTGAATTTTCAGATCCTTTTTGCTACTGGTCTCCTCTCGCACCTCCAACTGAGAAAGTAAGAAAACACACAAATAATTTATCTTGCTGCTTGGTCAGGTATTCTGGGTATACAAGATTTTAATCTGCCATTCAGCTGCTACTCCTCAAGTCAACATTTCAATTCTAAAAATTACTGTTTCAACTACTGTAAGAAAACGGCAACATCAAAACATCTTATCATTACATATTATTACATTTTATATACTTTAGATTTTAAAAGGGTAAATAACAATCATATACGTGCCCACGTATGCCATACATTAATTTACTTTCTTGTACCCTTTGATCACCTGCACAGGCTTTTTAGGAGCTTTTACTACCCCTAAAAACTAGCGTATCAGGCAAATCCATATGTCTTCTGGTGTAAAATAAGTCCAGGTTTGGTAGTGGTAGAGTTTAATACAAACCAGCTTTCACATGAAGACAGAAACACCCAGTAACAAGCAGCTGTGCATGTCTAGTAACCATTTCCCTTAACCTAAGCCCTTAGCAGCATAACTCACAATTCATCGTTACAACCCCACAGAGTAATTTTTAATGAAAGGGAATGCATTTGCAGTTAAGATGCGGGCTAAGATTTATAAAAACAGCAATATGAGACTGAGCTATTCATTTCACATTAGTTTTGATAGGAACTGAGTATCTAGGGGAAAAAAAAAATAACCAAAGCCACGAGCATTCAAGCACTAGTCTGAATACGCATTTGCTACCCCTGCCTTTGTTAATTATGATAAAAGGCACCACCACACATAATTAGTCATAATCTCCAGAGCTTACAACATCTGCACAATGATGCAGGGCTGCAGCTGTCCCACACTGCTTACAGCAGCCTGGCTACAGCAGCCCAGGGCCAGCTATAAATAAATACAGCCATGCTCTCTGCTAGTGAGCTGTGCTACTCACCCCTTTCTTCCAAGTGTACCTCGTGAGTAGCACACTCCTCATTAATTTGGTATCTGGCATTAAAGCAGCAGCTTTTATACTCAAGAAAATTTTGACAGTTAAAATCTATACACTCCTATCGTAACAAAAAAGGATGGTAAAATGGGACTTCAGGCAGTACAGAGCAGATGAGGCCTCAATGTGCAAAAACTGAAGAGAAATTAAAAAGACCTGTACTTTCCCCATCGCTTCCCAATCCGTTCAGCAAAAGAACAAAAGCCTTTTACCAATTCTCCCCCAAACAAGAAGAAAACAAGGCAAAAGAAAAACCTGAGAAGAGGAACAGAGGTGACTTGAGCATCTAATCCTGCCTGGTCACCAAGTACTGCTTCTTGTAGCTCCCAGCCCACAAAGCAGCTCTCCCCCCAGCCTACTTCAGGTCACACAATTTCTGTCTCTGTTTGGCCCCACCTGTACCCCAAGCTACAGTTACACAGGCAGGAATCAGCCTCGGCAATGAAGAGCTAGTCAAGCTTATTTAAACATGCAAGAAATAAAACCTTTGCTTAGAGAGTCTTCACTCTATTCCACAAAGGCTCAAAAAACCCACGGTGGTCTTTCAGGCAGTACCTTTTATAAAAAAAAGGGCCACAACTTCCCCCCCACACCCCTAAATTCTGATCACTCAGAAAAATACAATCAGGACCACCACAAGCTGTGCATGTCCGCTTCCCGGGAATCAGACACTAATGCACTTTACAACATCAACCAGAAAAAAGCATTACAGTATCCCTATAGCAAACATATTATATACAAACAAAATTACATATATATATATTCTAAACACAAAGAGAAATATATCTATAGAAACTCAGATTAGATTCAAACTTCAGGATTATCTGGATGACAATTTTAGCCACTTAAATCATAACGAAGTGGTGCCAATTTAGAATAAACCTTAAAACCAAGAGCAAGGCAAGGTGTTATTTTTAAACACATTATCTTGGCAAAGAAATACTTGGAGGACAGCAAAGGCTTTCACAGATGCTGCAGGGTTAAATCCCATTCCCTCTCTCGCCTAAGCTTGCCCTTGTCTCTACAGGTGTTCACAAGGTTTGTGAACATGTTAACATAAAGTTCTTTCTACTGAAGACAGACAAACAGCGTCTCTGGACCATGACTTCAGACCATCTGCTACTATAGGTCCAGAGAGAGAGTGCAAGTAATGTCATACCTTACCTTTTCTAGACTCACACCTGTTCTTTTAACAAGTGCTTGGAGTCTTGCAATAGTCTCATTTTCCTTTAGCAGCTCATAGGAATTCAGAGGTGATCCTGCTAGGTTCCCATTTCTTTTATCAGAAACCAGGTCACATGCTCTGAGGCTCTTCATCTTGGAGGCACTTTCACTGCAGTGAAGGTTTCCCTCAGGTGGAATTCCAAAAGCCATCAGTATCTCTGAAATTTCCTGAATGAACTCAAGTTTATTTGGAAACTGGGGTAGGTCTTCTGGCAGCTCGATGAAATGGTTGTCTACATCCACAAAGCACAGGTTAGCCTGAAAATTAATTTAGAACAGGATACCATTACAACATCACTGAGCACGGGGGTAATGTTTTATTCATCTTTGGGGTTTGTGCTTATTTAAAGATTCAAATACATTTGCATTGATTTGGTTACTTTGCAAAACAGAGTTGCCTCCACGTAACTGAACTGGTTGGTTGGCTTTGGAGAAAGCAGCACAAGATCCACATTTCCAGGTTTTTTGAGGAGGTAATTAAGAAAGAAGACTCATTTTACAGTTGTTTACTAGGTGCAAAAGAGATTGCAGCATAAGTTAGGTACCGATATGGCTTTTTTCATACACATACAGGTAAATTTTAACTGCAGGATATTTGCAAGTCTATTTTACACATGTGCATATGCAGGTTACTGCCTGTTGCTCAAATTATCAGTCCACTTCTCAAAAGATTTAGCAAATTCTAAAAGGTGTGCTGATATTGCAGAAGCTGCAATAAAGTTATCTTTTTATGTAAGCAACTTGAGAACTAAGGCAATTCTTTGAATGAGCAAGTTTGTTTCCAAGGAGAAAAATGAGTTGAACTAGTTTCCATTCTGCTTTTCTGTTCCAATCTCCAACTAATTTACCATCAAAAAAGACCAAGGCAGGAGGGGGGAAAAGAAAGGAAAACCACCTATGTGGCTTCCACAGCAAGATCAAAAGAAGCTCTGCATCTTTCAAAGTTTACCTCACTCTGTATTTGGCAAGGGAGAAGGTTCCCCTTTTGGCTTCTGCATTGCAAAATCTGTTTCAAGACATTACATAAGTACATACATCACAGCAAGAACCCCATTCATGTGTGAAATCTGCTTGGAAAGTTAAGTACAGAGAAGAAACTTGGCTTTTCTGTACAAGCACTTCAGTTTTTCTTCACTGCAGAATTAACATGGACTGTCACTCTTCTGTTTCATCTCTGATATACAAAATCCCTTCACTCAGATTATGGGGTACTTTCAACCCAACTTCACTGCATTATTCCAGGAGGCACACCTGAACTCAGGTCTCACTACAGCTTTGCTGTAAAATACTTATCAAGTTTATAAGAGCTGACAGATCTCCAGTTATTTCCTATGATTCAGTAAGCACAGAAGGATGGAAGCACTCTCACAATTTAATTGGAAAGAAACAATTTAAGAGATTAACCTCACACAGAAAGAATGATAAATAATCCCAGGAATCAGAGCTACAAACACAACCAGTGAAGCCCAGAAAGGACAAAGCAGTTGTGGTAGGATTTTGGTAGGAAGTTCTGGTAGGATTTTGTTGTGGAACTGACCAAAGGTAGACTGGAATAAGCTGTGCCTCAGGAGACCTGTTCATTTAAGTGAACTGTTGTGAAAACATACATTTAGCACTTGTGACAGGTTTAACTCTCTAGGCACTGCTACAGAACAAGAGTTAGCATGTCAAATTCTCCTTAAAACACAAATATCTCATTGAACTTCCAACATTAAAATATAAAAAAGAATTCTTAATGCAGAAGCCCACTGGACATATTACACTAGTTTGCACAGAACTTTGCAAAACAAAGTCCAATTTATGCTCTGCTACGGCATTACCCACAGTTACACAGGTAAGCATAATTCCTGATGTTTTAACATTTTAATACTGAGATTGATTTCTTACGCTCAAAGGAATGTATATAAAACAGTTTAATAGCTCTTGCATAGATCCTTTACTGTAAATTAAGCCACAAATTGAATTAGGTGTTACAAAAGAATCCAAGGTCAATAAAAAGAACTAAGATGTTGATTCTGAAACAGCTTCTGATGCACCCTAGAAAAAAAATTTCTTTTTAAATAGGACAGGTGTCATGGTTTAAATTTCTCCAAACATCAGCATTGCTGCAACACAGCAGATGGTGTGCGTGCCCACCCAGCAAGGCAGCCCCAGCCCTGGGCTGGGAATGCTCTCAGAGTGCACTTGCTTCCCATTCAGACAAAGATGCGGCCCAAAGGGACTCCATGTACACAGGAACCCCCATGCTTCAAGTAAGCACCTGAATTCAGGAGCTTCAGGACTCCCACTATACATACACATGGCTCTCGGAAGGTGATTAGCAGTCCAGTCAGCTGATATTTACCAGGAACACTGTAAGCACTTCAAGACATGAGAGAAATAAAGCTCTGAAACCAGGAACAATGCCTACCAATCAGTGCCGAGGGAAAAGCAAAAGGCATTTAATTTGTCTCAAACAGTCTGCAAAATGGCAAGACAGACTCACTAAGAAACTCTTCCAACGGTTTAATTATATTACTTCCTTTTACAAGTTTTTTTAATTGATGCCATTCAGATTTTCTTCTCTTTTGGATTATCCACCTTAGCACAGATTCTGCAGAAAACTTCACTCTTGGTTACACTTGGTCGTATCTAAAAAGCAGTTGGCCTAAAAGGAACCAAACATTAACCTTAGCATTGTCGAAATTCTACTCTTCACACTGAAATTAAACTCCTTGCCAAGGGAAGAAAAAGCCAAATTTAATGCCTGCTAAAAGTGCTTGTAAGTATCTGGGCTCATCTGGCTAATTCTTCCAACAGCTAAATTCCCCTTCTGCAGAGACTTCCTCTCTAAGAGCAATACACATGGTTTAAATGCTCTGAGCTACTAATGATGATTGCTTTTCATGCAACTTGCTATTACATTTCCCAGAAAGTGCTCTGTATGGAAACACTGGGGGGTGGGAGAAAAGCTAACGTGCAGCAATACTCCAAAGAGTGTAAAGAATATTTTCAGGGACACTACAGTTACCCAGTGCCTGGTTAATAACACAGAAGATAGAGGATAAGCAGAGAAGATTCAGTAGATGGTTTTAGCCTCTCTTAAGTTAGGGAGACTTGAGGTCATCCTCAAGAACACTTCCCAAAAGGCCATATTCTTCAGAGAACAGAAATGGCAAAGAGACCTCACTGCACAAGCCCTTGGAGAGGTACCAAAACAACATTTTTCTGTAACAATTAAATCTGAAGTGAATAACGGACACCAGAACAGTAAATCTCACTATGCTGCTACACTACAGAACCAACAGAACAGAATATCAGTGAGGACACAGAAGCCCCCTCCTTAAAAATTATGAAAACTGAATTGGCACTTTCCTATTTACGAAATCACAACCATCCAAAGCACTTTGCATGCTAGGAACTGGACAAATACACAAAGCAGAAAAATAAAGGAGTTCTTCAATCACAAAGGCTTAGATATTTTGTCTCTGAAGGCAGCACAATTGAGAGGGCTGTAAGTAGCTGACAGCTCTGTATGTAAACCCTCGTGGATACATTGATCACTATTTTACACATGCAAAACTAAAAGTATATAAAGACAATATGTATAAAGGCAATATGTGTAAGTAGAGATGTAATCGAAAGAGCATCCTTAAGGTAGTTGGAAACATCCTTAAGGTAGTTAAGAAACATGGTATTTCAGGTTTCTAGAACGGTCAAATATTCTGTTACTTGTTGCTGAGATCTCGGTTTTCTGATCAAAAGAAAAGCTCAAAGAGTTACACACCACTTCAACAGCACACTGTCACAAGTGAGGACACATTACATCATCTACAATAAAACGTTCTGAGACACTACTGTATGGAACAAGGGTGTCACATCCTAATTTCAAAACTTGTCCTTCCCATATACTTCTCTCATCACAAGTGACAGGGTGTCCAGGTCAAAGTCTTACCAAACCTTAGAAACGTGGATCTAAGTAAATGAATGTTCGTGTACCTGGTGCCAAATCCTGCTTCCTGAAGTCAACAGCACCACTTACCATGGGCTCACTCGGGTCTGGACCACACCCACAGATTTCAAAGCCAAAGGACAATTGTAACTCTTTAGTTTGACCCCAAGTACAATAAGGGCCAATGCCCCACGCAGATCTAGCAAGGCCTGCATCAAGCCCACATCCTGCCTTTCAGCTCTGTTCAAAAGCAGAGAAGGAAATTATTCAGGTGCTGCCAAAAGGACAGCTTCTGCTTGAATACAGCACTGAGAAACTAAAACCCATTCACCTACAGCCTGTATCACCTTTGTGCACTAGGTCCTAACCTTGCAAATAATCACCCACTTCACATGACACATGTTTCTGTATAAGCTATGCAAGCTTATATACACACAGCTGACTCCCGGAAAGTGTGTTTACAGTGGTCCTAAATTCAAAAGGATGCTCCTGTGTCATTCCTGCAAGGAAATGTGACCTTCTGCACTCATTCGCAACACTACTGCTCTTCATGGCCACCCAGAAATTGCGACAGAACAGCTTAAAGCTGCTGCAGCTTTCAGAAACTCCTCAATTTGCTGTTTAACGCTGAGGAAAACATAAAACATAAAAGTCTGTCAATAAATTTGCAATATTATCTAGCATCTATCAATCACTGATAGCCTCAGAATGCATACAAAGCAGTGATTATCCTTGAATAACTATCTTGGTCAGTCTGGTCTAAATGTGCTAGCATCAAGCTAAGCTTTTTAGGATACCTTCCTTATCCTCTAAAACAACATATAAAACCCACAGAGTCTGTTAAGATTTAGCATTGAACAACATACTTTTAATTGTTGAAATAAAACACTGAGAGGATATATAACCTGTCTTATACAAGCAAAGAACTGGATTTTAGGTTTTAAAATCTTTTCTAAAACAAAAAGCTATTGCCCAAGACCTTTGGGATCACTTAACTAAAAACAAGCTTTTTAATTATACACTACATTTGTTTGATTGAACCAGTGCTGGAAAACTCAGCATTGCTTATTTTCCCTGAAAATAATTTCAATCTCTACCATTCTCCTAAATTAAGAGTGGCAAGATACACATGCAAATCCAGTAGCACAAAATGGTCTGCATTAAGTTGCTTGTTAAAAATACATTGCTATAGCACATCAAAAGTTTCTTTAAAAGGAAATGCAAAGGCACATCAGAAAAACAATCTTACTTTAGCACTTGCTAGGTTTGTGATCTGCAAGAAAGCTTAGTCAAACCACTTTTTGGATCAATTTTACTGATAAAGAAACCATACTTTTGCCAGCAACATCTGAAACAGCCACATGTTCCTCCCTTCCCCTTTGGTATCTGCAGCACCTCGTTGTAGCACCGCTTCTCCCTTCCTTCCCCTTCTCTTCTGGGTTTCCTACAAGCCTCTGATGTAGCTACCAGTGAAACCACAAGGATGCTCCTGCACACACAGAGAGCCCTCAGCAGAGCAGCCATAGGTATGAGAACAAGCCCTGCACTGCTGACACAAAAGAAACTCAACCCTACACTGAGCCTTGAGAATTCTCTGCAGTTTTACTGGGCTTGCAGTCAGGTCTTCAAGCCATCGGTGGACTCCAGTGACTTCTCCATCAGGGACTGTTTTCTGACGTACTCAAGGGATAGTCTAAACTTGAATTTTGTACTAATGCAGCTGTTTTGCTGAAGATTTTAATAACCATCTGACAAAGCATTAACTTCCAGGATACAGGCGGGTTTCCCTGCTCCCAGGGTAAAGCATTCCCTTGAAGCACCAGGTATGACCAAATGTGAGAGACAGCCACCACAAGCAAACCAAAAGAAGCCACATGGCATATGTGTGCAAGATTTAAGCCAAGCCAAACCTAACCAAGTTGGGACAGACAATGTTTTCCCATATATTAGCCTAAAATATTTCGAGCAAGACAAATCAGTCTTTTTAAAACCTCATTATAAAACCAAAATCAAGAAGTGTACAGTGACAATAAGATATCCATGGTATGCTAGACAGCAATATTATATTTTTCCACAATGCCCTTCAGCTGAGAAGCACTAATTAGATTTTCTCTCAAAGCTCACCTCTTTGGCCCTTGTCTAATTCAGATACTGCTTTCTTTAACAGCAGCTGTCCCACACATCCATGTAAATAGATTAGCAACAGAGATGCACTTTATGCAGCTCCAAGACAATGAAAAAAAATTTTTTTGCAGAACTCAGAATAAATTATAACACAGACCAGCTCTTTATATATCCTGTGGAATAAGTGAGGAAAATTCTGATACTCACTGTATATACGAATCAGGAGCCTAGAGGAGTTCCTCCTATAACCCTCATGATTTCATAAAGGTTCATATACATTCCAAACTTTAGAGACAAGCAATGTTAAATATTAATATCCCTTCTGTTACTGACGATAAATTTGTCTTTATTGAAGTACAAATAATGGAACCATATGCCCTCTTCTGCTGTTCTGCAACACATTATTCATGTTCCTTGGCAGTTTCTGTCAGGAATTAAGTGTAGAGCTCCTCTGGCGCTTTAAGTGAAGGGTACCTGAAAGCCTAATCATAAAGCAAAGAGGTTTTGAGATGAACCTGTTATCTGCAATGTTAACTACATCAAAGCTGACTGATCAAATTATTAATATCAGAAATGCTTGTACTGACCAGTAATTTCACATAGTGAAACCAGCATGCATTTTGAATTCTGCTTTACATTTTAAAATTATACATCTGTTTCTTTTCGCAACGCAGGTTTTGCTGGGGGTGGCGGCAGCGTGGGGGGGTGTTTGTTTTGTGGGGGTTTGATTGGTTGGGTTTTTTTGGTTGGTTGGTTTTTTCAAGCAAACTCTCTACAGTGAAAGTCTCAACAACAGTGAGCTCCTGTTCTTTCCAGGCTACTCTGCCTCTTGAATAAGCCAATCTACTGGTATAGGATAACGTCTTAATTATTTACTAAGAGACTTAAAGTCTCAAGTCCATTTCTGTGCCGGAACTACATTCCCAGCCTGCAGGGCTGAGGAGTTCAACAGTCCTTACTCAGCAGTGACTACCAAGGGGATTTCTCACACTAAGTCATACTCATCATGTACCAAGTTGTAGGAGCTCACTCTTCAAATAAGAAAGAGAAAAGCTGAAGCTCCAGAAGGACAAGTCGTGCAGCAAATTCCACAACACGGGCATGCTGCTGCTCCCACCTGTCCTGTGTGTCCTCCCCTCCCAGACAATTCTGATCTCTGTAAGGTACTATCAAGAAATTTACTCCTCTACCTTCATAAAAGCCTACCTGTAAAACAAAATGTAAATCGAGGAATCAGATTATCTTTTACTATTACTTGGATTTAATTTTTGACGTCTAAAAAATGATCAACTGCCTTACTTTAAAAAACTCAAAAATAAGCTGATAAATTCAAAAATTATTTACCTTTTAAATAACTGAAATACCTATTTGAAGTTAAAATATGTTTATATAGTTGGAAGTATTACAGTGATTTTAAAATGAGGAAGTTCTTTACAAAAGGAGGACAGTCTTTTAGAAGCTTATGGTAACAGTGAAAACATCCCTTGTGCATATTAACATGCATATCCACACATACATTTTACCTCATCAGCTATTCTCTCTAAAAAAGGGTACTAACCATATTAATTAGGCCTGTTAGTATGGCCAAAATTTTGTAAAAATGTAGTAAACCAAAGCAACACTGCTTTCATGGCAAGAACATACACCACTCTGTTATTAATTATGCCATTAAAAAAAAGGGGGGAGGGATGGAGAAAAGAAAGAAATCAAGAGATTAAATACTTCAGTTTTCATGAAAAAATAACACAGTTTGAAAAAAGTTTTCCTTTGAACTTGCCAGGAAAAACAAATGAAAACTACCAGCATATGGATTGGAGAAAAAGAGCAGTGTTGGCATGGAGACCAGACTGGAGGTTCACAAAAATATCTTGTCTAATTTCATGCAGCTTTTTTAAAAAGGAGGGGTTTTTTGTGTCAAGCTATGTTGCAGCACTGTCTGATATTGAAAATAAAAACCACCACCACAAAACCCTGTGTCTGACACACTTCTGCTTTCCCAGAAATGTAAATGGTAATACAAGAAAACAGTCAGAGAAAACAGCAGAGGTTAGAGAATCCTAGCGGTGCCTCTAAGTGGGGTGTTCCCCTTGTTTACCCAGTTCTTCCCCTGCAAAGTTACGCCTACAAGCGAGCAGATCATAGCAGGGGTTGGATATTTCCTCTACCTGGGGTAGTGCTCAGCTACTTTTGGTCCCCTGATCCTCACGACCAGCTCGTAAACGCTCTTGGCACTTCCCACTGGTGAAGAGTGGGATAAAAAGGAAAAAACCTCTACGAAGTCTGGCCATAGTCCCAGCCCCATGTACAAGTTCCAGAACCATTACAGACCATTTGTTTCTCCTTTATGCAGGGGTTGCTGCTACCAGAGCCTCACAAGGGAGGACTTCCTCAGCACCACCCCAGTTAGCACCAGTTTGCTCCAGTGTACGCTGACATTTTGCTGCAGACTGAAACATTCGTTCTGGAGAAAACCTGCAATAGTTCTGTGCAGACACCTGGCAGACTGGTCCACGTAAGCCAACCCCAGCTCAGAAATTCAGTGCAGGGAAACCCAGCCTAACCCCGTGCAGGCAGGAACCAGCGCAGCACTGAAGCCAGTCGAGCTCTGCTCACTCACCACCTCACAGAAGCAGCTGTGTGGCCTTTTGGCCACAGCTGGGGAATTCACACTGCACTTCCTTGCACTTCCCAGCATTACAGGGCTAAGTTTTGCAGAACACAAACAAAAATGTCCTTTCTGTAAGCCCAGTGGATCAATTCCTGTAAAATTACAGTTTAATTTTATCAGAGCACACAATTTCAAAAGCAGGGGTTTATCTATTTCACCAAAGTTTCCTCATTATGTCCGAGGAATAAAGACTGATACCAAACCAGAGCCAGCAACAACTTGACAGTAGCTGTTAAGAATTAGCAGTAGTGTTTTGGCTTATTTCTCACTCCCCTCACAGTCATGGACAACATTTAATCAATCAAGATGAGCTCCTCTCACCTCTTGAGGAAGTTCCAGCTTAGATCTGTCATCCAGCCCATTAGAGTGCAAGCCCATGAGGTAAGGGACTGGAGCATCTAGAAAATGAAGGAGGGATGCTGGAAGGATAGGAACATACACATGCTGCCACTGAAATGGAAACATTAGTGCGGTGATGGTCTCCGCCACAGTCATCAGCCTCTGATAATCTGAAAAAGATCAAGAAAAAAAAATTTTTTTTTTCACAGATACTTTTAAGTAAATTAATTTAAGCTAAAGAAATGAGAGCTTGCTTGAAAACAGAAACCACAAAACCCAGTACTAGCTGAGTGGCATCTTAATGAAAGCCCAGACATGCACATCCAGCACATTTGCTGAAACAACAAAGAGAGCTCAAGGCAAAGTAGGTCATTCTACAAGTCATATGGAAATGAGCAAACTGAGTCTTAATGCATGCTAAGTCACTTTGTGTCACCTATACTGGGGTCACCAGGAGCACCAGTTTGAGTACAGAAGCAGTATTGTAATCAGCTAAGAAACACATCGGAAATAATTTCTTTTCTCCGTGCTTATGACTTTCTATGGAAGCCTTGGATGAAACCCAAGGCATCTGGTATCTCTCAGATAAACATTTTTTAAAAGAGTGTTTAAATGCCTGCAAAGCACGCTGTATAGCAGCCAACCCAACAGTGTGACTGAAATAACTATGCAGAAAATAAAAAGGATCAGCTTCGTTTATGCTATGCAATGTAGGACCAAAGCCCCAGTTCAATGTAAAAACAACTCCTCTCCTCCCAGAATTTAACAGCACGGCTAAATCTACCTACGCAACATGTCAAAAGATCTTTAATAGCTGGTGGCTAGAGCATCCACACTGCAGGATGCTGGGCCAACACCTTACCCTCCTCCTATAACTACAGATTTAAGGAGTTTTGGTATCTATGCACCATAAAGGGGGAAGCGACACCAGATGAACTCAGAGAGTGTGTTCTAATACCACTGCTGAAATATGCAGACTGCTTTCGAGCTGCCAGGCTGGAAAGAGTGGAAAACAAACTCACGGGACTAGGACAATTCCTACCTTCAGTCAAACTATAAATAGAGCATAAACTCAAAACACAGGATGGACAATATCCAATTCCAGCCAGGAAAGGGAGGGGAAATAGAAGGCAGGCGAAAAAATCAGTAACCTGTGTGCTGTGGTGTGGGGTACGCATGTCTTCTCCTTACATGTTCATAAAACTAGAGACACCGTAAAATTGGAAAAGACACCTGAATGCCCAGGCTCAAGTGTCGAGGTTTCTGGAGCTGTCACACACTGTTGCAGAGGGCAGATGAAAACAGCAAGAATAACATTTGTTCTAAACACTCTGGAGAAAAATTAAGCTTAACTGTGCACTTCCCAAGGTTATGGCTTTGATTCTACCCTTTAGCCAGCCGCCACTCAGACTTCAGATAGCAGAAGACAAAGGGCGAAGAAATTCAGTTCCTGGCATTCACAATTAATTTTGTTTCAGGACAAACTTGCAGAGTTTGGGGTCTGCAAAGAGTCCCACAACCTAAAAGGAACTCAGCGTGGGTTTTGTTAACATCAGTCATAATTGTGCAACTGAAGCTTTTGATTTTTTCTTTTCAGATCAAACTGTGTTAGTGGAAAAGGTTACTGCATGGAGCTACCTGTCACTGGTCCCCAGGAGAACTACTACGACCCGGGGAGCTCCCAGTGAAAACAGATGAGAACAGCTTAAACAGTTTATAAAGTTTTTGCCAAAAGCTTATTTGGACTGAAACACATTAGGGGACAATCAATGAACATCACCAGCAACACTCCCCTGCTCTGCTTGGACACTGGATTGTGCCTGCACAACTACTTTGGATTTGCAGCTTTAATCACAGCCTGACTGCAAGGAAGTGATGAATTAATGATAAGCTTTGGGAAGAAGAAGAATCTATTCCATACCCTATTTTCTTCAGTTATAAAAGGAACTTTAAATGTAGCCACAGATACACAAACATTCCAGCTGGTTTGCACTCAGCTTGTTTATTTGAAAGGACAAGTCTCAGAATAGAAACAGTGTTTTCCTACTACACAAAACCCGCTGTCTAACCCCGCTGGCTAATTTAAATACAACTTCTCTCTCTGTCATTAAGCTAACTTTAGTATTAGCCTTTCAAATTAATTACCAAGTAATATCAATAATTCAGAATTCCTATCCACCGGGCAGCCAGCCCCTGCCGCTGAGCTATCTGCAGATGCAGCTCTCTGATCTCAGATATCCACACGGCTTAAGCCATTCCCAACTATTTGGCCTGCACAGTTGCAGCCTGCAAGTAACAATGACTGCATTCTGCGGGCCCTGGGCACGTCAGGAGCTGTTGGCAAAAGCCAAGGACAAAGGCAAGAAGCCTACGAACATAAACCAAAATAACGTACCCTGAGAGGGTATGGAGGGTTTTTAGCGTTTAAAAAAGAAGCAGGCGGCACACTTCTAGTAACAAAGAATCAGAGGAGATTTTAAGATAACAGTAACCAAAAACCTAAAAGAGTGAAGAAGCACTTCAGCAGTGTTGTTGCTCTTGGTCTTTAAATCAGAATGTGCTTTTTCTGGTGCCAATGGCACAGTCTTTTGGACTTGTACTGTATAAGAGCACTGGTAGGGAAATAATGACACACCACTAGGGCACTGTTAGTTTGGAAAGTGCTTAACTGATCACTGTGCGAGAAAAAGAAAATCCACTACTTTTTAATGTGGCCACTTAAGAATACAGAAAAAGGCTGATTTGGTGTTCTAACCAATTACTATACTTAAAATATATTATCTCTTAAAGTATGCAAGAGTAGTTATTTATACTAGCATATAATTTATATCTAATACATATACAGATTTTTGTGGATCTTTAAAAAGCAAGTAAATCCAGGAAAAAAAAAACTGAGAGGTCTTAGGTCTGGAAAAAAGGGTCTGGAGCAGGATGGGAAGAAGGTGGCAGCTGTAAGAACCATGATTCCACCTCTCCATTTTCACATTCTACCAGAGAGAAGTGTCAAGTGCCTACAGGAATTCTCTGACTCGGCCAAATTTAAAACCATTTTACGATCACATTCTGGAATATTTTTTCCTTTTAATCTTCCTACTTCATGGATCATAATGAAATACTTCTGTACTTGTCAAATAACTCACAAGTAACTTCAAATACCTGTAACTGCAGTAAGAACCAACTGTGGTTAGTAAAAGCATTGAGTCAAGTACTTCCTATTTTATTCACTTCTGTGTCTGACAAGCTGATTCAAGGTGGCTGCACCAATCAGCAAATTTCCTAAATCACTGGAGGCATAAGAAGAAAGTCTTCTATATAAGAGGTGAGAGTTAGGCAGTACAGGACTAATATTGCAAAGAAATTAAACTAATACTTCAAATCTCTGGAATTAACATAATTTTAAAGAAGTGAAACAAAGATGGGGAGGAACGATTCAAAAGCAAAGCAGAAAAAAACCCTTTATTTGTACTTTAAAATGGCAGCAGACAGCAAACAAAACTGTCCAAGATCACAGTCTGTGGCAGCAGTGCATTACAATTCTCCATTTTTTGTTTTAAGCTGTTTAGCAAAATCACCTCCAAGCAGATTTCACAGCTGTCAAGTCAGTGCCCACTTTGCAGAAGAGCTCTAGGTGCTCTGCACGATAAGGAATAAGTCTATTTCACAGATACAAGGGCAACATAAATTGTAGGAATGCAAACCAGCTCCCACAGAATAATCTGGTAAGGGCACTACTGCAGGCCTCCAGCACCACTGCCCCTCTGCCAGAGTTCCTTGGCACTGGCTCAGCACCAGAAGCAGCTTCAGATTCTTCCCTCTCTTACAGACACCTGCATGCCTCTAACATTTGACAAATGGGAGACAGGTCTCTCAAGAGGACAACTGAATTGAGGTATTCATTCCCTCCATTTGGCTCACAACAATCCAAAACACACAGGCTGTGCCAATATAGTGGAACAAAAGAAGACTTTCCAGAGGCATCAAGTCAGAAACAAGTCAAAGGAATCTTAAACCAAAACACATTCATTGCCAAGTGAAGTTCCTCCTATTCCAAGGACTAACTGTAGTTTAATATGCTAAATAATTTGTTTCATAAAGCATTGCACTTGGCAGCAAATTCAGAGTCACAGAATCATGGAAAGGTTTATGTTGGAAGGAACCTTAAAGTTCATCTCACTCCAAACCCCCTGCCATGGGCAGAGACACCTTCCACTAGACCAAGCTGCTCCAAGTTCAAGGCCACAGCCTGGCCTTAAACACTTCCAGGGATGGGATATCCGCAGCTTCTCTGGGCAACCTGTTCCAGTGTCTCACCACTGTCACAGTAAAGAATTTCTTCCTAATATCTAATCCAACTCTTTCAGCTCTGAGGCCACTCCCTCTCGTCCTGTCACTCCATGCTCATGTAAAAAGACCCTCTCCCGTTGTCTTGCAGCCCCTTCAGGTACTGAAAGGCCGCTCGAAGGTCTCCCTGGAGCCTTCTCTTCTCCAGACTGAACAGCACCAACTCTCTCAGTCTGCCTTCACAGCAGAGGTGCTTCAGCCCTCTGATCGTCATGGCCTCCTCTGGGCTCGCTCCAACAGGTCCATGTCCTTCCTGTGTTGGGGGTCCCAGAGCTGGACACAGTATTCCAGGTGTGGTCTCATCAGAGCAGAATGGGAGAATCATCTCCCTCAACCTTCTGGTCATGCTTTTTTTGTTCCAACCCAGACTACCAAGAGTTTTGCGGTTTGGTTTTTATTTTGGTGGTGTTTCATTATTTTCTGTGTGTTTGTTGTTGGTTTGGGCTTTTTTTAAATCTCACAATCCCTCTTACCCTGACACACACTAAATCCACCCAATGAATATCATAATCTTATCTGACATCGGAGAACAAGAAATTATCTCAATCACCTCAAATGTCACGGGTCTGAGCACCAAGAGATTTAACAAACCCAAAACACATTAAAAAAATTAATATTCATAATCCAAAGAACAACCTATACCTCACACTGGTGTGCATGCAGGAACACGAACAAGCCTTCTCAAAAGTAAAGGAATTTCTGATACCACTCAGAACTGAGTGCACCATCACCTGTATCTACATTCAATTTTCCCTGTTTTACAAACAGCAAAAATCAGGTCTAACTCAACCACACTGACAAAAGAGTTAAATATATTGGGAGCATATTCCAGTTAAAAAAAAAAAAAAAGGGGGGCAAAAAACCCACAAACTCCCCAAAAGGAAAAAAAAGGCACAGGGATTAAATCCCTCAGAAAGTACGTAAGAGAAGCTACGTTTCAAAAAATATCAGCTGCTATTACTGAGAAGGTACTGCTGCAGCTAGTTCACCAAAAGTGAGGCCCGTAAGTCAGCACACAAATAACTAAAATTCTTTTTCTTCTGAAAGAAGATTTTTTAGCCAAAAACTATAGGTGACAACTTGATAGAGAGACAAGACACTTCCATAAGGTCCAACACAGCCCAACCAAACCAAAGCTTGGGGTAAGGCAGGGGAACAGTGGACAGAAACTCTCCTAACTGATCATGGGTTCCTTTGAACTCCAAATGTCTGTGCCTGCAAACAAGAAACTCAAGTGTTCCCAGGCTATTTTAAGCTTCTTTAATTAGCCACTGATCAGACACTTGGAAAAGGCCCAAGGCTGAAAGTTGAACCTATTAATATGACTTGGGAAGAGAACCCAGAATACAGAGGACTAGTCCCGGAGTGAGCTGAGCTCCAGCCTGGAAGGAAACAGTACCCATAACAAGATGGCCTGAGAAGAGATCCAGGAAAAGTGTCCCTATGTGGCACTGCTTTTTTTGCAGAGCTTCCCACCACCCAGGCACACCTAATCCCACCACAGGAGATCTCGAGCACCGCTACAGCCCAACAGGACCTCGCTCTTCTTCAGATGGAAGAGGCTGATGTTTGAATCTTCCATTGATGGGACACAGGTATCCATATAAACAAACTCTCCCCAACTCTCAAACATATAAACACCTGATCCATTTCTGGAGAAACCACAAAGGAAGTTTTGTCTTCTAGACAAGTATTTCTAGATTTGCTATGAACAATAAGCAGAGCAATTTGGTTTTTAAATCCAAGACCACTATACAGTTCAGTACGTTTTTCTGACTGTATCTGAATTACTGTGCAGTTTCTCTATCGTAATTCACGGCGTTTATACAACGCAACAACAGCGACACAACATTCTGCTGCCATTATACACTTTTCATCACCTTGCCTGTGCACAAAAATTCATCTTTGGCTTTAGTCTGTACGCAGATCTCAACAAATAAACATCTGTCCTTTATGTTTGGAGGAGGTTGCTAGTAACTGCAGGTTATATTTTACGAATAGCTGTCATTTGTACTCTACATATTTCTGTGATAGCTCAATGGAAGAAAACATCAAAAACAGATTTCAGTAACACCATGGAGTATTCCTGGATTTGTCTTGGGGTCTTTTAGGCTCCTTTACCATTACTATAAAACAGTATTCACAATGCAGTCTGTCTATTTTAAACCACACCATAATGGATGGGTGGGTCTGGATTAATGCTAGTCAGCTTGGGACAAAAAAAAAAGTATCTTTTGGCATAATTCCATGTACTCTGTGTTAGAGCAATAAGATGCATAGTAAAAAGGCCAGTATCCACAAATTTTAACACAGAAGATGGATAGCACTCCCACACTACTCAGTAATTGATAACACATGATTTCAGCCTCGTTGCTGCCTATCCTTTTCAAAGCAGGCTTCAGCTGTGTGCCTTGAGCAATAACTGTTCCAAGGGCTTAACAGAGCTTTGGGATTTAATTCAGCCAAACAAAACTTTTTTCAGGTAATTATCTTTCAAAGTAACAACTGAAATGTTACATTAGGTACTCCAAGAGAAGATTATATTGCACCACTAACTCTTCTTCAGAATGGGATCTATAACTACGTATCTTCTTGAAATACACGTGCAGTTTGGCAGAGACAGGAAGGAATTCCACTAAGCGGCTAGAGAGGAACATGGAAGAAGGTGTATTACTCTGTCCAACAGTACCGTTCCAGAGCCAAGAATAAAGGCATCAGTCAACCCACCAATAAAGGAGATTATGTGAAAGCCCAAAGTTTTGAGTTTAGGCGTGTAACAGCAAGAGCCAATGCAACACTCTCTTGGCAACTCCAGTTCTTTTCTTTACATTAAGACCTGCACACAGATCAGCCAGACTGCATTAGCGTGCTCATGCCACGTTAACACAGCTATTCTGTTGTTTGCGTGGTTTCCAGAATTCAAGAAACAAAAAGATCCTGTGCCAGTACAACTACAAGGAAAGAAAACATAACCCAAGTACTCACGCTGTGAATAAAGCAGTATCTGAAACTCCAAGAGGGCACAGGTAAAGAGTTGAACCACATTTTCTACTCCAAGCAATTCAAAAACTTCTTTAACTGGAAAATCAAATAATGGTAGTTCACTGGTGCTTGGCCTCTGGCAGATAATTGGTCCATAAACACCTGAAAACTTTAATGACCTTCCTGCTGGAGGAAGAGGGACCTCATAGAGAATATTATAGATGTAGCTTTCTAAAGGTAGCGGTGGTGGCTGAGGTGAAGTCACTGCTTGGTGAAGTTGTTCTAGCACTTTCTTACAAGCTTTCATAAAAGACATCGGAGTAATCAGGCAAATGCACTTCGAGACGTAGAGTGTGTCCCTGCTGATGTCGTAGGAGTTAAAACGCTGTAGCTTTGAAACAGAGGTGCCATTGCAGTCTCCAGTGCTGCTGCAGCTCTCCTTGTCATTTGTGGGTGGAGTATGAAGAATGTCATATTCAGCATTGTGCATGTGATACAACGTCTGCATTGCACTGCAGATCTGTTTGCTAGTGACCTCCTCAAAGAACGTGAGGGAAAAGCCAAATGTCCGTGAGCCATCTTCACGAGTAATAATGAAAGAGTGGAATTGAGGTTCTCTGGAATCTGCTTGTGTCTTGAAAGCAAGCCCTTTAGGCATACACAACTATAAAAAAAAGGGGAAGGGGAGATAATACCCGTTAAAACGTGCTTTTCTCTCCCCCTGCCTCCAGGAACACTGGTGAAAATGGGATTTAGAATCCACAGACTGCCATCACATTTCACTTTAAATTCTATTAAGTGTTACATTTCTGCATAATACAGGAATACAAACCTAAATCAGAAAAACAAAAGGAACTGCATGCAGTTTCTATTGAAACTCAACCATTTCATTACTAGCCCTCAATGGGAATAAAATAACAAAATACAATCTCGGATAAAGAAAAGTATTTTGGTCACCAAGACCAGAAACCTGACAGAGAAAAATACTATATTTTATCTAAATTAAAAAACCGTACCACATTCCATTAAACATAAAAATCATGCACAAAAAAGATATTCATTCATTGCAGACTAATTTCTTTTTCTATTGATTTTCTAGAATGCAAAAAAAACCCACCAAAATTGTAAGAGAACAAAAAAATCTCTCCTAGGGACTTAATCATTTCCCCCCAGTTATATCCTAACTAAATGAAAAGGCCTTTTGAGCCTGCCCAGTTTAGAGAAACTCACGATTTCCCATCTATAACAGACTTCACACTTTTTTGGTCAAAGAAAACACAGACTAATGCCTTCAATTGTTCAAGCAGGTTTTTGTCTTAAAAACAACAGCCATTACGTAATACTGACCATTCCCACTGCATCCTGGTCAAAAGGGTTCCATTCAACATTCTCAGGATAGCGAGCAAGAACTTTGGATTTAAATGTGCGTCTTAACGGAGTCTGTTCAAAGTTTTCCCCTGCAGATGAAAGAAAAAAAACAGAACTAAATATTTTGTTCTCTTTTTAAGCTCAAACAAGGCCAAAAAGCAGGACATCAGCAGGTAGATGTGAGGATAAGTGAATTAAGGACACACTCCTTTTAAGAGAAACAGAAAATGCAAGACAGTTCGTTAGCATATAGTCAGACTGCAGATATTAGCAAGGATTAGCATTGTAACAGTTCTGTCATTAAGTATCTGTGCTTTTCCTAAGTATGACAATCTTGAGATTGTGGTCATGACAGCAATTCTCTTAGCCGCTCTTCACATATTTCAGATTCTCATTAAAACATAACTACAGCTTCAGTTTCAGCGGAATTTTGTCACTGAAGAAAAGCACAAATAGACAAGGTGCAAAGATGATGCAACTTTTAGATAGACATACAAGTGACATCATGAGATCACTTAATTTTGTTTTCAAGACTTAGGATAATAAGATATTCACAATCTATTGCAAGAAATTAGCTGTGAAGAAAGAGTCTAGAAGGTTAAAAGGTCAAGAACCACATAAACATCCATGAAGAGAGTGCCAGATGAACAAAGAATTTTGGCTTTTTTTTTTTTTCCCCACACTTTTTCCTTTACCTTCTGTTGCACTTGAAATGAAACGGCTGCCACCATCTCGGGTTTTAGAGGCCTGTATATACTGGCATAAAGCTATATAACAAATAAAAACAACACTGCATTACAAATTTCATACTGTTGACTGGAATCACGTCGTTAACATGTACCAGTAAAAAAATCATACAAATATCCAGGATTAGCATGCATAAAAGACAGTCTACTCTCCTCATATGCTTTTTATACATATACAACTTATACAAATTTCTCATTTTCTGTATGTATTTCCTGTGGGAGGTGATCACTATGTAGCAGAAGCTCATTGATCCTGTACACACAACGAGAATACCAATGCAGACACAGGAACTGGTTGCTTGGGGAATCAAAGTTTTACATGTTAAGTATATTCCCAAAGAGCAGATGATGAAATTAACCCCAAGGACGAGACCATTTCAAGGCCCTTAGAACTCTATGAATTTAAGTGGCATGGTCCAGCTTTTCACAGATGCTATCCATACACTAGATTGGCTGATACAGTCCTGTTTAGAAGCTTTTAAATTTCCTCTCTAGAGCAATGACGGTTCAGTGTGACAGCACAGAACTTTATGCAGTAAATATTCTGAGTGTGCGTAGCTGCTTAATAAAAAAAGAAAAGCACACAACTGCGTATCTTAAAATAAGCTTAGTTATCTTACTAGAATGCAATTAGCCAAATGAGCATGCAGCTGTTGACAGCTGCACTACCAATCAGGCACAATTGCATGAAATCATATGCTCTAAATAAATTGAACTATTTCAGCAACACCGGCAAAAAAAGAAAACACAGTTCAGTTCCTCGCTTGTTATCTTACATGCAGCAATTACTTGGCAATAGAAATTGATTTCAGAAATGGTCAGATTTGTTCTGTACTATTACAGTAATACTTGAAGTCTGATTTCTAAGCCGAGTTAGGCCCTTTATTTGGTACAACACTTACTTCCACAAAGCAGCCAGACACAGATGTAACACTGCCCATCCACAATCTGACAAACACACCAAACAAAACTTCATTTCCCTTGAATGCTTAAGAAGTCCTTTGACAAATGAGAAGTCATGTAATTCTGGATTTTGTTTATATTAAGTCTTGAATACTATCTCCAACAGGGAACTTACGATGAATCAGGACCTAGGACAGGTCTCCCAATACCCAAAATATTCACATCTCTTTTGCTAATTCTCCTGTTTACAGCCCTGACATTGATGGAGGGATTATTTTTTTTCTATTTGTCTGAAAAAGCAACAGTTCAGCTGATTTTCATATAAAACCACGCAGCTACATTATTTATTAATCTGTTCAACAATAATATTCAAAAATATCATTGTTGAGAGAGAAAAATGCATGTTTGGGAAAATTTGAAACGTGTACAGAGAGGGCAATAGTTAGGAAAAAACCAGGACACAGCTTCACTGAAATATAACTATCTTGTGAAAGAGTCCAAGACAGAAAAGATACTAGCATTTCCATAGTAGATAAAAACAATCATAAATGATGAAAATAAGTATTTAAAGAAACTTCCAATCTCCCAGAAAGACAATTGGACATAATGTCATATCTCTATTTACTGACATACAGGTGACTATAGGGGATTCTATGCGGCTCTGAAAGCAGCTTACGGTCCTACATACCGGGTTCAGAGCCCTTTA
>JAWMRA010000161.1:10799051-10820194 GCA_035584735.1 Pseudotriccus pelzelni | reverse complement strand
TTTTAGCCACCAGCGCGCTTGTAGCAAGCGTGGGTAGTGCCCTTCCCAAATCTTCGTTCGCGAAGCCTAGCCATGAAAAAATTTACTGACACAAACAAAGACTGAAGTAAAGACAGTCCTCTGTAAAAATGTTTTAAAAATAAGTCAGGAGATTTAACACACCTACTATTTTCTATATTTACATCTGTGTAGATGATGTAATGTCGACTTTTAGATAATTGAGGAAAAACCTCAGACATTTACTGAGCTGTTTTGTTCCTGGGTTGTTTCTTTTTCTTCAACAAATGTATAAAGGGAGAAAATACCTGATGGCCAGATTTCTTCTGGAACTTGGAAACAACACCCCACAATCACTGGGTTCACCTATGTGCAAGGCTGTTCACGTTTTGAAAAGAAAATCTGTGACGTGAAGCTCTTTTCATTAAGATGATTAATATTACAAAATACATGATGCTGCTCTTCCAATTCAAAAAAAAACCCTAGCAAACACTGAATGGGTGTTTATCTATTTTAAGCAGCCTTGCACCATCTCCTCCCAAGAGACATTCTTGCCAACACACACTTAACATTTTTTAGAGCTTGAGTCTGTCTATAATTTAATGAAAGTACTGAAATTGATTTCTGGAAACCACAGAGTCCTGGTCCAGACAGAAACACCAGGCAATGCTTCCACACCTTCCTGCAGTCCATCAAGCCATTCCAGCAGTTCCACAGACACTGCTCCTGCCAGAGTGCCTCGATATTGAGGCACATACTGCAAACTGCTGGACCTTACAACTGGGCCAGGCTGAATGCCAAAGATAACAAAGCAGGAAACATCAAGGGACAGCTCACCAACACCTGGAAAGTTCAATCCAGGTGATCTCTGCAACTCCAGGACACTGGGCACCCTACTATCTTTCCATTACAACTGATGAGAACCTGAGCACCAGCACATCCACTGCATGGGCTCTCCCTTCTCTTCTCCCACTAAACAGTCAGTGATCGTCACTAGACAGTCACCAGGCAAGGGGATGGGGGGAAATCCACAAACAATATTTGCTTATATCCACAGTCAAAAAGCAATTAACCCTAAATTTCTAAACTTATGATTAGTCAGAAGCCTTGAACACAAACACTCTGCTCCTGCAAAATACCAATTCCAACACATCTCCTGCAGGCAAAAATAGCTCAAGGTTTCAAGATCTGTTTCTGTGTGAATCAGCTGACTAATTCAGTACTAATTGAAATATTTTTGATCAAAAACACTGAAGAGCAGGGTTTAACAAACACAGAAGACAAAATCATCACCAGAAACAGACAGTTATATTCTACAACTGAGAAAATTAAGACATAAGAGAAGATAAACTGATAAAAATATGATGTGTCCCTGGAATTTCAGAGTGAGCAGAAGTCCCCACACTTAACAACTCTCAAAGGACTGCTATCATCACATCATGCTTTTCAAGGTTCCTCTCCTCCAGCAGAAGTGATGGCTAGAAAGTACTTCCCTTACTTATCTGCTGAAGATTAAAGAGGTCTTTCAAATACAATTGATAATCCTCACATACACATTTAGATGTTTGCCACAGCATAGGAAATGCTCTACAAAAATCAAGATGCAAACTGCCCCACAGACTACAAACCTTCAGCTGCCTTGGATTTAAAGCAGAAACAACAATCAAACAGCTACAGCTACAAGATTATTTTTAAGGAAATGTTATACAACGTATGAAATCCATAAACGTACAAAATTTCAGGAAAAAAACAACAGTACTTCAAGAAGTTTCAGGTCAATATGCTTCCCAACATCATCAGGCCTTCAAAACAATAAGAATCCCACTGTATTTTGCAATGTAAATAACATAAAAGCATAAGGAAACATAATTTCAACAGGCACTGTAAAAATCCAAAACCACCAGTTTAGGGCAGCCCTGGGATTTCACACAGCAGAGGAATGACAGCGAAGCAGAGAATCTCAGAATGTCTTTGTCATTGGAAAAAACAACCTTTGTGGCATCCCACTCAAAGTAGGATCAGCAAAAACAATCTGGATTAAAAATAAACAAATAGACAATAAGGAAAGGGTTAACAAAGATGTTTCACTAATCCCATTTAGCCACACAAACAGCTTAATTAGCTCACGGTGATCACCCAAAACATGAGGGAAGCAAAGAGTAAACTGCAGACACCGAGGCTCTGAACCTGGATTCGCTGAAGAAAACACGGGAGTAGAGCAGAGTTTTAATAACTGGTAACTCCTGAAGCTATCCCTTCTGAGGCCCAGCTCCCTACCTGCTGGCTCCTGCCATGCCAGGTAATAGACTTTTCAACACCAGTAACCACCATCTGGCTTGGTAATGCCCTTTGCTTCCCCTCCCTTCTTTCACACTTCATCAACCCTCTAAGGCTGCACCACAGGGTGGGAAAGAAGCAAAGATGCTACAGAAATCCATGATTTGTAAAGATTTTATTCATCTGAACTGCGGCAAACCCAAGCTATTCCCACTGTTACACTACACAGGCAGTCAAGCCTCATCATAGTCCTGTATTGCCCTCTCCTTATTTGTTACCCTGTGTGCTGGTTTTGACTGAGATGGAGTTCATTTCTTCACAGTGGCTGGCATGGGGCTGTGTTTTGGATCTGTGCTGAATCTAGATCTGGACTGATAACATAGAGATGTTTTTGTTATTGCTGAGCGGTGCTTGCACAGAGCCAAGGCCTTTTCTGCTTCTCATAGCACCTTGTCAGCAAGAAGGTTGAGGGGGCACACGAAACTGGGAGGGGACAGAGCTAGGACAGCTACCCCACCTGATCAAAGGGATATTCTGTATCATATGGCAGCATGCTGAGGGAAGAGAGGGAAGGGGAAGATGTTTGGAATGATGGCATTTGTCTTCCAAAGTCACCACTAGACACTGTCCAGGAGATGGCTGAGCACCTGCCTGCCCATGGGCAGTGGTGAATGAATTTCTTTTCTGCTTTGCTTGCACAGGTGGCTTCTACTCCACCTATTAAACTGCTTTTAGCTCAATCTGCAGGTTTTCTCACTTCTACCCTTCTGGTTCTCTCCCCTGTCCCACCCAAGGGGAGTGAGCGAGCAGCTGAGTTGCTGGCTGGGGTTAAACCATAATATCATATAATTAAGAAGACACGCATAAAAGACTGAAGTTATTTGACTAAGCTTGCTTACCAAAAGGCAAGTCACCAGCTAGACATAACCTCTGAGGAAGTCAAGTCTCTTTGGCTGAGGGATGTCCAAGACTGACCTGCCTCTTCCTGGCCAGGCGGAGCTCAGCTGACAAGTACACCTGGTTTTACTAATACCTGACTGAGTCACCTAATACTGAACACAAGCCCTATCACCATGTGGATTTGTACAGTAGGCTGGCAACCTCTCCAGCTCTCATTTTTATGCTGCTCTCCGTCCTCATCTCTGTTACTCTTGCAGCTCAACCTGTGAGCAGGGGACAGCAGTCTCCGTGTCTTGGTCTGGTGAGGATTAGGACTTAAAAACTCAGAGATACTATATGGAGTTTCCAACCTATGCAGGACAGCAAAGCTTTGGAAGTATCTGCATGAAATTATACACATCAATGGAATTTTTCTACAAGGTTATACAAAGAAACAACAACAAAAAAGTTACAGAAACTTGAATGAAGAGTTCAATTTAAAACCTGCCAAACACTATGTATCAAGTTTTCCTCAGCTTTGAGAAGGAATAAAGAGAATTCATTCCGAAGGTCTAATTTTAGCTCTTTCCTGATTTACCCAGAGAAAAATGTGATCCACTGTCATCTATATTCCTCTACAGGAAAAGAAAAGAAAAAAAAAAAAGTAAAAAAGGGGGGAAAAAAGGCCTTCCCAAAACAGTAAAAAGAAAAATTATTACGTCATACAACTTGCAGCTTCACCTACTTATCACCTTCTCTTAATATATGAACAATTATTAGTTTCATCTAATGTAAGTGAAAAAGATGACATTTTTAATTCTCAACAAAACAAGAAAACAACACCTTTTTAAAAGGCTAGAAATTCAGACTGAAACCCCTGCCACTACAGACACCCCCCTCTCACTCCATTCCCTTCCCTTTTTTGACTACAACTTTTCCAAAGTCCTGTTTACAACCTGAACCACAGAGGAGTGCAATTTCTGGCTGCGTCACTATTATTAGCTGCAGGTAGCCGTGCTAAGTGGTAACATATTTCCTGTCAAACCTCCACGTGTAGTTATGAAATAAAAGCTAGACCCGTACTGAAATTCAAGCTATGACTGCCAATCATCCTTATCCTCTGAGGTAGCTTATAGCCACAGATGCAACACACATCCAGAAGGATTGCATGCAAATTTCTAATGCAAATTCCCAAGAACACTTTTACATTGTTCTAACAGTTCAAATTTCTCTGAGTAGTTTGTTTCTTTGTAAGAATGCTTCTAACCCCAGATTTTTTTTCTTCAATACCTCAATCATTCTTCTCTGTAAATCCCACCCTGATGTGAAGAGTTTCCATTGATGTAATAAAGTTGTCTAGTACAGAACAGTGGCTTAAGTTGTCCTTAATTAGAAAGGGTAAACTTGATTAAAAAAAAAAAAAAGCCAGGTATACTTTGCAAACAAAACCTTTTAGAAACTGAATCACAGCCTTTTGTACCCGTTGTCAATTTACTAATTGGTTTTAATTTTTAGAAAGTGACTGCAGTGTTGCAACTCTATACATTATGTGAGACTAAGAACTATACAGGAACTTCTCTCATACTAGCTAGGAAAAAGTGTTCGAGCAGCTATTTCAGATGCAGAGTCAAGCTCAATTTTCCCTAACAATAGAGAGCAAGTCGGAAGAGGCTACCCTGGTTACCAGAAAAAGTGCCCAACAAACAAACGGAATGGTAGTGCAAGACTGATTTTAAGGAATCACTAACACTGCCACCTTCATTTTTTCATTGAATCCACTGATATGCTCAAAATAATTACAGAACAAAGACATCTAGAAAGCTCAGCTGACTCTGATTAAGTGGTTTGCTGCTTCCACCCTGCCAAGCAGCTTCTTTCTTTAAATTCCTGTGATACAGCCTGCTATTAATTCAATTCATACTGTCTTGGTGTACACTTACTGCGTACATGACATCTTTAAATAAAAAAAATCTTAGATAGCATGCAATTAAAACACTAACATCATATTTTCCACATAAAGACACTTACTGGAATCTTTTAGCACGCAGAGGCTGTATATTAATTCCTGCTGCCACTAAAATGAATGTCTTAAACTAAATATAAAACAGTTTCAACATGAAACATATTGCTGTAATTAACAAATGAATAAGAACAATGAGACTCTGTACCAGCAACAGAAACTTAGGGCAGCTTTCCTGTACTACCCAGCACACCAGAGAAACTGAATTCAGGATTGAAAAGACCCTACAAAACCCTACAACCAGGTTAGAGGACTTCAAGAACAGAGAATTTCATAAGTGTTGGTTCCAAGTCTGAAGTCAGTCAACACGGGGATCTGAAAGCACATGAACTATAAACAGTGTTCAGAGAACAGCGTAATTCTACCCTGCTTTGAATTAGAAAATGTAATACAGCACAAAGCCATAACTCAGTGAAAATGGTCATCGTAGGACATTTTGAAAATAATCTTTCTCATTCTTGGGTTTTGGGTGAAGAGTGAGTAAGTGCAAGACCAGGCCTGTCAAAGGGCCTAATACAAAGGACAAAAAGCCTGAATTATTTCCAAAGATACAATTAACACTTAGAACTAGGTTTAATCTAAAACCAGTAGCCAATGTCATAAACAGCAGTAGGATTCCCAGTTCTGCCAGCAATCGTCCTCAGACCAAGCCTTCTGGGGAGCAATACCATTCTGACCTTCCAGAACTCCATAATCTAATATTAGAGTCCTTTCAACACAAACCTAGAGAGCTATTAATTAGTAAGAATTATCCAAAGATTATTTTTAAAATAAACCAGAGAATTTCTCTGATTCCTTCTTTAACAAATATTAAACCACTATTTTATTAAAAAGTATTAAACCATACATAACTGGAAAAAAAAAAAAAAAAAAGAGGCACCTCTTTACAATACAGGAAATAAACATCCAAAGTTTGGCAGACTAAGGTAAGAAATGCATTAAACACGAATTCTTGGAATAAAAACCATGATTCACGAAAAGCTGCAGCTGCCAAATCCGTACGCAAACAGCCACTCCATCAATAGACAAATGCTTTCAGATTATGTCTTGTTTCCTTCCTTCCAGTTCTTCCTCCTTAAGCAGAGCTGCACGTATTTCTCATTAGAGAGGACTCCCTTCCCCAGCAAACCTCTTGCTCGGATATACACAAAGATGAATTCTTCCCTTTTATCCTGAAACACATAAACCGTCTGTCCTGCACTTCTATCCCCCCTTCCCTGCTGCTGGCAAGACCACCTGGCATAGTGTAGGCTCAAGTGGTGGCTAGACCACTTAATTTGTTATTGGAATTGGGATTTTTAACACTTTTTAAAGCAGGCCAAATTATCCATATGAGAAAATCTTCAGGATCGCTTTCATTTTACTGCAGCACTGCTGCTGAAGCAACTGGAATTGGGTGTTTCGATCACTGTCTGTAGCGACCATCATCCCTCTGGATTTATAACAGATGATTTTCACAGCTGGGACTTCCCCTGACAGTTACTGTTCCACTTGCCCTGACAGAACACCTTGAAGGCAGAGCAAGTCCCCTGTCTGCCTTTCTAAAACAAAGGTGCAAATATGGGATACGGGCACACTTAGGTGTGTATCTTAAGGGAAACTGAAATGCACGATGGATGGGGTGGCACCCCTGGTCTGTAAAAGCTGAAGGACTTGCTTTAGAGGAGGTAGAGGTAAGACAAAGAGAATAATCAGTGATAAAAGGCTCTAATTTATTTTTTTCCCTGTTTGTCATCTAGCGAAGCTAAACTTCCTTGTAACAATCCCTTATCCCAATCCCAGGAGAACACGCTCCTTTGAACATACGCGTGAACACTCAACGGACAATACAATTCTTCCTACTGTAGTCTCTAAAAAGGTGAGCAGGACAAAGAAGAGAGTCAATCCTAATCTGCTAATTTTAAAACTCCTGTTGTTTTCCCATTTTCTTCTGCTTTCCAAAATTCAACAGTAATGTTTCAAAAATTGTAACACGAAGAAACTCCCTGTGAACTGAAATAAAAAACAAGAGTATAAATTCCACTGGATACAAATAATCTCTTGATTATTCACTGCTTTGATAGCATAAATTCTTCCAAGCCCTCTATGGAAAATTAAAATCTAGGAGTTAATAGATATCCATTCATCATTTAAGTTCCAGCATTCATCTAGTTGATAACAAAACATATTGCCACACACACTCTGGAATAGTTTCAAATGCCGCAACAATGAATTTAAAGCACCACAGAAAAACAGCTGAGGCCATCTGCATTCTGCGATTGTAAGGTCAGGAAACCAAAAGCTTTTGTTTTTATTGTTCTGGTGTTGCTTCAAGGAAGGCGGGAAGAGGTGGGACAGGGAAGTGGCAGAAGAAACCATCAAGAATCTAAAGCAGCTTTTTAAAAATAAATAAGAAAAAGTCCTCAGCTTGCATCTTTAAAAGCATCCTAAATGTTTTTTTTCCTTTATTTTTTTCTTTCCGTACTCCTTTGCAAGTAACACAGTAAGGCAGATGGGCACAACGTATTTTAATCAAGACTGCCTGGCAGAAACTTTCAATGAAATGGTCTTAAAACCATAACTGTTTTAATAAACCACTTTTCTGCCTCAGCCACAGCAAAAAGACCTACAGAAAGATACTTAGTTCTGTTTCCAACTAAACAACAGAAGCAGCCCTACGAGTTACAATGACAGGCGTGTTCTCAGCCACAGGGGCTGAGGGGGACACGTCATTTCCATTACACAACAGATTTGAAATATGTGCAACAGAAGGCACTAAGAAAGGAAAGGAGTGGCTTACCTTCAGAATAGAACACAATTACAGAAAGAAACAACAGAAGCTGAGAAAAGCATATTTTAAGTGTATTTAACATAGAAACCATCTAAGACTGGCAGATCCAGCGAGACTGCTTCAGGAAAACCTGAGCACAGACCACCTCAGTCAACTCTCCTGAACCACTCCGGGTCTCCTTTCACAGTGGCATATCCCATGCAGTTAAATGTCCTGATTTTTTATGCTCCCACTGCCCTCCAGCTCAGAGGGCTGATGGAAGCACCTCTGCGTAAAAGGACCAAATCTTACTGAAGCATCTGTCCAGTCCTTCAACCAAATACTTCTAGTCTTTTGGGATACCACTGAAGTTTCATGTGGAAAAGGAAAGACATATTTTAAAGGACACATGAAGTCTTTCAAGCAGGTTTCAATAACCTACAGAGGTCAATAAAATACAGAAAGATCAGCTGTACAACCATATCAGTATCTCAGTCCTGCCCAGTATGCTTCACTTGATTACTTAACCTTTGAAAACAGCGTTTTGCAGTAACCTGCCTTAATAAGAACTGCTGTCTAAAAAAAAAAAAAAAAAAAAAAAAAAAGAGCCCTGAAAGAAGTGATTTCTAACACCAGAAAATTAATCAGATGTGCTGAAGGTTTGATCAACAGATATGACAGGCTCTGAAGTTTATCTCTGCTTTGGCTGTATCCTTCCCTATCACCTCACCAACCACACCGCCTAAGCTCTCTTCCTTTTACATGTAAGCCTATCAAGCAATCAGGCTTACCCTTCTTCTCCACAAGGCATGATTCATGTTTGGTTAAAAAAAAAAAACCTCGTTTTCAACATGAAAATCTGATTAGAATAGGAAGAACAAAGTTCTGTACTTTTATTCAGTCCTGAAAACACAAGTCTCAGGTCAAAGTTAACCACTTATAACTGGGCATCACCTCTTTGATCAAAATCGTAAACAAAAATGATGGCTTATGGTTCCATAGACCAAAATTATGAGTTTAATCCCTTCCCTGGTCAAGCTTGAGGAAAACAAAACATTATGTTACACACAGTTTTAACTGTGGAAGACTTTATATGACAGAAAGGCAAAAAAAAGACACACAAATTAAAAAATATAACAAATACCCCGACACACATACACACCACACAAGGACTTCCCAGAGCACGCTGGCACTTAAGCACAACAGAGTCAGGACTATTCTTGGAATGATCAAAACACCACTTAGTTCACCTCACTCAGTGGGTATGTCCAGATTCCTTCATTTTTCAAATCCAGATTAGGCCCTGTTTATGAGGCCTCAGAAATGACAGACATCTTCAAGGCTACTAACACACCCAAAGTTAGTATTCCTCTGTTAGGGATGGACAGGTCATGGATCCTGAGCACACTTCCAGAGCAGACATGATGATATGGAACATCCATCCACTGCTCACTGCCTGTGATAACCTTGCAGTATTAAAGCAACTCAGAGAGGACAGGTGATTTATGCCCTCGGGATCACAAACTCCTCAGAGGTCTGATCGGTGTTCTGCAGATCCTTCACATGGATTTCAGTCTACAGAACTTGTTGAATAAGGCCCCCAAAGGAGCTGTGCTTCAGGGCACCTATGCCAATGTACGGCTGTGCATTACCAGCCTCTTTCCTCACAACAAGGCCCAGTGCTCCCTGGATCCTGCTGGACTGAACCACATCCAACAGGACTAGCCAGTCCTCGCACACAGGAGGTCATGACCACAGTAAGGACAGGGAAAGAGAGACCACAACAACTTACAGCTAGATTGGTCTGGGCTGCTATAAGAACTCTCCCAGATAGAAGTGGCCAAGATACTGATAAACAGAAATTTTACCAGCCTCCAGCAAAACTGCTGAATGAGTTATTTCAAGTTTCAAGCTCACAGAACACACACATAAAAGAGCCAGAAAGGGACATGACAGCCTTATGCTGGTTACAGCTGGCACCAACCTTGTTAACTTAAGGGACTTATTTCTTCCCCAAAGCAACTCTGATGACAGCTCAGTAGGATATTGCTGGGCTTGGGGACCAAAACCAGGAAACAACTGTTGGTAAGGGAACTTGCTAAAAGTATCAAGTTAAGGAGGAAAAAGTAAACAGTAAAAAACTCATAAAAATTCATGCTTGCAGAAGACAGAAGCAATGCACAGATCAGTGCACAGTACACTGTGGTGACCTCAAGATCTCTGACCACACTTTTCTGCAACAGAATGCAACTGTGGACCTAAACAGGCAACTACAAGTGCAAAAAAACTTTTCCAAACTCACCTGAAGTCATACTGAAAGAATATGGTTCTGTAAAACCAACTTTTTTCCTCACTCAAACACTGAAATGGTGCTATATGCGAAAATTAAAAGGTTGCTTTTGACCGCCATGTTATCTGTCCACAGATCACTTATCCATGAAGTGCAATAAAGTTTCTTTCTTAAAATGCTTCAGTATCAATATGTACATTCAATATGCAAATACAGATGTATACACTGCACCTGACTGTGCCAGTTTTTTTACAACTAGTAAAAAAAGAAACAAAAAACTAAATAAAAAGGCAATACTCTACCCTTATACGGGAAAGTTTGAAACCAAAGGTCTCTTGCCCATCAAACCACAACCAAAGTAACATTTTCCTCGAAAGACTAAGAAACTGCCTTGAGCAGAAGCGCTCCAAGTAAGCTCTTCATCATTCGACAATTTGTGCCAGAATGCCTGGTAATTTTTCTGTGCAATAATATTTTAAGCCTCACAAGGATAACATTCCAGTTCGCTGCAAACTTCACTACAAACCACAAATCTGAAATGGTTGTCAAGAAATTGAGAGAGTAATTACTGCACAGTGTGCATCAGCAAGTAATTGCTTCTGACACTGTCACTTTGTGTGCATCATCTCTGCTACATGAGCCCTGCAGGTTAGAGGGAATTCAAAAGATAAGTATGAGAAGTCATTACCAAGAACACTCAAGTAAGACTTCACTTAAGTCAAAAGGCCGATAAACAGTTGTGGTGTTTTGTAACTACAGGATCAATAACTTAAAAGTTTATGAGAAAAAAAGTTTATTATTTGCAAAGAGCAGTATTTCCCATACAATCCACTTAAGCTATTTCCTTTGTGTAGCTTCTTTCTTGCAAAATAAACTGTAAAGAAAACAAAACAACATGAAAAACCCCAAAAGACCAAAAAGCCAAATCAACCTGTCTTTGTATGCCTTGCTCTATTAAGGTGACGTTCCTATGGCTTTCTAAAAAGACTTGGAAAACAGAGTTGCAAACTTTAGTTCTTTAGACACTTCTAGCATCTTTAGTTTACTCTCAAATCAAGAGCCTGTAACCCTTCTCCTCCCCCACACCTTATCAAAGAGCCTTACAAGTAAACCAAATTTATAACTGAATGCTGAAGGATGGAAGACTGAAGAGCATGGCGAGTTTTGAGAGGATGATTCTGCAAAGCACACAGCTGAGTTTAACCTAAATTACAAACATGATAATGGCAAGATTGGCATTACAGAAACACCACCAATAAACTGTGGCTTCAAATGTAGTTCAGCAAAGTACATCTGCTTCCCCCTTACATCAGCTCTGCCACTCTTTATTCTACATATCAGCTACCCCAGCACGTCTGCCTCAGTTCCCAAAGAGACAAAAGACCTTTTTGGCACTCAAACATGGCAAACAGCTCCAGCTCCTTGGGAAAAGATAGAGGGGGTAGGGAAGAGTGGAATGAAGTATTATCTGGATTAAAACATTTCACATGTGCCAGTGTAAGTCCAGCCAAAAGTTGTTGCTATCTGCTGCCCATCCACAGTGACCAATGTGAAAACGTGGTCTCTGCCTCGGTGCTACTGAGAGGCCTCCCACAGAGTTAACACCACCTTGGTCAGCAGTCTCAGGGACGAAAAGAAACTGAAAACCCTCCCTTTCAGTCTCAGAATGAATCCCCAAGGGAAGAGGCCCAACATCGGGAACTGTGGGAAGGCTGCATGGATACCACCCACATTATGGACAAAGAGAGGAAGAGGGACCAAAAAAACCCACCAAAAACAAAACCACACAATCACAAAACACTTCAGCCTTTGGTAAAATCAAGCCATGGCTCCCACCACTGCAATTCACTTCTGCGGCAAGTGCTGGTACTACTACCCCAGCAAACAGAGAGAAATTTAATCACACACTATTTACCCAAGGAGAAAACAGTACTGCAAAAAGGCTTCACTGCAAGAATCACATCTGGCTCCAACCCCAAATGCCATGTCTTAATTCCAAGATAAAAGTGCCCAAAAGAATAAAATACAAAACAGGTCATATGTCAGTCAGAAAATTATACCTGTTATTTTAAATTCTTCCTCGTCCTCTTTTCCTTTAGCTACTCCTTACAAATACCTTTGCAGCAAAATAAAAGTCTTCAAATATTTAAGTGTGTTGAACTTGGAAACTAACACAGATGCTGATAACAGCATTACTTCATGGACTACCACAATGGAAATACTACACTAATTCCAAAATACTAAGCCATTTTATCGGATTATATATGTGGCAAATGCTTTCAGTCATTTCATAAGACCCTTTTTTTTTTTTTAAGTTTATATTGATACAGAATTCAGTTAACATAAACCCCACCAGCAGGAAACATATGAAGATAAGCTGTCATTTTAAATCTGCAGCCAACAAAACAGATAAATAATAGATAAATAATTACAGAGAGACAAGGTGAGGCAACATTTTTATCTTACTGGTGAGGCTGAGTGGAGCTAGGTGAACACCATACACCAGGTATCAACTGCCTTTAAAATTTCACAGCACAGCAATAATTACAGTGGCTACTGTGTCATGGATGCCTTACTCAGAACCTCTCCTGTTATGCTACATAATCCACACACACACAGGTGTCTATGGAAAGGATATTTTCTGTATACATGGGCTTCACTCAACACTATTTTCATCCTCCTCTAAGGAGGAAGCTCATGACCAGATGGACAATTCAAAGTACCATGATAAGGACCTTCACATAAGAACACAAGTCCATTTACTAAATAAATTAACTTTTGGGCCAAACCTTAAAAAACAGTTCAGACTGGGAAGGCAGGCAGGAAAAAAAATAGTAAAGGTCACTGGTCTTAGCCTTCCAGAGTAAGTTGTTTTAAAAAACAATCCTATTATTAAATCATTGATGTCCATAGATTATAAGCCTTTTCTTTCTTTTTTCTTTAGACTATTTCTGCTGTGTAACACTTATTTCTGAAATAACTATTGTAATCTTTATGACATGACATTCAAGACTAAGGCACATGCAACAAAAAATTTTACACTACACCATGGTGTCCAGATATTTGGATCCAAGTTCCATACATAACATAATAGCAAAAGACTACATATACCAAGAAGACAACTACACATAAGCGTAGTGCAATGGCAAGTTGACCCTTTGCCGTGCCACTCCATAATAAACAAACTCTATTGGCAAGTGACCATTAAAAACTAATGCACCGCAGAGGAGGAAAAGAAAACAAAGTCCTTCAGTGAAAAAGAACACAGGAAGTCCAACCGTTCCATACACTTCAAGGTTTCCCACCAACAGACAGGTAGACCACATCTAACCAATCCAACAGATACGAGACTATAGCTGGAAGATAAGGCACAGCTTCATCCTCATTACCTTTCCAGGGCACAGTCATAGAACCTAAATTAAGAAGTCCTATCATACCATTGCAGCATTACAATATGTAATATTACATACAGAAGATTTTGAGGAGTTGATGTATTTCATCATCTCCTGGCAGTCACCACAATGACCATGAGCCAACAATGTGCCCTTGCTCCAAAGAAGGCAAACGGTATCCTGGGCTGCCTTAGTCAATAGCATCACCAGAAGACCAAGGGAGGTGATCCTGCCTTTCTACTCAGCACTGGTGAGGTCACACCTGGAGTTCTGCACTTCTCAGCACAAGACAGACACGGACATATGGCAGAGAGAGCCCAGCAAAGGGCCACACAGATAAAGAAGGGACTGGAGCATCTCCATATGAGGAAAGGCTGAGAGAGCTGGGACTGTTTAGGCTCCAGAAGAGAAGGCTCAGGGGAGAACCTTGTCAATGTCAGAGACAACAGAGACAGGCTCTGTACCCTGCCAGAACAAGAGGCAATGGGCACAAACACAAGAGGTTCCATCTGAACATCAGGACACACCTTTCCACTGTGAGGGTGACTGAGCACTGGCACAGGTCACCCAGAGTGGTTGTGGAATCTCTTTTCTTGGCAATACTCACAATCACCTGGACATTGCCCTGGGCAACCAGCCCTGAGTGGCCCTGCTTCAGCAGGGGCGGTTGGACCCAACAACTGCCAAAGGTCCCTTCCAACCTCAACTCATCTGTGATTTGCTCTATGAAGGAAACTTACCTGTAAGAGACCTCTGCAGTGTACTTAAGAGATTTCTCTCATCACTTCTGGCATATCAACACCATCTGGAAATGTGGAAATGCACCTTGGCAGCTGACACTGGAGCTTAAGCTTTATCCAGTATTGGGGTTTTTGTTTGTTTTGTTTTACTTCCACCTAGCAAATTTCTCCCATCTCCTTTAGCAGGTTACCCAGTGGGAACATCGAAATAAGAAAGAATGCCCAGAATTGAATCTGGGGATAAAAAAAGTCCTGGCAATAGAGAATCTTTAACCCACATTAACTACGAATTCCCAAATACAGGGTTTCTCACAACATTAAGAGAAAACAAAAATATATACATATATACATATTCTGTGCATTTTCCATCAGCCAGCCAACTTTTGCAGGGAAAAGCATTACAGCTGTGCTATTCGGTAAGCTCCCAGCTTACAAAGGAAAAACGCCATCAGAGGTGTCTCTCCAAACAAAGTAACTAGACCGAGCGTCAATCCACGAGCTTATGCTTCATTTCTAACTCTGCGGAAAACGCTGTATCACCGATGCTGAGGCTGAACACCTGAAATACACGGGCTTCATCAGCCCGGTGAGAACAAAGTCTGCCGGCAGCATCCCCGGAGGCGCTGGCGGCGGCCGCCGGCTCCCTGCGGCGGTGGGGTAGCGATGACATCATGCCAGGCTGAGCTCCGGCAGCCCTGGCGCAGGAAAGCCCTGGAGAGACCCGCCGTGCCCGGCCTCACCGCGCTGGGGAACGATCCCGGCCCCGCTCCCACCCCTGCACCCACCAGCTGAAGTGCCAGCGCCTCTCCGCCAACAATGGGCACTTATGAGGCGAATTGCTTCAACAGTACAAGGATTCAGAGTCTGTTTTGCAGCACAGAAATAAGAAGGAGGGGGGGAAAAAACAGTGCACAATAACCCTTTCATTCAAAGAAGAAAGGCTTCCAGGAAGTACAAAGTGTTTCAAAGCTTTATCCAAAACCCACTGAAATCAACAGAGGCCCTTTCCATTTTTATCAGTGGACGCTGGAGGAGGCTATAACCTAAGACACAGTTTGAAAGCATTATCAGTCACACTACCATGCATTATTAACAACACAACAAATTCAAGAAAATGCAGCAGAATTCCAGCTATCTCATGTGCTGTGATATTATCAGAAATTCATCCTCCTCCCCTTTTATTCGCTCCATCTTCTAAAACCTTTCTTCAAACCGTGCAAAAATGTGTCTCCTCCATAAATAAAAAAACCCTATTCTCCCCCAAACCCTACACCTTGTCACAAGCAACACTGTTACAGTACGATGGCGCAATAGCAGAGACCGATACATCACACACTACAGTTTTACATGCTGTGTATACATTTACTATGTAAATGTAGTCCTTGACCAGGAGAGCAAATACAGAAACAGCATCATGCTCCAGCTTTCAGACCTGCTCACTCTGACAGAATATTTTTTAAAAGGCACTGATGTCTTCCAGTTTACTATTAGATAGCTAGCCCAAAGTAATGCACTGCTGGTTTTATACTGAATTATGTGAGGAGAGCTATTCATGTTCCTACCAAGAACAGGGAACATTACTGAGTGTGCCTTGCACTACATTGCACAAACAGATATAGAGTAAATGAATATCAAAATTAAATCTTTTTAATTGTTTTCAATCTAGAAATTTTGGTCTCTTGTCATTTAATTAAAAAAAAAAATCTGTGGAATCTCATATAACCCTCAATGAAATTGTACTGCATTTTGTTTTCTTGGATTTCTTAAATTAAATTGATGCTGTAATTTACAGTGTCATTACAGAGCAGACTGTTATGCTGTACTTACTCTTCAAGTCTCAAACTGTAGCCTACAGTTACTTTAACATCAGACAAACATGATTTCTTTTAGGTTAAGATACTGCTTAGCATGAGACACATAAGAGAAAATTTGTTTGAAGTCATTAAACGAGAAAAAAAGAGTTTCCATCATAGCTAAAGAGTACGACAGCTCAGTGTAAGAAGTCAGTTCTAAAAACACAAACTTCACTCTACAACAAGCATTCATTTAGTGTGGGAGGGCTTAAATGCAATGATGTAAAAAACTCTTATCTTATAAAAGCAAGCTAATAAAAACAAAACCAAGTGGGAGCGGGAGAAAAATGTATTATTGGTCAAGTTCAGCGCTCAAATACACAGGTATTCAGCACCACATTCCTTCGGCTTTCTGAACACTCAGAGATACTAAGCAACAATCTGATGTAACTGAGGCCGGTAGAGCGAGACTAAATCTGAAGCAAGGTGCTGCTAAAACACAGGACTGATTTTTAACCTTAAAAACACTGGTCCGACACAGTGCTGTGGTATAGACTGACACGGTTTAGCTGTGTATTTGGTGTGAACCTTCCCGTCCAACAGCAGAGCAATCACTTCCTAATCTGACTTCTTTTCGTATTCTGCTGGGAGTAAATTCTTATCCCGTGCTACAGCGGAGCGTCACACAGAACACGCGAACGGTTCTCGCTTTCTCTCCAAAATCCGATTCCTCGTGTGTGTCGAATGCCCAAGCAGAAGCGGACACAGGCAGCGGGGCTGCGAGGAGCGCAGGACATCGCGGCTGGGCTGCGCTGGGCTACGGCGGGGCGGCCGCTCAGCCCGCTCCGCACAGCGCGGGACACGGCGGGCTCCGGCCGGGTTCGGCCACTCGCACCGACACCCTGCGTGGGACACGGCCGGGGCAGCCGCACGGGGCCCGGCGGGCACAGCTGCTGCCGCAGCGCCCTGGGGCAGCGGGACGGGGGGGGCAGCTCCGAGTCCCGCTGCGAGCAGCGCCGGCCGCGGCCACTCACCGGAGAGCTCGTCCGGCTCCAGCCCGGTCTCGGTGTCCAGCCCGCAGATGACGAAGTAGTCGGCGAAGCGGCCGGGTGCCGAGGAGCCGCCGCCGCCGCTCATGCTGCCTCCCGAGGGGAGCGCGGGGCTCAGCGGGAGCGGGGCCGGCCGGGAGCGGGGCCGGGCTCGGGAGCCGCTCCCGCCGCCTCCATGGCGGCGCGGGGCGGGCGGCGCCGCGCGGCATTGTGGGAACGGCCCCCGCCGCTCCCGCGGGGGGGGGGGGGGCCCGGCCGCGCGCCGCAACGCCGCGCGTGCGCCCTGCGCGCGGGGGTGACGTCATGCTGCTGGTGCTGGTGCTGGTGCTGCTGCTCGCGCCGGGGCTGCGTGAGGGGGCGCGGCCGGGGAGGGAGGGCGGCCATGGAGGGACGGCAGTCACGGCTCTGCCCCAGTGACAGCCTCGGGAGCGGGCACGGCCCCCTCCCGGCTCACACAACCACAGCACGGGCCGGGCCGAAAGGGACCCACGGCGGGGCATCTGGTCCGGTTATCCCAGAGCGCAGGACTGCGTCTGAATACCTCCAGTGAGTGAGACTCCGCACCCTCGCTGGACAGCCTGTTCCAGTGCGCGGTCACTTAGTTCTTCCTCATGTTCAGGTGGAACTGTGCATCAGTTTCTGCCCATTGTCTCTTTTGCTGTTGCTCAGCACCACCGGGCAGAGCCTGGTCCATCCTCGTGGCCCCTTCCCTTCAGATACTGACAGACATGGATGAGGTGCCCCCTCAGTCGTCTCTCCTCAAGGCTGAATCACAGAATCAGTTAGGTTGGAAGAGACCTCTGAGATCACTGAGTCCAATCGGTTGTGTCCAGGCCAATTCCCTCGGCCTTTCCTCACAGGAGATTCTCCAGTTCCTTGATCAGCTTTGTTGCCCCTCACTGGACCCGCTCCAGGAGCTCCACAGCTCTCCTGTGTGGAGGAGCCCAGAACCAGACACAGAGGACAGGAGGGCACTGCTACGGCCACTTGCTCAGGGCACAGGTCAGTGTGGTGGTGCTCCGGGCTTGGGTCCACCCATCGCCTTCAGCTTCCCGTCGCCTCTCTCCACAGCTTCGTGGAGCAGCCATGCCCTGAAATGGCCCAAGTCACAGGGAGAGAGGGTGGGTGCAGAGGAAGTGCTTTGGGGATTGTTTGGTTTTAAGGGGGCTTTCTTTTTCCTATTTGGATTAACATCACAGACATTTCCTTTAACAGTTGGGCTTCTACAGCTGTGTGAAATCTTCTCCCCACCCCGGCACAGCATTGAAAGGAAGACAATCCAAAGGAAGAATGACCCAAACCGTTCTGCTGAAGGACTACTAATGTGCATGGTCTGTCTTGAGAGCGCTCTTCCCACTGATCATAGAGGCACCTGGGATGGCCTCATTATTCTAAAATTAGATCTGTAAGTAGTTCCCTTCCTCTCCTCTCTCAGTTCTCTATTTGTGGCATTTGCATCAGAATTCTTCCCTATCTTGTAGGGCTTATAAGAGGAGAAATTAAAACTTTGTGGACTTTAAGGATTACAACCAGGTAGTTAAGGTTGCATCCATAATGCTGAATTAATCAGACACCACTATAACTTAACACACTACCAAGCATATGAACCCTCACATATTTGAGTTTTCATTGCCAAGACATACCACACTCTCTGTGGGCACTGGAGACAGCAGCACATGCAGGACTTCACTGCCAGTGGTTTATAGCCTTTTGTAGTACAATTAAGCTCTTCCACCATTGTGCCCAGTGAGTTGTGGGGACCTTTACCATCCTTCTGGGAAACAGGAACAACTGTAGGAAACACTGATGCTATCAGTAGTCACTTGATTAAGACTGAATTGGTTATCAATGAATGAAAGTGTTGGTTAGATTTGACTGACAGTTCAGTTTTAAACCACTAGTTAACCTGAGGGAAAGATTTCAATAAAGAGGGCAGGGTAGGAGCAATATTAAAGTGAAAGGCTCAAGTTATCTCTATAATAAGCACATTTAGATTATGTTGAGTCTGCCTGGTGGTGTGTAGAAGACACAACAGAGAACAGAACTCGCTAAATCTGGTTGCTCTTACTCTGCTATGTTCTCTAGCCATTTTTTGCACATTTTACTTCTCAATCTGCTTTCAATATGGCAAAGGACAACATATTCAGCACATGGTAAACTTTTTTTGAGTAAGCCTGAACTGTAGTTTAACCCTTACAAGCAAAAGTCACAGCCTGAGAGTCTCATAAGGCCTTTAAAGAATGTCTAGGGAAACAGCAGATATTGGCAGGAGCTTTTTTTGTCAAATAAAGAGTAAAATGGGGAAATAAAAAATTGTTCTTACTTGCACTGTAACTGTTCCAGCAATAACCATGTATTTAGAAAATTTAAAAAACAAAGTTAGATGGGCCAGTAAGTAAGCAGAGGATTACTAGAGATACTGCTGACCAGCAATATTTAAATGTACATGTGCCTTGATATGCAACAGGGGGCAAGAAATGCTTTTAGACCAAGAAACTTGGATTTGCTTAGAATTGCAACAAGAAAGGGACAAGATGAGTGGAATTGCTGAACCAGAACCAACAAAGGGTTAATTAATGAAGAGAGATAAAAATCACCACAATTTTTGCTGAGGAAGGCTCATTCATACTTTGTCAGATAAATTCTCTGCATTCCCAGCCAACTTACAGGCTCTTAAATCTGTGCATCCAGAAGCCCTGCCTGAACACCTAGAGCTTTCTCCACCCATTTGGTCAATGACTGTATCTTTTCTATTGTATCTTTTTCATCCCTGATTACTTACTTTCTGACACACTCTTGCCTAGTGACCACAAACATCTGTGATGTGTAATTCAAAGGCCAGTAGCTTTAATCTTAAGCAATGTTCTCATTGCAGGAAACATCCAAAATATGGCAATTCTTGAAATCAGGAAACTTTGCAAATGGTTTCGATGTCCTTGACTAAGGCAACAACACTCTAGACTACATTACAAATTCTTCGAAGTTTTCTTTACGATGTTGAGAAAAATCTGTGGAATGGTGAATTCTGTGGAAACTATAACTCTTGAGCCAGAGAATCATAAAGACATTTAGTAAATAGGAAGTGATTTAAAAGATTCATTGTCTTTGGCAAGACTATCAGTGTTGATTCAGCTGCTGTTTTCAATAGCAAAGACTGGTACTTTCAAGCTCAAGCCTTAAGTCAAAGAGAAAAAAGTCCTTTTAAAATAGTGAAGATGGAACTTAATGCGAAGACATCTTGATTATTTCTCATGCTAGTTAAATCACATTTACTTTGCCAGCAATCACAGCCATGATTATTGAAAGAATTTATTTTATAAGCAATAAGAAACCACAACAGCAAATTACAGTTTCATTCAGAAAACGGAAGAGACTGAAATAGGGTATCTCCTTTCTTTTCTGGGCAACTGTTTCCCAAGATGAGCTAAGCTTGGAAAGGTAACAGAGCTCAAAGCATGAACAGATTGCTGCAGTTGTCAGGGTCCTGATTGTATGAGGCACCTTCTAATGACTCTAATTAGGTTATTTACCCTGGATTCTTTAAGAAAAAAATCAAATCAGTGACTGTTACAATTAAAGCAATCCTCTCCAGTCTGCAAAACCAGACACTGGGAACTGGCTGCGATTGCATATTGACCATGCATTTGGTGTGACATGGGCACAACAGACTTCTGGCACACAGCCTGCACACTGGATCACCTCCATCAGGCCACAGATCAGAGCACAGCTGTCACTTCAAGGCATTTAACACTTCTTGCGCTGCCAACCAGCATTGTCCCTCTTTTCAGGGGAGCTCCCAGAGCCCACACTACTGACTGATACACAATTTGCCAACAACCAGGACCCCTCCAGGTCCCTTTCTGCAGCATTGCTCTCCAGCCTCATTCCCCAGTCTGTCTGTACATCCAGGGTTGCCCCATCCCAGGTGCAGAATCCAGCACTTTCCCTTGTTGAACT
>JAWMRA010000161.1:10767446-10798973 GCA_035584735.1 Pseudotriccus pelzelni | reverse complement strand
CGAGTCCTTTATGAAGATGTTGAAGAGCACAGGGCCCAAGATGGAGCCCTGGGGAATCCCACTAGTGACAGGTCACCAGTCTGATATTACGAATTCACTGTTACCCTCCGTGCTCGACCCATGAGCCAATTGCTCACCCACCACATGATGTGTTTGTCCAGAAGGATCCTGTGAGAAACAGTATCAAAATCCGAAAAGATTACATCAACTGGCTTCTCCCTTAGTCAACTAGGTGGATTATCTTGTCATAAAAGGAAAGCAAGACTTTCCCCTTATGAAGCCATTTTGGCCGTGCACAATGACCGTGTTGTCCTCCAGGTGTTTTTCAGTAACTCCCAGAGTAATCTCCATAATTTTACCAGGCACTGAAGTAAGAATGACAGGCCTGTAGTTTCCATGGTCATCCTTCTTGCCCTTCTTGAATACTGAGGCAACATTAGCCAGCTTCCAGTCAACTGGGACCTCTCCAGATCCCCAAGACCACTCAGAAATCATTGAGAGAGGTCTCATGATGACCAGCCAGATCTTCGAGTACTCTTGGATGAATCCCATCAGGCCGCATGGACATATAGGAATCCAACTGGAGAAGCAAATCCTGCACAAGAGTCTACTGAGAGTTTGTAATTCTCACAGTCATGAGAAATCAGTTTAACACAGAACAAAGAGTCAAATAGAAAAATGATTTAGTGATCTGTTCAAAATACTTCCTCGTGACATGGAATTCCTCCAAGTACAGTAAATGTTGCAAATTCCAGGTTTTGGATACAACTGCTTAGGGCTAGGTTGTAAAAGAAAAATCAGGAGTTATGACTGTAACATTAGATCTTAATTACAAGGCAGATTTTAAAAGCTATTTCCCACTGCAGCACTCCCACCCCACTTCAGAGCCTACTAACCTTTTAAGACTACGAAGAGACCATTGAAGTCCTACAGCTGCAAATGAGCAGAATTCTCTGTGTTTGGAAGACTATCTACAGAAAGGAGCTTTTATGAGGCTTCTCAAATATACGCCAGTCACTGAATTAGCTCTTGTAATCCAGACCCAGATTCTTCCTCGTGTACTATAAAACAAGGAAATGTGAATTACTACACTAAGTGGAGTACTTTTAAGAACTGGGAGGGGAGTTACAGTATGTTAGTAAAAATATTATGCTTTTATATATATTAATTGCCATTATTAAAAGGCCGCAACATCTTTCAGTTTGGGTGATCTGGAGCTATAAAGCCACCAGCTGAGAATTACAACTGTCTGTCATTGCAAGACATCAACTGGTCATAAAAATAGTCAGAGTAACTTTCGCAAAACTCACTCTGGATCCTGCTCTCCAGTCAAAACTTTTTTTCATTTCCCTCTTAACACTCTGCTACTAAAACACACAGTTCACAAACTTTACTTATAATAGAAGGAAAGTTTTTTGTCATTTCAGTCTTCTGAGAGGAAAAAAACATCCCTGATTTTGTAATCCTGCAAAAGATATTGTCCCACATTATGAAAGTAGTTGATTAAGTATTTGAAGGATGCTTTGACTTCTCCTTTCTGGCACTGGCTCTGTAGTGGGTGCCAAGGAATGGACAAGCACTTCTGGGACAGGATCTGTTCACTGTACCGAAGGATTTTGAGAGGGAGTTTGACTAGAACGTTTGATTCTTAGTGCTTTAGCTCCCACTACTCCCGCAGTTATTACTACACTGTTACCACTTACAAGGATGAAATTAAAAATGTGACTAAGAAATCTAAAGAAATCCCGGTTTGTTCCTTTCTCATGTAATTCCAGTGCAAAACTAGATTTATGAATTTCATTCCTGTATCAACAGCTCTCACAAAAGCTTCTATTACAGTTAGTCCTTACAACTAAAAGTATACCTGCAGGAGCTTCTGGGTGTTTGAGTCCTCAGTCAGGTACCTGGCTGAGTCGATTCTGCTGCTTGTTCAGCTTCATCCGGAGTTAAGTGCAGTGTGAGGCAGGCAGCATCCCTCAAAGGGAGCAATCCACACTGCATTTTAGTTACTGGGATAAAATTGGGTTAGGACAGAAAATTCTCAGGAACAACACAAAAATCTTCAAACGTGTTTTGACTTTGCATAACATCATTCAGTAGCATTTTAAAGAAAGACTTCTCATTTTTAAACTTTTACTTCTTCTGTCTTACCCTTTCAATACAAGGGGGAAAAAGCATTTCATAAACTGGACTTGACAGAGCATTAAGGGAAGGTGAATGAAGCTGAAATAAGTTTGGCAGAGGGGCCTTCCATCAGGGATTAATGCAAATAAAAAAAACCCAAGTTATGCAAATAGTTTTATTTGAGGAGATAAAACAAGTTATATCCAGTTGCCTTCCAGTGCAAACCAGAAGGACTTTCAAATTTACTGCTGTATATAAGAAATCAAATTGAGAGAAAAAAGGACATCAAGTTTACCTACTTATTTTGAAATAAAGGGAGAAACAGAATTAATCTCATTTACAGATGTCATCAGCTCAGTTTAATTTTTAATCAGTCATTAAAAATACCGTTTAGGAAGAACTCACCTCTTTTAAACAGGTTAATAAAAAATTAAACTAAGCGGGAAGTTCAGGATGCCTCATGATACTCAAAAAATACAGTGTTTCATATTTTATATAATAGCTTTATTATCAAATAGCAAGAGACACAGTAATAATGTCATGCAGGTAATCACAAGAAATTCCAGAAGATAAACAGGTCACTTAACAGCTCAAAATCCCTTGTGATTAAAAAACAAAGCTACATCTTTCTGATTTCCTGGTAAGTTTTACGGTAGCCACTGTTCTTTTGTCAAAATGTTAGGGCTATCTCTTGGATCACTTGCTGGATTCCCTACAGGAAAGAGTAGGCTAGTACAGTATTCCACAGCACAGTGCTTTTCTTTGCCTTTTTCACAAGGCCTGCCTTACTCTTCACAACCTTCAGAAGTCTTCACGGAGTAGGAAACCACTTCAGGCTGTTGGCAGCTGAAGATAAACATGGAAGGGACAGCTTAAAAAAATGCTAAGATTTTGAAAAAATAAAGAACCTTATTTTCAACCTTTTTAAGGTTTTAAGGCTTTTAAGTCATTATGATGGGAACCCAGCCTTATGGCTCAAACGCAGGTTTTGAGTAACAAAGCCTGATCCCATCTACACAGTGAAACAGAACTCAGTGAAAAAGTCAAGTGATAGCATAGTTAGATTGAAACATAGCTCAGTTCCTTCTTTAGTGTCAAGGTTCCACCAAAACATTGGCTTTACACAGCATAGAAGGGATTTTACAACAGCATCTGTTATTGACCAGAAATTTAGACAAAAGCCACTGGGCAGTAAGTAGTAGGTAATTTATTCTGAGAGTTCACCTGCATGAAAAATTAAATATGCAGAAAGGTAGGCTGTAAATCTACAGCAGCTTCACACTCAGAAGTCCAGGGGACACTTGCTCACATGGCTAAATTCACACTCAGGTAGGTTTACTATGGAATAAATCCCTTGAGTAGAGGAACTCTGGAGATTAGTACAGCAGCAGTAAAAGTAATCACTGTTCAGTTTTAAATGCGAAAGTACACTTTCAGAGTAAATTCTATATAACAAAATAATTGCTAAAGCTGAATGTTCTTACAATAAATTTGCAAACAGAACTGATATGAATTCCTTAGGTAAAAAATACCATTTACTGTGCAGCCCAGATTTAAATAAAAGACAAATAGTGTATCGGTAGTATTTACTATATATTTACATGTAACACTGTGATGAAAGAGTCAATTAACATTATGTTACAAAATTAATAAATCCATTTAAAGGTACCAGTACCTTTTACATTATCACATTTATGGAACTGTTCTCTTACATCTCAAAGATCTGTGATATGATCATGAGTTAACACAAGGACACAGACAAATAAACCCTGGAACTGGAGCACATGCTGATGTGCTGACTCCCATTTCAGCAAGACACTGCAGGGGCACCAGTTTAAAGCATGTCAACAGCACTGGTTTCAGTGGGGTAAAACTTCAGTGCGCTCCCCAGTTCCTCACTGGTCAGGGCCTCGTTTTATGGGATTCCACTGACAATACAACAAACTACAACAGCTGGAAGCACACAGGGTGAGGTATCATATACCTTACACATATTTCTCCTGAAGGTGAACCAGAGCTGGTTGCCCATTGCCAGTTACTGAGTTAGCAGACAATGGAACCCTTCTTTCATTTTTATATACACCAACGTAAGAGCCTGTTGTCACATGGTGCTTTGAACATTATTTGGGATCAGCTACCTAAAAGGAACTGCACCAGTTTGTGTACCTGACATTTCATCTACCTAATCAAGCTGCAATGAAGAATGTTATACTCTTTACATATTGCTTGAGAAATGGTAATATTACACTGCTTAAACTTTTTTAAATCACTTGAGAACTGAAAGTTTTATATAACCATACAATCACTTTAAATTGGCAGGATAAATCTATGCAAGTGAAATATTGGCAAAATAATCAACATGAAAAAAATTAGAAGAATCATCAGCCAGCCAATATAAAAATTCTAAGCTGCTCTCTCCCTTCCTATATCCTCTATATCCTCTCCCAGAATAAAACTTAACAGAGGACAAAAGGGAATGATGTGACACTTCACCTTTGTTAATCCAGTTAGTAAAGCAGATGTAGGTTCAAGTACTTAATTCCACACAGCGCGAATAAATAGAAGTAAACAAAGAGGATGAGAATAACATTGTAGTTAAAGTACTGCAAAGAACCTTTGTTTCTGATTGAGCACCGTTCTTATATTATTATTATGAAACTCCCAAAGGCAAAAAAGAAAGGAAATATTGTTAGTGAGAAATGCTGTCAGACCAGATCACATGCAAACCTACAGAGGATGTTACAAAGTTGGACTGGGTAATTAAGGTTTTTTTCCTGCAAGTGTTAGAAAGCATCAGCACATTACAATTTTTGCTCTGCATACAACTAGAGCAAGATATTAGATCTATGTTTTCACTTCCCTCATCCTGAGAGACACACACACATACACACACACCCCCTCCTGAAGTAAAACACTGATGGTTTGGTTACAAAACTATATGCAGTACGTTTCTGAACACAGTTCCTTCAATTTAAGGCCATGTGTTCATTTAAAGACATTCTTATCAGTTACAAGCCTCCCCTTTAATTGCTTAAGATCCAATAGAAAAGCAAATATACAAATATCAGAAGTGCTGATCCTGAGATGAAGTATGGGAAATTGTGGTCCAGTTTGATCCTTATTCAAACTTCTGTTTCAATTTCTTCTGGAAGAGAGCTGGTAGGATGGAGAGGATGGCTAGAAACATGAGAACAAAAACAGAGTTCCAGGAAACAGCTTCCCCTGCTGTTGTGAGCTGGTACAGCGTTGTTCCTGCCTTAATGGCTACAAAAGATGGTGGTGCCACACCTGGAGCGGGGAAAGGATGAAAAAAACAACTTGTCAGGGTAAAAAAGCCACATAAATTAGTCATCCAACTTCTAACACCAAAAGTTAGAGATTTTGTCACCTTGTACTTTTTTCTAAGAGGGCTGTAAATACAGAATTCAAAGACAAAAAACCCTTATCAAAAGAACTGGTTTTACACCATTCTTAATGTTTTTTAAAACAAATTCAAACACAAGTCTAAGCAAATAATCTCTGCTCTTTAGACTCTGCAGATTGCAGGTTGTCTATTTACAAACTGATTTTATTTAAGTTCATAAAGGCAAAATATGGATTGTTTCCTAACCAGATTAAAAAGTGTTTGCAAAAATATGCCAATTAAAAAACCTAAAATGTTTAGCACTAATTATATTATTAATTGACTCCTCAGGAGACATGTTTTAATGGACAACATGGAGTGGGAAGCTGAGAAACAATGCTTCAGATTAACACCACATACATCCTCACACAACTATGCTGAGCCCAGAATAGGAGCATGTAATTGTTCACAAGTATTACAGTCATGGAGCAGAACAAAAAGTTACTAATAAAGTGTTCATACAATGTATGTTTCCTTTGGCAAGTAATTAAGCCTGGGCTCGTTACCTCTCATCCAGGACAGCAGAACAGTCCTGACTACTAAAGTCTTTTGATGCCATAAGCTCCACACATAGAAACAACATTCTTGTGGAATCTTGCAGCTATCTGGTAGGTGTGATCTCAGCTGAATAACACACACAGGAGAGGCCAGTCATGCCCCTTCTTCTGGCCACCCCAAACTGTGGCTCATGAGCACAATTCTTACCTAGGAAAGTGCCAATGAAAAACACTTTCAATGGCACATTGATTACAGGAGATGTTATATTGATAAACCAATTGGGAAGAAAAGGTGTTATTCTCAAAAATATTATGTAGTTAATGAGGTGTTCTCTGTGCCGTTCAACCTGCCAAAACAAAACAACAACAAAACAATTAATAAAAAAAATTCCTGCCTTGAAAATACAAAACGATTTTACTACTAGAGGTTTGTTTTGTACTACAGCTATCTTTTATATACGTTGACAAGTTGCAAACATAAAAAGCAGTTAAACAATGCATGAGGGAAAGAGTCACCAGGGAATCACCTGTAAATAGTACTCGAATGAGTCTGGAAATACCTGTCTGTGGCAGAGCACGGTGGTGATGTGTCTCAGTCACCCAACTCAAGCAGCAAGCGAGTCATTAGGGGCAGCAGCAGGCCTTACCCAACTTCAGCACAGCTCCCTCTGCCTAACTGCAGCCCAGCCAACCCAGCCAGCCTGTAACTCCATTCCTAAAGCTTGTGCAGGAACTAGCAATGAAGTTTGTTCCTCAACCCACTCTGTCCTAACTCACAACCCAACTGGAAACAGAGCTATATTCCTCGCTCAAAGCTTACTCAGGCCATGGCTCTAACTTCATCAGGTTCAGCTGTGCTGCCTGCAAAGCCTGTCTGCCCATATGTTCAAATGCCCAGCATTACCCAGGAGCAAGGACAACAGCTCCAACTCCAGTTACAGTTTTCCTTATATTCGCAGGTGTAGCCCAGCTCCTTACACTAGTGCTATAACAAGGCCTCTTCTCCTGCCAGCCTTGCTTTAGCAAATCAGCTCTTTTAAACAAGTAGTGTAACCTCAAACCAAGTTACCAGGATAGCAACTCATCCTCCACTTCTGGCCTATCCTGCCAGACCTTCACTAAGCTTAAACCCAAACCCAGTCATCTGGCCCCAAACAGTGGAAATCAAACCTGGTCTGATTGCAATTCCATCAGAAATCTCCCATAGCAACTCACCACAGTCACAACCCTGGTTTTCAGCTTTAGCTAAATTTAGATTTAACTGTAACACCAAAATCAGGAGACCTGCTATTGTTCAGTAATAACACTGTGAGGTTTTTAAATGTTATTGAAGGACAAATATTTAAATATTAATGCTGCATATAAAATGGCATAGCCCTCAATATGCAAGGATGATACAGTCCTATTAACCTGGAAACAGTGAGATATGAGCTGCACATGTAATTTAAAATCATATTCACTTCTACTAATGGAAATAGGAACCATTTGCTACTCAGAGTGGCCTCAAGATTATACTGCAATATAATCTTGATATTATAATTCTGAAACATTAAGATATACTTGGGTCAAGAGTCAAAACACTATTGTATTATTTATGGAGGTCAATTGAGGCAGACAGAGCTCCATATCTTATCTAATGAGGACAAGTTTAAAGTACTCTTATGTGATTCAAAAAATCCTGAACAGAGTACAATAGTAAGTTGTGCTTCATGCTTGCAGAAAAAAAAAAGAATTTGTCTGAACGTGTTTCAGAGTATCAAAGAAAGAGACAAAAGGTCAAGTACAAATCACACACTGGTTTTGTATTTCAAAACCTTTAGCTTCCTCTCACAATTAAGGCTTGCTGAAAATAATGTTACCAGATACTGTAACAGAAAGTTTCTAAATGCTCCAGCTACAATAACATCTTCAAATTAAGGTTTTGCAATCAGACATACAGCTACAGGTTCTCCTGCCCTACAAAAACACAAGCCCATCTTTCATTAGTCCTGATGGTTAGAGCAATTACTTGGCACTACCTAAAAGTGGACAGGTTTCCTATTGACACTGGCTAAAACAGAGGGTGGTCAGTTAAAAACTCTTCCTAGGCAAGAACAACTTTCTTATGGGAAATACCATAAAATCAGGAATACTCCCCACTGTTTAAAAACACACAGAGAGAGTAACTACATGCTCTCAGAGTGGTGTCAAAATCCCTTCTTTATTACTAGATACACGTGCACAAGCCCTCCTCGATTTCCATGCTATTCCACTATACAGTTTGTATCAAACTCCAGCACCTCTAGAAGTCTTACCTGTTCTGACCATTTCACTGCTTTTTCTGTTAAGTATCTGTACACAACAGGACGTCCCACTAGGTATGAAAGCATATAGCAAAATGAAGCTCCAAGTCCTGAGCACTGAAAAAAAAAAAGACAAAAAATGAGCAGAAACTCTAATTAATCTCAGCCTTGTATCCCTATTAACTACACCAGGGGGCTAGAGCCTGTTTCCATGCAGCCCTCCATCAGTATGCACATGTTCCCTAAGAATGCTGTTGACCCAAGACAGTTCCCTTATTTCCAAAGGCATTTAGATCAATCTTAACATTCCAAGTAGACAACTTTGATTATCAGTTTACACTGAGTGCTTCTGCAATTTTAAGATTTTGAACAGTAAAAGCTTTGCAAATAAGGGGCACAATTGCATTAAAGAGATTCAAACTTGAAAAATCAGCCACATGGTCCTCCCTACCTATTCAATCACTCAATCTCAGTACTAAAGCACATTACAACTGCACCTTTTTTTGAAGCTTGTCAGCAACATACATTTCAAATCTTAAATTAAGCTTCTTGCACATTTAAGCCATTTAAATTTTAAAACCAGATGCATTTCGCAGTGTGATAATAAAACCACAATAATTGTGTTCTGAAATTACAACTGGGTTCTGGCAAATGCTAAACAAATTTAGAGTAGAGGAAACTCTGGCTGATTCACACTCGAATGCCTTGGTTATTAAGAAAACTTGGAAAAACAGCAGTGTTTTAGATCCTCACCCCATGCTACAGTGAATTTTGTGGGTAACACCGTTCTCACAGCAGAGCTAAATGAGAACTCATCTGTTCACCAGAAACTGAAGCATATCCCTGTTTCACTCAGATTCTGATGGTTTCCAACAGGAAGCTGCTCACATGCTTGGCTGTATTCCAAAGAGATAGAAATACATGCCCTCACAAGCTATCTTCCATACTTACCAGACAAACAAGAAATAAGGCCAGCGGAAAGGGATAAAGAAACCCTGACAGGATACTGAGGAATATAGACCCAGGAATAGCAAATGTTTGCAAGCTGGATGCATCTTAGTCAAGGAGAAAAACATTTTTAAAAAGCTACCCACTTCTTAGTTTTACAAGCAGTCAAGGTACATGTTACAATTTTGATAAATAAGCACAGCCTTCAAGATCCTTACTTCAACATACATTTGTGGAGTAGCACAAGAAGCTCAAGCACAGAGCAACAAGGGGTAGATACATCATTATGTAAACAAAAAATAAGTCACTACATAAAAGCTGACTATATTTTTCTCTCCATCCGTGCTACAACTGACACTGGGGATTTAGTGGGACTTCCAGGAAACAGATTCTTCTGATTTTACATCGCTGACTACAGATAGGCAGTTTCAGATAGTCACTCTGAGAAGTCACAGGACTGTCCAAGCCCATAACTACAAGTTTCATGGAAGACTGAAATGTATGAAGGCAGCTGCTTCCTTACAGGTAGGCATGGTGTACATGATCACTAATTTCAGTCAGCAGTTTTCAAAAAGGCAACAATTCAGTTTCTGCAGTATAAACAAATAGGCTGTGGAGCTTAAGGCTTGCTACTTGACACTTGAGACTAACAGGTATTGCCCACTTCGGATAGAAAAGTTAAAGCAAAAAAAAAATCTGCACACTACTTTATCTGAGTTGAATTGACCCAAATATTAAAAAGCCAAATAATCTTCCTAAGTCCATTACAACCAGTACAGCTTCTGCTAAGGAAGTGTCAAGGTTTGGAGATAACAGGAACACGCCTGTCAATGGATCACAGTCTACTGCTGAGACAGTGCATGTCGTCACATCAGCTGCTACAGTAGCCCAATAAACAGCCAATTCTATTCTACTTCTTGTTAATATATAAGGTAACATTTTAATTTTCTTCCTAAACCTATTATTGGTGAAATACACTTTAAAAGAATAAGACAAAGGATGGCACATTCAGTGCTGACTTTTCTGGGTTATGAAAGCCTTCCGCATGAAAACTGTGAAACAAACCTCCTATACAGCTTTTAAGTTATTAACCTTTAGTTAAGTGTTCCAGTTAAGAGTGTGTTTAATGATTAATTAATATATGCAACACTCAGGAAAAAGAAGTTGACACAGAACACAGGTAGCCTTTGTGTCCCCCTGGACAGAAGGTACTTCAGAAATCCAGCTCCCTCTAAAAGGAAACAGAGATTTGGTTTTCTGAACGTGGGTACTGCAGAGATGAAAGACAGCTCAAAGCACTTTCCTTCGAAATTCAGTTTGCAATTTATAAAGTTAGCATAGCACTAAAGTGAGACCAAGCCTAATACCACAGATAAAAATACTGTCCATAATAGACACAGTAAAGGTGAAACTGCATCCCCAACAGCATTTACATATATGCATACATCAATGTCTGTCTACACAACCCTTATAGTCCTAAAAATATATTGGAACAATCAATAAAAGTTTTTAAGTTCAAAGATTTTAAAATATTTGTGTCTATTCATAAACACTCCCAGGTACATTCAACTTTTTCATCCATGATCAAGAACTTATAAATTTGTATTTTTCATTCAATGTTTCAGAGAAGTATGGCTGCATGAAAACTGCCCTTTATGTCAGAAAAAGGATACAAAACATATGTGGCAAAGTAAGCCACTAATACTTGAACATAAAACGTGTCCTTATATTTGGACAGGACTTTTCCCAAGGCCTTTGCATCATCCATATCTCTAGGAACCTTTATACATTCTCTTTCTTCTCTGGAGAGAAAAAAAAAAAAAGCAGGAATGATGGAAATATAATCAAACAGTATAGTACAATTACTTGTTGAATACAGAGCTAATTAGATACACTACATCACTAAACTACAGCCTCAGCAAACAAACCACTATTATTGCTGTGATAATGTTCTCAGATGAACACTTATTACTTACAGTTCGGTTTATATTAGAAAATCCCCAATTTTAGATATTTGCAACCCTTTTTTTTTTAATTCAGTACAATCATCTGCTTCTTTTCTAGGATTTTTCTTACCAAGTACTGATCAAAAAGAAATAATTATGCAAACCAAACTTTGGCAACTGAAAGCACTCAACATATCAGCCAAAACCAAACACAGCTGCCTCAGTGCTGGGGTCACAACATTTGAAGTGCAGCAAGAGAGGTAGAACTTCACCTCACAAATAAATAAAGCTTTCAGGGCAAAATCTCGTGTCACACCTTAACCCTGGGCAGCACAGCTGAGTGTCTTCGCTCCCTCCATATCAGACTTAAGGACTGGGCTGTTGCAAACTGAATTTGTTGAGCAACTTAATCAGACATAAAATTAACTACTAAAGGGGAAAAGAAAGTTGTCAGGCAAGCAGGCTTCCATCCTGTCAACCTGCCTACCTTTCCAACACAAGTAGTAGATGACATAAAAGGAGGAAAAGAGAAGGTGAAGCTTAGCTAAGAAGGATTTCCCCTTTTGGTGCCAGCCTCCAGTTTTACCAGTGTACAAGGAATTTTAAAGTGATCCCAGCCCTAAGCAAGCATGTTCTGGCTCTCAGCTGAAGAAGGTTAAGAACACAGTCAATTAACACTGCTAACGTGATGGGGTAACACTTCAAAACACGGTATCACAACCGTGCAACAGAATCCCAGGTCAGGTACAACTCTCCTTACACAGATCCTACTGGTCAGTATTTCAGTATTAAGCTCTGTATCCTGACAGTCGAAGTTATAAACTCTAATTTATTTTAGGTTATGTCTATAATTAACCCATGTGAGTAAAATTCACTTAACTGCATGCAGGCTTCTCTAAAATTTGATACTGAAAATCAAACGCATTAAGAAATTACTATTTCCTAACATACTTACTCACTAAGTTGTGGGAAATTTTTATATACCAGGAACATAAGGAAAGCAGCTGATAAGAATATGGAGACCAAAATAAGAAGTGATGTCCGAGCTGATCCACCTTCTGCGAGAGCTTTCCCTGAAATGAAACATAAAACAAAGTAAGAAAAAAACCCCAAGACTACCAAAATAAAGCAACAAAAAGCAGTCCCTCACATCTTACAAGAGGTTTCAAACTTACACTTGAAGGGAATATTAAAAGTAATCCCTCTGTGGGCATAATCTTCCCACAAATGCTTTCGGTAACATACATAGCTCACATTCCCTGAAAGCTTTCAAACAAATTTGCAGTTCTTATGCTGGCAAACATCCCATAGAAGTCAACTTCTGTGATCCATAATAATTTAAGCATCAATTAATAAATACATTTCTAAAGAGAAAAACAGAGCAAAACTACATAAGCCATACATATTTTTTCCTTTTTGCCAGAAATCTCCTGCCAGTCTAATTAAGTAGAGATTTAACTTGAAGTTAATTTGCAGTATGTGCAACACAACTTTGAAACCTGCTCATTAACAGATTTGGGTGTTTTTTTCCCCTGCAATGAAAGGCTACCAAGCACAGCCACTGGCCAGTTAGGTGATACTCATCAGGAAGAAACATATAAACACACACACAACAAACTGCAATTTAGAGATTACAGTTCCCAGACTTGGGAATTACACAGAAAAGGACTTCCCTTGAATATGTCTGTATAAATTTTTATTAGCCTTTAAATCTTGTGTAAGGGAAGCAATGGGAGTACAGTAAGTGACACAATTACATTTTAGTCCTGTACTTTAGATTTTTATTAAAATGACCACATATGTGCAATACACTGTTTAAAACAAATGCAGCTATACATATGAAGAACTTTAAACTGAAATAAACATTAAGAACCCTCTGGACCCAGGCTAGGGTGTGTATGCGTGTGGGTATTAAAAAACTGTCTCCTCGGGCACTTTGAAGCTTGCACAGCTTCGCACCGAGGGTCACCTGAACAGCACACAAAGAGCCAAAGCTGTTTTTCCTCACTGGCACGACCACAGTGCCAACACACAACACTCAAACGGGTCACGCTGACACCTCGCTGTTGTGAAATGCAGAAAGAGGATGACGAAACCCACAGAGCCGGCTGGGCGAGCTGGCAATTGTATGGGCCTTAAGGTTTTTTAGGTTTGAGGTCAGCACAACCCTGCAGGTGCGCGCTGGGTCAGTGCGATCCCACAGGTGTGCGCCGGGTCAGCCGAGGCCAAAGGCACCATCCGTGACCCACGTTCACAGAATCCCAGAACGGGTCAGACTGGAAGGGACCACAGTGGTCCGACCTCCCTGCTCAGGCAGGGTCATCCCCGAGCACATGGCACAGGGTGGCGTCCAGAGAGCTCTTGAGCATCTCCAGCAAGGGAGACTCCACAGCCCATCTGCGCAGCCTGTTCCAGTGCGCTGCGACCCTGGTTATTCTGACACGACCTTCTCCAAGGAGCGAAATAAATAAATAAATAAATAAATAGATAGATAAATAAATAAGCAACTTGGCGAAAAAAGGAAAACAGAGCCAAGTGTGCTTTCTGCCACTTCCACTTTCTGCACTTCAGCCGTGCTGGTTGTGGAATAACACACACACACAAGCCCACGCGTGTTCCCTCACGCAGGGTAGGAGGCAAAGGGGCTGGTGCCCCATCCCAGCACCCGCGGGGCGGGAGCCGCCTCACGCCCCAGGCTCCGTGAGGGGCCGCGCCCGCCCTCCCGCTCCACAGCCTGCGCGGGACGGGGCCGGTGCCCGGGCACCGACGGGCACCGAGAGCCGCACCGGGGCCCGGGCCCGTCCCCCTCCCGCGGCCAGGGCGAGGTCACCGCCGCTCCCGCCGCCCCGAGCCCCCGGCACCTTCCAGAAGCTGCCGCTGGTGCCTGGCGCTCTCCGCCGCCTGGCAAGGCCCGCGCTCCGCCGCCCTCCGCTGCGCCATGGCTCCGCGACACCCCGCGGCCCGGCGAGTCAGCGCCGGGGCAGGCCTCGGCGGCACCGGGAGCCGCGGCGAGCAGGAGGCGGGACCGGCCGCACCGTGAGCCGCGGGCAGGAGGAGCAGCAGGAGGCGGGACGGGACCGGCCGCTCCTCCTCTTCTCTCCTCTCCTCTTCTCTCCTCTCCTCACCCCACCGGGTCGCGGCCGCGCTCCCGCCCCCGCCGCCGCACGGCGCATGCGCTTCTCTCGGGGCATTACGGCTTTGCTGTGATATACGGGAGCACGTGTTGGGCTTCACGTCCTTGAAATGCGGTGGCGGCTTAGTGGCGGTAATTACGGTACCTCTGCTTTGTGGGCGTGCCCGTGTGGGTATATACGGTAAGTGCGCTCAATAGTTGTAAATACGGTGCGGGCAGCTCGGGGTGCACGTAAATCCCATAAATCACAGAATCAATGAGGATGGAAAACGCCTCTGAGATCATCGAGTCCAACCTATGACTGATCACCATCCTGTCAACTACACTATGGCACTAAGTGCCACGTCCAGTCTTTCCTTAAACGCCTCCAGGGATGGTGACTCCACCGCCTCCCCTGAGCAGCCCGTTCCAATGTCTGACTACCCTTTCTGTGAAGAAATTCCTCCTGATGTCCAACATAAACCTCCCGTGACACAGCTGGAGGTTATGTCCTCTCATCCTGTCACCAGCTGCCTGGTAGAAGAGGCCGATCCAAACCTGGCTACAACCTGCTTTCGGGGGTTCGTATAGAGCAAAAAGGTCTCCCCTCAGCCTCCTTTACTCCCGGCTAAACGCCCCCGGCTCGCTCAGCCGCTCCTCGCAGGACGTGTGCTCCAGACCCGTCACCAGCTCTCTCGCCCTGCTCTGGACTCTCTCCAGCGCCGGCCGTGCCAGAGGGCATCGGGATAAAATCCGTCTGGGAGCTTGTTTTCCCTCGGTAACGCGTTTACATCCGCGAAGGGGAGTTGGAGCTCCCGTCAGGGAGCGGGAAGCGGGAGCCTCTTTTAAAGAAAGCTTCTTTTCTGTCAAGAAGGAAAACTCCAGCAGCCCCAGCATTTTCCTCACGTCGCTTCCTGTCAGTAAGAAGGTTTGAAATCCCGCAGCAAAGCCAGAGGGTTGTTTTCCAGTGTTTACAGATTCCTTGGCGTTCAGGCCGAACTTGGCCTCGAAGCACCTCTTCCTCGTGCAATCTTCTGGCAGCTGGAGATCCCTGGACCTTCCAGCTCCCCGGCCAGCACGGAGTGTCACAGGAGCAGCTCTCCAGGCAGAGCGCTGGAACTGTGCGGACAGCACACATTGCGCAAGGCTCTGGGAAGGCGCGTTGGCTGAGGCACGCTGTGTCACCCTCTCCTTCCTTTTCCAGCTCTGTCCGCTTATAAATCTCCAGCCCTTCCACAAAGTCTTCTTCTGGAAGGAAAACTCTCCTGTTAGAGCTGGACACTCAGATTTAACTTCAGCCTCCTTTATCTGGTTCTCCATCTGCAACTACCTTTATACCGTGACTAAACATCTCTCTTAAAATTTCTCGTACAGGATACAACAGATAAGTAATTTCACAGCGGTAATATTTACAGATTGTATTCCCTGACATCACAAATCGTTTCAAAGCAGTGAGGAAGATGCAGTTCAGACCTCAGCAGACCTCTTAAAAGCGTTGCTTTATTACTACATGTACAAAACCCACTGGTTTTACAGTGCAAGTTTCTACAGGAAGTTGATGATTCATTTGAGATCTAAATAGTCTAATATGCTATTACACAAGTACAGCCCCTGCCAAATGCAGTGGGAGGAAATAATCCAAACTATGAATTGTGATCAGATTATACATAAAGCTTCAACACATGAGCTTTTTTTTCCATGTGAAGCTTTAATTTACTCAGAATTTCTAATATTTAGAATGAAAATATTTCAATAATTTCATGTAATTTCACTCCTTTAATATTTGTAACTGATATTTCAGGAATGCTAGTGCCCTGAAAAGCCAGTCAAGTCTATGAACTTGCTGCTCTGGGCACTGGTGCCAGATGACAGAATCCTTTGTTTTTTCAAACCCTTTCAGTAGAAAATTGTACATACTAGCAAGATGGGAATTGCTGACACGGAAGAAAATAACAGTGTTAGTATACGTCTCATTAAAAATAGAGAAGATAACTCTAATCAGCTGACTGTTAGAGAGCTCTAGCTCTCTGAATTGCTGCCAGAGTGAAATTTAAGGATTCATTAACTAGATCACTTAAAAGTTGAAAAGTACTCCAGAAACTTTGTTAGACTAGACCATCAGCAGACCCCTAGAACGTTCTTTGCTGTTCTTGGTTCCCCTTGCTGGGTAGGTACTGCTGTCATTAATCTCTTGGCTGTTTCACTAAACTTTGAAACTGTCAGTGGTGTTTAGTATCTGCTGACAATTTGAATACTCCCCTCCAAAGATGTCCACACCTAACAGATATCAGCAGAACGTCTGCATTCATTCAGGAAAAGAAAGGGACGTGTCTGAGGAATGTTCCTTAGAACTTGCTCTGTAAATAAAATAACTCATGAACTCCATTTAAAAGCTTAACTTGGATTCATTTACTGGAAAGAAAGCAAAGAATGAAAAGTATCGCTGTAGGCCACATCCCTTATGTGTTCAGGGGAGGAAGTGTTTTGGTAACAGGAACTCGGTGAGTATCAAGGCAACTTTTGACGCGTGGTTGAGATCAGCACTGCTGGAAACAGCTTCACTCCACAGCCTACTGGGAGCGATAGCTGTGGACTGAAAACAGATTTACTCCCATCATGTATGAAGTGTGCCCTATACATAATGTATAACTTAAGAAACAACTTAAAACCTCCCCTGTATTTGTGGTCTCTTTCTAAGCCCTTTCTAACAGGAAACATGTGCTGCACAGTGCTCTGTTCAGCAGAGAAATGAGAGAAGTGCTCCAGACCTCAGCTGGAGTTTGCTTTACCAGTGGGAGCAGCACTTTCTGTACTTAGAGGCTGGAGACTGAGTGAGGCAAGTGTCCACAAGCTTTACATGAAATGTTTTTTGGAAAATATACTTTAAGCTCAGAAGATTACTTCTTTCAAATTATCTGTGAACAAAACAAAAACCTTTTTTGACCTGCTGGAAAGTAACAAAATATATTGACAACTATCAGGGCAGCAGCTAAGTGGTCACCTAGATGAAGTCACTTCCTACTGTGGGTGGTTGGATGTAATGATTTATTTTTGTCAGACTGAAAGAATTGTCTTCCCACATCACAAAAACTTGTATTTGCTTCTTTTCTAAATCACGCCTAGATGGACTGATAGAGCTCATGTCACATGGCTGAGTCACTGACATTGCCTGATGAGGCTTTGTAGACTGAGTCATGGTAATTGTCAGCAAGAGGAAGGAGGTAGAGAGATTGAGTGATCCTACCCCTGAGAGCTTGTAGCTGAAAATGATAAAAAATAAGAGTAAATCAGCAAGTAAATCTTATATATAATTTCTTGAGTAGAAGTGTAGATTTAGAACCCTTTTCTCCTGCCTTCCCCTATTACTGTCTTATCTCTGACCACCTCAAAGCAACCTGCGTTGTTTTAACATTTTTATTTTGTATCCATTTGGCAAGAAATGACCCCATTTTGAGTCCATCATGGCTCAGCAATGGTGTTGAGTTGTCTCTCAGTTCAGGTGCTGGGTGTCTCATGCTGAGGTGACAGTGGTTTCTCAAACACAATAGTAATGCCAATAACTCCAGAGGACATTGCTTGAAGCAGTTCAGGAGGGAGGGTAGCCAGAGGCCTTGCTCTTGGAGCACAGCTGTGAAATTAGTTTGGTTGTGTGGATGCAATGTTCGTATACAAACAAGCTTTAACAGAGTTGTGAGCTTTTGGAAGAGTCAGCTTCTCAGTTCCCTAAGTATGGCTTTGCTGGAGTACAATTAAAAATGCTCGAGCACTGTGTAAACTAAGCTATACCTGTCAGAAATTAAACCTCGAACATTAATTGTCATTCTAACTAAATTCTAATTTAAACCAAATAAACCTGTGTACTTTGCAAGGAAGGGGGTTTGTGTGTTTTAATGAGCTCATACTTTCATTAGTTACAATGAAGAAATTGAGGATGGAACTGGAGAATAACCATCTGCACAGAAAACAACTTAGGACGGAATGCAAATGCACTGATTAAAATTAATGGAAAAATGTCAACAAGTGAGATAAACAGAAATAAGCACCTATTTGTAGCTGGATAGCCCTGTTTGTGTCAATGAAGGATTAGAAATTTCTTGGAGCCCGAAAAAGTGTTAATGAAAGCTTTTATTTATTAAAGTCAGTGCTCAAGGACAAAAGCTAAAAAATAATTAAACAGAAAGTGAGAGCAAAACTTGTAAGCATTAAAAGGAATTGAATCTGAGGTCAGGAATATAAGTATTCAGATTTGTTTCTCTCCTGTTTGGTTTTTTTTGTAGAAGGCATGTTTCTTAACTGCTATTGTCGATTTTACGTACAGTTGTACAGTTTGGGTACATACTGCACATATGTACACACAATACACTGTACGCAGATGTACAAATGCACATTTTAAATAGCATGCACCTACTTTAATTACTGCTTAATTAATAAGAAACACAATGAAATAGGTAGCCATAATGTTTGTGTTCCAAAAGGTAAAAATAAGAGCTAGATTCTCAGTTCTGATGCAGCCCTTGTTCCTAATTAATAGTAAATAAATCACCTTAAATAGCCAGCTCCTTTCTTTTTTTTTTTTTTTTCCCTATTGCATGTGCTAATGGTGTGCATGAAATAGGAAAGAAACTTTTCTGGTTAGTCTGCTCGTATCCTATGTTTGACTGCAAAAAGTCAGGAATTAAAGGTTATTTTGTCTTCCTGCAATTTAAGAATGAAACATACACTGTAATAAGCTTATGGCATCCCAACTAAGGATCATTAAAGCTCCGTCCTGTTCCTTAAATGTAGTTTCAACCTTCAGAGGCCTTACTTCTGACTCTTTTTTTTTTTTTCCCAGTCTTGGAAAGCACTTTCTCTAAAAAGTCAAAGCTCTTATTAAAAATACCCATAAAAGAGGAAATTCTCATCACAGTACAGGGAATCTCAGGGAAGCCAAAATATTTCCAAAGCAAGAAAATATTCCTGGCACCTTATTCTTGCTCAGTGTCTCCTTCAAATCTCTCAGCAGGCACCTGTGGAGCACAGCAGAGCCCACACAGAACGGAGCAGAGAGTGGTCAGGGAAGCCAAACTTGGACAGATAAAAGGAGAGGAGAGTGAGATGTGGAGCTGCAAGGAGAGTCCTTGCTTGACTCAAAAGGAAGGACCCAGCCATGCAGCGCTTCTCTGCAGCTGAGGTATTTATAAGCTGGGATTTATTGCTTGTGGTAACTACCACAGTTGTAAATTTCTGTGTAGGGAACGCACAGGCCCTGATTCCGGGATACACCCATTAGTCATGATTCATATTTAATACTAGGGTAGGATTAAATGTAATGATGCAATTTATACCCTGTCTGCAGCTGAGTTTATACTAACATAGCTGAAAATTCAAATATTCCTTCTTAGGAGGGATATGTTCCTTCAAGGATTTCTTTTAATTTATGGCAATGAGGTAGCTGGACATACCTGTTTGCAGAGCAAAAGCTCCCCAAATCTGTGTTATTCCATGCTGATAAAAACACTGCCTTTAATCTGTTCCAAGACCCATTTTAACTTCTCTTTAGATGCCGTTACAGATTCTGCCTCTACCAATGTGGACTTGATGTTTCTGCTCAGTTAAACCAAGGCTTAGGATATATATCGGGGTGTTGGCAGAAGTTTCTGTCTTTTGATTCTCATTCTTGGGCACATAAATTCAAGAGGGAGGGAGCGAATAGTGAAGCTGAGCAACTTGTTCTGTGCAGTCTCGATCCCATCATTTACTGTCACGTTTCTGTGGGCCATGTCACTGTTCCTGACGTAACCACCTCGCAGTATCCACACAGGTAGGCCCATAATGTGCCTTACCTGGAAATCTCAGGGTTTATGCGAAGGTAATGCACAAACATTGTTGGTCTGGACAGCCAGTTTCAGATCACCTCCCAGTGTTTATCACATGCTGGGGGGTGTATCTTTGATAGTGTCTAATCTGCTGCAGTAATGACAGGAATTAATGCTGCAGAGTGCAATCAAGACTTTTTTAACCTCCTTTTTCCACTGTCCTCAAAAAGGCCTAAGTGGAACCACCCGCTGGAACTCGGCAGGACCTGAATGATCTCCTCTTAATGCCAGGTTCTTAAAAGGTACATAAGGGGTCAGATCTTTGTAACTGTCAATTGATATTTCCTTTCTTCATTTTGTTTGCTGACTGTGAGTAAGCTAAGCAGGTTGCACAGTCATAAAGAAAGCTTCCTTTTATTCTAATTTGCCCTGATTTGAGGTCCTAACTCTGTCCCCTAATGCAAAGGAAAAAGCTAGAGAAGAATACGTGCTTATAAAAAAATAACTGAAAGTAATAAGATACAAGTAGACACTGGGAAAGGTTAAAAATCAAAACTTACTGAGATCTGAACAGTTCAGCTTCCACAGTTCAGCTGTTTATTCTACAGCTCTTGGAATGTGGCCTTTACACAACACACCACTTGGTTACCTGAACTGGGTTTTCAGCAGCTTTTCAGAAATGCTGACTTCTGACCTCAGGTTCTCTGAAATTCAGGCTCAGAATGTCTCAGTGTTGCACTGGGTCACGTGACACTGTGTTCCTAGCATTTTCTGTTCTGGGAATACACTTCTCTCTTACCTACATAAGCTGGTAAACAACGTTACATCACACCAGGGGAACACGGTTCTGCCCCGATGTCAGGAGCAGCCGGTTTCATATGACACAAGGCCTTAGACAACAATTTGGGTAGTGCTCCCAATGACAGGGCACTGGTTTAATCACCCTCCTTCCATGTGTACATGTGTGGATTGAGGGAAGAGTATGTAGTTAGTTGTGAGCGTTGGTGTCAGAACAATATACAAGGGGATCACAAAGGGCTGCAAGTAAAGGCAGTGCCCCTGCTCAGGAGAGGAAGTCAGTGTGTCAGAAAGCACTGCAGGTGAACAATGTGGTCAGGCTGATTTCTGCAGTTTTCCTCAATTTGCGCTGGAAATCTGAATGAAGAATTTCAAAATTAAATGCACCTTACTTTTCAGAATTAATAACTTCCAGATTGAGATAGCCTAGGCAGAAGTTACAGCTGTCAATGAGCTGCAGGCAGAGACTGCAGGATGCTTGATCCTTTGCTTTATTTCCAGTTCAGGGATCCCAGAGGATCTGATGAGAGAGATCAGAGTTTCTACTTTGATTGGAAAATTTCTCTCTCTTAGAGGAGGATGAGATGAAAAAACTGGTGGTCTTTGGAAGTGGAAACCAAAGATTTGTGAAAAAATTACATGGTAGTTAGATGCTTGATTCAGAAAGAAAATGTGGAAAAACAATTCTGGTAGGGAAAGTACCTGTGCACAGGTAATATGGGAGTGTAAAACAGGTTGTGGAAGAAAGAAGGATAAGGAAAAGAAGGAAAACTCACTAATACTTTAATAAAAAAAAAAAGGGCCAAAAAAAAGGGCAAAACTTCCAGTGAAAAAGTTTAGAACTTCTAATTTCCCATATTGTAAGGAGTTCCTGCAACCTTCAAATAAATTGCATGAATTGCATTGGAGATCAGAACGGAAAACGTTACTAGGGGGATTTTCTTCTCCTGTTACGATGTGTTTCACAACTCACAATTTAAGAATGCATGGTTTTATCAGAATACCTGCAAAAGTCATGCCATATCTTCTCCTAGATTGCTCTTTCCATGAGATACAAAATGTCTGAGTGAGAGTGCCCAGTGTTTCTCCTGATCTGGCCTCTAAGGTCTGCATTCTTGCAGAAAATAACCATAATGAGTGGGCCAATAAACAATCCACAAGGAACAAACCTTTCACCCTTGCCATATGCAACCACACCCATAGTTAGTTTTTATGAAATACATTAGTGTCACCCTTAACCCAGTCGTCTGCAATGGAAAATAATTAAAATTCAGAGCATCAAAAGGGTCAAAATGTGTTTCATTCAAGCATTTTGGAAAAGCTGCCAGCATTCTGAGAAATTAATTGCTGTATGTGTATTCCTATGGGAAATTATTGTATTAATTGAAAAAGCTATAAATTGACTGATAGCACTTACTATCATAATAAATGAGCATCACAGAGTCAGTTGTTAATCAGATTAGAGATTAAATGGGGACGGTCTGATAAAGATAGACTGTTTTCACCTAAGGCAGTTCTGTAAAGGAAGCCTCTTTATTTCAATCTTGAACATTATGCACCCAGTCCTAGACAAGTTTCCTGTCAAACAGCCTGTCTGAATGCAGAAATCCAGATCTGCAAGTGTCTATGATAAAGAAATTCAACACGTGTTTTCTACTGCACACAATACATGTTCCTTTTTGCCTGTGGACAGGCCACAGGATCAGCTTTTTGGCCCACCTCCTGCAACAAACGGGCTAAAACCAGTGACTGCAGAAAAGAAATGTCAGGTGCTTGTGTGAGACATTATTAATTAATATCATGTAATAATTTCTGAATGAGCAGGGCTAGCACAGAGAAAATAAAAGGAATCCACAGGAAGACTGATAAGTGGTTTTATCAGAACTACAAAAAGCTGGTATGCCATTATTCTGTAGAAATCCTTATTGTAGCTGAGCCAGCATGTTTGCTTTTTTGTGTGGAGTTACTTACTGTACTGGTGATACAATATCATGCAAATACTTTAATAAACGTCGACCTTGATTTAGCTGTAGCATTTCATTATTTTATCTTGTCAACGCAGCAGAAACATGAATGAAAATTCATTTCACATTCTGAAGTGAAGAATCCTGCTCAGGAAAAGCCAGGAGTGGAACAGCAGGATGCTGGCAAGCAGGAACCAAGGTATGAGGAGCGCCCAGAGGAAGCTGGCACAGCTCCTTGTTATCCTGAGCACACAATGTTGTCCTGCATTGCATCATTCGCGTGCTTTCAAAAAGTGAAATGAGGGGCAAGTGTTTTCCACCTTGATACTTCACAAAACACATATATTTCTTTAGCAATTTACACACAGGTCAGACTGAGTCCTATGTTCACTCTTCCTCAGCATTATGACTGCTTTTGTTAAATTCGAAAATACTAGTATTTAAAACAATATAACCAAATAGAAAACATATTAATCCCATTTGTACTGCAATACTGAATTGTAAAGACTTGGAAAGGATAAACACTGTAAGTCACTTAATAAAGGTGCTAATCAGATAATATCTAAAATGCAAGGAAAGGAAGAAAATTAAAATAATTTGGTCTTAAAAAATGCATTTTTAATACACTCAAATTCTGATATTTATCTTGGCTTTATCTAGGAAGTCTCCACTTTTTCAAACTATTTTTTTTTATTTTTGACTCTTTTAACATAAGTAGCTATATCAGTCTTATGATCTATAGAGCTATTTCTATTAGCAAAGTAATTTTGTGAAGGAGTAAGGTACTTTTATGAAATGTTATGTATTTTAAAAATATGTATGACAAGTTATGATTCACTTAGTGTATCAGGAGTCAAACAGAAAGGCTTTTAGTACTTGTAAGTAAATGTTCCAGCTTATTTGCTCCACACAGACTCTGTATCTCATCTGTTTTTCTCCCAGTAAGCTGTGAGCATTTCCCTGCCTTCCCCTTTGATGCCTTTATTATGCTTCCTCTGCAGCAGACAGAGAATTCACCCAGCAACAGTCAGTCTGCTCTGTTTGCAGCCCTACCCAAGAAACTCACTTGGCCATCTAGCTCTGAATCTCCACCTGCCCTCTTCTTCTGCTTCTAACGCAGTTCTGATCATTTCAGGTATATGCTCCGTAAAGCAACAAAACTGGTTTTACGTTTTTCCTGCATAAAAGACTCCTTTTCTATCCACCTGCTTCCCTGTATTATGCAGAAATCTGGTAACTTTACTCTCCATATACTTTGCTTTTCTAAAAGAAAAAATGTTTACATCTCAAATGGGAAAGGGAGTAGAGACAATGTGCCTAATTGCCTGGCCTAAATTTTAATCTTGAAATTTTGGCATAGAATGGATTTTAGGGATATCTGTTTAGCTGTCCTCTTGAACTTGCTATTTGTGAAAATCAAACAGGAAAGTTTTAAAAGGTTCCATTTAGTCTTCTATCTAAAGATAAACTATTATTCATTGAGTTAATTTACTGGTACACATAACTCTCTTCTCAAGTTTAGAAAGGACAGAGCGAAAGGTAGGTTGGAAAAGCTGAAAAAGTATGAAAAAAGAGTAATGGGCCATGACAGCAAAAACAAAATGGATTTTCTTTTTTATAATAAATCACAAATGTGCAATTAAAACTGTGGTCTTAATCCTGGAAATAGGATATGATTATAAAGATTAAAATTTTTCTAAACAGGATTAACGTGAACTCTCTGTCTTACTAAATAGAATGAAATATTACAGTTTGATAAATAGAATGAAATATTATAGTCTAATAATTGTACATATAGCTTGCATAAACCTCTCTTGCACACATACTTAATTATACCACTAAAGTTATAGCTTAAATATGCTTTTTTAGTCTTTGGAACTTTCAGAACATTTTGCCTGTTCCCCAACTTGAACATTTCCACAACTATTTCTGGACAATTTCAGTTTACTGCTGCATCTTTGCTGTAAAAACTGCATTAGAAATCTTCTGTTTTAAAAATCAGCATCTGCTTGAACACTAAGTCATGAATGCACATTCCTTGTACTTAAATTTTCTATAACTTTGCTTCCTCAGAATGTAAAGTCAGCATTACATTTGATTCACAGGTGTCCATTTTAGGAACAATCATAAATATGATGAGCTTGGGGTCCTTCTGGAGGAATGGTAAGGAAAGAACACACTTGTTTCCTTGCAAAAATAAAATAAAGCCATGCCCCTAATGCATATAAAGAGACAACATTCTTGGGGAACACAGTGATCACAGGCACTATTCTGAGGTCAAATTACTTGCAGTAATTCTGCGATCCTCAGCAAGAGTTTCTGTTTCACAATAATACAACTCATTCCATCCGATGCCTTTGTAACTTCCGTGGTTGTGCAACTGAATTAAAGATGTGAAAAGAGCACGAACTGTTAGTGCCATCTTAGTGCCACAAGTACCAGCTACTGTCTCCTGCTCATCTCTCCAGGGTGTCACTGATCCACCACTCTGCAGCTTTGTAAGTGGCATTTTCCCTCAGGGCCATGAAATATAAATATACAGGCTGGAAAACTGTGCATGAGAGAGGAGGAGGAGGTCAAACTGCCATAGCTACAGACACTCTTGCTCCACTGCCTGTCCCACAGGGCCTGAAGCAGGTTGTGGGCTGGGTTAGCTGGACTTTCACGTTGTGGAAACTGAGCCTTCAGGAGCAGATAGGTCAAATCTGAAAGCAAACAGCAAACCCTAAAACATCGTGCAGTTCATGATCACATTATCTAGTCCAACATACTGTATAAACTGGAAATTCAAGTTTTATGCTTTTTTTATTAAAGCCCAAATCTTGTTGGTTTGACTGAAGCACAGCTTGTGTTTTCACTAAAACTTATCTTCCAGAACTGTATCCAGTCTCACTTAGAAAACATTGAAAGTACTGACTGGGAATTTTTTTCAGAGATTCTCTAGTTTCACCTGTTGGACATTTGATCCTGTTACATCTTTCTTCACTAAACAGCTGCTCAGTACCCAGTATTGTCTTCTTGACAAGAAACTCTTGCTCTTTCCCCCCACCTTGCTGTCCAGAGTTAGTTGTTAAAAGTAAGAATTGATGAGGGAGTCCTGCACCTTTTGAAAGGATGTTTATAAAGAAGTCCAGTTTTTCTGAACTCAGAAGATTTTTGTGTTTTGTTACCTTGTTTGTTTGTTTGTTTGTTTTGGGTAATTCTTTTAAATTTTTTTTAAATAAAATATTGGTGTAAAAGCTGTAAAAAATCTGTCTCCTTGGCATTTACTCAGGATCTTAGTATCCTTGCCTCTATTATAGCAACTGTTTCTTTCCTGCTTCATCTCAGCATTGCTACTGACTTCCACTTGCACTCACTTCCACCAGCTAAGGGCCGAATCTTGTTTTCAGCATCTGTCCCCTGGGAAGCTTGTTTGACTATGGGGTTTAGCACCTGCTCAAGCCTTGCCATCTGGCTGGAGAGGGTGGGGATGGCTCCTGCTTTTTTTTTTTGGAGGGGTGGAGAGACTACTGAGCTCATGGCTCCTCATACAGGAGCTTAGTGCCTTCCTTACACCCATTCTGAACAAAATTTCAGCAAAGTTTGCCTTAGAGGTGAAGCCAACTCCAGCTGACTACAGGGGATTAAAGGGAGCTGTGAAACCATTGGGTGGGCATGCTATGGGATCCTGCTCTCTTGGCGTGATTCGGCCTCGGAGCAGGGATTCCACAAGAAACCTCCTCCCTTACACTGCCCACTAAATCTCTGCTTTATCTCATGACATACAGCAGTAAAGACTTCTCAAACTTTTGTCTTAAACCTGACTTGGACATTTCCAGTAGAGAATAAGCTCTTCATCTCAAATAATTTTGAGGGCTATTTTATACACTGCAATTCGTAAATACTTAAAAACTGTAAATGCCAGTGCTATTCTCTAGCAATGGAGCACCAATCTGTCCAGCTCCAAATTGAGAGACAAATCATTTCTCCACTCCCTCTTTTCAGACTTCTGTTTTCAGCTCAAGGATTGTGGTAAGTCTTTTGCCACAATGTCCTGCTGGGAGCTCATGTCAACCTGCATGCCCACGGTATCCCTGATGGTCCTTTCAGTCCATGGCAACTTGCCTGCATTTTCTGTTCTTACATGTGTATCTTCACATTTGGCTGCATTAAAGTGCATTTCTCTTGTTGTTCTGGTTACCAGCTTGTCCACCCATGATTCTTTTGCTACTATTAGGTAACCCTCATAATGATCTGCAGTGAATTTTATATTTATTTCAAAACTGCCTGAAGTATCAAATAGCAAAGAGGCAGTCAGTGATAGCAGCAGAAATCCAGTAGAAATCGGTCCTTTAAATAATCACTCTTCACTTATCACCTTTTGACTGAGAATTGTAATTTAGCCAGTTCTCAACTCCTTTCGTGTGTGCTCAGGATTACAACCTATTACGGTATTTTAAAGCAAAGAAGTCTACTTATTCTGCACTATTTTCCCAGTCAGAACTCCTCAAACAATCACCTTTTTTTGATGATTTTAAACCAAAACATGTTGACTAGCATGCTTAATTTTGTAGTTTCATATCTGAATCCCACTTGAACTTTTGTCTTTCGAGACTAATATAAATAGTAATTTTCAAACTTTGCACATTGGCACAATATTTCTGTGCATACTTTTTTCTCCCTATCACCATTTTTGATTTAGCAGAAGTAGCTCCAAGGTAACTTTGCGTGCTGGTGATTCATCCACTCACTCCAGTCCAAATTCCCTTTGGATCTGTAGGACTGGTAAGTACCTTCATAGGCAAGTATTTTTTTCCAGATCCTGAGTTGATATTTGGAATGCTGTTGATGCAGGAATACACTCTGCATAGCTGGAGTTAATTTGGCTGCTGTCAGATCTGTTCTGGCACAGAACAGCTGATAGCAGCATTTATCAGTTATTGTCTTTTTTTTTTTTTTTAATATGTAGATGGCATAAAAATTAATGCACAATTCTTTAGACACATCTGGTGAAAGCACCCAAACTTGACGGGAAGGATCTTTGATAGCTGTGCTGCCTTTATACACAATTTTTGGCTCCTAGTTTTTCCACTGACAGTAAAGAGAAGAGTACCCCAAAAAGGCACACGTGCTAAGCAGTGCTCTGCAGTCAGTTCCAGGGAAGTATTCTACTTTATTAAAGCTGACAAATACTGTCTTTGTTAGTATTCCAGCTTTCCAGGGAAAATACACACAACTGCTAACCCCAAGACAGACAATCCGTGCGAGTATGTTTATCTTCAGGACTAATTGCGACCGATTTGCGTCCGATGTCTGAGGCCTGTGCAATACCACATCTGCCCTTTATGAGATAATTTGAGAGGCTCCCTTCTCCCACAGCGGCCTGAGCTTGTCTACATTGTATACATGTAGCATTCCTACACAACAGAGAACAGCCCTGGGCAGCTAATCTCTGCAGCACGTACACATTTGTTCTGTTCTGACACCAAGAATTTGATGAGGCTTGTCTGGCTTAAGGGACACATTTCTCTCCAATGTTAAACCTTGTGGTTTGAAATTTGCCTTAAAAATTAAAGTCTTTTATCAACTCATCTGTTGCATCTTGCAAGATATGTATTCATGCCTCCTTTGTTTGCTAAACAGTTTTGGCCAAAGTCCTCACTAAGTTCTGTGTTGTGGTGGGTAGGCTTAAAGTCTCTTTTGTCCTGCTAATACTGTTTAAAGAAAGTATCTGACAGAATCGGGTATATTTATTTAATTCTGACAAAATTTTTAGTGTTCAAGGCATCACAGCTCACCAGTCCCTTGCACTTTGTTGTCAGTTGGCATCTGTTTGGTTGCTCCACTCAAACTGCTCGTATGTCCGTTTTCTTTGATCTTTACTATTCCATCTCTCTCTTTAACACTAAGCCACCCGTGGCAAATGTAACCCATCAGCAAACTGTTCAGATTTGTGATAAGTTCTTTTTTAACCTCATGGATATTTCTTCTTAAATCTGACATCCAGCCTACATGAAACATCCACCTTGACTGAATTTTGTAAATTGCATTTACTGTTTTGTGTGAGTCATTTATGCAATTAATCCTGCCGTGAAGTTAGCTATTGTTATTACTTCTGGGCAAGCAACGATGTGAATACAAACGTCCTTGGCAATGCAAGTTGCCATTCCTGGACATGCAAGGTTTTCTTTCTCAGAGAACTCAGACTGGACAATTGCTTACACAGTCTTTTGCACAACTTTTCTGTGTCCTCCTCACTTTTGTATCCAAATGGCAACAGCCCTGGCATAAGCTTCTCTTGCCACAGCTCCCCTGCTGACAACGGCTCACATCCCTTGGTGCTTTTCTTTGCAGCATTTCATATCTGTACATCTGACACACAGCATTATGTATAACCAGCACGTCATGAGCCCTCTGTCCTTTAAAGTACTTATTTTTATTTTTAGAGAAGATATATTCTGTTTCGTAAGTTGTTGGATTAGCTTAGCACCAAAGTTCTCCCTGGCTGGAGGCATTATTGCTTTGCTCTTTTGATACAAAGAGCATTGAGATTTGATCTTGTTATCTGTGCTGTGACACAAGAGCGGGGAAAAGACTTTGTTGTAGCATTTTTTTAATGGCATTGAATCTACAGTATTTCACAGTTTTTTGTTTTGTTTTGTGGTTGTTGTTTTTTTTTTTTTTAATTTATTTTGGGCAACATCTAGAATTGGAGTGTGACTGCAGATCTGGGCAACTTATAAAAGAACATCATATGACATCATGTCCCAAAATTATGGTACATTTCACTTGGGTCATCTGGGTCCATATGTCTCCCAGGTTTACTTAGAAAGCCAGGCATTCATTGCTGCTTTGCTGTTTAGTTTTGTAAATGAGTCGCTCATTTTCGCACTTGCAGTAGAAAAAAAGCTGTGTGATCAAAATCACTTTTTTTTTTTTGCAATATGTAAAAAAAAGCCCACCAACAAACCAGTAGCTAGAGAAACTCAGAAATCTGCATTTTAGTTCAGCAACAATAATGGAAAAGTTACTGACTTGGAAAAATTACATACAAAGGCAAGTCTGTTATGCTGTTCCATATATGCAAAGGCACTCTAGATAAACCTGACTAGTGCAGAATTTGCCAGCTGAGATGTACTGTTTGGTCTGCCTCAGGCCACAGTGTGGGTTGGTGGCCAGCTGAGAGAGGATGGCCTCCCATCCCAACCTTACTCCATCCAAATTACAATGTGTGAATGGCCTGTGCCCCACACTAACTCTGTGTGCAAATGTAAACATTTGCAAGACCACTAGCACAGTAGGGTGAGAAAGGGAATCAAGTTTTAATTTGGCATTTCCTGAAACTGTTTAACTTAACTGTAAGACATAGTGCTTCTTATCAATTTTCTAAATTGTATCACTGCTAAATTTTGTTATTTTCTATATGTATTTGCATTTCTGCTCTTCTGTTTGATATGTGCCTCCATTTTAGAGTCATTCCAGGATGGGCTGTTTGTGAAACTTTTTTCTTGATTCTATTATCTGACTATTGAATAAACTCCTCTCATGAAATAACTCTAAAGGTTTCAAGTACATCACTGCAAGTCATCCCTCAAATGAAGGCATGACAGTGAATGACTGTATACTGCCAATTAAATTTTACCAATCACTAACTTATAAATAGCGTTGCTCATTTTATCGTGATTACTCATGGAAATGAATGTACTTCAGTGCTCAAACACTCACAGGTTGATATCTGCAGAAGTGACTTACAGAGCACCAAGTTAATCATTCCAGTTCTGATATGTGATTGAGTTACACCTTCAGAATCACATCGTGAAGGTTTGAAGAGACCTTTAAGATCATCCAGTCCAATTGCCAGCCCAGGACTGCCACTGTACCCCTGAACCACTAAACCACATCATCCAGTGCCAGGTCCAGATGCCTCTTGAACACCTCCAGGGATGGTGACTCCATCACTTTCCTAGGCAACCTATTCCAACGCCTGACCACCTGAACAGTGAAAATTTTTTTCTAATATCTAATCTGAATCTTCCCGGTCTCAGCTTAAGGCCATTTCCTCTGGTCCTCTCACTGCAGAAGAGGCCGACACCCACCTGGCTATAACCTCCTTTCAGGTGGTCATGGAGGGCAACTAGGTTCCCCCTGAGCCTCCTCTTCTCCAGACTAAACAAGCCCAGCTCCCTCTTAAGACGTTCTCTAAACCTTTCACGAGAGACAGCTCTGTTTATGTGGGCTTTCTAACACAATTTTGACACATCTTCGTGACTTTTGTCTTCTTTCCTAAAACCAGCACGGCTTGCACCCCGCGCCCACGATGCCTCCACGCATCCCTCCTTCCTGGCCAAGCCTCTCGAGCCTCTCCGAAAGCGGGGCGCGGGGGTTGCGAGGGGAGGGATTTTCGCTAAAACAACGGAATCGCTCCGGACGTTTGCCGGGCCGGGGGTTCGGTTCCGTTCGGTTCCGTTCGGTTCGGCTCGGGCGGGGCGGGTGGTGCGGGCGGGCGGCCGGTGCCCGACGGCGGCTCCCGCGACGGGGCCGTTCGTGCGGCACCGCAGCTCCTGCGGCGTCCCGGGCTGGGCGGTCGGTCCGGCCGGGTCCGGCCCGCATCTCCCGGGGCGCCCCGGGTCGTGTGGTCGGTCCGGCCGGCACTGCGCGCCCCGCGGCGCCCCG
>JAWMRA010000161.1:10730441-10767346 GCA_035584735.1 Pseudotriccus pelzelni | reverse complement strand
CCATGTGCGCTCGGCGCGGCCCCGGCCCCTGCCCTCTGCCCCCCGCGCAGCCCCCGCCATGGACCCCAGCGGCATCATCGAGGCCCTGCGCGGCACCATGGACCCGGCGCTGCGAGAAGCCGCCGAGCGGCAGCTCAACGAGGTGAGGGCGCCGCCGGGCCTGGGCCGGGGCCGCGGCGCTGGGGAGCGGGGCCGGGGCCGGCCCGGGAGAGGAGGAGCGGGGCGGGGGCGCAGAGGGTGCCCCCGGCCCCCCGGCCCGTCCCCCCGCGCCCCGCGGCCCTTCTCGCCGGCCGTGTCCCGGCGGGCGCGGGCCGGGCCCGGCGCGCATTGTCCCCGCACATGGCAGCGGGGCCGGGCGGGGCTGCTCGGGCCGGGGGGCAGCGGCCGAGGCCCCCGTGCCTCTCCCGGCGGGAACGGTTCGCCTCCATTGTCTTGGTGCTCGGCCGGGAAAAGGGGGATCGGCCGAGGGCTGCAAACCCGGCCTTGGTGCAGGCCCGCGGTGGCTCGGGCTGAACCCAGCCCTGCTTGGGACCGTCTAAGGGACATCGGCCCGTGGGTGCGGAAGGCAGGAATTTGTCAGCGGGGAAGGAGGTAGCGAGATCCGCATCACTTTACGAGCGCCGCAGCCCGTAAGAGTGGCCTGGGCTGAGTTCGGAATCAAATCTGGCAGCCTGGCGGTGTTTGGTGTTCCAAATCCCCTGGACTGCGAGTTCGGCCGGGCTGCCGAGGCGGGTGTGCTTTCTGGGAGTGTATGGACACGTGTCCCGGGGAAAGAGAGGGTTCCTAGCCCAGGTATGTCATGCTCTTAGGCTGCATTCACGTGTCAAACCGGGATATAACAAAACCAGCAGGTCCTAGTTCCACAGGCTTCAGTTTTGAAAGGAGATTGTATTTTTGTTCCACCTAACCTCGCCTGGGGAAAAGCTTTATTGGTAAGACACAGCCACGGGACTTTTAGACATTTGGAGAAAATAAAGATATTCTAGTGTTTGACTCAGAGAAGAGGTGATCTCTTGATGGAGGAGGTGAAGGATAAGCCTGTGTGGCAGCTCCTGTGCTGCCTGTAGTTGGCCTTTTCCACAAGCGTTTTTCTTTGTTGCTCTTAAGCAGACTTTGGGCATGGCAATACTAATTTAATGCAACAGATGTTCAGCAGAGCTTAGATAAAGGTGGGCCAAATGTTCTGCTGGCAGTGAAGAAACTTTCAAAACTGAAAGTATGGCTTTTCAGATTATAAAAAAAGTGTAATTAAGCCAAACTCCTGGGTGTCACTTAGTAAGTGAATGGAAAATAAATATTAGGTACATTTGAAATAGGTAACTGTAAAACCACTCAGTGATTAATTGAGCTTTGTATAAAGTAATTGCTGTCTTTTCCATATACTCTGTTTAAAAGAACATTAGTGTTTGTTATTTAAATCAAAAATTAAAATAAGGTAATGGCCTATAAAGACAATAATATCTATGAAATCTTAAGCTGGCCCCAAAATGCATTTTTTTTTTCACGTTCAGTGCATGTCTATATATAGTAACTTGCTTGAAATCTAGTTATTTTCTGCAGGTATTGAGTTGCTGAAGGTGCAGGAAATTGCCTTCACTGCCAGTCGAGGTCTTCAGCAAATGGCAAACTCTTGCGTGAAGCATCGTGCCCACTGGCAACTGGCTTTTGCGTGCACTTTTCAATCAGAACTCCATGGTCTGGGGTGTACTACACAAGTGCTAAATTGGCATAAAATCGAAATATCTGTGCCCCTTTGAAAACACCAAATGTTACCGAACCAGCGTGTAAGAATTTGTTGTTGTTGGAAATGTGGCATCACTAATCTTTCACAGATATTTTGTGATAAAAAAATTCTGCAAAACCCTAAATCTGCCAGCACTTGTACATACATATAGCTATAGTTGCATGCGTGGTCTTGGTTTGGCATAGGTTTATTGAAGTCAGTTACGCATTTGCTTGCAGGATTCTGGTCTAAATTTGTTGAATGTTAGGGCAGTTTTGTTACCAGTTAATACGTTACTACAGCTATGGTGGTCTCTTGATCTGTCAAGATGAGATTGTAGCAGAGGGGCACACTGTTCTTGCACATGGCCAGGCTGCACAGGTGTTTTTGTAGTTGTCCTTGGTTGACCTTTCAGTTTACCTTTAATTTGTCAGAGGTGTCTCTGTTGAGCTGATGAGTCTGGTTTTCAGCAGGATGGTCATTTTACCTTACCAGAAAAGGAGGTGGTTCAGTCAGTAATTGATATTCCTGATTATCGGAAGAGTTAAGTGTCTAGATCTGTCTTCATCGTACCCTATCAATCAACGAAGTTTCCACTGACTGGAGACGGAGTGTATGGTTCTGGATTTGTCCAGGCTATGTTATTTTTCCTTTGACCTTGCCTAAGTCATGAATTGTTCTATGCTTAATTTCTTCTTTTGATAAGTTTTATCAGGTTATATTGCGTGCATATAAAATGCTGTGAGAACTTTTAGACTTGAGATAATGTTAAAAAGCAGGTATTCCCGTTTCTTTGGCTTTACTTTTCTCGTTGTGAAAAGAAGTTACAGGGAGTGAGACCACTTGCTCTTGTGTCCAACAGCTTCTCCCAGTCTGGAATTTTCAGCTGATGAGGTACCCTGAGCTGTTCACCTATCGCTGTCCCTGTCTTACAGGGGAAAGCTGTGTTTTACCAGGGCTTAGAGCCAGATTCTTCAAGTAAGGTACTGGAAAGCAGCACGAAGATGTTGCTGCCTTTTGAGAAAAAGACTTTGTACTGCGTGTAAAAGGTGTTTTTCAGAAATGGTGATGAAAATAGGTATTTTAACCAGGCAGCTAGGGAATGCCGCTCTGAAAATATTAGACAGTGTTGTTTTGTCTTTTAATATCAACATATTTATGAAGGTGCAGTTGCTAGATATTAATTTCCTCGCAGGTTTCTTCTTTGTAATTCCAGTGAATTTATAACTTAACTATGATGTGTGTCTTGTAAGTCTCTGAGATTAATCTCATTGTGTGAGCTACTAGTATATCTTTTTAGACTAACAACCCAATTTTTGTGTCTGAGAATGTTTAGGAAAAAAAGAGAGCAATCCCCTATAACTCACCATTTTTTTAAGTCAAAGCCCAACAGAATTTGTTTAGGAAAACATTATTCTGATGCTCTAGTGAGAAGTGCCTTTCAGAAGTTATGTTCAGCTTTTTTATGTTCTGATATCAGTGACAGGCAAAGGCAAAAAAAGCAAATCTTGTTGACTGGTCACCATTAGCCATCAGTTTAACAAAATGCAGTTGGGCCTAGTTCAGTGCCTTTCACTGCCTGCTTAGTAGATACAAATGTCATAACGATGGAATGATTATATTAAATGATTTGACTCTAAACTACTGAGAGTTTTGGAGTGAAAGGTTATCAAAGGGGAAAAGGAAGCTGCTTCTTATACAGTGCCTTTCAGACAGAGCTTTCCAAATGCTGAAATGCTATGGATACTTTAGGCTAGGTGATTATAGTGTTATCCCTATCGTTAAGTTTTTGTTAACTTTTTCTGACTTGGTCTTCATGTGTAACACCTATGGCTCTATATTACAGTGTGAGAACAAGAGCAGAGCTTGAGTTTCCTGGCTTTGATTATCAGATCATGGGTTCTCTTTTGAAGTTGTTAGTGTGACATTTTACCCAAAGTACTTAGTTATTTTCATTTCCCTTATACAGATGGAAGCCATCTATATATTTTGGTGTATGCTAGATGAGAGATGCTTTGGGAAAGGATGTTTTTAAGCTGCGTGTGTCAAGGCTGGTCAAACACCAGGAATCCCCTTGGGGGCAGTAAGGAACCAAGGGAGCCTTGTCTTCATTAGGGAGAAGTTATGTTCCACATGCAAGTTCCCCAGCACAAGGTAAAATCCGAGCAGACAGGGCCACTTGCCACTTTCTCATGACTTAGCAAATAGTTACTGTGTGTGCTTAGCAAGCCTCTGCTTGGAACAGGTTCCCTTTTCCGCGGCCAACAGGAGAGCAAGTAGTCTTCCAAACTTGCAGCCAGCATTGTGATGAAATGAGCATTAAGGAGGTTTGCAAGATCTGATAAGTGCTGTGTATCTTTTGTGGACATACAACTAGGTTTGCATATACATTGTAGCTGCAGAAGAGGTGGCAGAACTGGCTTGCAAAAACCCGAGGTCAGAACGACTTCCACACCTGCTGAGTTCTTAAAAAAAGAATTGAAAGAATGCTACAGGGCAGTTTGATGATTTGGCACGGCCTTACAGTTCCTGACCTTACCTTTCTATAAAAAAAAACCCCAGTTTCAGCTCAGTGTAATAGTTATGTGCACCGAGTCCTGTTGTGGCTAAGATCAAAAATTGCATGTAGTTTTTTTCAGAATTGGAATGATGGAGATGCATTGCATTTATATTTTTTTCAGCTACTTCACTTTAAAAATTTTAGCCTTTATTCACATGTGCTACTTTGAACAGCTGTATTAATAACCTGAGGTTCTAGTTCACCAACATATAGTAAGTATTGTCCTTCTGTTTTGCTTTCTTGGCAACAGTAAAGGAGGTACCTATTGTAATGTGCCTGTTATGGTGTGTCAAATTCCTGATGTCTGAGAGGAATGCATGGAGGCCTTTTTACCCAAGATGAAACTTGTTTTATCATTTAGTGACATGCAGGCTTTGCGTGAGATATGAATAGTTCTGGCGTTAAAGATGAATGTAACTTACTTTAGTGAGTATCATTACTGGAGGAAAAGTGCTTTTCTGTACTATAATTAACTGTTGATGGTTCATAAGCCATGAACAGGTCTCTTTAATGTCAACTTCAAACTTTGTTTCTGTTTTAGGTTATGTGGCTGGTATGTCACTTTTCTCAAAAGTCTGTTTTAGCACATGTCTAGCAAACCAACTCTGCTAGGAAAAACAGAGGAATATGCACAAAGATTGTATATTCTGGAACAGCGATTGATATTAACAGACAGTGGTGCAGGGTTTGTGGTCTGATAGAACACATTCTTCAGCTAGCCAGGCTGCATAGCAAAGATTGCTCTTGGGAAAAGTCCCTGAATTCTTTGGCTCTTAGACAGCAAAGTCATACCAGTGACATGGCATGTTGGATGATTTGTAAGGGGGAAGGACTACTTGAGATGAGTTTTGGTTTTGTTTTTCTTTAAATGCTGAGTTACATGTTGGAAAACTGACTTTGTGACAGAACTATTTTTCAAAAAATACCGTTGTAGTTCTCTAAGGTTAATATTTATTTTTAAAGGGTATTTTTAAACAGAGAGCAAGAGAATAAAAGACGAAGTTTTACCGAAGTCAGAACTTTAAAGTACTAGAAATTGTTTCTGTACTCCAGAGAGTTTGATATCAACCATTGTGAGATCCTGATTTCCCAGTGCTGGAGCTGTGGGACTTCTGTGTCGAATGATACTTCTTGCCGGTGGCTCTCACTGAAGTGGCATCAGTGCACCTGATTCTTCTGGAGACTGGGGTGTGCATGGGCCAGCAGAATCCCCTGCATTCAGATAATTCCTTGGTGGGCCTTTAATGAATCTTCATTTGCAGTTTACCTTGAGTCTAGTGAAATGTTCTGGTTAATCACATGCACTAAACCCAAAAGCAAGTATATCTGTGTATTTGTATAAAATACACACGTATAAAACATACCATATTTTTGTAGAATATGTACCTAAAATAGGTGTTTTTCTGATATGGTTGGTTTTTTTAGCAGTGCTGTCAGTGAAGAGAAGCATGCTGACCTGAGGGACAGCCCTCTTTGGGGAGTAAAATTATTAAAGATGAAAATAGCTGAAATAGATGTGGGTTCGATATTTTTTAATGATGTAGATACAAAAAGATACCTGTGTGATGTCTTATTTTAGGTTCAGGTTTGGTTTTTTTTCAGGTACCAGTAAAACATTAGATGTTCTTCTTAAGAGTAACGCAGAGCAAGGGAGCAAGTGACCAGTTACTGTAGTACCTGGGATTTTATTTCAGCAGTCAGTACACACTTGTCTTCATGGAAATGTCCTTACTTCTCCCCACATTTTGCTTTCTCTGGAATCACCTTGCTTCCTGTGGCTTGGGGGAAGGAGGTCATTGTAAAGAGCATGGAATTCCTTTTTTTTCCATTTAGAATGCACAGAAGTGATAATGTAGCTCTCTGTGAATTTAGGTATTAACTGAATGGATTAAGAGGAGGCTTTGATTGGCAAGTACAAGGTATTTTACTTGTGCTACCTTGTATTAAAAGCACAGATTATATCTGGTCTGAATCTGCTTTGAACCACTAAACCTGATAAAGTAGCTCATCCTCATGGCTGGTGTCTGATGCTTCTGATGTTAATAAGGATGATACTTGTACGGTTTAAAAAAAAAAACCAACCAACCAAAAACCAGATAATGGTATAGGTTTGTTTTGGTAATATTTTGGTTCTGCCCTTTAAAACTATTTATAGTTCAAAGTGAAAATTTATTAATCCCACATACTAATATAATTTATATTTCTAGGGAGCTTCTGTAGCTTGCTATAGGCACAGACTCAGTTCTGTATTTTTTAAATGAAGAAAGGATTGTTCTTTGGTATTTTATTAAATTTCAGTGTGTGGCAGTTTTATACACTGCTGTCTGTTTCTTGTTGCTTTTAAGACATGAGATTCTTTTAATTCCATTTCTTTTGTTTTTTCACATTAGTTTCATGATACTTCTTCATCCATTTCCATATTTGTTACTGAAATGATTAGTTTTTACTAAAACAGTAGTGGTCATTTATCATGAAAAAGGGAAAGGAATCCTTCGTATTTTGACTTCACAAACATGAAATACATTGTGAGATATCACTATAGAAAAAGTATCTGTTAAATTTATAGTCCTTGTGGAAAGACAGCAGTTTGCACTTTTAAGTCCATTTTATGCAGGCTGATATGACCTTATTTGTAGGTGAGTTAAAGGTTGTTGAAACTGAAAGCTTTCTCAAGTTCATAGCACGTTAAGTACAGGAGCACTTCCGCTGACATTAATGTTAAACATATAATTGAGTGCTGTGCTGAAATAGGCTCTGATGTCATTTGGTATGTGTTGTGTCTATTAATGTGACTTAAGAAAAAAAGGACCTGGAGCTGTAGTAGAAATAAAACTCAACAAGTAAATTTTATTTTAAATTTAGTTATTGAGCCGTTAACTTGACAATTGAAAACCAGTGCCTTTTTTCTTTTTTTTTTTTTTCCCCCATTTGAAAGTGTATTTGCTTCTTCAGGACTTTGGGGATACCAGAGGCACGTGGGTCAGAGAGATGAGTGCTCGTGTTGCAGTGTCACTTACTCCCAGTTCATCAAATCACACTCTGCAAATAAACATTTCGCTTGGAGCAGGTGCCCGTGTTGCTTCTGGCTGTTCTGGAGCCTGTAGATTTGTAGTGCACAGGATCAGTGTGTTCAACATTTCGGGGAGATTCTTATGTCAAGTTGGTTCTTCATTTAAAATCTGTTTTAAATAACAGGAGGTAGAAAACAAGTCGTACTAAATCAAATCTTAGTACAAATGTCATGTCCCAGGCTGTCCCTTTTACACTTGTTTATACTGGAACATATAGGAGATACTTGCTAGGGAAGAGTTGGAGAGAAGATTCTGGTACTGTAGGAGTGAGCTGAGCAGTGTTACACACTTAGGAGGAATGTTGACGTAGTTTCATACTGTCAGAAGAGCTTTTGGTCCTACTAAAAGAATAGAAAGGAAATTCTTGGTTATTTCTCTTTATGACATTGATTTGCTGCAGTATCTGAGACAGCCATTTGTTTCTGATAAATAGTGTAATTTCAATGGTTTTCAAAGGATTCACTTACTTGCCGTATGTAGGGAGCAATAAACTGAGTAACAAGTAGGTAAGACGTGTTTTCCTAGGAGTTTAACTGGTTAAATTATGTGGATTTATGCAGTTGTCTTTGACAGGGGAGCTGCAGAGAACATAGGAAATAATACTGACACATAAGTGGAGATAAAACAGAAATATATCTTGGCAATTTGAATCATGGAGTAATTAGGTTAGAAGGGAACTGTGCAGATATCTGGTCGAGCCCCAAGCAAAGCGGTTTGGAAGTTAGATGAGGTAAATTGGGACTTGTCCAACTGATTATCTCACAGAATGAAGTCCCACAGCCTCTGTGGACAGGAGTTTCAAACCTTGGCTTCCCTTGTGAATTTTTTTCACATGTGTAAAATAGAGGTTTCCCACTGTAACTCCTGTCCCTTGACTCCTAACCTTGAGACAAATTATGTTGGCTTTCAGTTAAAGAAAGTAGAGTTAATTTTTAAAGATTGCAATTCCCTTCTGCCAGCAAAATTAATGTCCTGAGTTCTTGATGCTTGGGGCAGGTGGGTAAAGAATGCTGTAATGATGTTAAGGTTTGTTTCCTCATATTGAAAATACAATATAGTATTTAACGCATCAGTGAAATTTCTCATTATTGTAAGAAAACAAACATGTTTTGTTTTCTTTGTAAGTGAACTCTTTTTCAAATCCTTGGAAAGTTGTTACTCTGGAGATGTGGCCCTGTTTGGGTCTCCCTGCTATTGGTTTGCTTTTGTGTGGGTCTGCAGACACTTAGTGCGTTAGTGGTCCCTTGAAGCTGTTTTTTCAGAAAGATGAACTGAGTTGGACCGGCTTGCTTAAAGCTGGGCTTAGGTTTAAAACATAGTTACCATCTGTTTCTTAGCTTATTATATAATGAATTCATACCTCGCTAAAGGGGACTGTAAAGTCGCTGCACTTGGGGTCGTCTGGCTCTTTAGGTGCTCTTGTTTCAAGTGTTTGTTCTGAATGGGGAAGGTCTTTGGTGACTGTGAAAGGCCGATTCCTGGAGCCTGTTTGGTGATTTCTTCAACTCTGTTACCTTAAACGGTAGGGTTTTTCCTCCCCTGTGCTGTCTTCAAAATACGGTGAGCATGAAACTTTGGAATGCCTCGGCTGATTAGCTGACTCCTGTGAAATGGAGTTGCTGGTATCCTATTGACTGCACATTAACATCACTATAAAGATATTGTAAAACCTAATGGGAGTATTCTAAAACTTGAAAAACTGTGACTAACTAGTACTCTCTTTTTTCCTTCCCCGCCCTCTCTGCAGGCTCATAAGTCAGTGAACTTTGTTTCAACCCTGCTTCAGATCACCATGTCCGAGCAACTGGATTTACCAGTGAGACAGGCAGGCAAGTTTCCGAGTGGTTTTTTTCTTTGTATCTACTTCAGTGGTGCATACACACAAGTACACGTGCAGATACTGTTAAAGAATTCTAATGGTTTTAATCTCAAACGCTCAAAACTTGGGAGTTGCTCAAATTGCAGTCATCGTGAGCTGTTATCTGGCACCGTACTCTGAATAGGAAAGACAGAAAGAAAAGGTGTCTGGCTCTTGAGTGATTGTTCCCCTTTATCTCTAGTGAATGATGGTTCTTTGGAGGAACAGAAAGGTTTATGATGCTGGTACACTTGGTCCAAGGAGTAATTTAACCTTGTACTGATAGTGCTAATGTTTTTAACATATTGAGTGGAAGAAAACAAATCATGCCTCTTGGAACCCTGATTATTTGCACAAGAGCCATCAGTAAAATTGGATGTTGAGTATTGACAACTCCAGACTCCATCTTAAAGCTGCTATAAGTACTTGATAGAGGTTTTTGATATGATACTTCAGAGGTTTTTCTGACTGGTCAGGAAATGTGACCTTGATCACTTATTTGGATCTTCCATGTAGTAGACTGCTCTAAGTTGTAGCATAAGCTTAATTTGCATTTTTATCGTATTGTTTGGGGGTGCCATTCAGATGATGACTCAAAAAGGTTACTGCTGAACATGTATTAAATGCAAAAAAAGGGGAATGTTTGCAAACAACCTCTGAAATTTCACCCTCCTTCATGTAAGCCAATTAAAACCCAAAGCATTCTGTGGAAGTGGGGATGGCTCATGCAAGGCACAGCTTACAAACAGCATATGTTTGCAAAGCAATTAATGGCATGATAAATCCCACTGAGGGCAGACTAAAGTCTGCATCGCTTCAGTCTTGTAATAGCAGAGATCTGCTGAGTGTTCCTTAGCCTCAGCAGAGTCTTTCAGAAACCCTTTGGTTTCTGAATCTTCAAAAGGTGCATATGAGATTCAGGAAAAGAAGTTGCTTTATGGATCTCTATGTAGAATTAGGTTAATAGTAACTGTTACTAGTTTGCCATTTGAGATTTCCTGTTGCATTTTAGAAGTACTTTTCTGAGATCTTTATATTCTGCCACACAAGCAGTTTGGATTTGGTTGTCAAATGGTAAATGGAGGCATTTGTGCCAGCAGCCTGATTGCTACAAATTGATGTGGCCCATAACCTTGGTATAAAGGAGCTCTGTTTCTCTTTAGCATTCACTCATGTATCACAAACTTAATTAAATTTTTTTTGCTTACAAGGGATGTTTGAGGTCATCATTAGCAGTGATTAGCTTTGTTTTAATGAAAATACTGAGAAAATAATTACAAAGGATTTTTCAGAAGTGTGTTGCTAAAATGTTCCACGACTATTTATCTGGATCACAGATACAAGAAATACTTTTAGTATTTTTAGATGAAAACACACTCTTTACGGAACTAAAAATACACCATAATAAATGGGTAAAAGAGTACCAACTTAGTAAATTATTAGATTAATAATTTACATGGTTTATATAGTTTTCCTACTCAGAAATGGTCAATGATTTAGTAGTTTTCTTCAGTTTTGTTTTAATAAAGATCTGTTTGCAAGATGTGTGTTTGTTTTGTACTTTGAACAGCTGTCAGCTGATTTACCCCTTTTGTCTCACAGGAGTTATCTACTTGAAAAATATGATAACCCAGTATTGGCCAGACCGTGAAACTGCACCAGGAGAGATCCCACCTTACTCCATCCCAGAAGAAGATAGACATTGTATTCGTGAGAATATTGTAGAAGCCATCATCCACTCTCCTGAGCTGATCAGGTGAGCAGTTTGAGCCTCTCTATGAATTAATTGCCTGTGGATTCTGACTGTTGGGTGCTAAGCATCATTGTCATACACTGTGTATCCCAAGCATAGAATTAATGTAGATGGAAAAACAGTTTTCAGCTTGTGTGGCATGTAGAAATTTAAGGTTCCTGAAATGGAGCCTCTGAAGCAGAAAGTACAGAACCTAAACCTTCTAAACAAAACTTAACTTAAGTCTAAGTATGGACAATATTCACTGTTTAAACACTACAAGAATGTTACTAAAATAATAGTAGTGACTGAAATTTAATTATTGTGCCTTTGATTTCTAGAGTACAACTAACTACTTGCATTCACCACATTATCAAGTATGACTATCCTAGTCGCTGGACTGCAGTTGTGGAGAAAATTGGATTTTATCTCCAGTCTGACAACAGTGCTTGTTGGCTTGGAATTCTTCTTTGTCTTTATCAACTCGTGAAAAACTATGAGTAAGTTCTTTCTACCATAAAACCCAGCAGAATTAATATACTGGTGTGTATTCTTTGTATTCTTTGTGTATATTGTAACCACATAGAATTGTCTGTGGGACTGCACAGAGGTGATGGAAGTCTAATTTTAGCAAATATTCTTAAATACTTGCTATGCAGATGTTAGCTTATCTGACATCTGTGTAATGACTTCTCCACTAAAAATTACAGAAAAATGGCCTTCATTAAAGGTTCAAGATCAGAAAAGAGGAGGATGTTTTAAAGCCTTCATTTCGTAGTTGTTTTTTATGGACTGATAGCAGTAAGAAAGTCTGCTCAAAATCATGACTTTTGCAGACAATGATTATCTAAACCAGGTTTAAACAATTTGCATTCAAGTACTTGGTGACAACATATGAAAGTTTCAAAGTGTGAAATCTTGAATGTCAGGAAGCTCAGAATTAATTGACTGCCTTTTGGAATGATGACTTTGATAGCCTCATCCAACCCATCAGGATACCTTTATCAAAGCCCACTGTGCTCTTATATCAAGGCACTGGGCTGGGATATGTGAATGTTCTTGGCTCTGTATCCGTGTCTGCTCGGAGCTTTAAAGCTGATGTTGCACTTTGAGAAGCTGTGTGGGGCTTGGCTGCTGCTGCTGCCATGGAGGAAGCTCATTTGAGCTGGGTCAGAGAAAAGCACAGTCCTGGAGCCAGGGAATTGTAGTGGGGGAACTGATGGAATCCCAGATTACTCTTTTGAAGTACTGGTGTGCATAACTTTTCTGTTTCGGGTATTTGATTTTAAGTGTTACATTGAATAATTTCCCTGTATAATGTAGTGAATTTTACATAAATTAGTGTAAACCAAGATTTATATCTCATAAATCTCACTTCCTCAATAATACTTTTACAGGAATGCTTATAAAGACCTTTGTAATCCCATGTGGGAGTTTCTTTAGTGGCTAAAAATTGCAGGTTCTGCTAGGAAAGGAAAGCAAACTAAAGTCTCACTTGATTTTCAGTTTAAACATCTTGAACCAAGTATGCTGCAGAGATCTGTGAGATATAAATCATGAAGTGTTCACTGGTGGTGTATTATGACGATAGCAATCCTGCTTTAGGGAGGAATTCTGATCTGAGCAGAGTCACTGTGTGATCAGCTAAGGTAACGGGTGTGTCTGTAGTCTTAGCTGATCAAACACTCCAGCTGAGCCCAGGAACTGCTCCTGCTTGTTCAGCTTTCTGGCGAAGTCAACAGGGGTCACTTCCATGTCGCAAATCCTGTAGGAATATGCACATTTCAATGTGTAACAATATGGCTGCAGGCAGGTCTCTGTAAAATGTGTTACTTCAATATGTAGCTATTGAATATTTTTTTCTCCAAATCCAGTCAGCAGGATCACTTTTCCTGGTGTTTTTTGGTTGTGTCTGGTGGAAATTAGAAATTGAGTTTTCCTAAGCAACATTTAATTTAGATTTCTGCTTCAGAAAATGCATGGAAACTGTATTATTGAACAGGATTTTGGAGCTCAGTGTTTTGTAGTAGTTTTTACAGAACATGCCATCTGGCAGCAGATTGAGCAATCTTTATCTTATATATTTCTGAAAATTGGCACTGTTTAAGAAGCTGAGCATTGCTGTTTAATATTAGTGAAAAGTCTACTAGAAATTTGTTTGAAAAACAAACCAAAGCCCAATCCTGTAGCCCAAAAATCTCCCACATGAGTCCAAGAGTATGCCAGCATTAACTGCTTAAACAAAAAATAAAGCTGTACAATCTCAAAGGGATATTTTGCCTTGTTGTTTTCATCACCAGTAAGGACAAGATCCTGTCCTGCTGCGGTAACTCTTGAGTCAATAAGGACTTTCTTGTTTGTAAGTTAAAACTTGGGGCAAAGATTTCAAAATGCAGCTTTGTTTCCTTTCAGGAATTTTGAAATGTTTGAGAAAGGAAGTGGAGCCTTGTTTTCAGCACAGGCAAACTGTTGGAGTGTCACCAGCACAGGGGGTCTGAGGCACTAATTCAAGGGTGGTTGCAATCAGAGCCTCCTCTGAGTCTGCCCAGTATGGCCTTGAAGGCTCCCTTCTCTGTCAGGTTGTTGGTTTTGGGCAAATGAAATGATAAGATGTGAAGACATCAATGGCAGACTGAGAGACTTCACAGTTTACTTTCTTCAGTGTCAGTAAAGTAATCTAGCTCCTGCAAATATTTTGATAAATTGTGAACTCTGATAAACGTATTTCTCAACTGTAATACTGTCTGGCCATAGCTTTATTTCAGATTCTGTAACAAGAAATGTCTGGGGGTCTTTTTAAAATCATCTGTTGTTATGAACTGTCATATAACCTACTTGTGTCTACACTGGGGAAAGGTGGACTTCTAAAATTTGAAAGCTGCCTTGAAAGATCTACAAAACTAGTTTGTTCTTCTCTAAAGGTACAAGAAACCAGAGGAGCGGAGTCCTTTGATAGCTGCCATGCAACATTTTCTACCAGTTCTGAAGGATAGCTTCATTCAGCTCTTGAATGATCCATCAGATCAGTCTGTCCTCATCCAGAAACAGATTTTCAAAATATTTTACGCCCTTGTGCAGGTAAAAAAATAAACTTTTTACTTACTTGATCAGTAATTTAAATTAAAGCATTATGCTTTTCCCTAAAATAGCAAGTGACACAAATATTACAATATTAGATTACATCTGAATCATTTCCCTACTACTCAGCTTTGTGAATCACAAGTTTCTGGTATGTTTGAATGCCTTGTGCTTTTACTTTTGTACAGTGCTATTCCTGGTTGGCATTAGATAGATACAGTTAGAACTGGCACATGCCATCCTCTAAGGTGGAGTGTTTGCTGGAAAACCAATTAGAAAATCAGTTTTTTAAGGACAGATTGTGGAGGCCAGGCTACATAGAATTACCAGTGTAAATAACCAGTTTGGAATGCAACTGTTCATATGCTGTTTAATGCTTCAGAAATTAGTGTAACATCCATTTAAGTAGTGTTTTAGCACTGCATAAACAAAACTAACTGGAGCAAAGACCTCTAGCACCTTTGGAGATATTTAGGATATAGGCTTAGGTTGTGTTAAGTTCTTTAGCATGATTTTCTGGGTAAATTGCTAATATTTCACGATAGCTCAGTGTAGGCAAAGATTTAAAAGCTAAAATTCGGACTGTGAAAGTAACATTTATTTTAAAGCAATTAAAAATAATTTTATTTTCTTTTTCTTTCTTTTTTTTTTTTTTTTCAATAAGTACACGTTACCTTTGGAGTTGATAAATCAGCAAAACCTGACGGAGTGGATAGAAATCCTGAAGACTGTCGTTGATAGGGATGTACCAGCTGTAAGTGGCTTTTGACTATTTACGTCTTTAAGCTTAAATATTTTTTATTCATTAGAATGTTAGGAAATTTAACTTTTTTATTTCTGCATCCTTTTTGCTCTAAAGATGCTAATAAAATTAAATAAACAAAAAAAAATTAAGCTTAAATGGGGTATTTTGAACTTGACAGATTTTGAAAACATGTAGCTTGTATGTGAGTTCTGTTGTTTTCAAATTGTAGCAAAATTTATTTTGACTTCTTTTTTCAAAAACTGATTGACCATTTACACGGCATATATTATGGGACATATTTTTAGATATGCTGTACTTCATACTTATATTAAGCTAAAAGTGGAAATGGCAGGTTAAAAGCAACATAGTTGTTCGAATTACATATAATTTGAACTCTTTGTGAGTAGTTGGTGAATATTCTTTTTCTTCCTTAAGGAAACCCTCCAAGTTGATGAAGATGATAGACCTGAGTTGCCTTGGTGGAAATGCAAGAAGTGGGCTTTGCATATCTTAGCTAGACTTTTTGAAAGGTATTTTCTCTTCCATTTTTATTTATAAAAAACGCCAAACAAATATTCCAGTCAGTAATATTGCTGCACCCTTGAGTTCACACACTTACTTCTAATTCTAGGTATGGAAGCCCTGGCAATGTTTCCAAGGAGTACAACGAGTTTGCTGAAGTGTTCCTGAAGGCCTTTGCTGTTGGCGTTCAGCAGGTAAGAAACACTAAGTAGAGGGGTAGTAGGGTAAGTTTAGATTCAGTAGTAATTTCTTCTTTATTTTCTGAAAAGGCTTCTTGCTCTTCTTCACAACTTTTTTTTTTCAAGCCCATTGGTATGGAGAGCACTGATGTCTGTGTGTTAAAATAAAAGAATGATTAAAGAAATTATCAATCCACTTTCCACTAACAAGCCCTCAGATGAGCTTCAGTCAAACGTTACCAATTTTGTCCTCTCTGAAAGAGATGGGTATAATATTTATATGGTGTTGTTCACCTTCAGACCTACCTTTTTAACTCTGATACAGTTTTTCTTTGACTCAGAGTCAGTAAGAACTAAACTCTCAGCCTTCTGCAAGAGCCTGATCAAGCAGAGGCTCACTTACAAACAGCTAAGTCTGATGGTTCCTTTCTACTTGACTCCCTGTTTTGGGGTTGCCACTTGTGCTGTGTTTTAGGGTCTGCTATTTAGAAAGCATCTTTTGGACTAAAGCAGTTTCCAACCTGACGTATGAATGTTATGTCAAACTATCCTTGATTTACCTTTATTGGAGACATTTCATGATTCACAAAGTCCTGACAGATGGCAGCAACCTACAGGTTTTTCTGAAGAGACAGAATGGATTGATTGGGCAGAAATTGTCATCTCCCTCTCTTGCAGTGTGTGTGTTTAAAGTCAGTAATTTGAACTTTTTGGACTGGCAAGGAAGTTCCCTTGAATGTTGGGAATTATTTTGATCTGATTCTTTTGGCTGTACTGCTGACTTTAGTTCTTTTGAAACAAGTTTATTTATAAAAAAACTTGAAGTAGTTTTTGTAAAAGCTCCTTGTATTTGGCTCATAAATACATTTATTTTAAGGTGATTAGGCTGTAAATGTAAATAGAATAATAATTTATTGAAATCTCACAAAGAAGAATGTTTTCTTCAAAGCCTTTATCTGAATCAGAAGAACAGGTCTTAGTTCACTTTGTTTTCTTACCTTTATTTTCTAATAACATTAGACTACAGGACTTTAAAAGGAGAAAAGTAGGGAAAGTGTCTCCTAAATGTGTTTTTTGAAGGTCATCCAAAGTACAGAAAACTTTTGTCACACTGAGTGTTAGGAAATATAGCCCAACATTCTACTCAGACGAGTGCTGTCAGCGTTGCCTTCTGAGGTGCTCATCTGTCACCTGTAGATGACATCAGACAGATAATTGTTACATATTCTTTAAGGCCTCAGTGGTTGCTTTGCTCTCCAAGACAAAATGAAGTTCTGACAAAAGGCTATGGGCAAAAGTAGTCTTTGGAAAGATAAATGTAAACAGCTGGACAAAATACTTTGTCTTTTTGTCTGCATTCTTTTTGAATCAAGTTTGATCCTTACTGTTACTGCATCTAGGAAACACTAAGAATTCAGTTTTAAAGAAATTTAAGAAAACCCTTGTTGTTCCTTGGCACTGTTAGAGAATTTCCTTTTATTTGCCCTGGAGCATCCATCCCATGTCCTGCTTTTCTTCACTGCAATTCTTAAACCTTTTGTTAGTCTTTTAATATCTTTACTTATTGCATCTAAATCATGGAACTGCTTAGATTTTTGTAAAGAGAGGACAAAAACACTTGTCCCTTAAGTAGCCTGACTGCAAGGACCATTTGTTTGGCCTTTGCTCTCTCCTCATTTCCAAAGACTATTCCCCATCACTGCATTGACTGTTGATGACTTCGGACATTTTAGTATGGTGTTCTGCTACATGGGAGAATATTTCTTAAAAAAACAAAACAAAACATAAAAACCCCAAGAAACCATGTCCTTTTCAAATATACCAGCAAACTGGACCTTCTTGATTAAACTCTTCCACAAAGAATATCTACATTAACTTCCAGTTTGCTGAAGACCGTTTGCATTACCAGTACAAACCTCCCCCGTGAGCTGTAATTTAATTACTAGCCATGGTCCCATGTCCATTTCATGTCCTTATTGTGGAGAGCCATGGACTTTTAACAAAGGTAGATCCCTGTGAGTAGTTCAGCATGCCACCTCAGGAGAAGAACTGAGGCCAGGAAGCCAAAGGGAGAGGCTGGCTGATCATTCTTGACACACATCCATTCTTCACTCAGCATCTTTGCTGTGAGGCTGCACATAGGCAGGAATTAGTAGACTGTGGGAGTGCAGAGTGTTTGACAAATCTTGTGGCTGGGCGTGAATTCCTGCCCCCTAAAGAGTGGCAAGATGGAATAATAAACCTCTGAGGGAAGGGCCCCTGGGGTTTGGTGGTGATGAATTAGTATGTGTGGTTTGTCTTATCAGAGGACTGTATTTTTAAAAGATGTGCATGCAGCACCTGATATGAGCTGCAAATTGCCTTATAAAATTAACAGTGACATTTGGTAGAAGCATTAGTCAGTCCCCATTTTAGTCTAATGAATAAATGGGGGGATTTTGTTCAGTTTGGGGGGTTCTTATGTAGGCTTGTGAGGGAGGGTAGAACTGTGGTTAAAATGGTCTGTGTTCAGTGTAAGCTATTGATGAGGTCTGATTTTTCTAGGTGTTGCTGAAGGTGCTGTATCAATACAAGGAGAAGCAGTACATGGCTCCCAGAGTTCTGCAGCAAACGCTGAATTACATCAATCAAGGAGTGTCACATGCAGTCACCTGGAAGAATCTGAAACCTCATATTCAAGTAAACCATTTTCAGGGTTTAATACTTGGTGACTCAGCAGTACATTAGTCAGTCTATTGTACAGAGTTTCTACCCTTGCTAGAATTCACATTTCAGCAAATTCTCGTACAGATTGCTGGTGGGAAGAGTTTAAGCCTGTTTGGTGAAGGTTACCTTGATACGTGAACAAAGCCAGCTAATTGCATTTTTGCTCTCTCTCCTTTGAGCTTTACTGTATTAAGGGTTACAGTGTAACACAGCAACAGGACAGATTTGGAGATGGTGTTAGCTATTGAATTCATGATGTTGAATTATCTCCACATACCATTATCCAAATCCAGGATAATATCTTTGTTGTATTGTAACTCTGCCTAAAGGTAAAAGATCTTTTTGGTGAACTACCACATAAAATCCACTACATCCGAATTGTTTTAGAATGTTAGCATGTCATACAAGGAAATGACAGGATGGACAAAATCTGTGAAACACAGGAGAGAATATAGAGGTTGATTCAGAAGTGCTAACCTGTTTTCATTTTTTATTTCAGGGAATTATCCAAGATGTTATTTTTCCATTGATGTGCTATACAGATGCTGATGAAGAGCTTTGGCAAGAAGATCCATATGAATATATTCGCATGAAATTTGGTGAGAATTTGAAATCTACTTGTTAAAATACAATTTCACACAAAGATGGGCTTTTTTAGGGGTTCTTTTTTGGTGAAAGCTGCCACCGTCAAGGACACAGGAGTTTCTGCCTTTGTGAAAGTATTGAATTTTTACAGTTAAAAAGTTTTTTTTTACAAGTCAAACAGTCCAAGTCTTGCTAACAATAACTGCCTAAGTTTAATGTTATTAAAAGGTTATTTTTTACAACAGCTAATATTCCAGGCCCTGGAAATGGTCTTACGGAATTTCACATGTGGCACAGATAGAATAAATTTCAAATGTTACAGAGTAAGCCTGGTGTTCCAGACTTGTCAGACAGATTTCACTTCCTGTGGCTTGTTGGGGTTTACTGTAAGTCCTCCAAGGCAGGAGAAGATAGAAATGCTTCAGACTTCCTGAACAAATTCTTCCCTCCACTAGGACTGTTTATGTGGCTAGAACAGGGGATCTTGAGAGGTTTGGGAGTTTTTGTACCTCAGGTCTTAGGAGCAGACATGTAAACACTACAGGTTATTTCACAAGGGTCTGATAATCCTGCAGAGAAATAAGAAACTAAGAATTTTTAACTCAATTAATTTTTCTGTGTGCTTGCCTGTAGAGCAAATAACATAAATGGTCAACACGTGACCACTGCAACTGCTTCTACTGTTTCAAAAGATTTATCTTAATAAGAAAGACACATTTCCAAATTAGGCATATAGAGCCAGTGATCATGAAGAACACGAAACATGTGTTACTGTTTGGTCTTGGAGTATCTGTAGCAAGAAAGCACAATTAACCACCTGAAAGGAAAATTATTGCTCTTTTGTTTCATATTAAATACATTAGGATCATGAAATGTAGTAAAGGCCTCATATTTATACCTGTTACATGTTTACTTAACAGATGTATTTGAAGATTTCATTTCTCCAACAACTGCTGCTCAGACATTATTGTTTACATCCTGTAGTAAAAGGAAAGAGGTAAGCTGTTCAAGGATTATACTGAAATACAGCACTACCTAAACTTAGTTTATTTGATGAAAAAGCTATTAATAGACGTTTTACTTTTCTGCTCTCATATTGCAGTACACTAACATTTGTAATTTCAAATTTATTTTGCACTGGTCTATTTGTGATTTTTTTTATTTGTTGTGTGTTTATTTTAAAGACATAAAACATTAACCCAAATTCCAGGCTTGGAGCAAATTATTAGATATTCAGGCATTTCAGAGCACTGAGGGTGGTACCTGAGATGATTGATTGGAATACTTTGACTAACCTTACATGTAATGTAGGTCCTGCAGAAGACAATGGGCTTTTGTTATCAAATCCTTACCGAGCCAAATGCTGACCCTCGTAAGAAAGATGGTGCTTTACATATGATTGGTTCTTTGGCTGAAATTCTCCTAAAAGTAAGTGTAACAAATCTGGTGGTTCTTTTGGTTCTTTTTTTTCCTCCCTCTTTCCTTTCTTGCACATACAGTGTTTTAGAAGAAATGCAAGTAGCAATTGGTGCTCACAACTTCCTGAATTGCTGCCAGGTGTTTTTTTAGATGTTGAATTTAATTGTTTTGTCTTTGTTGTCAGCTTAATTACTCAAATTTTACAGTTCATGTACAAGTTCAGATTATTGTTTTAAGTTCCTCTAAGTTCTGTGCTTCTAGTGAGAATTACTACACCATTTTCTGTGCTGTGCTTAACTACATTCCCCTTTCTGTGGAAGGAAGGAGAAAACATTCAGTGAGAGGCTGTTTTTTTGTGTATACAAGAGAGGAAATAAAGTGAAGTTGGCAACCTTGCTCAGTTGGAATGGTAGCAAAACAGATGCAGGCCATGGACTTGTATCTGGACCCCAGCTCTAAGAAGTTTCGCTGACCACTCTTGCTTTTGATGCCAGAGCAATATGCTGCCATTTAAAAGGTGTCTCTAGGGATCAAAAATGGCAGGGAAAAAAGTGTCACTGTTTTGACTGAAAATCATAAAAATCCATGTGGGATCCAAGTTTTAATTACTATCAATGCATAACTGACTTTTGAGGGTTTTGTTACACTGTTCAGACTTGTATCATATGTGACCTTTTTTTTACTGGGTTAGAAATACACTCTTATGTACAGTTTTAAACTGATGTGCTTCTGTTCATATTTTGACAGAAAAAGATCTATAAAGACCAGATGGAATATATGTTGCAGAATCACGTGTTCCCTCTCTTCAGCAGTGAGCTGGGTTACATGAGAGCACGGGTAAGAAAGTGTGACATTTACTGTTGAGATACACTGTCTGTTCCAACTGGAAGATTCAGGAATCTTTTAACTTCTCCCCCTTTTAACAAATGCTCTCCTCTTAGTACCTTTTAAATTGTACACTTATTTCAGAGGTTTGTATGAGTCTCTGTGTGATTATAGTTACTGTGTAGTTTTGACGTGGCTGCAGCACTGTGTGCACAGTTTTCCATCTGTGTCTGGTGGTAGAGTCTATTTGTGTTTTGCATGTAGACTGTACTGCTCACACAAAACCTGTGGCCAAAGATGAACTTGAGATCATAGTACTGGTCTAGTGATGTCTGAAGGACGAGCCTCCCACTGACCAGCCTCCACACTCTCAAACATCTTCATTATTGTGTCTTTCTTATCTTTATTCGACAGTAGGTGCACTTCAGATTCAATGATTTGCATAGGTTATGGATATAACAGTAGCTGATAGTCCTGTCTTTAGGTTTGGCAGCTCTGAATTTGTTCAATGTGGGGTTTTTTTCAGGCTTGTTGGGTTCTTCATTACTTTTGTGAAGTCAAATTTAAGAGTGACCAGAATCTCCAGACAGCCTTAGAACTCACCAGACGGTGTCTGATCGATGACAGGGAAATGCCTGTGAAAGTGGAAGCTGCAATAGCTCTTCAAGTTCTGATCAGTAACCAAGAGAAAGGTAGGTACCCTCTTTCCCTACAGCTACAGCAAGCTTTAATGGAGCAGGTGTTAACATTGTGATGTTCAGGCACACTCATGCTCTTCTTCCCTGATGTTAATTTACTTTTTGTAATTATAATTTGTAATCATGATAATTTTTCAGCTGGGAAATTTTATATTGTTTTTTATAAATAACGTAAATTACATTCTAAGACATTAAAATTATTGTAACATTATAAACAACAACTTCATGGTACAGTAAATCCAGTTTTACAGCACATAATAATTGAATCAGAAAAACAGTGGCAATGTAAGTGTATCTGTCTCAGCATATGTTTGTTCATGTAAAAATTTATTAAAAGAGAAGTTGTCTTTATCCTGGCAGGTTTTACATGGCTTAGTATTCCTGAAGCTGATGTAAAAGCCAGAAAGCAAACATAAATTCTATATTTAATACCCTAAGTAATTTGACAAAAATGTGTGTGTACCATTCCCATTGAATTAACATTTACATGGATAAGTAATCTTGCATTCTGTAAAGACTACAGAGCTGGGGTTTTCATACTTCAGTTTTGATCCTCTTGGTATACAATTATATTTCAAAGTCGTTCTGAATGTTAGTGTTGCTGTAATGATTTATACTACCCAGGTTTTTGGCATATTAATGCTGAAGCATTAAATATTAATAAAGTATATATTGAATTTCTTACATTGATCTGTGGTTTTCTAAGAATGTTAATTCAAACATTTCCATTTGTTTTACAGCTAAAGAATATATTACTCCATTCATTAGACCTGTAATGCAAGCTTTACTTCACATTATAAGAGAGACTGAAAATGATGATCTTACTAATGTGATTCAGAAGATGATCTGTGAATATAGTGAAGAAGTTACTCCAATTGCAGTAGAAATGACACAGCATTTGGTGAGACTTTTGGTGACTTGGGAAGATGCTTAATATGTGAAAGACTGGTATTAAAAATTGATAGTTTACCATCAGTGAGTAGCTGTTGTCACTCCAGTCTGCTGAACCGCATTGGTACAAGTAGTTTTCTTCTACATTTAGACAGTTTTTCCTCAGTACTGGCTTCCATAACTTAAACCAAGTGGAAATTTCTAAGAATGATTCTAGAAATATTCAAGAAATCTTTGTATGTCGTTTCTCCTGATAGTGTTAATAATGAAATTGGTAACACATATTAGGTAGTCTAAAATGTGACTGAAATTTTCTGGTTTAAAATATTAAATTTAAGACCACATTTTTTTAAATGAAAAATTTGGAGTGAAAATAATGTTATGTTGTCTGTAATGTGAAAATAAAATTGAATCTGCAGGAGAAATTCAGAGCTGAAATGGCTGTATCTAGCAAGTTGTACTAATGGTTCCCAAAGCAGAGGTCAGCTCAGTGCTTGCCTATTCCAGGCCCTTGCCTTGGAGTTTAAGTAGAATCGTTTGCATATCCTCTCTGGGAATGCCTGTAAAGTGTTCAGTCTAGTTCAACTACCAGTCAGACCTTGTGTTAGAAGAACTGGCTTGTAGAAAGTGTATTCTTTTGCACGGGATATAATGTAATTTATATTTTGATTATTAATAATTTTTATTTTATTTATTATTTTTATGAATAGATAAAGGATAACTGCTCCAATGGCTTAACATTCAAAATTTATCATCCTGAGAAGAAACTCCGGAATGGAGCAGTCAGCTGCTAAGATTGATGTTTTCTTAGCAGAAGTACTCTTTAAATTTTGTAGAATGTCAGAATTCCACAATTCAGTGACGTATTTATGGGTTGTTCTGCTATTACATGCAGGCAATGACATTTAACCAGGTGATCCAGACGGGTCCAGATGAAGAGGGCAGTGATGACAAAGCAGTGACAGCAATGGGAATCTTGAATACTATTGATACACTTCTCAGTGTAGTTGAAGATCACAAGGAAGTAAGTAAAAATGACTTTAAAGCTGATAGGTGTTGTCTAAGACACTGTAAGTCTTTAATACTTCCATTGTTTCCACCATTGTTACTTGAAAACCTGTCCTTTTGGCCAAAAAGATACTAAAATAGAAAAGAGTGAAGTACTTACCATGTAACAAAGTTGTAACAGAGTGGGTCATATTTCTAATGCAGTGAATGCAGTAAGAGAGCACAAATGTTGCCACAGTATTTCCCATAGGAATCTGGGTTCTTCTTCAAGTAGGGGAGGCAATGTGTCTCTGACAGGTAGAACTCTCTCAGCTCAGCTGAAACAACCCCTCTGATTTGGTGAGCTCTGCCCTTCAAACAGAAGAGATGAAGTTTCAGTTGTCTCCTAACACTGACTGTGCTGACTGAGCTTGCACCCTGGGACAGAATGGATGCCAGTAGATACAGCTCTCATTGCTGTGCTCGGTGGTGGGTTGTTGTACCTGCCTGGTCTGCCCTGGAGAGTTCTCCAGTGTGATGAAAACTCCTGTTACTTTGTCTTGTTGTACTGAATGGACTAACTTCTGTCCAGAGGACAGCTCGTTCGAAAGATGCTATCCCTGATTAAAATCTTTCATGACAAAGTCAGCTACTATTTTTTAATAAATAAGTTATAGGGTTTTTTAGTGACTGAAGAGTTCAGTAATAAACTGTACTCTCAGGACTCTGAAGACTTTACTAGGGAAGGAGCATAATACAAATTCCCAAGGGCAGAATCCAGTGCTGCCATACAACAAACCAAGGACCCGTTCACCTCATTTACTTGTTGCTAAAGCTGCTCAGCAAGCTTTTCATGTACTTGGTTTTGTCAGCAAATCCTTGCCACCTAAATTAAAAATATGTATAACAATATGTTAGTCCTGAGGAACTCAGTTTTAAAATGCTGACCACTAAACATGTATATTTAGAGACATCTCACACAGGATGACCAGTGTTGCAAGAGATAAGGTATTTAGCAGGTTACTTTTAAATCCTGTTCTGCATAGCTGAGACCAGAAACTGAACCCTTATTTGCCCCTGTGCAAGCTAAGTGCCCTCAACAGGCTGATGACTGTTTTGTTAGCTATTCCAGGGACTAATAAGTACTAATAGGGAAGACTGAATCTGTAGGACCAGCATTTAGACTGATTGTCCTCATACCATTTGAACATCCTAAGCTAGCTTTGGGAGGTGGTTTGGTATTTGATTTGCTTTGTTTGTTTTTTTAAATTTCACTTTTCTAGAACAGCACATATTTCCTGCCATTTCCATTACTTCCTCCTTTGAGATATACATTTACTGACAGTGTTTCAATTGGACTTAACTGTTGCATAGGGTTACTGTCAGGCTTTTCTTTTATATGAGATTCTTCCAGTGTTCCAAAAACACTTGCATTAAGAGCAATCTTGCAAATCCTTAGGTAAGAATGCTGCTCTTACACATTTAGTGGGAAATTTGGAATTAGTTTTGAAAGCTATATTGTATTAAGATTACTCAAAGCAGTTTCTATTAAGATGTGTTTAATTGCAACTCCCAAATATTAAATATAGTTAAAAAATTTTTTCTTTTTTTTTTTTACAGATTACCCAGCAGCTGGAAGGGATCTGTTTGCAGGTGATTGGAACAGTTTTGCAGCAGCATGTATTAGGTATCTCTACTTCTGTTGGCTTATTTTTTAAAGTGTATGGAATTGGCATTACATTTACCTGGAATTCTGTTTGTTTCAGAGTTCTACGAGGAGATCTTTTCCTTGGCTCACAGTCTGACCTGCCAACAGGTTTCTGCACAAATGTGGCAGCTTCTTCCTCTCGTGTTTGAAGTCTTTCAGCAGGATGGCTTTGATTATTTTACCGGTAAGTAACACAAATAAATCAGAAAACCAAATGATTTCATAGATGCAATTTCAGCCATTAATAATAAACTGAGTATTAGGAGAACACTCCAGTGAGGTTACACTTTAAGTGTTTTATTCTGCTGTTCCTGCAACCAGACTTGTTTTGTTAAGTCTTTTATGCACACTTATCTTGACAAACGTTAAGCAAGAACTGTAATTATTAATACATGGATTTCAGCCTGATTTTAACAGTATCTAACTGTGATCATTCTTCTTTTAATACAGACATGATGCCTCTCTTGCATAATTATGTTACTGTTGATACAGATACACTTCTGTCAGACACAAAATATCTTGAAATGATCTACAGTATGTGCAAGAAGGTGAGTAGGTTCCTTCGTGGTAACAAAACCTGCCATCCTTGAAGTAATATGCTGTTAAACTGGACACTTTTTTTCAAAACAGCTTTTGATGTCTGTTTAAAGCGTTTTGCTATGTAACATCCTCTGAGATTCCACAAACTACTAAGTTATTGCAGAGAAATTTAAAGAGGTTGCGTTAAGATTTCAGATGCACGCTTTTGCTAAAAGGCAAAGCCAAATCATACACAACAAAAGCAGATTAAACAAACCAGGTTTTGTGCAATACACTTTGTGCATATGGGCATGCAAGACATATTGCAAAAGGTAGGTGGTTTCCTTTATCTGGGACTTGTAGCCTTGCTGTGGCTAGGATACCACATGTTGTGTGTATGCTAAACAAGTGCAGTAGGGATGGAGGGTAAAAGGATAGGAGTAGGAAGTTATTTTCCCAAGTTGGTGCCAAGTCAGTGATGAAAGCTGGGAGCAGAATGCTAACTAATGTTCTAACTCAGTCCAGGCACTTCTGGGCAGGGTTTCTGTATTTAATTTCTCAGCTCCTGTGTGTTACAAGTAGCTGCCAACTGGGCTTTCTTTATGTAGGATATGTATCAATATGTAGGATACACAGCTTTCCAGAATGTTAGCGCTGTGTGAGGAAATGAACACTTCTTTATGGCATGCTGTTAATATTTTATCATCTCTAATAGTAACCTGTAGGGATTTCAGTTTTCCACTCCTGGATATCATGTGTGGTGTCTATATAAGAGCTGAGGTGAACTGTCAGCACTGCCCATGGTATTTCTGGAGTAATTCTTTTGGAGATGTTGAAATATTGTAGTGAATAACTCTTGCCAGCCTTTATTTGAAACCAGGTTGCAACCAGGCTGATTGTAAATTCTTGAAACATTTTATATTGAAACGGGCAAAAATAGGAAAAGGAGAAAATCAGCCTGCCGTGACCTGTTACTGATTAGTTATGGCTGAGCTCAGTGAATCTTTAACACAGGTTTTAGATATTGCATGGTCTACCACTGGATATCCCATTTTTGTAAATAAAACTTACAAAAGTCAGTACATTCATGCATAAGAGAAGTTTTTTGTTTTGTGTATAGAAATAAACCTTTGAGAAATGAAAGCTGATGCTTATGCAGTTACTGTGGTAAGCTCTGCATCTGTAGATTTATTGAGTATTTGCATGTAGATTTATTGAGTATTTGCACATATAAGTTAGCTTTGCCCACATTCAGCCATTTTCAGTCTTTGATTGTCATACCAAGCCATTGCTGTGGATTTGGCTGCTTTACTGATGGGTGTTTATGCATTGTTATAGAGAGGGTAAATTCATATCAGCTTTTCAAAGCAAAGCAGTATATGGAGAACACTTCTGGAAGGGGTATCACCAACAGTAATGGTTATTTTTCAGGTCCTTACAGGAGTTGCCGGAGAAGATGCAGAATGTCATGCAGCAAAGCTGTTAGAAGTAATTATTCTTCAGTGTAAAGGGCGTGGCATTGATCAGGTCAGAAACAACTTTGGTTGCTAAAACTAATACTTAAAAAGGTTTATTCTGTAGTATTGATTATGTATTAACTTGAGTTTTGTTACACAAATTTTGTGTGGTGTAACTGATAATCCTCTCTTCTGCTTCAGTGTTACTCAGTTAACAGCACTGCAGAGACAGTTATTGCACACTTTGTCTGCAGAATTTAGGGCACTGCAAAACTCACGTGTTTTCATGGAACTGGAATAGCACCAGTTTAGGAGCATCTTGGTTCTAAAAAGTGAATTAATTGCATTCTAAGTTAATCCTAGTGAATATTTAATGGAAATTATTCCATCTTTCAAGCTCATAGCTTTGAAATAAGTATGAAAATGAAGTTCCTAGAATTCCAATTAAAGTCACAGAGGAACCAGGGACTTCATTATGCACATATGAAAATCGTAATTGGAGAGATGAATTTGTGTGCTTCTGCTGTGCACAGGATAAGCACTGTATACTAGTCATTTAAACATTTTTGCTTCCTCTTTAATACTTGTGGAGATGGTTCTTGGAAACTTTAATTTTTAATTTATTTGAAAAAAATATTTTCCATTGTGAATCCATTTTTTTAGTGTGGCATCTCTGAAGAGCCTACATCTTTGAATAGCTGTTTTCTTGGAGTGTTAGTAATATGTCTTCACCTTGATGCATGTATTATAAAGTACTAAGTTGATTTTGCTGGACTTCCTGTTGTATACATTTCCTCTATTGTTCATTTTTAATAGACAAGATTATAGAACCAGGAGCTATGCTGCTGTGCAGGATGTCACAAAATCCACGTGATTACATCTTTTCACATTTTCACTTAATCTTTTAATTGCCAGTAGAAGTCATACACAAAATTGCTCCCATTTTATGCCCTCTGTGTTCATGTGCCAGCCTGTTGAAATACAGAATGACAAATTTTAGTTTTGGTCACTAAGTTTGTCGTGGTTGCCACTCCTCAGTGCATACCCTTATTTGTGGAAGCTGCCTTGGAGAGACTGACCAGAGAAGTGAAAACCAGTGAACTGCGAACAATGTGCCTCCAGGTTGCCATAGCTGCTTTGTATTACAATCCTCACTTACTATTAAATACCCTGGAAAATCTTCGTTTTCCCAACAATGTGGAGCCTGTCACCAATCACTTCATAACACAGTGGCTTAACGACGTGGACTGTTTCTTGGGGTGAGTGTTTCTAATTTTGAAGATGATTCTCTGTGATACACCTATGTATGATCTGCTTGTAAATCATCACAAAACTTACACCATTTTTACTCTTTTGTAGACTTCATGATAGAAAGATGTGTGTGCTTGGCTTGTGTGCTCTTATTGATCTGGAGCAAATACCACAGGTTTTAAATCAAGTTGCTGGACAGATTCTGCCAGCTTTTATCCTTTTATTTAATGGATTGAAAAGAGCATATGCCTGTCATGCAGAGCATGAAAATGACAGTGATGATGATGATGAAGCTGAAGAAGATGAGGAAACAGGTATGGAAACTGAAACTGTTATTCTATATTTTTCTTTTTTTTTTTCTGATGGAGATTCCTTGAGCTCTTAGTTCTCTGGCCATATTTTAATCTTTCCAGCATCAGTCTGAGTGATTGTTTGGAAGTGCTTTCCACACTCAAAGGAATTTTTTTGTTTTCATCTACCTACTTTAAGCCCAGATTCTTTTTTATTTCTGCCACTGAATTCCGAACTCTTCAAACTATTGTCATTGTATGTATTGTTGTACTATTATATTTTATATCTCTCAGGCCATCTTTTCAACAGCCCTTTGAAAGTGTTTTCATGAAATTATTTCAGCCTTTCTTCCTGGAGCATGAGTATTGCTTTGTTTAAAGCTTTATCAAGTGCTGTTCCAAACTACTATATAAAAATTTTTATGACAGTTCTCTTTTCCCACTTAGACACTGGTGTCTCTGAGGAGGGAGCTTACATGAGCTCCCCCCTGTCTCGCCTGCACTAAACTGTTACCATTTTCTATGGTGTTTTACATATTTTGCCATATCTAAAGAATTGTTCTTACTGTTCCTGAGATAAACCTTTTTTTGTGTGTTACATTTAACTCAGAGGAGCTGGGGAGCGATGAAGATGACATTGATGAAGATGGTCAAGAATATCTAGAAATTCTAGCAAAACAGGCAGGTGAAGATGGAGATGATGAAGACTGGGAAGAAGATGATGCTGAAGAGACTGCTTTGGAAGGCTACTCCACAATTATTGATGATGAAGACAACCCTATTGATGAATATCAGATATTTAAAACAATTTTTCAGAGTAAGTAACTATATTTCCTTTCCTGGCCAACAAGTTACATTTTAACTTTAGAGCTAGAACCTGTTGAAAACTTCCAAACAGGGTTTCCAATATGTGCTTGAACCATTTCTTCCTGTGGAAAGAATCCATCAGTAAACCTTCAGAGCAGGGGGAGATGCTTGAATGAATTTACAGTGGTAGGGAAGAGGTCAGAGGTTTTACTATTGTTTTTAAATGTCTTGATTTGTGTAACCATAAGACTATCATCGTGACTAAAACGGCAGTGAGTTAATAATCCTTGGAGCTACAAAACATTTTACTCAACACTTTCCTTTTGCTTGTGTTCTCTTTTGCAGCAATTCAGAACCGTAACCCTGTGTGGTACCAAGCCTTGACACAGGGTCTTAACGAAGAACAAAGGAAACAGCTGCAGGACATAGCAACTCTGGCAGATCAGAGGCGGGCAGCACATGGTATTTTCCCCCCTTTACACCATTAGTGGCTTCTTTTGCCGTTTGAGTGATCTGGATGTGCTCAAGAAGCATAATACAGAGAATGCTTATGATTCAAGCCTGATAATGTCTTCATCAAAGCAGGGTTGTTTTGCACTCCAGAGGTGTTTGGAATCTCTTAAGGTGGTCAGGTCACAAAGCCTCACTGCACAAACTGTATGGCATTGCCAGAGGTGTAAGGAATAATAGAAATGGCCTGGTAAAGCGGCCGAGGACATTAAAGCAAATTGTCCTAATTGCTTGGATATGAAAACAATTGATTTGATTACCTGAGGGTAGATGAACTCCAGGTATGTTAACAGACATGTTAACAGTGGCTGAAAAATTATTTCCTGGCATGTGACCTAGTCCAGCTGGGATAGACAGTGATTCTATGGATGGGAGAATACTAAATTATGGCAGCAGCATTCATCTGTAAAGCCACATTATTAAGCCCGTTAAATATTTTAGAATGTTAAACTTCATTACAGATAATACAAATTTAAAAATCCGTGTTCTTTTTTTTCTTTTTAAGTTTTCCCTTACTTTTGAGAGTAAGTCAATATATTTCACTCTAAAATCAAGACTTAATTTTGAGAGATCAGTCCAGCCTCATATCCCATGTCTTACTGAGCAATTGCTACAGGTGTTTCAAAACAGAAGTTCAGAATTTTTTCAATAAAAAGATTGGTAGTAAGAATACACATTTAATAAGTACTTTTGGGAAACCAGACCAAATTACCTCACAAAGTTTGTAAGTGTCCAGAAGGACCCAGTTTTAGTGGTTATAAAATACAATTTCACTGTGTCCCCTGTCAAGCACTAGGCATTGTACTGATGAGATTATATACTACTACTGCATTTTATGAAGGATAAAGAAGTTTGGCTTTTTTTTTTTTTTACTGCTTTTTCATAGAGCAAATTAGGTTCAGATTGTGAAGTTTAACTTAAACTAAATCCTTACAGGAAATTCTTGCCTACTGTTAGAGCACACTGATACTCCATTTAGGCCACCTACCTCACTTGGGGACATCCTGTTAGAAGGATTTGGAATAGTTCTCCCTCATTAATGTGGCTTAGAAGAATTTCCATATGCTAAGAGATTTGTTTTCTGTGGAGCTGTGAGGGGATCCCCCCCCCCCCCCCCAGGCTTCATTAGCCATGGCAATATTTTTCTGGCCTGTTTCTAAAGAAACAGAGACAAAATGCAGATTGTCTAGAATGTGAGCTGTCCTGTATTCCCAGAGAGTTTGCAACTGTTTTGACATAGGAGAACGCTCTTAGACCAATGTAAGACATTAGTGTGTGTTGTTATCTTGACCTGGGAATAATACAAAACACCTTCTGCACTATCCAGATTGATGAAAGGTACAACCTAAATTACCAACCTAATTTTCAGTTGTCCATGTATTAGAGCTTGTAAAAACTGTCCTAGAGTAAAACCTGTCTTACAGTAGTCTTTGAAGGATGACTATTGCTTGTAGTTACACTGATGGATTTGTAGACTTCAGATGGCTACAGATCTTAAAGTTTTGGTTGAAAATGAAAAGCGATGGTGTTAGTTTTCTCTCAGAATTATGTTTTATGGTCTAGTGACCTAAAATCCAAATTACCTGCTTGGGTAGAAGCACGTATACTAAAGTCCATTTCTGGTGCTTCAGTGGCTATTTCTGCTTGTATTGATGAATTGAGACAGGAACACAGGAAATTTAGCTAATATCTCTGGGTGCTCTTTTTGTACATGTGCTCTGTTACTGATTTGACTTCAAAGTCTGTTGATGTTAACCAGAAAGAATTAGGTGCCTTTAGCAAGTTTAGAAGTGCAGCATTCATTCGGGTCCTGTTTCTGAAATGTGAAAATTACGTAGTTGTGTCCAAAAGCTCAAGTGTGCGCTTTTTAAAATTACGAATTCATTTAAGCATGGCTATAACAATATTGAGAAGTTAAAATAAGTAAATAACCTGCCCATCTGTTCTTTGGGGCCTGGCACATTTCTGCTTTGTGGGTGCTGATTCCTTTCTTGGGTAACCCCAGATTAAGCCTCTTGTCTCTGAGAGACTCAAAATGGTCACTCACAGAATCTTGATCTGTCTTCCCCACTACACTACACATGCACTGAAATCTCTTCCTTTTGTTTTTTTTTTTGTTTTGTTTTAGAATCCAAAATGATTGAAAAGCATGGAGGATACAAATTCAATGCTCCAGTTGTGCCAACTTCATTTAATTTTGGAGGCCCTGCCCCAGGAATGAATTGAATTATCACTTTTCCTGCTACTGTGTGATTGTAGTGAAGAGCTTGTGTTCCTCCCAATAGTGGTTCCAGAACTGGTTCATGTTATCTACAACTCACTCTAATTTATAAATAGATTGGACAAAAGCCCCAGAAGTGGGACCTGATCATACAACCTAATACTGGAAAGCAAACCAGAGGTTTTATTGAAGATAGGAAGAATCTGAATTTAAAGCTTCAAATGACACACTTTGGAGATCGGAAATCAAGAGGGGATGTCATGAAGGCAGCTTTTCTTTTTCTGAGGAAAAACAAAATAGACATGGGCTGCAGGACTATTTAAAATGTTTCATTTACAGTACAAAGTAGAAGGCAGACAATTTTTACACCTGTGGCAGTATGAGTATTTGCCCAGTTTATTTCCCTTTTATCCCTACTATTGGGTGTCTGTTCTTTTAATGTAAATAAGATAAGGTAATCAGATAGCCTTACTTAATCTTCATCATTTCCATTTATCAAGATTGTTCATATGTAGAATATTGGACACTTAATGTAGCACTACATAACTGATAAATCTGTAAATGAATTAGCACTTTCATATTGAAACAAGCCTGCTAGCCTATGTACAAAAATAGCAAAAATGTTTGCTGTTTATAAAAATAAAAAATAAGGGATGTACTGGGGAAAATAATTTCAAGTTATTAATTTAAAATGAACTAGCAGTTTTGTACCTGGTGACTTTGTGGTGCAGTCACCTCTGGTTGTGACTTGAATTCGGTTATGTAAAGAGGGGTTAGTGATATTTCATTGCTGCTAAAGAAAAAATAGCAACACCCTCCGTGTCCTTTGTTTTTTTTAAAGATCTCACTGTACAAGGTAGAGAATTGATACAAATGTGTACTGTAAGCACAAAGAAAAAAGTTGCTCTTTTAGGTAAATGAAGGGTGAAGATCTTAAGGTCAATTGAAGTGTGTGGATGAAACATCTGCATATGCAATCTGTTAAAAACACGACAGTGTCATTGGCTGATCTGGGCTATGGTGCATAAATACAATTTTTTTTGCCCCAACTGCGCAAAATAGTCTTTTTCCAGCTCATGGTAGTGCAGGTGCACTACTCCTGCATTTCATTGCCCCTCTTTTTGCACTTGCAGCATTAGTGTGTGCTGTTGTCTGCCTGATCCAGACAGTGTATTTGAAGTTTTGCCAATCTTTCATTTTTGAAGCCACAATTTTCTTCCTTCAAAGTTGCTATAGTAACTAGTATTTTAGCTAGAGAGGCAAAATACAGTTCCCTCTGGGACCACTATCAAAACCACTGTATGAAGAAGCCAGCAGGGAGATGCTGTGAACGGGTTGGCTTAAAATGCCCCCTTTTTCTTTTCTAAAAGCAAAAATCCATTGGCGTTTGATCTTGCCTTGAGATCATTGGTGTCAGGTCTTTTAAATCAAATGTTTGGGTTGGTTTGTTTTTTTTTTCTTTAGGCTGTTTTTATATAAAAATGTCACCTGCTGTTACAATTGATATTAAACGAGCTACCTTTAATTTAATGTAAGCCTCCAAAATTTAAATACAGGTTAAAAAATAAACTTTTTATCTGTAAAAATGAAATGCACATATATATATATTATGATACTCAAAATGCAGTCTTCAGAAAATTGGTTTGTGTGGTGTGGTTTTTTGCATCAGCAGAGTAGCAGGATTTCATGGTTTGGGGTTTCCTTCTGAGCTGACCAGCACCACACTCTGCCTTCCACTGGTGCACAGCCGCTTCCCCGGGCACTGGAAGGGATTTTCCAGTCGCTCCTCTCCAAACTGCTCCAGCAAACGCTTCCCTGCGCACAGGGCGCAGAGGGGAGAGGCTGAGCCAGAGCTGCAATGCTGTGTTGCCCTAGGGAATACCAAAGGGATACTTGAAAAGCAAAGCGTGGACTAAGAATATTGCACCTGATGTGAAAAAGCCTAAAAGGATGAAGCCTCGGATGGAGTATCCATCCTTGGAATGGTAGGAGAACCACGGTGTGGTACTTGTGCACCTGGAGCTGAGTGGCCAAGGCCACAGAGCAGGGCTGGGCTGGGTTTTTGGTGAGTGTGTAGCTCGTGGCACGTCCAGGTGTGCTCTGGCCCCCAGGTCATCCCTAGACAAGGTTTTATTTTTGTAGTAAAAGGTGACAGGCAAGACCCTGCCTTCTGCTGCGCATTCCTTGGCCTTGGGAACACCCAGTTGGACATAAATCATTTCTGAACATCTGCTTGTTGGCTATCTGCTTATCTTGGTATGCATCCAAAAAATGTAAGAGAACCTCTGAGGGCAAATGAGCCACTTGTGCCTCATGGCACGAGGTGTGTGATGGCAGCAGTGAGAAGGCTTCATGTATAAGGCAGATGATGAAAGAACTGGGGGAAATCACCAATTTCAGTGCCATTGTCAGTTCTGGAACAGTTACATTTTTCAAGTCACAAGTCCAGGGAAGAATGCTATCTTGGTGTGAGGAATGCAGTCTTAGTTCAAGGGTGCTTTTACGTGTCACTAGACTGGTCAGCAAGGAGCATCTTTTCTAAGAATGATCTAGAACTTTGCTTTCCTTTGCTCCAAGAAATGTATTTATATAAATTGCAAAACAACTTTGCATTGTTGGTGGTGGTGATAGTGCATTTTGTGATGCAATATATCAATTTTCAGTGATACACATGTCAAATTTCAAACTGATCTTCCTCCTAGAACTTGCACTTATCCACTCCATTTTCAAGGATAATGCAACTCTAAAGGAAATTTAAAGCCTCTGTTTTTTTTCTATTATGGAAGATCTCCTTGGCTAAATAAACATCTAAAGCAAATCCATATCTTCACTTATTTCAGTGTGGTGTTTTGAATGTAGCTGTATTCTTGAAGTGTAGTTCCTGTTCTAGTTACGTAGCTCTAAGGTTTGTATTTCCCTAGTAGTTCTTCAATCAAATATTAGGCACAACCACAGTTCTCTTTACTGGGTTAAATGTAAAAAACCCAGATACTTTTAAAAAATTTTAGCATACTGGGTAATTTTTTTTTTCCTAAATCACTTAAAAGAATTATTAACAGGTGTCAGCATAGTACAGCAAAGGTCTGTTCAATTCTCTTACAGCCTAGAATTACTGCTGCAAGATTCCTCAAGTCTGCAGTGGATTAGTTACTGACTCCCTGACAATAAACACAGAGATTATTTTAATTATGCCTAGTAATTGATACTTCGTAAGTTTTATGTGTTTTTCTTTTCCTTAAGGAAATTTCCTCCACTTGACTATCAGCTCTCAGAGCAGAATCATCCTGAAGCATCTTGGCACATTTTATCTTTGTTTCTGTGTAGCTCCCTCTCAGTCCTTCCCTACGTGTCCTTTCTCTCTGTAAACATGTTCAGTTTCTGGGCCCGAATTTTCAACCGTGCAACTCAAGTTTTAACCTGAATGCAGAAGTAAAACAGAAAAAAAGGTTTCTAGAAATTGGAGATAAGTTTGGAAGGTCGAAGGCTGTCTCCTGTTATGCTGTTATGGAGTTCCTTGAGCTGGGTTTTTCTCTTCCCTGTGCTCTGTGGAACCTTCCGAGTACCCAGAAGGAGGAGTGTGGAAAAGCTTTGTCCAGTGTTGTGGTGCTGGTTTTCAATTATTTTCAAGCAATAGGTAGCTTATCTTAAATGGTGTGTCATTGTTTTGTGTATTCCAATTTTTATAACAAAACGACGCTAGAAACATAAAGCACTTAAGAATGGGAGAGTTGTAGCATTTCAGAGAGATGATGACAAATAATCTGTTAATACAAGGGAGTTGGGGAATCAGAATTTTATCTTGGGTATTTCTGTACCTCAAATCAAACTGATGGCTGCCGTTTGTACATTGGGTGAAAGTTTCCCATTAAGAACAAGGAAACTGTAAGCTAAAACTGCTATTAGGCCTGTTCGGGAATAAGCTTTTCCCAGCCTTTTGTATGCTTCAGAAACTTTTAACTGTTATTCTGGGGCAAAATTTAAATACTTTTACATCTCTCATGTTTGGAAAGATGGAAAAAGCTCCTCAGAACTAGGTATCAATGGTGGTAATTCGCGTGAACTCCAGAACTGGGTTTTCAAGAAAAATCATCTGCTGCTTTAACCTTAACACTCTTAGACTGGGAGCTGGTAAGACTATTTATTACACGTTTCCGCACCTAAAAATCACGTAAGGAAAAACACTCCCAAGCATAGCTTTAAGCAAATGGTCCTTATCCCCAGGGGCCGGGCTGGCATGGCAGCCGCAGATAACGCCGCGGGAGGCCGGCAAGCGCAAGGCGTTCGCTGCCACGGGCCCGGCCCTGCGGCCCACGCCCCTCCGAGACTCCCCGGGGCCCGCAGGCGGCCGCAGCCGAGGGGGAGCCGCTCCCCGCGGGCGCCCGGCGGGTGCCGTTCGGCCGCTCGGGGTCCCGCCGCCTCAGGGCGCTCCGCGGGCCCGGCCGGGGGAGGGCAGGAAATGGCGCCGCTCCCCCCGGCGCGCGGGCGCCGCGCCGCCCGCGGCACAAAATGGCGGCGGCCCCGCGCGCGGCACAGCCGCGACGCCATGAAGCCGCGGGGGCGGGG
>JAWMRA010000161.1:10684310-10730227 GCA_035584735.1 Pseudotriccus pelzelni | reverse complement strand
GGCCCGCTCGGCGCTGCGTCACGGGCGGGGGCGGCGGGGGGCGAGGGGGCCGCGGGCCCGGGCGCGGCGGGCCCCGCGCTCGGCGGGCGTCGGTCTGGGGGCTTCGGCTATTTTTGTATTTTTCCCTTTTTTAATTTATTTTTTTATTCGTTTTAATTTTTTTATTTTTTTTAAATGACACTTCTGTTTTTTTGTCGGTCGCCCGGCGGCATCGGAGCAGTTGCCGTGGGAGCTCCCCGGGCCCGGCGCGGCCGGAGCCGCGCACGCTCCGGGAGGGAAAATCCGCCGCTCCGGCCCCGGGTCGCTGCTGTTTAACGCGGCTGCGGCCGCGCTCGCTCGGGAGAAGGCCCTGGCGCCTTCTCGGCTTCTGAATCCATCTGTTTTAGTGCATCTCTTTTAGCTTGCCGAAGTGCAAGAGCATCTTAATTTTTTTATTTTTTTTTTTTAAACAACTGCTCTTGTCGTTCCCGTCAGCTTTTCTCCTCCAGAACTTCCAATAGAACGGGATAACGAGAAACTGCTTACACTAGAAAAACTGCCTGCAATAACGCAAAGATTTTTTTGTTTTTCGTTTTCTGATGTGGTCTTATTCGTGCTTTTTTTTCGTCGAGAAAAAAAATGACGTGACTTCCGTGGAAGTTTTAATTTTCTGTTAGGACAAGCCTGCGGTTGAGCAGGTCCAGTTCTGTATGAAGTCTGTTAGGGGTTGGTTTTGAACTACCAAAGAATTGCATTTGCCGTCATATGCAGAGCGATATCAGTACTCGTAGGGAATATTACTCCTGTTTTCATTGATACAGGAACTTCAGCCTTACTGTCATTCAAAGAAAACATAGTTCTCTTTTCATACAGTTTTATCCAGCTTCTGCTTCAGGTGCTGTGAATCTGCAGTCTTAGAAGACTATGCACCAGATATTTCTTTGAGGTGATCGTACCTGAAAAAGTAAATTCGATTTAATTAGTAGCTTTTTAAAATACCGTACGCGTAGTATATTTTTAGCTTTGTGCATTTGCCATACGGCTTTAGCGTCGCAGAATACGATGTGGCCGTGTTTTCATGGCTTCTTTCTTTGTATTTCTGCATAAAGCTGTACGTTTGTCAAAAGCGATTTGTCTGAACCAGTGGACACGAAACTCAGGAATATGTAGTCAAATAATCGATGATTGTTTTGGTAGTAGATGTTATAATTAAAATTTCATTCGTAACACCATATCTGAGGAAGAGTAATTTTGTTTTAAGTGTGAAATGTTTTTTAGCCAGAAAGTCACACGGACTTATGTCTTCATGCTGGTGTAGCATGATGCTTTTCTCAGAAGAGGGGCACAGCAATAGCCAAGTGATAAATAGGCCTGGTGATGAGTGCCAAAATTAGTGCATAAATTTGGGGTTGTTTTCTGTAGAATATCTCAAATCATGTGCGGCTTCGGCTCAGTGAACTGTTTGCGGCTCACATTTTTCTGTCCTGTGCTGTCCAGGAGAAGGGAATCGGCAGGGGTTGGAGCAGTGAACAGGTCTAAGCTGCAGGCTGCTGCTGGTGGCCGCCTGCTGACTTGCAGTTCTCTGTGGGATGTGCACAGGATTAGGCTGAGGGTTCCTCCGTGTAAGTTTGGTCAGGATGGTTTCGCTTAAGAGCACTGCATGTTGATCTTCCCTTGCCCACTGCATGTGAGCCTTAAGCGTTTTGGCTTAAAACATGCTCAGCGTAGGTGGAGTCTTTGAGAAACACTTGTTAATTAAGGTCTAAGGGGTCTTTAGCTGGCACCTGTGAAACTCATTGTTTTCTAAAATGTAGGGCTCAGCTGAATTTGGGCGAGTTTTCACACAAAGAGAGCAGCACATTCCAGATAATTAAGGCAATAATCAGGGCAATTCTTCCAGTTTCAGTCGTTACAATGGACAGTGTAAATATTCATGAGGAAAATCGAACTGTCTCAGTGCTCTTGTTCTCCAAGTCCTGTGTTACTGCTTCGTGTCTGCATTTTGACTTGTACCTGCTTCCTTGATCATCCCCACAATTTCTGCTGCTTTTATAACTCCTGCAGCCTCTGATGTGTATGTACATAGCACGGCATCGCAGGCCAGCCTTTCCTTGCCACTGGCTTTTTTTCCTGTGTTGCCACATCTGCCCATCTCTGCAGATCACCAGTAATGATTTTCTGTTCTGCATCAATAGGGGGCAGTTTGTTTTTTCATCTCTTCTATGCTAAAAGGAAATCGGTGAACCTGGTAAAGAGAGCATGAATTGGGTAGTCTTTTCCTGTACCTTGTGTCTCAGAAAGATCCCAAAAGATGGAAGGAAGGCTTTTGCTTAGCTTATGGGTCTCTAAGATAGACTGTGATCCAAACAGATGGATCCTTTTCTTGAATCTGAGCACAGGTATTGTTCTGAGTCCGAGGGAGGTACCTCTCTATGGATACCACTTCTAGGCAGGAGGGGAAGGAAGCCTTGCAACCCATAGCACAGTGGGCATTGTGGGGTTTTGCCTGTACCTGAGTCTGTAACATCATTTACTCTTGGTTGTATTTACTTAAGTGAGTATGATTTTGGTTCTCTCTATGCACCAGCAACTGTTGATCAGTTCCTGAAAACCAGAATTGGATTAAATGAGTACATGCTTCTAGTGATTTAGTCTGTTAAAATTTTCAGGTTTACCCTGCTTTTTTAGTTGTGTAGTGGGGTTGTACTTTGCTCCACCAAGATAATATTTGTTAAGTAACTTCTCAGTTTTAAAGAGAATTTACAGTTCCAGCAAGTTCTGTGATTCCTCAAGGTTGACATCAGTTATACTTAAAACTACATAGCACTTCCCTCGGTCTGTATCTTACTGTTTTCAGAATGTTTCCTTCTCTATACACTTCTTGAGCGGAAAATTGTGTTACCTGCCCAATGCCCTTGGACTTCATTTCTGTTAACAGACTTTTCTAGAATTGGAGGACGGGTCCATATTTGCAAGTTAATTGATGTTGCCCATATTTTAAGTATATGCGTGCTGAGCTAATGTACTACCCAGACTTTCAAGAATGTATGGAGATGTACTGGTTTTCAGTTTACATTTGTAATGTGGTTTTGGCAATCCAATAGACTGTCCGTTCAGTTCCTGAAATACAAACCTGGCAAAAATACTGCCGTTAACTGTCATGGCTCCTGCTGATACATTTCTAATGTAGTTATCAGATTACTAATTAACTCCTAACCACACAAAAAAACCCCATTCAAAATTCCTTCTTTCGTTAACAGTCTCAGTGGATTTGTAGGCTTTGAAATAGCATGGCCAGGATTAATTTGTTTTGGAGATGTAAATAAGTCACTTCTGTGATTTCTTGACAATTAAGAAAGAAGTCTGTTTGACATTAAAGTAAAACATGGAAATAGTTGGTCTCTGTTTCTTTCAGATTTCTCTAGCCCTTACATATTTACCTGTTCACCAGATGTTCCTAGTTTTAAATAAAACACTGATGTAACTGGCGGTTTTATGATTTAAGGATTAAGTAGCTCCCTGAAGTTCTTCAGAAATTATCTATTTTTTTTTAAACTGCAAATAGGCATTATTCTAGGAGTAATTTGGATACAATTCTGACATGAATCACCTGGATGCCTTCTTGATATAGCCAGCATTTTAGGTATATATACACTTGATGTTAAAAACAAACAGAAGGCAAAAATAAAAACTTGTTTTAAAAACACACAGTTTCATCTCTTATGTGCTTTAAATATATTTTGCATTTCATGACTTCCAGGGTGAAACTCCACTATAATGAAATCTTGTGCTTTATCTCATGAGCATGCTGGAAAATTATTTTAATTTTGGGTGGTTTTTTATTCTTTGTCGATCATGTAAGTTTTTTTTCAGAAAATCATATAACCTACCATAGTTTCAGGCTTTTCTCCCCTGAATTTGCACTTTATAATTACTTAATCCTTACTTTTCTTTTTACTCTTAAAACTCAAGTAATTTATTACCAGTTAGTGTGCAGTAAAGAAAATGAGGGTTTTTTTTAGAAAAGGTGTGCCTGAGCATTAATAATACAACTTTGGCCAGGAGAGAAGAAATGTGTCTTAGCTTTGAGCAAGGAATATCACCTGAGTTGAGAGTATCTTGATGGCCTGTTTTGGTAGGTGAGTTCCATTGTTCCTGTTGCAGTAGGTCTGCAGGCCGTTCCATGCACACAGCCAAGCATTCCAATGACACCGGTGTTTTCAGTCACACCTGAACTGGGTGTTTTGGTACAGATTACGTGGATGGCCCTTTCTCAAGCCAGACTTCTGTGGCCCTGCACTAACAATAACTCTCATTGTTGCATTGCTCATTGACGAGGTGCGTTAGTACACTTTTGTACTTTATAAATAAAGTACCAAAGTAATTTTCAGAATCCCGGTCTCTACCTCTGCAAACAGTGCTGTGTGGATCTCAATGGCTTGTCAGCTTCTATGCAGGATTTTTGGAATTGGCTCTGTCAGAAGACTCCTAAATTGTTCCAAACTGCTGGCTCAAGGCTGTGCTGCTCACTTGGAAGCAGTGGTGCTGTAACAGTGCACCCAAAGCAGATGTGGTCGTGGAACTGTGTGTTTGCTGTGAGGTGCTTGTCCCAGAGCTGCAGCAGCAGTTTAATTAGCTTTCTGTCAGCACTGCTGACAGCTCACATGCTGATGGAACTACTCTGGCCTCCTTTGTTTAACCAGTAATTTCTTCTGTCATATATTCAAGGAGCATGTGAAGTAAGCAGACATATTTGGGATCAACCTTTTCTACATGTGTAGGACTTCTTGGCGGGTGGCTTTCTGATCTGCCGGTGTTTAAATGCCATACATTTGGAAATAATAGCAACCTTAGCACTCCCACAGTGTGAAATTACACACATATGCATCATCTCATAATATTATATATAAAATGCCAACATTGATCTCTGACAATTTGTAGATGGTATTTGCAATGTAAACTATATGGTAATGACTTTTTTGGGAAAAAAACTGCTGGAACATAAAGTAATTTTGTTAGGCTAAATGTGGTTCTCACTGGCCAGGTTCTCACGGCTCTCACTGAAGTCAGGCTTGTGCATCATTATGGCAGTGATAAATTTGGTCTTGCATTTATCTGTTATTTCTGAGAAGATACCTGTGGCAGGAATTAGTTTTGGACTGCATTATTATCAGGATGTATCTGTTGTGGAACGGAAGAATTGAAATACTGTAAAAAGACTAAAAAGGAGCCTTGAGTTTTACTGCAAGCCTCTGCTTTGGGCACCCTGAGTCTCTGCAGGTCAGCTGTGCTGCCACCCTGAGCATGTACATGGAGCTTACGCAGTTGGCAGTGCTGTCCGTCTTGGTCAGGTTCTTTTCCAGGGCCAGGCTTAGAGCCCATGGTTCATAATTCACACACTTCTTTACCATGCAGAAAATGAGAAACTAATTGTGTAATTTGCTGTTAAATTGCATATCTTACTTCTTTATCTAAATCCAACCATTGTTACCAGATTCTGTACTAGAGATTTTTGTTCTGTGTTTCAGCCTGGTTTCTCTCTTATACTGTGGATGATTAATGTGGTGGAAACTGATGTTTAATTACGTTTTGCATTTACAAGAGACTGGAGAAGATACAGTAAAAGACATTGAGATTATATGAGAAATATTTAGAAGTGCCTGACATTAAATAGTCTGTTATATTTATTTGTTGGAAGTCAGTCTCAATGATTAGCATAAACCCAATGTTTCAGTGCAGTGGTAAAGTACTGGAAAAGGTAAGGGCTATTGATGAAGAAAGAAATCCACATCTATTGAAGCATTTGCTCAAAGCACCCACAGGATCTAGATTTCATTTCGGACCCTGCTCCAGATTTCTCGTGTAATACTGGAAAATATTAGCATACAGGTACATAGGGGAACAGAAGTAAGATCGTGAAGTCTTTAGTTCTCCCATGCTTGTATTTCTAAGCTTGTAGGTGACAAATGACTTCATATAATTAGTTTTAAAAAAAAAAATGCTCTTAAAAAACTTTGTGTGGGGAAGCAATTTTCCAGTCCACGCCAGACATTTTTTGCATTGAGACCCAGAAGGCTGTGCTGCGTATCAGTTATCAACTGAAGTGTATTTGACCAGATTGTTAATTGTAGGTACTAATTTGGTCTTAGACAAATGTTTGTTACTCAGACTGGTTTTGTGAAATTACTGATATCTGCAATCACGTCAGTTGTTAAGGGCCCTAATGCAGCCAGTAGCCAATTCAGAAAAAGCTTAATTACGTTACTGTGCTGACATACTTGTAGTGATTTTGGGATGCAGCTTTGTCAAACGTGGGAGTGCTGTTTTCTAAAAGTTATTAATGAAAGTTTTACTACTGTGAGGTTATATGTCATTTGCTGCCTTTTCTTGATTGGTTTTTATTTGCTGTTTTTATAAAATTACAATGGTTTTGTACATTATTTAGACATGTATTGAAATAAAAGTGATGTTTCTTTTAAAACGAAATAAGTGGGTATTATTTCAAACTTCTCAGTGCTGTTTTCACGATGGGAGTGAACAATGACAAAGTTACTGAATGTCTGGAGTAGCTTTTTTCCTGTCTGACTTTCCCAATTCTTTCCACACATTCAAGATTGTATTTTATAACCGTAAGTTTTCCATGACTGCTATTACAAACTTTATTCCATTCCCTGTGAATCATCCTGTAAGCATCATCTTTTTTTCTCAAAGGAGTTTGTCTCCTGCAGGTTTTCTCCTTTATCCAACAATGCAGTGATTTAGTCTTTCTTTAAATAATGAATTCCTGCTACTTTCCAGTTTCACTGGGGTCTTCTCATGCTGTACTTCCTCTCAGCTCTGGAATTCCCAAGTGCCCTGAACCCCTTTCCTGCTCCATGGCAGCCATGCCCTCTGCCAGCTCTTCCCTTGCTTTTTGACTGCCTGAATCCACCTGCTGTGTCTTAGTTGCTTGATTCCTGTTTTTAGTGGAGATTCCTGTTTCCAGTTGCTAAATTGAGTTTACGTAAAATCCACTCCTTTAACGTTGCATCTTTTTTCCAAAACAAGTGGTGGCACCCAGAAGATGTTATTTGAGTGTTAGTGGAGGGGAAAATACAGGAGGTGGTCTCTACATGGGCAACTTGATGAAGTCTTAATGAAAAATACTTTATTTTTAACCACCTCCCCTGAGTGTTGGGAATTTAACGTGGGTCTGAGTTCAGTTTTTTCAGTTCACATAATTTGCAGGAGGAAAGGGGTCGTTTGTGGGGGTTTTTTGTGTTCTGTCTTTTTTAAATAAAATATTGTACCTGTGTACTTAATCTATGAGTGTTATACTGGGGTTACTGGCTGTTGCTTCTTTCTGTCAGACACTGTTTTCAGTTCAGAGATTTTTAGTCTCTTTTGCCTGGGGCTGACTAATTTTGAGAAGTATTTTAACCACCTTAAAGAATGGTAAGACTTTCTCTACATGAATACCATAGTAGTGTTTTGGTGACTGATCGTTTCAGGAATGCAAGATGTGTTACTGTCCTTGTGAAAGTCTCCCCAAATACCATTAATGTGCCTTTCAAAATTGCAACGAGTATGATCTGTGAAGATTTGCAACAGAGTTCAGGAAGTCAAGTCTCAGGTTTTCGCTTCAGTGAGTACTTCATGACTGAGCCTGTACTTGTGTTTTCTGTTGGACAGCTCTTATGTGCATCAATTTTGCTGAGCTGCCACACAGGCTTCACCCCAGGATTCCTGTCTTGTCCTAAAAATGGGTGCTTCCGGGTGCTTTTTAACTCATGAGTTGCAGTATTTGCAGTGGGTAAAGGAAATCTTTCTCTTACCAGATTTTTGCGGACAAAACTCCTGACAGGTTTAAGGAAAAATGCTTAGTGATGCAAATGCACAGAAATAAAAGCAAAGAGGTGGATTAGGGAAAAAAAGCTGGTGAGATCCAGGTTGGAAAAAGGATGGAGACAAATTTGCTGGAAGCTCAGGAGGAAGTGTATAAGCCAGTTTAGGGGAAAAGAGGATGGAAGAGAGCAACTGATGGAGGTAAGGGAAGATATTTGAGTTTGATGAAAACAGTTTGCTTTTGGAAAAGCAAAGCAAATTAAAATACATTAGGACAGTAGATTTGCAGGGTAGATGATATACCAACAGCATAGGGTTACTGTTTTAAGTGTATGAATTACAAAAATTATCCTAGAGCGGTTTAAGTTGGAAGGGACTTCAGAAGTTATCTGCCCTGATCGAGGCTGGTCTCATTAGACCAGGTTGCCCAAGGCTGTGTCAAGTTGAGTCTTGAACACCTACAAGAAGGGAGAGCCCATAACCTGTCTCAGCAATCTGTTCCTGTATTTGACCACTCTTACAAAATAATGCTGTAGCAAGAGTCTCTCTGACAGGATGATCATTTCTCTACAGGCCAACTTTACATCTTTCCTTTTTTCAGAGCTCATAGCCCTGTCTGGTTAGTCTGTGTTCTCCACTGGGGAGAAGGAATGGAGGCTGAAAGGGAAGAGCACATCCACTCTTGGCTGAGGGTTCTCCTCCGTGCACAAGCAGTGACAGAGCAAAACTGCTGTCACCAAAGAGGGAGGGAGTGCTGGGGGTTGCTGTCTGGGAGGGTTCCAGTGCTCCAACCTTTGTTATGGGGGATGTGCTTCCAAGGTGAGTCTAAACATGAAATGTCTTAAATCAGAGAGCCAGAAAGGTGATTGTGGTGTGATGGGCATGTAGAACAGACCAGCAGGAAGAGAAGACTTGGACACTAGTGCAGAAGGAGCTGGTGTGGACATGGGAGTATTTTAGGTTGTTCTGATAACAGGGATGGGATTATATTTGGGAAGAGGGATGTCCTGGAAATGGAGTACCATGTTAAGACTGGCTGAAGAAGGAAATTGGTACTTCAAGGAGAAGGGATAGAGCTGAGGATAAGAAACTTAGTGGAAGGACAGAGGATTTGGAACAGGATATATTGGAAGGGATCATTTAAAGTAGCTAAAATTGGAAGAAAGCAGCAATCCAGTCTGTGTAAGTTACTGTGTAAGATGATAGTGATTGTCCAGTTCATGTGGAATAGAGGGAAGTAGTAGACATTGCTGTGTGTGCAGCAGTTCTCTTTGGTTCTCTTCAAGCGTGTGATAGTTGTTAGTCAGCAATGCTATAGTAACAAACATTGAAACAACTTAGACAAATACTATTGCTCTTTCGGCCCTAGAATTTATCTGCTTCCAGAATAGCTACTGACCCCTTAAGCCATTGGTTCTGCTCAAACTCTGTCAGAACTGTGCAGCTGTGTTGATGGGATTCTTCGCTACTGCCCCAAAGGTGAGAGGAGAGCCCTAAGCCCTGGAGGAAGGCAGACAGTACATTAGAGGATCCTTACAAGACACTTTATCTAAGGTGGGGAATGCTCAACAAGCTTACCTGAGCTGAAAGGCCTTTGAGGCACAGTCCCTGCTGGAATTGTTTCACTGTACTAGTCAAAACCAGTGGCTGTGTAGCCTTTCTTTGCTGTGTGAAATAGTCTGGCTGTTTTACAACCTGCTTCCATGAGGTGTCCTGAAAATTCAGTGAATGGAAAATACTGACACCACAGACCTCTGTTAGCAGTTAAGAAGACAGACCCTCTGTGCACCACTAGCATATAATACCATAATTACTTAATTTAACTTCCTACAAGCTGGCAGTACCTCCAGAGAAGCAGTCCTTCAAACTGGCCTGGAATAAATCTCATTTTGCTGCACTGCATCAGTTCTCTGATTATTTGCTACATAATACATGAGTGCTGAGAGTAGGGCCACTTCAGTGCCTGGTTAGGCTACAGATGTTGTCCCACATTTGGTTTGCAAGCAAAATGCTTCTTAAGTATTTTCTCCCTATTTTCAGATTGGGGGTGATAAATGAGCAGTAAGGAAAGAAGTTACTTGTCCAAAGTCAGAGTTGTGGAGATGGCAGAGGAAGAGGTTGAACTCAGAGTCTCTTACGTCCTCATACAATTCCTTGTCCCTTAGATTATAGTATCCAAAAAAGCCGTTTGCTATTTCATTTGCTTCAGAAACATCTAGTATAAATGCAATTTAGTCTGAATGGCTTCTATGCACTGGCTCTTTTTTGGTTGTATTAGAACTCTTAGTGGCCTCATTTTCTGTAAAAGCTTTTCTTGAAAAGGAAGAAGAGTTACCCATCTTCTCTTGAATGGTAAAAAAAATCTCTCACACCCATTTTGAATTATATTTTGGTTCTTATCTTAATTGTATCTTCTTCTCAATGCCAGAGTTGTTCCAGGTTCAAATTCCATATTACAAACCAGTATTTTAATCTCCTTTATATTCCAGGTAGAAATTATGGAGGATTTTAATCTTGGAAGGCATTTTTTTTAATGATGAACAGATCATTAGTCGTGTGGGTTTTTTTCTTGTGTGATTTTCAGTGTAGCACATGAAAAAAAGTAGGAGGCTTAAAACCTTCCCAAAGGTACTCTTTCTTTCCACTTTTCTTTTTTAAATTCTATCTTTTCCATTAACTGAGCTCTTAACAGTTACCCACACTGTCAGTAATATCCTCCCACCCGCTAAGGGGATTTTGACTCCATGTCCAATTTCAGGAGGTGCTGTGGTGTAACAGCACATTAAAAGTTAGCAGGGTTTGGGCTGTGGGGACACCGATTTGTGCACAGCCCTGGCTGAAGCGTGGCCAAAAGCAGCTGCTTGTGCCTCGGTTTGTCCTCTGCTCAGACTAAGAAACTGAAGTAGCTGCCTGCAGCTCTAGGAAATGGTCTGGCTCACTGTGTACACTTGGATGTATTTGGAAAACATTGCTTGGGTATAACTTTCAACTACTAAATGAGTATACCAACCTCTTAAATACTGTAGGCATGCTGGAGTATCTACATGGTCTAATTTTGCATTCCTTATTCTTTGGTTCTGACATAGGCGTGGGTTTCTCAGTGGTCTTTGAAACTCTTTATGAATTAGCCAAGGGTAGATGTCTGAGAGCTAAAAATAGTTTAGTTATTTAGAAATGTAATCATAAGTAAGTTAAAAACCTTAGATTATTCTTCTCAGCCTTGAATTATAAACCAGCAGGTCTTAGAGCCATAGTAGGATTGAAAGCTGTGATTGTTCATCTGTAACCTCTCTGAGATTATCTAACTGCTTCTTACTGTAAGAAAAACTCTTGACTATCAAGAGGGTGGGGGGGGGAATGTAATGCTCTGTAGCCTAGATTCCAGTTCCATGTGATGTTTTTTTTCCCCCCTCACTTTTCACTCACATCTAAGTGGACGTCACATTAACTAAAGGGCTTGCAGAACTCAGTTGGGTTTTTGTTTGGTCAGGTTTTTTTTCTCCCTGTGGTTAAAGCCAACATCGGAGTTAGCAGAATGCACTGTTATATATTTCCTTTATAGCCTTTATTAATCTAGTAATACTGAACATTATTAATAGCCTTTCAGGTTCAGTAAACTTATAAATCTCCCATATTGAAATGTGCCTCAGTAAAAAAATCAGTATCCAAAGGGATGGCTATATCTGCTTCTGTGAGATACAGCAGTCACTCCCTAGTCACTATGCTGTTGTGTCATTAACACATTTTATCATGAGATACTTTGCTCTTTTCAAGGACAGATTTTTTCTTTTATTTAAACAGAAATCTTTCTGGAAAGTCTAGGGAAGCAGTTTGATCGTTCTGCTAGACTTATTAATGAAGTGTGCATTTCCTAGTGTGTGATAGGTTCAACCTAGCACTGGAGAGATGTTTAATTTATGCAGGTAAAGGCCCACTGTTGTCAGGGGTGACCGTGGGTGAATTGTCAGCTTTATTTTAATTCTGGGGACAAACAGATATCATTACTTATACTGTCATTACCACCGTTATTCTTTATGCATTGGTTAAATAATTTATATTTAACTGAAATCTAAATGTGGTTGATGCAGTTTAATTTAGTAACTACTATGTGAAGTCCTTAACAGCTTAGTTAATTCAGAAAGTAATGTTTACCTATTTCAGATAACTTTTGTTCCTCTGAAGTATTTTCCAAGTAAGTCAATAATTCTTTGCATCTTTTTCATGTAAAACATAACAAAAATATTTGTTGCAGCTGTATAAAAATCGCATTAAACTGGGATTAACTGGTTCTGGTTCTGTATTTAAATCTTCTATTTTGTGAATGCTTTTTTTCTAGGTAGACAATGTTATTAGCTCAGATAAATCGAGACTCTCAGGGAATGACTGAATTTTCTGGAGGAGGAATGGAGGCCCAGCACGTGACTTTGTGTCTAACAGAAGCCGTAGCTGTGCAAGGTGAACCTTCAGGTTAAAATATCTCTACATTATTGTGTCTTTCCTCTTTGAAAGGCAGATAAAACACTAAAATTCATGTAGTGCATTTGAAATGAAAAATCTAAGAGGAAATAGTTAGCTGAGATTGGTTAAATTCACTAATTTAATTCTGAAAGGAAATTATCTCTTAATTAAGAGAATAGAAGTGTAAATGGGCCAAAATGTGAAATATAAAATTGAACTTTATTCTCAGGATAGTCTTACTGTTTTGTACTTTGTAACTCCTGTTTACATCTAACTGGATATTAAAAAAGTTTTAAAATAGATTAATGACCCAAGATTGGCTTAAACTTAATGTTTTCTGACACCTTTATTATGATTTTACATGATTACAAATTCTTTCCTGTATTTTAATCTATATAGCTTTGTGTGTATCAATGACAGCTACTGTTGTACAAAACAAAAATATCAATACAAGTATAGATATTGTTATTTAATTGTTGACTCTCATGGCCTAATTTGTAGTTATTTATTTAGTGTCACTGTATGTTTTTTTTAGTTAAGGAAAGGAACACTTTAGCTGTTGTGTTCACAGAGCAAAATCTTGAACATGTGTCCCAAATATGTGATCAAGGTTCAAAAACCAGAAAGCAAGTAAGAACTACTTGCCATTATCCTTTCTGAAGTCAGTATGCTTTAAGAGGATGTAATCACTTATTGGAGGTCTTTAAGTTGAGGTTCCTAGGGTTTGATGCTGGTTATAGTGAACCTGAAACTTTCTTCCTTGCCAGATGGGGACAACTTAGAAAACATGGAAGGTGTAAGTCTGCAAGCAGTTACCCTGGCTGATGGCTCCACTGCTTACATACAGCACAATTCTAAAGGTGCGTAAAGGACTGGAAGTCGGTGGGTGTTGAAATGGTATCCCCTTTTCATCCCTCTCTTTGGATTTTAAAGTCAGGCAAAATCTGTATAATGTTTATGAAGTTACAATTCCAGTTGAAAACTACAGGTATTACAGTAATACTATAAAATAAACATTTACTTATGCTACTAATAAGATGCAAAAATCAAATTCAGGACATGAGTCCAACAAAAGTGAAGTGATCATTACAGTTCAAACTGAAATATCAGCATTCTGCCCACTGGATAGAACAGCGTACCTTTTCCATTTTTATAATCCCAGAATTTTAAAACCTCTGTACAGTTACACTGTGCTTACTCTTTACCAAACATTATTTCTTGATAATATTTTATTTATATTTTAATTCAGAAAGTATCAACTGTGTGTTTAAACTGCGATGTGTTAGACAATTAGAATTCTTAAAAATATTCTGTATATTTCAGATGGTAAATTAATGGATGGCCAAGTGATTCAGTTAGAAGATGGTTCTGCTGCTTATGTTCAACATGTACCTATGCCTAAAAGCAGTGAGTGCAATAATACAAAACATATGTTATAAAATAATGTATTACTGATAAATATTGATCAATTAATTAACAGTTGTGATAATAGCTTGATTTCTTATTGTAATGGAAACAGTCATAAAGAGATCTTCGGTATGTTGTAATCCTGTGTATTTAGTGTTTAATCTGTCCAACTAAGGTGTTCTTCGGGCTGTTAAAGTTCTGTAATTCTGTGAACAGGGGACAGCTTGCGTCTGGAGGATGGGCAGGCAGTGCAGCTGGAAGATGGAACCACAGCATTTATTCATCACACCTCGAAAGGTAACTTTCTGTTTTGAAATGTGATTCGTTACACTAGTGTTCAGCGCAGCTTCAGCAATATCAAATATGATACTCTCTTAAAACTATCACATTAGGTAGTGTGATTCCCAGTGTAAATTACTTGTTGCCTTTACTTTGTGACATCTGGAAATGGCTGAAATGAGACTGGTTCGGTTCCCTATTTGGGCCTCATATAACAGTTATAAACAGAATCCAAACCAGCATATTCCACATTTTCTTATTAGCCCAGGGTCATGTAAGAGTAAGTGTATGTCATGCTAGTAGAGAATGTAGGGCCTTATACAGACATCAGCAATAATTGCATGTGAAAATGGGAGAGAATTAGGTAAGAATCAGTCAATCCTACTTGAGCTAAAGAATGTAGAGATTGGCTTAAATTTTAAAGATCATGCTATTGATGGTTTTGCCATTAGGCAGTAGGGCAGAAAATGTGACAGCTGGCAGGCAAGAATGCAAATGTACTTATTCCATATGATAACTTATGTTTCTGTAGAAGATGATTATATTATATAATACCACTTCTCTAGAAAAAGTGATCAAGTATGTATTTTAGGTCTGTTTAAACCAGTGTGACAATACCAAGAGGAGAGAATGTAATGAAGAATTTTTTTGTTAAAAGTAATCATATATTTTATGTGTTTCTTTGCATATTTGCACGATTCTGCACTTAAAATGATCAGATTTACGAATTCTAAAATCTAAAGTATTGACATCAATATGTGTTACATTAATTTTATTATGAATGGATATGAAATGGAAAGCATATTTGTGTTCCTGGTTTCCTGTGTAAATAAAGCTAGACCAATATAAATTTTTGTTTGTACTTTCATAGGTGCAGAAATAAAACTATAGGAGGTATTGTCCTGAAAAAAATTTCCTCAGTGCTATTCCTAACGTTACTTTAAGTGTTTATATTTGTCATATACTAGTGGTTATATTTCTCATATATCTCATATGTATTTATGACTTTAGGAGACATTTCCTGAAGAGCAGCAGTTTCCCATGTAACGTGCAGACATTGCTGTTCCTTTTAGAATCCTAACACTTTGTAATACTCTTTCTCAGACAGCTATGACCAGAGTGCATTACAAGCTGTCCAGCTGGAGGATGGAACCACTGCCTACATCCACCACACGGTGCAAATGCCACAGTCAGACACCATTTTAGCCATTCAGGCTGATGGCACAGTGGCAGGTCTTCACACAGGAGATGCTGCCATCGACCCAGACACCATCAGCGCATTGGAGCAGTACGCAGCCAAGGTACGCTGACAGATGTTTTCTGCATCCGTGATGTTTTAGTGTAGCAGCAAAAGCCAACTGTCATCTAAGAATTAAAATTATAATTAAGAAAGTCTTAGACTTTTAGAAGAGAGAACACCAAATTGTCATGACAGTGCTTCATGAGCGGCTCTAGTGTGTAGTGTGCAGAAAAAAAAGAAAAGATTGAATGCTGAAGTCAGACTGATTTGGAAGGCGATTTACATAGCTAGATAGTAATCTTCTCTATAATACAGCATTGCAAAGGAGCCTCTTGAAAGGACGCCCTTTGGAAAGAAGGACAAAGTTAAATTATTCTTGTTAGCCACTATTGCTGGATTTCTCTTTTCCTGATTGGGAAGAGGACGGCCTGGTGTACTGGGCAAGGACAGCACATGGTATGAAGCATAAAACAGATAACTGACAGTTACTGACTTAGGAAAAAACTTCTTTGATCCATACTGTCAATAGTAAAATGTAGTATGATGTTCAAAATCCTTGCTGTTCACTCTACTGGACTAAGCATGATGTAAGTATAGTAATTGGTGATGCAATTGCAGGACTACAGTTTATCCAGCAACTGGGACACTGCTAATGACCATCAGTGCTTGTATTGCTCTGGAAAAAGAGTAGAATAAATTTTATCTGTCTGGAGTCACTGAGAGTTGTCAAATTTTGGGAGAGGCCAGTTGGGATAATGAAATGGCTTATGCACTATTGTTTCCATTAGGCTTCTGTGTGTTACAACTGAGAGATCCTAATACAGCCAGTCAACTTGTGTTGTGTTTGGCTATTCCTTAACATTTCATAAAATAAAAGGTAGTTCAAGGTCAGTTGAGCTGTAATGACCAGCTTTTACACATTCTGTAACTACTATTTCATTTAGGTTTAAATCAGTCATAACTTTGCCCTTCTTAACCAGTGACTACAATAATTGTAATTTCTGATAAGTTTCTGTTTTAAGAAGATAAAGAAGAAACAGAAGAAATGCAAATAAATTTGCATTTTTTCCCTATTTATCTCAGTATGTCTTTTTTTAATTCTGTAATGTGAATTTGTTTTCTGTAGTGCACTTGTCTATGTTTAGGAAAAATTCTATTTGTTTTCTTTAAACTTTCATGTCAGAACTTTATTCTGAAAGGTACTGCTCAAACCTCTGGGGAAAGTCAGTAGAAGTGAGTTTCCAAGTACTACACCTGGTTTACTTACAAAAGCAAATAATAGCTCACTGGTCACAACCCTAAAAGGAGAATTGAAATTTCGGGATTCTACTCCATGTGTCTCTATACTTCACAGTGAGGCAATGTACACTTTCCATAGCAGCTTTTCAATGATATAGACACACTGAAAAAGGTACAGGAAGAAATTAAATATATAAACTAAGTGTATTATAGAATTCTATAAAATTTTAAGTGACACAAAGAAGAGTAGTGATTTGTCATTGTCTGTACCAGTTTCAGAACTGGAAACATCAGATGAAACTCTCAGGTGATGGTTCAAGAAAAACAAGGGAAGAATACTTTTTCAAACAGCACAGAGTTAAGCCACGGCACTGCTTGTAGGATAATGTAGATGCTAATATATCCCTGGATTCAAAGAGTAATTAGATAAATTCATAGAAGAAAAATGTGTCCACAGCTATTAGATAGGAACATGTGACTTCTGGTTCAGGAAGTTCATAAGCCGCAAATTGCTTGGAGGTTGGAAGAATATTTTCTGGAATGCATCACTACATGCTTGGCCTGTTTGTTTAGTATTCTCCAGCATCTGCTACTGGCTGCTGTTGGAAATGAAATGGTGCAGTAGTATGGCCTTTAGTTTGACTCAGTGTAGGTGTTATGTTTTTAACTGAAGGCAGACTAAAGCTTTCTTTAGAATGTAAGACGGTCTTTTAGGAGGAACTCAAAGATCTGCCTTGGAATCCTTTCAGAATTCTCACAATACTGCAAAAGAGAGATTTAAAATTGGGTGTCTTTTTTTTTTTTTTAAGGTTTTATTTTCAAAACTTAAAAGTACAAAGAAAATTTTAAAAGCGGGTTTGGAGGATGGTGGTTCTTCTGTTTCCCTGTCCTACATAACAAGCAGAAAGAGCAAAGATCAGTGGGCTGCCCAGTATAAGTACAGAATATTAAGAGTTCATACAAAGACATCCAAGGAGACTACACAGAAGCTCACTGGTGGAATATATACCGTTTTCTTTGTCCGTCGCTTCTCCTTTAGGCATGGTACTACTTGCCCACATCTTGCAAAACACATGCAGACTTAACTATAGTCCTTAATTTTGGGCTGAGTCAATGCCACCTTCCTCCCAAAGCAGCCAAGGAAAAAAGAGAACCTTGCTCTCTGTGAAAATAAAGTCAGGAGGTATGTGACAGAATTGTGAAGAGGTTACAACACATACTATTCTTCCATAAGCTCTTTTCCTGAGACGTTACGGCTGTTGGCAAAGTTCAGTTCCTGGGATTTGTGCATGTCTCCACACGTGCATGGACGTTCTGTTTGGATCATTTGTTTCCAGTGGCTTTGATGAAATTCTAATTTCATTTCAGCGCTTACTTTCTCAACGAAAAACAGGAGGTTCAGGATGAAGTAATTTAAGTCTCCTTCTGTGAAGGTTCTCTCCCTTTCCTTTAAAAATTCCACAGGAGAAGGTCCCAAAATGGCTATTGTTTCCTTTAAAAAAACCCACCCGAAAATTACCTGCTTTCAGACTCTGTTTGCAATCTCTTTGTAATGTAAACTTGCCTCTGCTTGGGCACTTTGCTCTTCACTGTTCTAGGTTGAAGTTCCCAAGAGTTTATTGCTGACAGTTGTCTAATTTAGAGAGATAGTGCAGTCTGAAAACCTTCTTATGGGACAAGTTCATCTCCCGTCTCCAGATGACCTGATGCTTTGGGCATCAGCTTGACACAACCACAGCATTCTCAGGAGCCTGCTCTGGCCTTCTTAGGGAAGGGGCATGAACATCCCAGGTGGGGTGGGGTTCCTGCCAAGCTGTTTTAGAGAATAAAAAATCACTTAGACTAAGTTTAGGTGCATTAATCTCGGTCTTGAGTATAATGGATGCAGAGAGTATTGTGAATGCCTGTGCTTAATACAGAGGCAATTAAGGAATGGGAAACTATATAAAGGATACTTGAATTTTTTCTACAGTGACTAGTAAGACTGTTCTTCGAGTTGCTGCATGTGAGAGAGTTGGTTTTGGTTTTTTTTTTTAAACTGAGTAATTATATTTTTATTTAAATAAAAATGTCATATTAACATCTAATACTCTTTAAAATATTTTTATAAGCCCCTTGGAAAGCAGCAATACCTTTCTTCTCCTGTAGAATGTTTTTAAAAACAAATAGATAGAGCAATACACAAGTCCTTGCTTAGCTGTTGTAATTTGACTAGTTCAAATCGAAATGTAATACCTATTGTCTTAACTCCTTTGGAATCAAATTACCTGTGCTGTTCAAAACAAGTAATTTCTGCTTAATGTGGAGTGAGATAGATCCTTATTATAAGGATATCATTCCTTATTATTTACTTCCTTATAAAGAAAGTAAATGTTTTCTTTTTTTTCTGTCAGAACTTAGTATTGTTAAATTTACAAAATTTTTAAAACAACTTTGATACACTCTCTTTGCCTGTTCTGTAATGCAGGTGCTGCATGTGGTGACTTTTATGAAATGAGGATCACCATGTTTCAAGAGGGAGCTAGAGAGCTATGAAATAATAAGCCCTCAGGATCTGTCTGTAACCCTTTGCCTTTCAAATGAGTAAAAATAACCTGTAAATGTTTTTTCCCATTTCAATTTTGTTTTTCAGGTGTCTATTGATGGAAATGACAGTGTTAGTGGCACAGGAATGATAGGTGAAAACGAACAAGATAAAAAAATGCAGGTATGTGCCCAGTACAAAAATAAATATATTAATTTCTTATGCCATCTTTGCTCAGCAAAACTGTATGACAGGTAGTCCTGTAGCCATAAACTAGGGTCTGCTGCTACCCCTCAAGAGTTTTAGATCTCAAACCTATACAGTTAGATTGTACTATCTCACTTTGCACAAGATGCTGTCACAAGATTTTAAAAAGATCATCTAATACTTACTGTTTTCTAGGGGCTTTTTCTGTTAAAAGGTAATTAAAAACTATGTTGGATTTCTAAGATTTTTCAGGCTGACCTGGGTATTTCATCAGTAAGAGTGTAAGTATTTCAGAAGTTCTTTTTCAGAGAAGGAACTGACTTCTGACAGTATTTAAAGCAGAAAGAATGCTGTCTCAATTAATTACTTATTTTCTTCTCAAGAGAGACCATTCCAGGCATATGTCTGGAACTGTTCTCTCTTTGATGACTTATTTTGATTCCACTTCCCCTGTTAGGGTGCCTGACTTTTATTGCAAGTTTTATAAGGAATCAGTAGATAAGAGTGTTGTTCCTAGTGAATGCTTAAAGAATCAGAAAAATACTCCCATTTCTTATTCTGGATTCATGTTGTTAGTACATAGAAATATAAAATCCTTTTCAATATGAAAAGATTATCTTAAAAGTTAAAGGGGTAAGGTGCAACTTACTAAATACAGGTGCAACTTATTAAGTCTCAAGCTTTTTTTTTTTCCCCTGGGATCCTTAAAATTATGTATTTGTAATAATATTTTATTAAGGGAACAGACAAAACAAAATGTATTTTGGGCTTCAAAGAGTTATGGCCAACAGCAAAAATAGTACTAAAACCTCTATACCCTCACATGTTCAGATGACAAAATCAAAACTGGGAAAGTCATTGCATTGAGAAGGGGCTTCTTTGGGCAAACCTATCTTTCCTTTTTGTTTATTTAAGAATAATGAACTAGATAAGGAGGAAAAATATCTTCCAACATAAAATACAGTACCTGTGATACAAGTTAGGTTCCACAGTATTTAAAGCTGCAGACACCCTACTTTTGCCTGCGTGGCATGACTGTGGAAGGAGAGAATACCTAACGTGCATTGTTTACTGTATCTTTCTGTATTCCAGAAAATGAAATGAAGAAATTCAAGGGTTTGCATACTTGTAGGTTGGAATAGGGATACAACCCCAATAAAAGGCAAAATTCTAGGACGAGTAAGATAAGGTCTGGGTTGGTTTTAACTGAAAGTAAGAGCCTATTAAGCAAATTCCCTGTGACCAGTATCCAGTTAAATGTTGATTTTGGCCTCAGCCCCACACAAAGCGACTCTAAAGGTTGTTTTATCTTAGACATGTATGGCAACATATGTGCCATGTGGAAGCGTGCCAATCTTATGTGGAGCATTATATGTTCCAAACAAAAAGAGATCTGGTATTTCAGAAGGGATTGAGGCTTAGTCTCAAATTCTGACCCATATAAAGTGTCTTCAGTTGGCCAACTGAAGGGGCCCAAAGCTATCAATTATGTATGAGAATACAAATCATGTTTATATTTTGATTTAAGTAGATACCTCCTTGTAACTCATTCTGAATTAATATACTACTTGGGATAAAATAGAGTCATATTTACACGTAGAATTAAATAGGTGTATATTTATAAGCATTTTAAGTCCAGAGGTAACAGATGTAGTACTGTTAAGCAGTCATTCAGACTTGCATGTGGTTAGTGAGGTGTTTCACCAAAGAAAAAAGCATAAAACCTCTTTGTGATTTCTACCTGTGGAAAAGACGACTCTGTGTGCCCAAATGGATATCCTACACTATTTCCTTTTAAACCTATCATACCCATCTGTTCTTAATACAAACTTCGGTTATATGATTCTGCTTTTACGTATGCAGTATAAAAATCTTACCCGAGCTCTTTGTTACCTTTGTTTTTCTCCTGTGTTACCTGTCTGAACGCAGGATGCATTTGTGATCTCTTAAAAATAGGGGTTTTTTTAATTCTGTGTATTTAGAAGTATTTTGAAGCACACAGTTCCTCTCAGTTTCACATTATTATTTGCTACCTTCTTCTGACTTTGTGCCTCCTAACATATGAATTTTTTAGTTTCCCTTATGTATTGTCTTTTAAGAACAGTAATTTTAATACTTTATCTGTTCTTGTTGAATGATATTGAATTCTTAATAATGCTCAAGTCATACCAACTAATGTATTGTGAAGCAACACATACTTCTGCAAACAGTTGTTTGAACAAACAAATGCTCACGATGTTAAACTGATTTTTTTCCCTCAGTGTTATTTTTGATACAAAGAGGGGGAGAAAGATAAAAATCTTAACATTGGTAAAATTATGTCTGGTTATTTCCTCACAGATATCAGCACATTATAGAACTGTTTATTTTCTTCTAAATTTTGGCATACTTCAGCTTTATAGGAGATCTCTGGAAGTATATACATATTTTATATGCTGAAACAACAAAGAAATAGTAGTAGGTTTACTGACAGAAAAAAAAAATCAGTGCTTCAGTGCAGGTGCTCAACCAAGAGTATTCTTCATGATCGCTAATATATTGAAGTGACTTTTGTGATTCATGCATCATAGGTTAAACAATAGTATTAATAATGGGTTTCTTGATCCAGAACAATATGGGTTTTTTCTCCATGGTTCCAGAGAAGCTTTTCTGAAGTGATGGAGTTGAATGTTTCAGTTGATTAAAATTTTATATGTGACTTTGCTTCCTCAGTCTTAAGAACAGTCTGAAGGTAACGGGGGTAACTCATCCTCTCTAAAGAATCTGTAGGAATGTTGTTCCCAATCAAATTTGATCTATCTGACTGAGGAAAATACAGGTTGATGTGCAGTTGCAGGGCTACAGTCTTGCTGGGATGAGGGGGATGTGGTGGGAGAGTTCAGACAGCTGAAGTGCTGTGGTGGATGGATCCAGGCTCTTTAATGAGGCCAGGTGGGGAAGGAGAGGAGCAGGAGCTGCCCTTCATGTGGGAACAGCAGGACTGCAGAAGGCTCTGCTTTGGGATGGCTCAGAATGACCAGCCCGGCTGGGTTGTGGGGGTTGTGGTCTGCTACAGAGAGCGTGATCAGGAAGAACATGAGGTCCTCTTCGGACAACTGGAAGAAAACTCGTGTTCACAAGCCCACGTCTTCATGGGGAATTTTAATGACCTCAGTATCTACTGGAAGGGCATCACAGCAGGGCATGTGAAATCCAGGAGGATTCTGGAGTTTAGGGTTGGCAACTGGCAATCTAAAGCAGGTTACAGAGCAGCTGGCAAGGTGAGAGACACTTCACTGGACCTCAGTTGCCAAGAAGAATTAACTGGGAATGTGAAGGCTGAGGGCAGCCTTCAGGAGTCTCCATCCTTAGAGATGTGTGGAACCCATTTGGATACTGCTGTGAGGAACTTGCTGCAGCTGACCATGCTTTGAGCTGGAGGTGTTGTCTCCTCACCCATTCTGTGAAATGTTCATTTGGCAGTTCGGAATAGAATTGGATCTGTAAGAAAAGGGAGGTGGTCTAAAAGGGCAGACCTTTTAAAATAGTCTCAATTACTTTGCATACAGTTGTATCAAAGTGCTTACATTTGGGCTTCTGCCTCTGTTCACTCTGTATGAAAGTTTCTTGCATGTTAGTGAATGAGGAAGCCTTTAAAAGGGGTTTAAATTGCCTTCTGAAGCTATTCTGTGTGTTTTCCTGTGTGTTATTCCAGAAGGGAGATGTAATCTAAGATTCTTCTGTCTACTCATTTGGTCATTTTACCAGTCTTATTTCTTAAATTATTTTGTCTTTGCTATTTAGCTAATTAATGCAAGCATTCAAATGCAAACTACAAGTGTGTTTTACAGTTTCTCTCATCAGAATTTGTGCTTTTCAGTTATTTATTTCTAGTTAGGTAATTTATTTATTGAGGAGTAAGAAATACATGGTATAGCAAAGAGAAACAAAAGAAATCTGTCATAATCAGCTCTGGCTTGATAGCAAAATAAAGTTGTGTGACTGATCTATTTTGGTGGTGGTTTTTTTTTTTAGTGTGTGGTTTGATTGTGTGGTGTTTTTTTTTTTATTTCTTTTCCTTCTTTTTAATTTAAGATTGTCCTGCAAGGACATGGAACAAGAGTGACTGCAAAATCTCAGCAGACTGGAGAGAAAGCCTTTCGCTGTGACTATGATGGCTGTGGCAAACTGTACACAACAGCTCACCATCTCAAGGTGAGGAGATGTACAATGTGCATTGTTACTTTGTAGACACGATTCTTTTGGAAAGCTTGTGGTTAATAGTAATGGAAATGAACAGAGAGCCAGTTGCAATGGGGCTGTTTTGTCAAATGTTTATTGGACTGATTAGTCTCAGGTGCTCAGCTGAGTTTGCTTAGTGTTCTGGGTAGATGTGTAAGCCACTCTATTGCCATAATATAGGAAATCACTTGTTCAGATTTTTTCCACCAGCAGTGCCACAATAATTCTGAAATCCAGTGTTCACTTTATCGACTTTTTATTGTGTGTACGTGTGTATGATCATGCAAAAATTCTATTTTTAAAAATATTTCACCATCATAATACAAAGTCTGCCTCTTCAAAATGATGTAACATTCAAAAGTTGGAGCATCTTTTCTTTACAGATGGCAACTCCTTAATTCTCTTCCTTTTTTAAACTATGTAAAGGAATTACTGAAACAGTGAGGGTGTAGAGCTGTTCCCTTTCCAGCTGAGGATGAGATAATTACTTGTTGATGAGGTAACCTCCCTGCAGTGCTGCCTTGCTTCTGACTAAATACAGGAGCCAGTGAGTAGCTGACTCTGTGGATCACATGTTAAAATTGTGTCCTTGCTGCAGAGGTTTCATGCAATATAAGAGGATCATTGGAAACATTCAGTGGAGTCAAAAATCAGATGGAGAGTGGGCTCTGAGGCATGTTTGCTTACTGTCTTTAATGTTACATGCATGATGGCAGCTCTGCCTGTGTTTACAGAAGTGTTTTGTGCAAAACTGATTGGAAGGATCAGGTTAAAATTTGGAAAGAGACATCTTTAGTTTTAGGGAAAATGTTATTATATTTCATTATTTTTCACCACTGATATAAAAAGACATTTGAATGTGAATCTTAGGAAGAGAAATAAAATACGTTGACTTTGAGAATGAACTGTTTCTGTGCTGAAGTAACGAGATGCAGTTCATTAAGTCTCTGTCTTGGATGTCAACAGGTGCATGAAAGGTCACACACAGGAGACAGACCATACCAGTGTGAACATCCTGGATGTGGCAAAGCATTTGCAACAGGTAATCTTTTGTAGGCTAGCTCCTCCTGCTTGTTAGTGTTTGTCTCTGAGTAAAGTAAGTTTCTAGTATTGTCTTTTTTTAACTGCTAAGTTGGTTGGAAGAGCTGCAAAAAAAAAAAGTAATCTTTTCAGCTAGTGTAGCACAAAGAAATGACAGAGGATTTAACTCTTAGTTACTGAAGGAGGAATGACGTGAAACACTCGACACTTCCCTTACTCTTCACCTGTTACACTACAGTCAAATTTTATGTTGAAAGGAGCTTCGAAGGAAGATGCTGTTTTAAGTGTTCTTTACTGAATTTGTATCAGAATGACATATCTCATGGGGTCAACCACATTTCATACAGACTGCTCTGTTCATAAATGATGCTCTTCCTGAGACTGAATTTGATTCTGCAAAATGCAATTATGAAGAATGAAACATGGAAGACAGTGGAGGAGCAAGTCTTGTTTCAAATTTTATTCTTTCCTTTGAATGTAAATTAGTATGATGCTTAGAAAAGTTAAACTTTATTTTTTTTTAAATTAGGTGTTTTTGAAATAAATTCATCTGATCTAATACATAAATGCTGATGAGAAAGGTCAGAAGGGAAACAACCACACTTACAGAACTGCACCTTTAATTGCATAGTGTTTGTAAAGGGATTTCAAAACTACAGAATGAAATATTCTCTTCTTTTGCAACAGACTGTATGGCTATAAAATATGGCTGTTTTCTGTAAATACCATATTTGTGGTCAGAGCCATTGTACCACTGTAGTTCAGCAGTCCTTGCCTTTGACAAAGTTCACTTGAATTACTGAATGTTTTTGGTTTAAATATGAAGCTCTCTCCTTGGTTGGATCATGAAATTGAGTTCATTTTAGCTGTAAAGAGTAAATTAATGCTCAGCTTGGTACACATGCTTTGTGTTTTTAAGAACATCAAGAATAAGAATTTCAGTTGTTTTGGGGAGACCACACTATGAAATTAAAGCAAAAGCCATTTTCTTACAGATTTTATTTTGTAGAAATATATACATCACTTGTGGGCACAAGTAAAATTCAGGTTTGTTTTCTAAAATGGCTGTTTCAGGCTTCTTTAGTCATTATATTTTCAGGGAAGTGCTGAAAGGAAAATCTTGGTAAAATGCCCATTGCAAAATAATTTACAGAGGGCCCGATCCAAAGTTCACTTTCAACTGGTAGAGTTTTTGATGATGATGAGTTCCTAAAAGTTACCTTAAAAGAAATGAGTATCTGTAACTGCTATCACTTAGCACCTATATATGTGCTTTTACTGCTGACTTCACTAGTGGTACTGCTTTTCTGTGAGCAAATGTCATTTTGATGGCAGTAGTGGGAAGAGGTAAAAACGGGATGGAATGCAGAGCACACAGCTTCCTTGGAAGGCAGAATAAATATTTGTCCACATTATAATGATTACAGCTTATCCTTCTGAAGGGAAGGGGAAGCACTATGGAAGTGTATTTTCTTCCTAAATGAAGGATGAAAGAATTTCTAAACTGTTATCTAGAGTTCTGCTGCTCTGTATGGTAGAATGAAGAGCTTGGGAAGAATGAAAGAGCAGATTTTACTCATCATCCAGTTTCCTGATTGGAATGGCATGTGCAGCTTTTGATGGTGATGGTTTATGAGTATCCTAATTTTGTGTTTACAGTACTATAACATCCTTTCTGATCTTCAGGGTATGGGTTAAAAAGTCATGTCCGAACACACACTGGTGAAAAGCCTTATCGGTGCACAGAAGAAAATTGCACCAAATCATTCAAGACTTCAGGAGACCTGCAGAAACATATTCGAACCCACACAGGTACTGTTATCACTCAGTACTTTTCTCTTAATTCACTCAGGTGGATCTTTTTTTCTCTTTCCTCATTCTGTGACTTCATACTTACAAAGTCAGCCTATGTATATTCTCTTTCTGAAGCCCAGTGAGCTCAGCAGCATTTCAGCGTGGTAAGCATTTACTGCAAATCCAGCATGCTTTTCTTGGAAAAAGTGCTCAAGCATTCACACTGCTTTTGTAAACGCACTAACTTTAGCAATGCCTCACTTACATTGTCTCTGAGTCAATTGTTGCCTTTACAGTTTCATCTGCAGCTGTAACAGAACAAGGAACTTTTCCTCAAAATTATATGTCTCACCTTTTAGAAATGGCATCAGTGTTCTTTCGTTTTGGTGCTTTAATACAACTCGCATGCCAGCTTCATAAAGGTTGATACTTCTAAGCTTGTTATTCTGATTTCCCTTCTCTTTACGCAGCAGAAGAATCAACAAAAGTATCATAAAAAACCAACTGTTAATAAAGGTTCCAAATGCGTTTTAAAAAAAATCATCTTATATTTTTTCCAAAAAGGTTAATTTGAAAGGCAAAACACAAATAAATTCTAGATAGCATATACTACAACTCTGCAAAACTCCGTGGATGCACTCATGTAAAAAAGCTTGCACAATGTCTCGTTTGCTCCTGAGATCTTAAAAAAAAACCCCAAAGAACCCTTAAATCTAGGAAGAACGATCTATCACTTGCTTACTTGCTAGCCTATACCATTAAGTGTATTTATGTCTCTGCTAGAACACTGACAAGTTTTTCCACTGAAGGTTCTGAATCTTAGTGAGTAAAGAAGAAAAAACAAAAGAAATAGTAGGGTTTTTTTTTTTTTTCCTCAAATTCAGAAGATCAATATGGGGAGATGGGATGTAAGTGCAGGCGATAAAAATTGTAAAACCTCAAGATTACATTAAGATATTTCTTGTGCTTTCTCAGGCTTCCATATTCAAAGACAGTCTGTTGGGATTAGTACTATCTTGATGTTAAATTGGTCACCGCATGGCTCTGAAGCCTTTATCAGGCAGATCGGGGTTAGTGCTTTCTTAATTTTCTGCCTATTTTTTCCAAAAGTGATTTTTTTTCCTCTCTCTTTGAGTAGCAGTCCAGTCTCACTTTCTGTGCTATCAGATGCTTTCCTCTGGTTCCTCCGTGACTTCCCCAGGCCCACAACTCGGGGATCAGAGAGGCCGGTGTGGATGTTACCTCACGCTGCAGTGGGGTAGAGCTTGAAAGCTTCGGACTTGCTTTGCATTTCTAGTGGTGCAATTCTCGGTCACCTGGAAACAGGTTGCTTTGCTAACAAGCACATCAGGAACTGAAAAGGCTGCCTCCTCTGACCGGTCGGGTGACATTCCTGCGGGCATTCTTTAAAAGCACTTTGTTTTTGTTTGTAGTGTAGGATCTGTTGTTGGGCGGGGTTGGCTCTGCAGCCCTGCTCCTTTCAGGCATGGTCGAGGTCCTGGCAGAGGCAAGGCTTGGGGCAGCCATGGTAACACAACACCGAGGCGTGTGTGCGTCATACACACGCACTGCCTTGGCAAGAGGCTGGAAAACCTGCCCCAAACAGCTGCCCGAAGGAGTGAATAGGAGTTTGCTCTGCCAAGGAGTTAACTGCTTTGGAGTTTTGTGGTATTAGTGTCTCTATCAGGATTTGGTTTTTTATTTCTGTCTCTAAGTACCTATTGTTGTATCCGTAGTGGTGTTCTGCCCTTTCCTGCTCTAAGATTCTTCTCTTTGGTAAGCAGAACAGTGGGTTGAATGTACTTAGCTCTAGAAGTGCTGAGGTGCAGGACAGCCTGTCAGGTGGCTTGAACTGCAAACTTAACCCCCTTTGCTCTCCCTCTCTGTGTGCTTTGATAGATGCGAAAGGTCGGGGGTATTGGGGTGTTAGTGGTTGGCCTTGTCTGGTGTTCACAGTGAAATGTTCTGGGGCAGGATTGTAAGTTATTGTGCTTAAATTTATATTACATTATTAGACTTATTTTAAAAGAACCTGTAGTTGTGATTGCTTTGGTTTTGGGGTTTGAAACTTTACTTTTGTGGCTGTCTCTCTTTATAAAGTTTGTTCTTCTCGGTTAAAGTTAAGTGCTCTCTATAGTGAGTTTTATTTACCCATTTTTATCTTATCACATGTTAAACCATGAAGTTTCTTTTCATTTTATGAATTAACAATTGACAAACGTGCAAATGGTATGATACACTTGTTTTGGATAATATACATGTGAATTGGAGAGGGTATTGAGTACTTGTTAGAATACAGACAATGTGGAAGCTCATCAAATGAATTGAGTCTGTTTTATACATTATAAAGTACTCAGTTAAATGCTTCATCATTTAGCTTGCAGACTATATAATTTTCCTGAATTTTGCCAGTTTTGGCTAAACTAGAACACTTCACAGTGGCATGTTCATGGTATTTTTGACTGAGGATCTCAACGATAAAATTGGTAGCTTTGGATTCCTACATTCAGTCTAGGTGTAACTGAGAATTTTTGTTCTTTTATAACTTTTGCATGTGTACCTTTTCTTGTCTTTTTTTTTTCAGGTGAAAGGCCCTTTAAGTGTCCCTTTGAAGGATGTGGCAGGTCATTCACAACATCTAATATTAGAAAGGTTCACATCAGGACACACACAGGCGAAAGGCCTTATTACTGTACAGAGCCAGGATGTGGGAGAGCTTTTGCCAGTGCAACCAATTATAAGAATCATGTGAGAATACACACAGGTATATGAGTGATGCTTTGTGTTTTGAAGTGGAATCTGCTTGGGAGAAGCTGTCATTTTCCTTGTGAACAATGTTTGGGTGTGTTGTAAGTGGGTATAGTCATGTTCATATGACCTGGCTCAGTACTTCTCTTTGAGTCTTCTCTCCCCTCAGCTGAGGATAGTTTAGACCTTGCCGTCAAGGCAGAATAATTTTGGTTTGGATACAAAGTTTTTTAAAACAGATGCAAAACCTTATCTTCAGTGGACGTTGGGATAAATCCTTAATGTGGTTCTGGGGCTTGCCTCACTTGTGAGCTGTTTCGTAAATAAATGACAGTAAAGAACAAGTCTGAGCTAAACTTTGGCTCGCTGTTATGAGTCACCCTTTCATCCCAGCTGTATTTTCCTTGCTGCTGAAACTGAGGTCAAAACTTCCTTTTTGTAGACTGGAGGTGAAAATACTTACCCAACTTGGTTTTCAGGGTTAGTTGGCAGAAAAAATCACCACAAATTTGAAGACTCTAAAATATAAAAGACTGTGATAGCCATATCATCTTGGTAGCATAATGTATTTTATAAAACATAGACAGGCTTCCTAGATCTGTGTCTTGTCTTTCAGTTTATATTTTTACTTTACAATGTAATTTAGACATTTGTTTCATTGATTTTTAAGTAAAAGTTGTTTCTGTATGAAACCCTAATTGTTTAAACATGCTTCCAGTAGATTTCTTCAGAGCTTTACACACTCAAAAGTAGGTGAATGGACGTACCTGATCGTTGAGGAAAAGTATAGGATTTCTAGTGATAAAAGAAAAAAGTTCTCAACGGAATGGTAAACTGACATGGCAGCTTTCAGCCTGTATCATTCTGTCTTCATCAGAAGGATGTTTTAGATGGAATGAAAGGGGGGAAAAATGGGCCCAACTTGTACTGGGAGTAGTTTTTTAAAAAACACAGTAAGAGATTGCATTGATAAACTTTGTGAGGATGAGCTTCACTTTTGCTTTTGAAATTAAAGTATGGTTGGTAATGAAGGTGCATCACTAAATATTGTTTGCGGGTAAATTTTTTCTGTGCATCCTGGATAAAGTTCTCTTTGCCCCTTTTGTTTTTCCCGTACAGGGGAGAAGCCCTATGTCTGTACAGTTCCTGGTTGTGATAAACGTTTTACAGAGTATTCCAGTTTATACAAACATCATGTTGTACACACTCACTCCAAACCCTACAACTGTAATCACTGCGGGAAAACCTACAAGCAGATTTCTACTCTTGCTATGCACAAGCGGACAGCGCACAATGACACTGAACCCATTGAGGAAGAACAAGAGGCTTTCTTTGAGCCACCTCCAGGTTAGAATTTCAGTCTTCAATTTGCTTGTTGTTAAAAAAAAAAAAAAAAAAACAAAAAACAAAAAACAGTCTGGATAGTATTTTTCTGGGGTTTTCGATAACCAAGGAAATTAAAGCATAGATGAAAATTGGAAGTACTTAATAAAGGTATCTTAATTTCTTTGTAAAACTTTACTGTGGTAGGCAACTTGTAAAGAGAAATCGAGAGAGTAATTGGTCAGATAATAAACTCATTTATAGCAGTCCTGGGGATAAGAGTGTCATAGTCTCAGCAAACCTGCAATAAACATGAATGTGGGGAAGGGACGGAGAGAATCTAAACTACTTCGATTGCAACCTACTGATTTTTTCTAAGAGTATACATAATGCCATTGTTGGTGACAAAAGAACCAGTGGGCTGGTTCTGCTGTGGTTTATAGCAGTTCTGTGAAGTGTCCTAGAGGCAGAGATGAAAATAAACTGCTGTGCTGCAGCACCCCTCAGAGTATGTTTGTCACGGTATCATGAGTATTGAATCCTATGACTATAAAAGATGAGACCGAAGGAGGTACTATGACAGGCCAAAAACCACCTGTCAAATGGTGATACTTAAATGAGACAGAATATCAGAAATATTGTTTTGGTTAGAAAAGTTGTTTTGCTACATGCTCATGGGAAACTGCGCTGAATGCCTCTGGAAGATTTGCTATAGCCTAATTCCTTCTCTTAAAGGAATGATAAGATTCATTTGCTGAGGTTAAACATTTCTTAAGATAATGAACTTACTTAAATCTCCACACAAAGGTATCTCTGTGTTCTTCTGTATGGTCGTTAATTAATAACTTTTAAAAAGCTTCCAGTTGTGTTTGCATGAAGTCCCTTGTGTGGAGAAGTTAACATTTAATGATAATTAAATTAGGAATGTTTGCCACCATTTTAATATTTGCTTATAAGGTAAGTGTATAGTTTCTTCATGTGTAGTATTTATGTGTGTAAAAACTCATTGCTAGAAGATTATAACCCGTGTCCCCAAAATAACAGACTTTCTGGCTGGTTTTTGGTATCTTTTATTTTTCTCATCTTTCCACTAAAGTTTTCCACAGGAGTGTTTAAAAACTTCAAACCAGGCTGGGACTTAATCCTTATTTGCTTTCCTGGCAGCATTTAGAGTATGTAAACTATCCTCTTGCCTTCTTTGTCTCAAATAGGTCAAGGTGAAGATGTTCTCAAAGGCTCCCAGATAACCTATGTGACAGGGGTAGAGGGAGAAGATGTAATTTCTGCACAGGTTGCTACAGTTACTCAGTCAGGATTAGGTCAACAAGTGGCACTAATATCCCAGGATGGAACCCAGCATGTAAGTAACCACAGTGTCTGAGGGCTGACAAAAATAAACTGAGAATCGAGGGACGTGTTTGCAGATTCTTGATAAATAGGTACATGGGTTTCTTAAGGAAAGAAGCTTCTTTGGGGCTGCATCAGGATATATTTAGGGTTGTGCCTCCTGTGGGATACCTAAATGAAACCACATATACTGACATGTGAAACTTTTTATACAAATATAGGGGGTTTGTCTGTCCTTGATATCTTTGTCACTTTTAAGTGAGCTGTTTTAACAACTGTCATATCCACAACCTGGTTTCTGAGGTTTCTCAGAATTTCCTGATTATGCTGTTAATGATGGTCATCTTCACTGTTGTCTGCACACACTCGGGGGGGCTGCAGGAGTGGGAAGTCTTTCCAGTCCAGGTGCCTCCTTTACAAACAGTTTGGTAGTGTGCAGTTCTTACCATTCCTAACATAAGCCAGAGGCTAAGGAATGCTTTGTTACCTCCTCCACCTGAAAATTCCTATGGCTGTGTTATTGTAAGGATTCCCATGGATATATTTTTTTTTTTTAAGGATTTCATATGAAACTTCACTGGGAAGGGACTTCAGCAAAACTCTCTTGATTCAATGTAGCAATATACTGAAGGCTTGTGAGGAAAAGTTTATATCTCAGCTGGAAGGGCAGCTTAAATACCAGTAACATATGAAAGATATATTCTGAATTCAAACTGAAAATGAAATATTCAAGGGGGCTGTTACACTGCCAGCTCTGAACATTGCAGAAGTACTGAGTAACTGGCTTTTTTTCCCTGTAAAATGAAGGTCTGCAGAAGCCTTGACACAGAGTTCCTACATTTATTTAGATTACCTTCAGCTTGACTTCAGTTCTGGGATTTATTTCCTTGTAAAACAGACATAAAATCATGTATCTGATGCCCTAATGCATTTATACTGGAGACATCAGTAATTTAGATAATTAATTTTTATGGATTTATTTTTGGTTTAAATTCTAAGCCTTCATAGGCCTCTTTAGTATTTCCATTAAGGTCAAAGTATGTCAGGTGGTACTACCTTAAATCCCATTGTTGACGGTGTAAGACACATGCATAGATAATCTGTCATGCAATAATCAGTAATTTGGGATAAATGATAATCAATCAATTGGGGTATGATCTGATTAACATGGAGTTGTAGACTCTGGGATTAAGTATGCAAACTCTTTTTTTATTACTGGGAGTCAGATTTTTATTTCTGTAAACAGATAAGTGTGTCTGAAAGGTCATGAACTATTACTCCCAGTGAAGACAAAGACAAGGGCTCTTTGTCACAGATGGGGACTTGGCCAAAGACTGATGGTGATTCCAGAGGAATGAATAAGCACACTGGTCAGGAAGTGGAATAACGGCTACAAGATCTTTTGGCCAGTTTACTTGAGATCATGGCTTAAAATGTTTTTCTCTGCAATTGTGAACAAGCTGCCTTTTTTTTCTGGGTTGCTACACACTGTTTCAAAAAAAGAAACCAAGCTAGCAGGAGTATTCCTGCTGAACCAACTAGCAGGAATAAATGTTGTTAAGGAGTATCATCTTTTTGTTTAAACCTTACTTGAAAACATAGGTTATGTTGCCAAAACCTTAAGACATAAGTATGACTTGAGCAGCAACCAAACCTCCTATGTTTCCTTCATGAATGATTTGTGTTTCAGGTCAACATATCCCAGGCAGACATGCAGGCCATCGGCAATACTATCACTATGGTGACACAAGATGGCACCACCATCACCGTCCCCGCCCACGACGCCGTCATCTCTTCTGCAGGAACGCATTCCGTGGCGATGGTTACTGCAGAGGGCACCGAAGGACAGCAGGTACGAGATCGTCCTGCACACACTTGTAATGTGCCTTTATGAACTGGTATGAAATGGGCAGCTAAGCCATCACAGTTCTGGTGATGTTCTTAGGAAAGCAGCTTTCAGCCCTGGCTGTAGCAGTCCCCTCCTAAGTGTCTGATGTGTTCTGCTCCAGTGCTATACATATGGTGGAATGTTCATGTATTCTGCCAAGACAACATTCTGAGGTACCAGTCTGATAATTCATTTAGGTGAGCGGCAGAGCTAAGAATAGAATACAGTATGAACTGTATAATTTTATTGCTTAATATTATGGGACTGTGACTTATTTGGCAGATAGGAAATTTGTGTAAGTCTGTATCTATGGATTTGGTTTTAATATGCATACAATAGCTAACTTTTTAGTAGAAATATAAAGATATAATCTTCAAGTTAAAATGCATTCTGCTGCTCTAACAATGCATCACATGAAAATGAAGATACTTATTCTGCCAGTGTAAGTAATCACAGGCTTATAGGCACATTTATTGAATATCTGCAGTCCTGAGGGTGTTCATATTTTAAGAGCTACTAGATAACTTCGAGAACACAATTATGGCAACCTTTCTTAAGAAGTTGAACAGTCACAGGTTTGAATTTAACTGTGAAGACAGTGGTTGTATGAAGTCAGTACAGTACCACATCTGTCACCCAGCTGATTCTCCTCTTTTGTTCTTGAAGGTTGCCATTGTGGCTCAAGACTTAGCAGCATTTCACAGTGCCTCCTCAGAAATGGGACATCAGCAACACGGGCACCATTTAGTGACTACAGAAACTAGACCTGTTACATTGTTGGCTACATCCAATGGGACACAAATTGCAGTACAGGTAAGATGGGAATAAATGTTTTTTGGAGTGCTTCTACTCGAGTTAAAAGTTCTAGTCATGTAACAAAATGATTCAAATAAGCTTGGCACCCCTGCAGAAAAACTGGCCATAACCATATGGTATCATATTTTAAATAATATATAGGGTTAGGAAGAGGAATAAGCAGCACTTGATTTTCCAAATCTACTTGTAGCATTTCCATAAAATGGGGAGGTTGGGGGCAAGTCAAACTTCAGGTCAACTGAGTTGTTCATGGAGTCACAGGCTTTCAGTGGAAATGTGCTTTCATTCATCCTTCAGCTTCCCATGTAGAGCTGACATGTATAAAACCAAACTCTCAAGGGTAAATTGCTAGGAACTTAGAAAATTAGTGAATTTATGTTATTTGAACCTTGAAATGCTAACACTGAAAAGGTGCAAACAGTTATATAGAAAGATTAACAATCAGAAATCTCTGGAAATAGTGACCTTCTGTGTATGTGCCAAACCAGCACCATACAAGCAGTAGTCTCTGTAAATAGTTCCTCACATTGTTCAAACACTGTAATGAAAAGGTAGCTTCTAGGTATGAAAGAGCTCTTCAGAGCTCAAATTGAAAGGAAAAGTGTTAATATCTTCAAGCAGAAAGGAGAGATTGTTATTTCCTCCTTTGTTAAATGGAAAATAGCGAGTCAGATGCTGGTTGAAGAGCGATGAAAATTGAGAAGCTCTGAATTCTGAACTCCTCTCTTTTGAACTAAGTTGGCAGTAACCAAAACTGCTTGTAAGAGAAACCATACCAGAAGGCAATTGTTTGCAGGAAAGCAAAGTTGCATGCTCATCAGTGTGTCCTTTGAATGAAAGGAAAATATAGGCACTCACTGCTCATGCCTCTCTTTTTTTACCAACAGTGGAGCATTTGGTGAAGTACCTTTACATTTATTAAACTTAAAACACATAATACAAATAGAAAAGAGAGAATTAAAATTTAAAATATTAATTATTCCTTAGGTTTTGATAGTTTTTTCTTTTGTACTTTGATTCTAATAAATTAATCCGTTCTGTTTTTAAATACTGGTAAAGCCTGATGGTCAGGTTAAAGTCCTAACGAGAGGATAACAGAGGTCTTCTTGATTTGAGTGGCTCCAGAATGTGATATGCAATGACTGTAAAAATAACAAGAGATACTTACAACTGTCCCATTAGGTCAAATAATCTGGTTTTGTCTTTCACACTGTCATATGTGTTTCTCCCAGGCCAACAGGTAATGGCTAGCTGTATGGTTTTTTGTGAGGTTGAGATTGGCTTCAGTGTACCAGTCACTGGCTGTACATGCATAGCATCCATATTACAAAATTCCATGGATTCTTTCCCCAAATCATGTCTCCAGTTGTCTTTATTCAGGTTATGTTGCTTCTGGTAGTGCCGGATACATTGATGGCTTTGTAGTTGCAACTACAAGATAATTTCCTCTCTAAACTACTGTGGAATCAGTGTCATCACAACAGGTTTTTTTATACAGTCAGGATTCTGCAGTAAATATACTTTTTCTATAAATTACTGTTATATGGTGTTCCACAGAGCTGACTTTCTGTTAGACAGTTACAAAAAATGAAGATGTTTGTTTGCTTTACCAGTGTTAAAATGTAATCCAGCAGCCACCACGACTTTAGAAAGCCTTGTTTTAGCTTTGTAATATCTGCCAAGTTGAAATATCACCTAGTTTGTGCGTTGTGAAGTGTGTTTACCTTGGAGCAGTTCTTCGAAGCAAATGTATTCGGTAGATACTTAGAAACTCAGCTTAATCTCCTATCAGCAGCTATCTTAATTGTCATGCTGATAGATAGCTCCTAGTATATATTACTCAGGAGAGGTGTGACAATACTGATCATGCTTATTTGGGCTAAAATGTTGTTTGATATCTAGATCTTTGTTTTCATATCTTTTTTAAAATGCATTTATTATCCTCGTATAACACTCTGGATTTACCTACATTTCAATGCATTTGTTTCAGCTTGGAGAACAACAGTCTCTGGAGGAAGCCATTAGAATAGCCTCGAGAATACAGCAGGGTGAAACACCAGGGATTGATGATTAACTTCTAAAACTGCTACCAGAACAATAGAGTGAAAGGTATTTTATTTTCAATCAGCAAAGGTCCATGCCAGCAGCAAACCATAAAAACCTTTGAAGTCACCCACTCACTGATACTGTGTACACACTTTATGCAAGAGTGAAGAACATTTTCTAAGTTTTGTGTACATAACCCTTGGAATGGACTGACATCATCTACTTCCAACCGTTGTATTCAGGAATATGGAATTAGGATTATATAGTAAACTTCCTTGTTATCCTTTCATCAGATTTCAGACTGGTCTACAAGCAAGTGAAAAATAGAAGTATTGGAATTAATTTTTAATGTCGTGTACAAATAATGAAGGCATTACTGAAGATTTCAGATGTTTAAATCACCATTTCAGGAACCCTTACAAAGAATAAAGGCAATAAAGCCTTTTAAATTGCATTCCATCAATGGAAAAGTCTTGGATTTTGAGCCTACTACTGTAAATCTTCGTATTTTGATTTGTTTCATACAGATTTGAATACTCTTTAGATTACCTACCCCATCTCATTCATTGTAAATACAGACTGTTAATGCTGGAAATGCTAATTATATTATCTTTAAATTGGATTATGTACAAAGGAAAAACTGGTTGTTCAATATTAAAGAAAGTAAATCTAATGGTTTTGTTTCTTTACATATTTTACTTAAGATGTTACTCTCAGATTATTATGCAATAAAATATAGCAAGATTGTATTGTTTAGATAGGATGATATTGTTGTGTGACGTATTGTTTTACTTCCTAATGAGACTGAAGTTCAAATTATTTATTTACGGCCTTGTATAAATTTTTCCAAAGTTTATTTATCATAAACTTAATTTTTTGACATATTAATTTTGATCGTAATCCACTACAGTGTGTTAAGTAATTAGTGGTAATAGTTATTTCAAACATTCTAAAACACTACAAGAAGAATTTTGACTAAAAAGTAAAGTTACCTGTTCTCAAGAGAAATATTTTCAAATGGTGCATTTGCAGCATAAGTACAAGTACTAATAGTCTATTTTCAACAGTTCTGAGTGCCTGCTGCTACCATTCAGTACCTAGGATATGCTGATAATCAATGCTTTCGAAAATCAGGACACAAGTTACTAGAAAAAAAGGGATTAATTAATGATGATGTAAGTACAGTGCTCTTCTCCAACAATCGTTCTGTAAAGGAAAAAACTGTTGTAGATATGTCTTAACACATGCAGCAAAATGTAACTTTTTTTTATATGGAAAGTGTTTCTACTCTTGTCTTGTTAGTAAGCTGGTTAAGCAAGTTAAATTTTTTTGACTTCTTGTAAGATTCAGTGCTTATTTTTAGATGAGTGTCAAGAGCACTTCTGAAACTGAAGCCTCATTTTTCTTCCTTCTCAAGGGAAGGATTAAACATCCTCTGGACAAAGCCTTTATCAAGTAATCACAGGCGTTGTGAGGTGCACATTCTACATGAAAAAATAAAGTCCATTACTCCGTACTTTGAGGTATTTGACCTCAAAAAGGCCAAATTTGAATAGAACTAAGCTAATTAATTGTGAATTACTATGTCAGTGTGGGTTGTAGCCTTTTATGTTTTCTACACAGAGGCCAACTGTAAAGTGCACTGAGAGAATACTGTAATGTGGGATAGATGGGGGATAAAGCAAAGACTGTTCTCTGGATCCATTAGAGAGTACAACTTGGAAACAATTAGGCTGTCTGTAACTTTTGTATAGGATTGAGGCTTCTTGCTCACTTAGGTGCCAGTTTTCCTGAAGTGTTGTAAATCTTGATATCCCATGGAGATAAATGTACTATGCAAGGAGGATTAATTGCCTGTCAACCAGACCAGTTTCTTAGTACTTATCACCTTTTAGAAATTAAAGTTGTATCATTTGACATGAACGTTCAAGGTTCTTTTTTTTTTCCCTTAAATTTCATTGCTAATAGTTTCTGGAAACGGTGGCTGGAACAGTGGCTTTGACTTAGCAAAGAAATAACTTCACTTGTTCTTCTAATTTCCCAGGACGCTCTTTCTGACCACTGTACAAATGTGAGTATTCCTTCCCTTTCATACCAGTTGGTTTACTGCAAGGCATTCATTGACAACCAGCGCAGTCAGGGAAAGCTGTAGTGTTTTTTAAATTGTTTCTGACTGTTATTTTACTGGCTACTCTTGCAAAACCACCGTGGTGGTGCTTCCATATCTTGCTAGGTACTTCTGCAAAGGAAAACGTACTGAATAAATAAGCTAGAGTGACTTGGTGTTTAAAGAGAAGCTGAGGTGATTACGTGTGTCTTAGCTGTCAGGCCTGGATTCATAACAGACTTGTCTTCCCCAGGAGAGCCCTGGGTGACTTTTCCATCCATTCAGGCACGAGTGGAAGGAGCTGTTTTGCTAAGCTGATGCTGCATATTGGTGTTGGAAGGTTCTGGAGTGGAAGTTAAGACAGGACAAAATCGGGTTCGATAGGAAAACTGGCAAAAAGGATTTCCAGAGGAGGAAACAAAGATTATGACTGACAGGACTGGTTGTTTGGCAGTAGAAACCTCCATACTTTCCCCATAGGTTTTACCCTTCTTGAAAATTCTATCTTGAAGGGAGTGCTTTGGCACAGTAGAAGGAAAATCTTGTAAAAGATTACTCCTATTAAGTAAAGCAACTGAGTAGATTACTTTCTCTTACAAACTGACTCCCACATTTCCAGTCACAATTTTTCTCTCAGATCTGGATTCCAGGCCTACACCAGTTTCTCCCACAAAGAGGTAAAACCAAAATGTTCACAGACTTCGCAGTCAACTTTCCTCTTCTAAGGGTTTCTACAGTTTTTCAGCACGGTGGGTTTTGCTTTACTATGCCTCCCCTGATAGTAAAAGAGAGGATTATTTTCCTGGCTCCAGGCTGATGACCTATTGTGCCAGACACACTGTGCATAACAATAGAACGGCTTTTACCCTAAAGGGCTAATGGTTTTCATAAGAGTAAATCCTGCTGTAAACAGCCATCATCCCTGATGGTCTAATTAACCCCAGCAACCATCAGCTGACCGATACCGCAGATCTCGGGCACTGTGTGTGAGACAAGGCACGTGGTGTCTGCTCAGCGCACAAGGGGAGGACAGAGCTGATAGTCCTGATAAACAGAACGTCTGAGCTCTGCAGGCAGTTCCTCCTAAACTTTAGTCTAGTTCCTGACCTTCCTAACCCCTCAAATACAGCCGGGATTTGTCTGACTGGATGCTCTGGTTTCTGCGATGATCGTGCTGTACTGGAGTACAAGAAAGCACTCTGCATATTGCTGCGTGCCGAGTGCAGGCAGGGAGCCTTCCCCGGGGGCAGGAAGCTATTTAATCGGTATTTAGCCACCAAGAAAAGGGTGTGGAGCAAGGATGTGATCAACAGTGTTTCTGAATCTGGCAACTTCAGCTGTACAGCTGTTGGGGTTAGTCAGACTGTACACTTTAACCTGATCATAGCTTCTACTTACCGAGATGCAGAAGTGCCCTGTAACAAATCTATTCCCATCACTCTTAGTTTGTCATTGAATGAAAACAATTTAATGTTCTGTAAAATTTTTTGTGTAATTTTCGAACATAGCACAGATGAAATTTCACTAATAGTTGGGTGGGAAACAAACTGATTTTCTTCAGCAGAAGGGTGTTAAAGAGACTGGAAATGACGAGTAACTTGTGTCCTGTTCAGCTATTACTTTACAGGTGTTTGGAGCTCTAAAAATTTATTTATACAGCATGCATAATTCTTATCTTGAAAAAGATGGAAATTGCCTTGTCTTTGCAGATGCAGAAATTCAAACTCCAGCTGGTTGTTTATAATAAGGTACTCCTATTTTTTTTTTAATTTGCAAAGTATATATTTGAACACCCTATTTCCCAAAAGTATTTTGTGCTCTACTGATTAAAACCTTCCAAAGCTTGGACTCCTATTACAACAGAACAAAAATCAAGAGTCACTTTCAGTTCTTTTGTTGTAAATAGTAAACTACACTCAAATGAGGCATAGAAACAAGAGCTTTTCCTTGTTGTGTTATGTGTATTTTAAAACATCCCATTAGTTTGGCATTCCTTTGATTCTATTTTTCATGCTGCCGGTGAAGTTCACTTGGCCAGAGGAAAATCTAACAATCTAATTAGGCCATCATCATTAGCAGTAAGTGCTTGACACCTTGCCCTGTCAGGAGTAGGATGATACCAGACTTTTTCAACTGAGGGTTATGTTCAAAGCAGACTTTAATTATCCCAATAAACTTACAAACATATCAATTATCCCAATAAACATGCAAGCTTGTATCAACAAGCAAGCATTTTATCTTCGGCTGCGTATTTATCTCTTATTGAAATGAGACACCCCCCCCTTAAATCCCATCCATCTCAGGTTTTGAAACAATAAGAGATTTTATTTGAATTATTTTTGTTCTTTTTAGATTATTTGCAGCATTTTGCTTGAAGGAATGACAAACCATTTACATTTTCAGGACACGTGATTGTGTGGAATCTTTTCGGTAACAAAAACATGTCTTGTGTTACTGTCAAACCCCAGCATTTTACCCTTTCCTTTGTTTAAATCCATCACCAGTTTTAAATTCTTCATGATGTTACTGCTTGATTCTGTAGAGCTAACACCTTTCTTAGTGTGAGGCAAGACAAGGAAAAGAGGCTGACTTCCCAAAGTCTGGCAGGTCTGCTGGAATAACAGAAACTACCACGTGGCTATGGAAAGCTCCTGGAGATGTGAGAGTGTCCCAGAGCTACATCTCCAGTGGGCTTTTTTTCTTTGGTGTAGGGGTAATTCAGACTTGAATATAGCTTGTAATGGCTGAAAAATCAGAAGGTACGAGAGTGGTTTGTGGGACAGACAGGAGTAGCTGCTTTTTGGTTTTAAACAAAACATTCAAGACAGTGAGAGAGAGCTTTTTGAATGTACGGAGGTTCCTGAGGATGGTGTTGGTGGGAAGAAAATGGCTGAGCTGCTTGAAACCCTTAGTAGGCTTTTATCTTTTTTTATCTGCACATCTAAAAATGTTTTAAAAATGTTTACAAAATGGCTCACCTTAAATGATAGGCATAGGAGATTATTAAAAGAATAGTACTAGATCTGAAAAAAGGCTGAGTACCTCTTTTGTGGTTTTGCATGTTCCCTGAAGGAGAAAAACGAAACAGATTAGTGATACAGGTAATTAGTAGTGTAGTGACTACTCAGTTTCTCTGCATTAAACATTTTGAGGTTTTTAATTGCTGGTACAAAATCCTTCTATTTTGATCATTTTAACTTGACTTCAACACATGGGACATTCTGATTGTACCTGGTGTCAGTCATGGCAATCATTCTGTCTCTTCCACTTTTCAGATGTTTTGGAGGAAATTTCTTACCTGAATACAACTCTTGGGAACAGATTCTTTTGCCATTTTCTTGGTAAGCAGAGATTTCAAATGTTAAGAGTCAGACATGCAGGTAAAAAGGGAGTCACTAAGAACTGTTATGACTATGTGCTCTCAGTCACAGAGAGTTACTGAATTGTATGTGATTCCTTGGCAAAACCCATGCTTCTTTAATGTACCTTGTGCATTGTGACTTCTTTTTGGGTATCTTCAGATCTTTAAATTCCCAGATTTTGAGCCCAGAAGCTGCTCTTTACTTTGGGGAAACATCCCAGGTGCTGTCAAATTCCCTGTTCTATTCTCCACCTTGTTATCTTATTATTTGGAGTTCCTGGGTGAACACATCCTTGAGAAATGCTCTCTCTGCCTGCAGATTATAGGTTAAAAATAGTGAAAGGACTGGCAGCATCACCTTCAGGCACATCTTAGGATGCAAAGTCCATTTTCAGTGGGGAACCCATGCAACTCTGGACCTTGTAATGAAGAAAAAGAGGTTGCCAGCTAACAGGAACTGTTAGCAGCACAGCCCCAGATAAACTAACCTTTGAACTGCTCACCTTTAAGCTGGCAGTGCCCTGGAGGCAACATGTCCCACTTGGCACACACCCACTGAGATCTGTTGGCCTGTATATGCCAAGTCTTGGGTGAACGTGGGAATGCCATCACTGGCATTGGTGACAAGCACACTGGTCCCCCAGGTACCTGCTGAAGCCCAAGAGAAAGGCTGGGAATAGGAATAGCAAAGGTCTGTCCCTCCTCTCAGTTCTCCAACCGCCTTGGCACAGACGGCCATAGAGTTTCTGTTTTTCATTCAAGCAACTTGACCTTCCTTCTCTTCTGCTTTCTCACTCCATTTATGCCTTTCATAATAAGATGAACTCATCATAAACTGTGCTGGCTGATGTAGAATAGGTTTCATCCAGATTTTGGCAGAACTCTTCCAGTTTGATGAAAGTGGTCTTGGAGGACTGCAGATGAACTTGCAAGTGCAGGGATCCCAACAACATGTCAGTGCCGCTGCTGTGGCAGTTTTCTCTGACAGCCAGACAAATTGGCCATTGCTCCATTTCTTCCCCATTCATCATTCTTTGGGCTCCCCTGCTACCCACAGAATATGAACAACGGTTTCCCTTGAGCTTGAAAACTCCTAGTTAAAAGCAGTTGTTTTGTGAGTATGTGTGTCGTGTGCTGCCCCAGATAAGTGTTTCTGGTAGCAAAATCTTCAGTGCACCATATTGAGATATATATAGAGAGAGAGATAGATATTAATTTAAAAGCAAGTATTATTTAAAAGAAATCATCCAGAAGCCAATTCTGCAAATATATCCTGAAAACTCTTAAATCACTCAAATTTGTAGGAATATGAGTCAGGCACTGCCTGGGCATCAGTTTATGTGCTGTTATATCTATTTGGAGAATCAGGGCTTTGGTTTGCAAGACCTGTAGTGGCTCAAAGGTGCAATTTAATCAGTTCCAGAGAATTTGGGATGAATTTGGCTTGGAGAGTGGAAGCCTGCAGACCTCTTCCTCATTGACCTGTCTTCCTCCTGTGATGATATCATTGCTAATGTGCTCTCTGTCTAGGGGAATGGGCTCTGCAGTGCTCATTAGTCAGGCTGTAGGCCTTGTAATGCTAATTACGGGTGTGGGGGGACAGGGGAGCAGAGTTGCCACACTCGGTTTGGGAAAAAAATCATCTCTTCAACACAACCATTTATGGTCCTGTCAGACCGCAGCAAAGCAAAAACTGATGTAAGTTCAGAACAGCACGTATGTAGAGCCTGTGAATGTGGCCCTCATATACCAGCTACGAATTTTGTTAGTTATGTATTTATTCAGTACTTCCCTTTCTTATTTGCTCTCAGTTTGCAAATAAACTGTCTTTTAAAATAATTGTGTTACTGTTTTCCCCCTTATTTCTCTATTCCTTTTTTCCTTTCTTCTCATATCTGTCTTCTCTTCAGAAGTACTTCTCTCTCTGTACAAGCTTTGAGTTGTTCCACTTGATTTTGTACCACTTAAGCTGTTCCAGTGATTGGCAGTTCATTAAACTCTGTACAACAGGGCATCAGAATTTCAGTTTGCCACTTGCTCTCAGTAAATACCTGTGTTTGTAGGCTCCAGAAAGCACTGGAGAATGAGTTATACTTAGGCTGAGTTTGGGAAGGAAACTGCAGCTTTGGCATTACAGGGGGAGGGATTTATCGAAAGCTCAAAGTCTTTAAACTTTTTTAAAGAAAAAGAAACTTCATATATGACTAAAGCAAGCCACAGATAGTGGCTGGGAAGTTTTGAGTCACTTATTAAGTATTGATTTGCATCTCCCTCTGTGGGCTATGAAGTGAGAAAGAGGGGGCTTGTATTTTTAATAGCCTTCACTTACATCTGTTCTAAAACTTGAATCCTTCAGTTAGTATTTGCTACACAGCGCATTTCATCTTTAAAAATGAGCATTTTTAATGGGATGTTATTGTGATTGCAAATTATTGCACACTGAGTTGTGCTTGCACTTGGCTTGATGTAACCGTATCTCTGTAAATGCTGCTCAGTCCCATTTTCACAGGTTATGTTGGCTGCTTTCAGTTTTCTGAAACTAGTTTTCAGTTGGTTTCTCCAAAATGCAAATCTCAAAAATTGTGTTCCTGTGGCTCACCTCTGCTTATCCTGGAAACAAAAACTGTCGTAAGCTTTCAGCGATTGGAAATGTGCGAAATGCACAGGGATGTGATATTTCGGCAGAAATGTTCCTATGGAGGCCTTACAAAGGAAAGGGTAGTGAAATAATTGTCTTTTGGAGATACAGGTGTCCCGTTACAGGACACAGCAGAAAAGGGACTCCAAGCCCTGTTCTTGACTGCAGCCCTTCCTTCAGCAGCGGGAACATCTGCACATTCACGGGAGCTGGAGCTGCGTCTGAAGTTGCCGCTGAGGCCTCCCCCATGGGCATCGGGGAGCAGGGACAGCAGACCAGCAAACAAAGCAAATGTGGTTAAGTACAAACATCTATTTTCTATTCGCTGCCCTTAGTGGATTGAGCTCCTCACCTGTGAAGTTTTCAGACTCCCAGTCAGAGGTGCTGCTCTCCGTAGGACTGTGCCATGGGCAGCATTGGCAGATTTGTCCTCCAGGCAAGGAGGGACAGGCTTTGGGGAGGAGGCAGGAGAGGGGCTGTGCTGCAGCATCCCGGCCCTCAACTCCGAGAGGTGAACCCTGGCACAACATGCATATCCAGGGAATCGAGTATGTTCCCAGAGAGTCTGGGGAAGCAGAAAGGAACTCAACACAGATGCACACCTGGTATTCTCAAGGACTTCTGTGGCTGGAAAACCCCCGTGTGTTTTCATAGGGTTACTTTTGTTACCCAAGGGGTTCGTTTTAGGGTGATTTGGTACAGTAGATTGGCAGGTTTATTTGTTGGGTGTCAGGAGATGGGAAATGAAGCCAGGAGGCAAAGCGGTGGAACCTGTAGGGAGATGGCCTGGCTGATAAACGGCATTAGCTGTCCATCCCATTGGCTGTGTCGGGACTGGGAAGGGTCCGGTAGGAGTGCACGGAGTGTTTGACTGCATTTTAAACCACGTGAATCAAGTTATCAAAAATACTTTTTTTTTTTTTTGGTTGAGCTTAAAAAGGCGTCTTTAACAACTCCCTCTGGGCCAGTTATTGTATTACTACCATAGATTAAACAGTTATTATGACATGATTATGGAGATTTCTGCGCACTCACTTCTAGTAGCCAGAGGGGAGGAAAACCACGTTGCAGTGGAGCGGGGAGGAGCTGCACCCCAGGCGGGGCGCCGCGGTGTCCCCACAGCTCCGCGGCCTCAGTGCTGGGCAGGGCAGGGCAGGGCAGGGCGGTGCCCCCCGGCGGTGCTGCCGGCGCTGCCTGGCAGGGTGAGGCGATGTCCCGGCCCTGTCCCGGCCGTGTCCCGGCCCTGTCCCCGCTCCTCCCCGGGCGTGGCGCCCGGGGCTAAGATGGCGCCCGTCTCGCGCCGCCCGGGCAGACACGTCCGCGCGGCCGCCTCGGGGCGTGGCCCCGGTCCGGCCCCGCCCCCCCCCGCGGCCCCGCCGCGCGCGCCAAAGCTGCCCCGTGTCGCGGCCGCGCGCGGCCCCGCCCCCGCG
>JAWMRA010000161.1:10299335-10684210 GCA_035584735.1 Pseudotriccus pelzelni | reverse complement strand
CCGTGACGCGGCCGCGCGCGGCCCCGCCCCCGCGCGCCGTGTTTTCAAACCCGGTGGGCGGGCGCGATTGGTCGGCGTGCGCGGCACGTGACCAACGGTCGCGGGAAAGCCGCGGAGTCCGAACGGCGCGCGGCGGGGCCGTTCCCGGGCAGCGCGAGCCGAGCCGAGCCGAGCCGAGCCGGCGGCGCACGCGGGTGGAGTGCGGGCAGCGGGACCGGAGCGGAACGGAGCGGGACGGGACGGGACAGGACGGGACGGGACGGGCTGAGCGACCGCCATGAGCTTCCTCAGCTTGCAGCGGGCAGCGCCGCCCCGGCGTGTCTCGGCACGGCGGGCGGCCGCGCCGATCCGGCAGAAGCTGCTGTTCCTGAGCGGCCACAGCGACTGCGAGGAGGAGGAGGAGGAAGAGGAGGAGGAAGGCGGCAGCAGCAGCGCCAACAGCACCGGTGAGGACTCGGCGTTCCAGGAGGCGGACTCGCCGCTCTCGGCCGCGCGCACCCCGGCGCGGAGCGAGCCGCCCCTGCTGGAGGAGGAGGAGGAGGAGATGGAGCCGGCGGCGGCGCCGCTGCCGGACGAGGGGGACTCGTGGGAGGAGGAAGGGTTCGGCTCCTCGCCGGTCAAGTCGCCCGGAGCCTATTTCCTGCTCGATTCGCCCTCGCCGCTGGCCCCGCACAAGGGCCGCCGCTGCTGCGAGCGCTCCCCGCCGCACCCGGCGGCCGGGGGGTACCGGGGGCCGCGGGACGAGGAGCCCGGCTCGCCGCTGCCCGACTACCCGGGCACGCCGCCGCACAAGACCCTGCGCAAGCTGCGCCTGTTCGACACGCCGCACACGCCCAAGGTGAGCCTGCGGGCGGGGGCGGCGGCAGCACCGCCCCGGGCCCGGCCCCCACGGCCGGCCTGTTCCGTAACGGCGGGGCCGCCGCCGCTCGGGCCCCGCGCCGGGGGCACCGGCCGGGCGGGGCAGGGCCGGGCCGGGCCGGGCCGCGCCGCCTCCCGACGGGACACGGCGACACCCAATAAACCCCTTCTTATATATAGTGACATTATTCACTTATCAACGGGGTTCGGCCGTGTTAACTGCGGAAAATATATTTAAATGTACTTTCAAAAAATGGGAGCGCGTTAAAGCTCCTCAGATAAACGCAGTAGTGTCGCGGGGGCGTTTGTACGTGTGCGACCGGAAAGTTAAAGCTTCGGTTGGGGTTTAACCTCCGCCCCCTGCGAGGCTGTCAGCGAACTGGCACGTCCTAGGAGGAATTCCTTCACGGAAAGGTTGATTAGACATCGGAACGAGCTCCCAGGGATGTGGTGGAGTCATCGTCCCTGGAGATGTTTTAAGGAAAGACTGGATGTGGCCCTTACTGCCATGGTCTGGTTTGACATGGTGGTGATGGATCACAGGTTGGACTCGATGGTCTCAAGGTCTTTTCCAACCTAATCGATTCTGTGATCCTGCCTTGCTGCAGCACTGCTTCTGTTGTGCCGTGTGCCAGCGCTGGTTCAGTGTCTGGACTCCTGCATCAAATGTAAAAGGCTGTTTGAGTAGCCGATGTTGTTAAGCTGATGGATTCCAAAGCTTTAAGTGATAGATGGGCAGCTCTTAACTCTGTCAATAAAAGACTCTTGGAAGGCATCTCAACTTTTGAACTCGACGCTCATGTAAAACACTGTTTAGTGAATTTAAATCTAGTGGTAATTGGCTTCCTTTCTTCATTACTTTTCATATAGCCCTTTAGAATTAATCCTGGGATAATCCCCGGCGATAATCTCCCAGGGGTCTATAGACTGTAGATGAAAAACAACTGACTTAAGGTGCGAGGAAGGCAACCTTGTTAATTGGTTTCCTACAGCTTCCATCTCCAATGAGGTTTCACTGGTAGAAATCAGTGGTGCAAGTTTGAAAATGCTAGAATTGGTGACGATTTTTATACCGAGTCAGGAGCAGATGCTTCAGAGATCCAAAAGTCTTGTGGGTTGTGATACTAAAAAAGAAAGTTTTAACACAGCAGCTCAGTGGGATTCTTAAATTAGGTGCCCTGAATCTACATGGGTTATCTTGGGGAGGTTATCTTTGGCATCTGGAAGAATCAGTTAGTTAAGGTATCCAGTGGAAGTGCTGAAATGTGTCCTGAGATGCTCAGTAACTTAAAGGTCTTTATGTAGTGAAGATTTGAGGACTGCAGCTGAGATTCCCAAGTATTGAGCCTTCTTCCCTATGGTGGTTTAGGCAAATGTCACATCTTTGTTTCGAAGGCTGTTATTAGGATAAGGCAATATTCCTGCTTGTGATCCAGTTGTTGGCATCCTCATCAGGATGAAGGAGACTCAGGTGCAAACTTTCCAGTGTAACTGGGAGAGGTTTCATCATGTGCCAGGAAAATGCCTGATCTGGCAAATTACCACCCAAAAGATCTGTTTTGGATATTTAACTGACAATACAGCAGTTCTTGAACACTTTTTTTGTAGGCTTATGAAGATGCACCTGTGCATCAATATTAAATATTTCATTTGCTAGATAATTCCCCATCTGATCTAACTTGGCTATCTTGTATGTGGAAATCATGGAGATGTAGTACAGGATGGTCCATGGGTTTCATCTGTGTACATTTCATGGATAAAAAATTGTCCAAGAAGTTTAGATGATGACATGATGAAAGACAGAAAAACATTGCTTTCATCATCTTTCCTGTCTTGTAAAAATTATTTTAACATTCAGTGTTTGCTTGAACTATTTTTAAGTGGATTACAATGCATAATAGTTGCTTTGAAATTATTTGATGGAAATGCAGGTGTTTAAACAACTGATCCCAACTCTGATTAGAGAATATTGTAATGATGGATTTAAGTATGATTTGATTGTTTTATTTCTAAGGCAATATCAAGGCTATAAATGTGTTTGTTTTTCTTTTAATACAGAGCTTGCTTTCTAAAGCACAGGGACTAGGCTCCAGCTCAGTCAAGCTTCGAGGGGGCTCACTGTTTATGAATGTTGGGAAATCTGAGAAGCAAGAAGAAGATTTTAGACAAACACCTCATGTGAACATCAATCCCTTCACTCCCGATTCCATGTTCCTTCACAACTCTGAAGGAAAATGTCGTAGGAGGAAGAGGATACACTGGAACGAGTGAGTAACTTGGAGCTGCTTTGTTAAGCTTATATGTAGAACTACTTTTAGGTGCAAGTTTCGTTACAAATTGCTTCTGTGAAAGTATTTTTACTTGCAAATTGTCAGTGATGTATAATACAGCTCTTAAAGTATTGTGCTTGCAGATGCACAATATCATGAAATAAACATTTAGCACTAGATCTTTTGATTAGTGTACAGAGAGGACAGACTAGGCTGTGTCCTACAGTCTTTTTCTCTCACGGAATGAGTTATGCACATGGTCTTTTCTTGAGAAGGAAAAAACACGTTGAATACTGGTATGAAACATGTCTAGCGTTCAGTTAGTTAAGGTGGGATGGGAAAATTAGCTCTTAGGAAAAAATAAGTAGCTGTTGGACTTCAGTTTTAAGTTTGCTTAAGCCATTATTGCTGCAGAAGTAACTGGTGTGAATTTCAGCTCTTGTGGAGAGGACATGGAACCAAGTGATGGAGAGCCTGAAGAAGAAACCATGAGACCTGCTAAGGTAATTGATCTTTAGAACTTGATGCTGATTTTGGCAGTTTGAGTGTCTGCAGATCTAAGTGTTTCCCTTTCTAATCTTTGCAGAGGATAACAATAACAGAAAGTAATATGAAGTCACGGTATGCAACTGAATTTCATGAACTGGAGAAGATTGGATCTGGTGAATTTGGGTCTGTGTTTAAGTGTGTGAAGAGATTAGATGGCTGCATTTATGCAATAAAGCGATCCAAGAAACCCTTGGCTGGCTCAGTGGATGAGTGAGTACTTCCTGCTATTACAATTTCCTCTTGGTGCTGCTTCTTCATATGTCTTTGTGTTGGTGTATAGAGAAGGTGTTTCAGAGAAAAGTATAAACCAAAGATAAATGTAAAACAGATACAATTTTGAAGTCAATTTTCTTTTTTTCCTTCTCCCCCCCCAGATACTGTGCAGTACTGTGGAGAAAAGGCTAATTGGCCTTTCTCCTAGCAGATGTTTGTCCCGATATTTTGTGTGGAAACAGATTGTTCTCACCTGGAAAGTAAGAATAAAGCTTCCTTGCATTAGTGGCAGGAGAGACTGTGTGACTAAATTCCAGTGGTGATCTTTTGAGAGGTGAAAGTGATATTCCCAAATAAGTCTGAGTACTTAGCTTGAGTAACACTCAGATGAGTCAAGTCAGTTTGGGGGTAATTTTTGGCATTTGTGAATGAGCCTGTGATTCATGACTTTTCCCCACTGTTCTAATAGTTGTGATATAAAACTGCACAAGTTTGAGTTGCACAGAATTGCATATGCGACTTACAGACAAGAAGTTAGGAATGATGAGTTTAGTAAAACTCTTGACTATTGATCCCCATTATTTTTTTTCCTCAGACTTCAGTGATGCATCTCAAAGCTTGATATTGCTACTGGTTGGCAATTACATAATGCAAGTGGTAGCTCCCTCAGAACTATCTGTACCAAGCTGTGGGGTTTTTTTGATGTTCCACATACTTAGTCTTTTAATACAATGTCAATTATTTCAGCTGTTTGGTTGTAAGTACAAATCCACCTGAAGGTGCCACTGAACTATTATAATAAGAAATTGTACTATTTCACCTTATAATACTCATGTGCTGTTATTTTTTGTGACTTACAGGCAGAATGCTTTAAGAGAGGTCTATGCACATGCAGTCCTGGGACAGCATTCTCATGTAGTGAGGTACTACTCTGCATGGGCAGAAGATGATCATATGCTTATACAAAATGAATATTGCAATGGTAAGTAAAGTTTATTGCTTGTTCTGAACTTGCTTTCTAAAAACTTAATTTTTGAAGACACACAGTTCTCTACAAATTCTGAACACTAATTAGGAATTGATTACCTTACTCACAGCTCATACCATCTTCCTCTCAAGCGTCTGATGTTTCTTATGTCGGAAAAGGCATATCAGATACATGAAGTGAAGACTATACAAAATCGCAGACCAAGTTGTACATGTTCAAGCATATTAGAAGTACAGTGAGGCGTTTGCAAGCAGCAAAATTCTTCTTTTTTCTGTACAATAGTACAAGCTGGAATAGAGAAAATTGCTAGAGAGTTTCCATTTAAAAGGGAGATTAAACCTGATTTCTGAAGCATTTTGCTATTTTTGATGCCCTGCCAGAGACCTGAAAGAGGGAGGGAGGCCTTTTCCCTTGTGTTGATACCATGTTAGTTTGCGTGGCAACTATAGAAGAAAATCATTTTATTATATTATATGTCTGTAAAGAGAGGCTACAGCTCTAGATTTTACACTTATTGCATATCATCAGCAAGTTCTTGGTAATGTATTAATTAAATTTTGGAAGCCATTTGTCGTTACTTTGTCAACTGTTTGATGTAAAAAAATAAATGTTTTCTTTATTGTTGTTTTAGGCGGCAGTTTAGCAGATGCCATAAGTGAAAATTACAGGAATATGCGTTACTTCACTGAACCAGAACTGAAGGACCTGCTACTTCAAGTGGCTCGAGGTTTAAAATACATTCATTCAATGTCACTGGTACACATGGATATCAAACCTAGTAAGTTTGTAACTGCTTTACTCTGTATTGACAATTTCCTCAGTTAATTTAATCTGCCGTAGAAAAATGAGCAGTTAGCCACACCTTACTAACTGTAAATTCTTCACTGAAGTTCTGAATAGCAGTACAAAGATGTCAGTTATAAAATTGGCTAGCAGACCTAAACTGTTGGGTTTATCTTGGGCCCTTTTTGTGTAATTGACTCTACTTGCATAACACTTGGCTGCCTTCCCAGCAGAGGGGCCACAGCAAGTCAGTTATAGTTTCTCAGTCTAGGAACTGGGTATGTATACAAATAAAACTTCTGTGTTGCTAAAGCAAGCTGTAGTGGAACTAGATGAGGTAGAAATTACACAGAAATGGCTTTTTAACAATTCTGTTCTTTTTCAGGTAATATTTTCATATCTAGGACATCAGTCCCGAGTATAACTTTAGAAGAAGGTGATGATGATGACTGGTCATCTGATAGAGTCATATTTAAAATAGGTGAGAAGCAGCACACTTGTGGTCAAAAGAATTGCATCATCTTGTTGTCTTCTGAAAGATAACTTTCTTTTCTCTTTGCAGGTGACCTTGGTCATGTAACTCGAGTATCCAGTCCCCAGGTGGAAGAAGGCGACAGCCGTTTTCTTGCGAATGAAGTCTTGCAAGAGGTAACTGTTCTGTTTGTGGAAAACAGCGATGTTAGGTCTGCATGCTGTTTTCTTTAGAAAAATTAGTAAATGTATTTTTCTTTATTTTTTTCAAGAACTACACTCATCTGCCTAAAGCGGATATTTTTGCTCTCGCTCTGACTGTTGTCTGTGCTGCTGGGGCTGAACCACTTCCAACTAATGGGGACCAGTGGCATGAAATCCGACAAGGAAAACTACCTAGACTACCACAAGTGCTTTCTCAAGAACTACTAGACTTACTAAAAGTATGAACTCTTGTACTAGTGGCTCGCTGATCAGTTAATTTTATGGTGTTGTTGACTTTAACAGGAATACCTTATTTTCTTTTTTCCAAGGTTATGATTAATCCTGATCCAGAGAAAAGGCCTTCAGCTGTGGCACTAGTCAAGCACTCAGTGCTTCTCTCTGCTGCAAAAAAGAGCGCAGAGCAGCTCCGGATAGAACTGAACGCTGAGAAATTCAAAAACTCTCTCTTGCAGAAGTAAGTACTTCCTTGGGGCCCTTAAATGTGACTTAATTTCTGATAGGTTTTCATGTGATGGTAGAACAGGAGTGTCCTTGTTCGTGTGTGAGGTCCCCAGATCTGTAGGCGTGTGTGTACCTGAGAGTACAAAGTGGATCCTTTACAAGGAACTTTTTCCATAGAAGGCACTGCTGGGCACTGTAAGGGAATCTCAGCTATTAGTATTTAAGGCATACACAAAACATTAGAGTTTTTAAAAAGATGTTTGAAGCACAATGCATGCTTCTGTGACAGGGATAGCCTAAGTTACATCTCTGTATTATTTGAGTCTGTGTTTTCCTGTGTCATCTGTACATTAAAACATGTTGGAAAATGTGACTTAAATGACCTAATTTGAACTTACATGAATTGGCACATCAGGAATGTGTTTGGATTAATTTGACTTGCACACAGCAGTGCTACTGGGTTACCAAAGAATCATTTGTATCAGGAAGTCATCTTGTTCTGCCACCTGCTCAAACACTCAACTCTGTATTAAAGAAGAGATTCTCTTTAGGAAAGTCTGATTTCTGCTTAAGTTTCAAAGAAAGAACTAGTAAATTAAGAAACAATTGTCTGAATCTTTCACTGCAATTAACTTTCCATTTGTTATGCATAATAGGCAGGCTTTTATGAGGGAACATAGAATACTGACTTCTTTGACTGGTTTGTTTTGAATGAAGACAGTAATTTCATGTTTGGGTTCGCTCTGGGTTCACTCCATTGCTACAGTCTGACCAGAGCCAGACATACCACTTTAGATAGTTATCTTTATAATCTTCTTATGAATTACACCGAAAGAATAATTTGACAGTTTGTGCAGGTTAAAGGACAGATTTGCTGAGGTAAGTTGTTTGCTTGTATAAAGAGAACATATTTTTGTATCACATAAAAGAGAAAATTGGCAAAGGTAGTATTTTGTGAAAATTGCTTCTGGCCTGGCAACAAGAAGGATACATCCTTATAAAAGAACTATAAAGAATGATTTAAAAAGAAAACTTAGCCACAATAATTTTTAATGTGTGGCAGTGTACCATACAATACTTCAGGTAAGTTAGTTGGGGGTGAGGTGTTCATTTTTGTATGTTTTTTTAAAATTCCTGCATTTGACCCATTTAAAATACTACTTGTATATGTAAGTTATCTTCGGTAAAAAGTATCCTTTTAAGGAAACTCAGCTTTTCTACTGTGTTCATCCTCTTCAGAGGAAGGAAGAATTCAAGATTTCTAGGGAAGAATGGAAGGATATTGTAAAACTTAATTTCCTGGTAATGGTGTGGTGGTTGGGTGAGCACACACATGTGCATTTGTGACTGATGTTCACGAGGAAGAGGACACTGAAACAAAAAATTGAGAAAAATTGGTTGTATTCTCTTGCAGTGCACTGACACAGTGATAATGTGGGGATGATTAGATGGGGCACAGCTGTTAATGAGAATAACTTACTAAACGAAAACATGTAACTTAATTCTAAACACACCTACAACAATATGCAGCGAGCTTGTAAAATTTGATCTTGCTTTGCAATCCAGATGTGAAGTGAGAATACAAATCTCGTACTGTAGGGAAAGTTCTTTGACGGTTAGTTTGAGGTAGGAGAAGGAAGAGAGTATGGGGGGAGGGCTTAGCTCAGCCATACATCAGTATTTAATGAAGGGAGAAAAGCAACATATGGGGAAACCCTTTATAAAGATAGATTTGCTCTTTAGTCAGACTATTTTGTACTTCTGTCCTGAGTTTTATTTAACTTTGCCCTCAGACTGAGTGTTGGTAATTCTCTGAAACAGAGCAGTTGGAGGAATGTTGCGCAGGGACAATGGCCTGTGCTACGTTCAGTGACTCTGCCTTGCAGGCTTAAATTTTTATTAGGCAAAAAAGATGTAGGTGGTGTTAAGCATTTGATGTGGGTATGCAAAAGGGAAAGGGTGCTTCCTGAGTTATCTGTTGCCAGTTATGTACATCTGTCTTCATCTAAGTGTGTGTCTGTTTGAGTCTCCCACAGAAGTTCAGTTGTGGCTGAATATGCTTCATTTGGGCAAATCTCAGTAATTAACTCTGGTTTAACATGTGGCTCGTGCAAGGAAGTAAACAGCACCCTACTGTGTTCTGGTAATTGAAGTGCTGAGCTGCTTATAACAGGCTGGGCTTCAAAATCTGACTTTTTCATTTCCTACCGGTGATTTTCAGAAGAAAGAATATCTAGACGAGTAATGAGCATCCCACCTCTGCCCTCTGGGTTGTAAACAGGTGGATGCGAATGACAACCATCTTAGTATGACCTAAATTGCCATGTCTTAGGTTCTGAAGTGCTGTAGTTCGTTTGAAGCACTCTTGCTGTGATCCGCCTGCATTCCCTGCGATGCTGCCGGGCGTGACACTGTCCATGTCTTGCAGAGAGCTGAAGAAGGCCCAGATGGCGAAGGCTGCGGCCGAGGAGCGGGCGCTGTTCACTGACAGAATGACAACGAGATCTACGACACAGAACAGACCATCTCGGCTCATTGGGAAGAAAATGAACCGCTCGCTTAGTCTTACTATCTACTAACTATGACGTCTTAAAGAACTACTGAGATGGCTGTAGCATCTCTGCTGGACTGAAGCCTCAGGAATGGAAGGAAGCTTTCAATTCCTGGTTTCTTGTCCTATCTGTGATCAGTGTCACTAGTTTTACATCTATTGCTTCTGGGTTTTCAGTTGTACTATATGGCTGACTATGGCTGTATTACCCATTTGAGTTAATGGACTCGGTTACTCTCTTGCCTGTAGAGGATCGTGGATGTTGATCCATAAGCCTTTCGGTTACACTGTTAGATGTTATGTTGTCCCAGGGTTAACCACTATAGTGGTGTGCTGCTTTGTAGTGTTACAGCATTGTAATAAGAAGCAATATCCCTAATCTTTAAGAAGGAGGGAGGGGGCCTTGCTTTGATAGTTAATTTTTTTTGGAGCAGTGGGGAATAATTTTTGAAAGACAGGCTTTAAGGCCACCTACAGTCAATGTACCTGATGTCAGGTAGACTTTTGTTGTGAATTTTATTTGTGTATTCAACTGGGAGCACTTTGTAGGCATTGCATAAACCACAGCTTAGAAACCTGTGGAATTAAGTGCCATGTGGAACTGCTGCTATTTTTAGTTTGTTGTCCTTGCTGTAAACTGTAGCATTAAAACAATCATTATTGTGTTAATAGGCTTCTTGTTAAAACAATTAAGTGAAACAAATGTAAGCTGCATTTTAGTGAAGGCAGCATTTTTCTCTCAAAGCTAGTGCATTGTGAAATAATGCACCAATTTAATATTTGGATTCTGTATTAGTGTAGTGCAATTGTTTATGTTTTTGCTATTGATGTTTTGTAATTCTTTCTAATAAGGTTCTCAAAATGTTCATATTTTCTTCAGTTGCCCGTTCTTGAGGCTATTGTACGTTTGTTTTTTTTTAAATGTTGGAGTACTTGTAAATAGTTTAGTGTGTTCAGGTTGTTTTTCATTGTTTATGTACATAAGTTTGATTGTGCTTATAGTGTACTATACCGACACTGCAGTCTGGGATGCCAACAGCTTAACTGTTTGGTTTCAGGTTCCAAAATATGAGACAGAATATGGCCATCAGAACCGGTGCTGATACTGAACCTAGGCTGACAGAAGAACTGTTCTAATTACTGGCTTTGTCTCTTCATTCATTTTACTCTAAAAAATGTTTCCCATTTGTGCTCTATTTGTTCTTACTAGTGTTGAATATTAAAGTTTAAAGTTTCGTTTGTTTAACATTGTCTAACACTTCTTTAACTTTTGTAGTTGTGGAAATAAAAGATTGAGCCAGGGTTATACTATGGCAAGTCCTGATTAGATCTGCTTCCCACTCATGCCTAGTGCGTGTGGTTCCCTCTCCTGAGAGTGGGACATAGATAACACACTTGCTGATGGTTGGGAGAGGAGCACCCCCGTCCATGTGTAGTGTCTATAGCAGTCTGTCTCTGCAGCCTCAGGAATGGTATTGCACTGGGGAAGATGGAACCCCTGGAACATTTGGAGTCCATGACTGAAGATGGAGGACTAAAAACTGTGTGAAGAAAGACCTGGGTCTGAGGTAAGGAAGAAAACTCACGAATTGCTGGGAATGGGAAGAGAACAGTGGGAGGAATTGGAATAGTTTTGGGAGCCCAATAACGGTACGTTCTGTGGTGTGGATGCAAACGTAAAGAAGAGAGATACAGTAAATAAAGGTCTAATCGACCAGTCTATTGTGAAAGTTTTTACATATCTGTATTAAAGAGTTGCAGGTGACTCTCAGAGAAGCTGTGTCTGAATTGAACGGACCATCATAAAATTCAGCTTTGCAACTAGCAAAAAATAACTGCTAAATATTTTTATTTTTAGGAGTTCTCAGTTTGATTCGTATATGACAGTGAAATTGAGAGACTTGGTTTAGGTAACTGAAAATGCATTTATCAGTAAAAATTGATACATTGCAATACCTTTAAGTTTTTAATTTGTATGATAGTCCTATCTTGTTTGTGAGAGAACTTAGAATATATGGTTTTGTTGCAGTGTTTTCATCTACATTGAATGACATCTTTCTTAAAGCATACTTAACAGTCAGAAATACCAGTTGTGGGGGGTCAGTGAACTTGAGCCTTTCTTCCCCTGTAGTGTAAAAAAATGTGGTCTACCTATGATGCGTGCTTTTTCCTCACCCATTTTCAGAGGTCTGTCACATCAGCCCAAGTATTGCTGTGCAAACAAGCCATGTCCAGTAGTGCTGTGGGCTTGTAGAGCTGTGTCTTGGCTGGGTTAGGAACTGGCTGGATGGCTGGGCCCAGAGAGTGGTGGTGGATGGAGTTGTGTCCAGCTGGCGGCTGGTCACCAGTGCTGTTCCCCAGGGCTCAGTATTGGGGACAGTCCTGTTAAATCCCTTCATTGATGGTTGGACAAAGAGGTTGAGTGCTCCCTCAGTCAGTTTGCAGGTGACGCCTAGTTGGGTTGAAGTGTCCGTCTGCTGGAGGGCAGGAAGCTCTGCAGAGGGATCTGGAAAGGCTGGATCAATGGCCTCAGCCAGTTGTATAAGGTTCAATGAAGCCAAGTGCCAGGTCCTGCACTTGGGTCTCAACAACCCCAGGCAGTGCTCCAGGCTGGGGGCAGAGTGGCTGGAAAGCTGCTCAGTGAAAAAAGACCTGAAGGTGCTGTTTGAGAGCAGCTGAACATGAACCAGCACGTGCCCAGGTGGCCAAGAGGGCCCATGACTTGTATCAGAAATCCAAGTGTCCAGCAGGACCAGGGCAGTGATTGTCCCCCTGTACGTGGCACTGGTGAGGCCACACCTCGAGTCCTGTGTCCAGTTTTGGGCCCCTAATTACAATAAAGACATAGAGGTGCTGGAGTGAGTCCAGAGAAGGGCAATGGGGCTGGGGAAGGGTCTGGAGCATGAGTTTGATCAGTGGCCGAGGGAGCTGGGGGTGTTTAGCCTGGAGAAAAGGCAGCTCAGAGGAGACCTTATTGCTCTCTACAAATATCTGAAAGGAGACTGGAGCCAGGTGAGGGTCAGTCTCTTCTCCCAGGGAACCAGAGCCTGGATGTGAGGATATGGCCTCAAACTCTGCCAGGGGAAGTTTGATTGGCTATCAGGAAACATTTCTTCACTGAAAGGGTTATCAAGCACTGGAATAGGCTGCCCAGGAAAGTGTTTAAGTCTCCATCCCTGGAGATAGTTAAAAAACGTGTGGGTGGGGCAATTACAGACATGGTTTAGTTGTGGACTTGGTAGTGCTGAGTTAAATGGTTGGACTCCATGATCTTAAGGGTATTTTCCAACCTAAAGGATTCTATGGGTCTATTTTAGTGCTGGTTACAGGTTTTATGCACCATGGAAGGGATGCCCAGCTTAAACCATGTGACTGAAGTGACTTCAGATGTCTCCTGTGTGCCAAAGACAATGTTTAAAAAGGAGCTTTAGCCTTATGTAGTTTATGGGGGCAATAAGAATGATGAAATTTTATCTCAAATGTTCACGAGCCTTCCTGATGCCAGTGATGAGGCTGCAAAGATGTCCAGTGGGAACAGGCAGAGAATTTGGGAAGTGTATATTCATGCTTCCTATGAATATTCCCAGCATCCAGTGATTTGTGATTCATGATTCAGATGCTTGCTGAGTAAGAAGTGGTATCTATTTTTACTGACATTGGTGTTTGGTTTTTTTTAAAATGGAAACAATCTTACAGTAATTTTAATAGCTTACAAGTTTATTGCAAAAACAAGACTTGGGCAAAACTTGTATGTAGTTAAGCAAGACAGCTTTTCAGGTGGAAGAACAAGCTACTAACCTCTCACAAAAATGTAGAAAGTCAGATGTCAGTTGAAGAAATTCTAACAAGCTTGGTGTAACAAGATGAGCTTCAGCACCCTTAGAAGAAAGCTTTATCTCAATTTAAGAAGAAAACATTAGGGTTGGGTGGCAAATGTGTTCTTCAAAATAGCTACATTTAACGTTTACCCGTTCTTCTCATACATTCATCCTGCTTAACTCTCCAATACAGAGGTAGCATAGTAACTTAACTTTTTTGATCAGCCTATGTGGCTTTTTGAAGAACTCATAGAAAAGAGAATGTAAAAATACCTGAAAGCAGGTATTTCATATCCCCATCTCCAGTAGACATTTGTCTGCTCCTTTGTTTTCTCTATCTTCTAATTATACATTACAGTACCTGCCTAGTCTTGCTTTGTTGTGCTGCATCTTGTGCCCGAAGAGTGGGTGGTGTGGTGGACTAAAGCTCTCACAGAATTAGTTTCCTGTAAAGACATAACACCATTTAACACTGACAAATGCTGCTTTCCAAAAAATATTCTGAAATTGTTCCGTCTAGGTTATTTATTTGTGAATGAATTGTCTTCCATTTGTACAAAAATTAATTTTTGTTGGAAACAAACAAAAATAGTGTTAACACTCCCCAGCTTCTTAATATGAATCTCAAGTATCAAGGATTGATTCACTTTTTAGACGAGTCCTCTTGTGAATCAAACCTTTCCATTGACTATAGAAATATTGATGGTTTTGCAGGCCAAACTATTATTGAATCACACATGCTATATTTAAAAAAATATCGAGTCACATCTGATGTTCAAATACCATACAAAATTCTATTTATGCCATTACTGTCAAAATACAATTGGATTTACTTGAATACTTTTTTCAGAAACCAATGCTGTGATAGTCATGCAAAATACTGGTGCTTTGCAGCCATGAAGACCAACAGTCAGATAAGGAGTGTGTCTGAAAAGAGAAGTTGGCATCTTCCAGCTGGAAACTGTAGCATAACTAGAAATTGTTCTACTTTCATAGATTGCATATCAGATTTCCAGCAATTTTTGCCATGAATTCACACAGGGTCAGCCACCTGGAATTACAATGGTCATCTTTGTCTCCTTTTTTGTTTTGTTTCTGTTAAGTTTCTGACACACAGCAGTTGTCTAGAGTCTTTTTGTGGTTTTTGTTGGGTTCATTTTTCAGTTTCTAAATATCCTGTTGTCCTATTGGCTGTCATGGATCTGAATTAGTAAAATGTAGAACCTGAAAAGCTTATTGTCAACCTGGCTTTTTTATGAAGTTAGAGACAAGCTTTACCTCTACTTAGAAATGGAGTTAGGGATTGCTTATATATTCGGAAGTGAGATTTCAATGTCGTAGCTTGCATTACTTTAGGACATTGAAAAACTTCATGAATAAAAGTGTAATTAGTCACCCAATCCTTGCTGATCTAGGGCAAGTCAAACCATCAGCATTTGACACCCTCCCAAAAAGCTGGCCTGCCGGACCTTGACTGAATGTGTTTTGTAGTCTCCAGCAACACCTGCTGGACAAAATTGTTAACTGTATACTAAATTTTTGTCTTTAAAGTTTTTGTGTGCTGGTATGACACTCGACCCTGATTGTTAGCAATCATTATCTTGTTCTGCAGTACTGAATGAGCACTCTTGCCAGCAGTAGCTCAGGTAAGTGTCTTTCATCCACACTCACCCCTTTGGTTCCATAGGCTTGGGAAATGCACCCTCGTGATGTCACCATGTGTGATTTGTTTGTAACGTGTGTATGTGTTTAATAAACCTCTGTGTGTGTGCTACCTACAAATGTCACTGGGTTTGAGGACTCTGATCTAAAGCAAGAGTCAAAAGCAGCGCTGTGCCCTGCCTGAAGCCACCCTTCTTCAGAGAACCTGAGGGAATGCTCTGAGGGAGCGCTGCCAGCTTTCCTGGTTGCAGCAGCCGAGCTGATGCAGAGGTTCTCCGCTCAAGAAACACGGCACAGAGAAAGCAGGAAGAAGCAGCAACTGGGCAGGACAGCACATAGGAAATAAAGGTACCGCTCCTGTCTAAACAGTTGGAGGAAGGTGCTGTCTTCCCTGAGTGTAATGGGACTGGGCTAGGGGAAAGGGAGGTGACCCATGGAGAGAATATTGCTGTGCCTAATTAAACAGGAAGCAATTTATTTACTGATTAGCACATTGCTCAGAGATCTGAGGTTGTACATGCCTAAAAATGAACTGAGATTCTGGATAGTCTTGAGAAATCTGGACAGTTGGTTTTAAAGGTCTTCCTTTTGCCAGTCACTTGACTCCTTATAATACTCAACATCAGTATTTAGTGTGACATCTGAATAATCATGCTGGTGTAAAGTGATTTCTATTTATTTCAAGATGAAAGACTAACTGGCCTGATTCTGACTGATGATCTTCTGTGTATCCCTAGGGTTGCTGCCAGATAAGTGGACTAATGGACATAAAACCTGCTGCTGTTACTGAATTACCATTTATGCACAGGCAAAGGTTCTGTGTGTTCAGCTTGCATCCCGATGGAGAAGACCTTGCTCATCTGTTGAATTACAGACAGCAGAAGGCACCACTAACGAAAGTAGTTTAGGCAAGGTGTTTTGCAGGGTAGGGATGGGGGTGGGATGGGACAGGGGAAATAGCTCCTATTCCCAGCCTTTAGTAGTGTCACCAACCTTAGGTGATCTTTCTATCTCTGCAGCTGTTTCCTTTTGCCTCTTTTCACTCTCATCTACTTAGGTGATAGGATGTTTAGGGCAGAATCTCCCCATATATTCAATCCATGCCTTAGCAAGTGGGATTTTAAACTCCTTTTGATCTTCTAGACCTTGAGTCAAGGCTGGATCAATTAGCTAAGGCCAGTTGTATACGGTTCAGCCAGGCCAAGTGTCAGGTCCTGCACTTGGGTCACAACAACCCCGTGCAGCACTACAGGCTGGGGGCAGAGTGGCTGGAAAGCTGCTCAGTGGAAAAGGCCCTGGGGGTGCTGGTTGACAACAGCTGAACATGAACCAGCACCTGCCCAGGTGGCCAAGAGGGCCTGTGGTGTCCTGGCCTGGATCAGAAGTCGAGTGACCAGCAGGACCAGGGCAGTGATTGTCCCCCTGTACGTGGCACTGGTGAGGCCACACCTGGAGTGCTGTGTTCAGTTTTGGCCTCTCACTACAAGGGGGTTGGACTTGATGGTCTCAGAGGTCTTTTCCAACCGTCGTGATTCTGTTATCCTAAGAAAGCACAGAATCTACACTGAGGCACTGCAGTGTCTGAAAAAGCACAGCAGAGCTGGGCAAGGGTCTGGAGCACAAGTCCTATGATGAATGGCTGAGAGAGCTGGGGTTGTTTAGCTTGGAGAAAAGGAGGCTCAGGGATGACATCATTGCTCTCCTCAACTGCCTGAAAGGAGGTTGTAGCCAGGTGGAGCTCAGCCTCTTCTCCCAGGTAACAGCAATAGGACAAGAAGAAATGGCCTTAATCTATGCCAGGAGAAGTTTAAACTGGATATTAGGAAAAATTTCTTCATTGAAAGGGTTGTTAAGCATTGAAACAAGCTGACCAGGGAAGTGCTGGAATCACCAACCCTGGCAGTTGAAAAACCTGTGGATGTAGCTCTTAGAGAAATGGTTTAATTAGTTACAGAACCAAACAAATCCTGTTCTGGCAAAATGAGATGGTTTAGTGAACATGGGCAGTGCTGGGTTAGCAGCTAGGCTCAGTGATATTGGAGGTGTTTTCCAAACTTAAACATTCAATGCTTCTGATTGACTGCCTTCCACATTAACTCTGATTAAACAGCTTTTTCTGTTGACTCTTTCTGTTTCCAGGTTCCATCCCAAAACGTAGTATCAGATGGTTACTGCAGCACACATGGGATTTAATTTCCTCTTCCTTTCTGCAAGTAATCTGTGGTATTCTGTGGTACAGCTTCTGTAACTTGGTGAGAAATACCTTATCAGCTACACATGCAGGGTAAGATGTGTGTTACCAGGGAGGAACTGAAAGGTGACCTAATGCTTTACCCCTTCATTACATTTCTTTTGTTAAGTTTGAATAAAAATGCTTGTATTGTGCATACATGTATAAATAACAGAAAACTATAATGAAGTAGGTGTGCTTTGCTGGAATCCCTTTAGAGATTGCTCTAGAAGTCTTTTGGAATTGAATGGAAAATTAACCTTTTTTTTTTTTTTTTGTAGGAGAGACTGAGCTGCCATTCTGATTCAGCATCTAATGCTGCTTCCTGTTTCACCTAAAACAATTTTCATGCTTAATTTCTACATAGTTTCAGTGGGAATGTTTCAAGCATGTGTACGAGGCCAGAGATAAAATTTTGGATGTATTTTAAAATAACAAAAAAACAAATTCCCAAGATGGCTTAAGGACTGGGTCATGGTATAATATCAAATACACTTACTGTTTTTTACACTGACCCCCAACGTTTCCTTGAGATGATTTATGGCAGTCTGTTCAGAAACTAAAACATTGATCACAAACATTAGCGTTTGCTTCAGTTTTGTTTTCTACTGAAAACAGCTGTGAAATGGCGGATACTGAAAATAGAATTTGCTATGAAGCTGGCTTAATGGTCTTCGATTTCTGTTTGCTTTCATTTAGTTTCCCTGTGAAGAATGAACATGACTGGTCTAGCCACAGGTCAGGAAGATTTTCTCTGGGGGAACAATGAGCAGAAAACTGAGTTACTGATGTGCCTGAATTCTTTCCTTGATGTCAGTTTAACTGACTCAGTGGCATAAAACAAAATTAGTAACGGTTCAAGTGCGTAATCTTTCCTCTGGTTAGAACCTCCTTTACAAATACTTATTATTTGGCTAACAAGGAGTAATTAAGCTTCTGCAAGGAGGACCGAGAGAGAAGTGATTGACCTCTTAAGGCTGAGCCTCAGCAGGGTCTAACTAAAGCTCCTTCCTGAAAGCGTGAGTCACTCTGTGAGACTGTGAGCCAGTTTTCCCTCCCTGATCTCCTCAGCACCCTTCAGGCATGTGGTGAGCAAACAAAATGAGAATAAGCACAGGTTTAAAATAAAGTTGCTGAGATCTCAGGCAACTTTCAAGAAAAGCAGAAGTATGTGAAGTTGCATCAGAACCTACTTTTGTACTATGCAAGTAATTCAGAGTTTATGTAGTGCTATCAAGAGTTTCATGGTTAAGTGTGATTGCTGTTAATTAATGTTTAATGGATTACATGTCAATCTTATCTTCAAAGGTTTAGAATGTAAAGTCTTTGATAAGCAAAGATCCAGACTAGCATATCAAAACAGAAGAGTTGCTTAAAATAACTCACGCTTTGGGTGTGGATGCAGTTAGTCCTGTAACTTTGTTAAAGCTATTTTGGGTAAGTATAAAAAACAAAGGTTTTGTTCCATAGCAAGTTTATGTCTGCATATGAACTTCAGTTTAACTGGTTTTGCTCAGTTAGTTCAATCCTGTAAAAGTAATCTTAAATATGAGCATGACTATATAAAATCATGTACTAGTTTTATGCATAACTTGTAAATATCCTTTTGATTAACCTACTGAAAGCTGGAGCAGCTGAGGCTTATACGAACCACTTATTTTAATGAAACGTTTAAGTGTGAACTGCTAAACTAGTGCCCTGAATGGGACTATTTATATTCTAAATGGAAAACAAAACCTGTTCTGTGTTTCTTTGGTTGGTTGGTTTTTATGTGTGGGGGTGTGGCAGGTTTTTTTGTTGTTGTTCTTGTTGGGATTTTTAACAATTTCTGGGGCATTTTGTTTTAATTTCATTTTTCTACTCTGTTGTTTTTACAAAAATGATCTGCTGAAAAAATCACTGTACTTTGTTCAAAACAAAAATTAAGTCCCTGCCATTAAGAGATTCATGTGTGAACTCTATTAATTGCTTTTCTTCAGTGACATTTCATAGAATCTAATTATATTTTAATGCACTTCAATAAGGATGTTCTGTGTTTAGAGGTGCTCATCTACCAAATAAGATTTTTAGGTTATCTGCATATACAAAAGTTGTCTCTTTCCTTCTTTAGTGGAATAGCTGTGGTGAAATTGAAGAAATGCTAATGTATTTCAAGATGCTTCTGGTAATATTAACAGCTGTAATGAATGAGGTTCATTAGGAAATTTAATTAATACAATTTTTAATAATAATTGTGTAGCTCACCATCCATCTTGAGGAAAGAGCGTAAATAATTTTTTGTGGATTCCAAAGTCCTGAATAAATTATGGAGAAAAACATTAAGAAAAAAGAGGGGGAAAAGGCTGCTAAGATATGTCTTTGTGAATAAGGGAGATTGGGTCTGACTGTTGTACTGAGAGGCCACGACATCTCTGCTTGTGCTGAACTGTGCTGCCTGTCCAGCCTGGCCTCTGTGTCCGTGTAGGACAAATTTTACCTGGTTCATGGTCGCAGAGGAGCTTGAGAGCAGCTCCTACTTGGTATATGGGATTACATCCCGCGTATCCTGCCCTTTATCTGAAAATGGCAGCAAAAGGTTCTGGTGTGAACATCCTTTCTGCTTGGCAGTAAAAACAATGGATAGAGTTGTTTTCTTGTAAGAAAATCCTGTAGTTGTTTGAATGACCAAAATGGTGTAACTTTTCCAGAGGCAGGGTCTGTGTGACGTGCTGCACCTTGCTCAGAGATGCTGCACAGCTCTGGGTTCCCAGCACCTCAAGGAACGTAAGGTTATCCACTCTGTTCTCTCCATTATAGTGTTAGCTCCAACAAATGATATTCTAAGTGACACTTCAGAGTCTGAGTGCCTTGCTTACTGGGATCATAAAGAACCAGCACCACCTGGTACAAAACAGCCATCAAACTGTACCTGCCAGAACTATTTCACTTGGAGTGCTGTTTTTGTTCTGATGATGCAGTTAATTGAAGACTAAAATCGGATAAAAGTTAATTTTCTCCTCCCTTGTTTATTTATGTGTCTTGAGTTTGGGATCTTAATGGTTCATTATCTTAATTATTTTTAATTATCGTAATAATGGGATCTTAAAAGGTTCATGGAAGTGAAACCTTGACATGATCATGGGCTATGTAGTGTGACTGACAGTCACGTGCAGCGCTCAAAGCAGTCAGTATACATGGATTCAGCTCCTACAGGCAGAAAGATGAACAGAAAATCCTGAGCTTTGCCATCAGTTGCAAGAAATATTGCGTGCAACAGTCTTATTTCTCAGTCTTTGCCAGTCAGTAAGGATTAGAGTGGTTTGCACCTTCTGATGTTTAGGCCATGCCCATCATCACTTTCTTCTCCTCACCTGTTGCCCTTTACAGCAAACTAAGCTCACAGGAGTCTCAATGCGTGGCTAACATTTGGGCCTAGGGCTTCAGTGCCTTTGAGGTTTAGATCCTGTCTGTGTTACTGACATGATTTATGGCATTTGCTATTCAGATAGAAATGCTGAAGGCATATGTCAGGTTGCAGAAAATGGCCATTCCATCATTTCTCTCTCCAAAGCATGTCTGAAGAAGTATTTTTGGCTAAGTATGGCAACTAACACTGCTTAGCTGGAAAAATAGAGATTCTATACACAGAAAAAAGAACTGTTGAGGTCACAGTATGTACATAGTAAATGATACATTGTTTTTCCTACAAAATGTAACAGAAATGCCACATAAACTTCTTTTGTTTTATAAATCTCCGTTGAATTCTAAGCACAGCAGCTGCACTCAACAGTGCTTACTCCCAACCCACAGCTTTAAAGAGGAGTTAACTCACTCCCCAAAAAAACCCCAAACACCCTACCCCCTAAAAAACCCTCCCATCAACACAACTTCTTCCTTGTGTTCACATTTTGTCCTGCTTCTGCTCTGGAAGTGGTGGAGGAGGTGGTTTTTTTAGATTTTCCCCTGCACTGTGATTGCACTTCACTCTCTGCAGCTGCGCGCAGCCTTCCTACCACGCTGCTTTCTGATAGCCTGGGGACGGGAAAATTCCGAGGAAAGCTGCTCTCCTCAGTGCGTATATCCTGCTGGGAACGTTGCACCTGAGACTTCTGTGAACGGAATTTACAGACTCAGTTGTATTCCTATTCTCCTAAAAGTCACAATTCCCTAGAGGGGAATTATTTGGAAAGATATTGATACACCTTCAAGACAATTTTCAGTACCACGCAGTACTTATTTTGTCTACCTCGTGACACAACAACGAAACTGTTTTATCTACTATCTCAACTGATGCGTGAAAATCCTGGCAGGCATTTTAACAGCATCGGAGAACAGTGAAGTGGCTTAGAAAGGCGGGTGTGAAGTTCAATTTCGACAACGACGCGACCCCCGAGTGGCTCCCCCGGCCCCGGTCCCGGGCTGGGTCGCCGGGGCGGGACGCGGCTCTCGGGGCGGCACCGTCGGGGCCGGGCAGGGCCGGGCACCCGCCCCCGGGGCGGCGCGGCGCGGCCGGAGCAGGCGAAGGGAGAGCGGCGCTGGGAGCGGCGCTGGGAGCGGGCCGGCCATGGTGGGGCTCAAGGAGGAGCTGCTCAAGTCCATCTGGCACGCCTTCACCGCCCTCGACCTCGACCGCAGCGGGAAGGTCTCCAAGTCCCAGCTCAAGGCAAGCGCGGCGTGGCGAGCGCGGGGGTCGCGGGGCCCGATGGGGTGCGAGGGGCCGGGGCACGGCCCGGGGTGTCCCCGCCGACCGGCTCCACAGCCGGCACGGGGCCGGGACCTGCCCGGGCTGGGCACGGGCACCCGCTTTCACAGCTCTCTTGGGGCCGGGCGTTGCGTTTTCCCCAGCCAGGCTGGGCTTCGTCCCGCGGCATCGCCGGTCCCCGCGCCCCTGGGCGCCTCCGTCCCGCGGCACGCTGGCCCGGACCCCCCCTGCAGCCCCAGCAGGCTGATTTTCATTCAGCCCAGGCAAGCGCTTCGTCCTCCCCGAGATGTCTGTGCACAGGCACTTGTTGTGCTTCTGGTCCGCTTTCAGCCACATGTCCTTGGTACCCTTTCTGGCCAAAATCTTTTGTGAGGTAGCCACGAGGTCCCATCTATAGGGGTTGGCTGCGTCCAAGTGAAATTCACGGCTTGCCAAGGGGAGAGCGAGGTTCCACAGTGCCCTCTTATTTGGATATAAACAGGAGAATTACTCAAGAGGCTCCAACTGTGCCATTCTTTCCTTAGCTTATACGCTGAAGTAGTGTTTGTGCTCTTAAAAGAGCTCTCAGGCAGCTCGCTGAATCCAGTCCCATCTTGGCCCTGCTTTATGGGACCATCTTGGCCTGGGAATAATAGCAGGAATCTGGCTAAATAAATATTTTGAATAAGAACGCAACACCTGTTGACATTTGGGACTGTGGGTCCTTGTACTGAGTGCTGGGGTTGTGTGGGACGCAGCAACTAGCTGAAGTTGGCGCCTTTCGTGGGATTAACTCCATGAGTGGCCGGGCTGTGGGCGGCATTTCCAAGTGTGGCTGGTAGCTAATGAACTTTGTTTATAGAATTATGTAATGAGTGTCCAGAACAGGCAGCATTTGCAAGCAGCCTGTTCCTCTTCTCCTTTTCTTCTCTTGGGGCGATCGGGCCGTGAGATAGAGCTGAACTTGGCCAGAAGTGACTGTGGGGCAGGAGTCAGGCGAGAGGCCAGACTTGACTGAGCTCAGGCTGAAAACATGGGCAGGTCCCAGATATTTTACAGGTGCTGTCGTGAAAGTGAGTATTTGTGTAGCAGTGTTGCAGGACTAAGTGAAGCAGGTTGCAGAGAGGCTTTTTTTTTCTCCATTGACCTGCTTTTTAAAGGAATCCTGTTTTCCTGTCACGCTACCTTCCACACCTTGTGCGCGCTGACACGATACATGTGCTCAGTGCACTCACCTGGGAGTGTGTCTGCAGCATGTTGTGCTGACTGCTGGAAAAGCTGCCATGTGGTCCACAAGTGCTGGGCTGAATGAAATGGCTAAGGAAGCAGCCAGAATGCTGGTGGGCTGGTTCTGCTCCTTCTCCTCTAAAATCACTGACTGGCCCAGGTCAGCTAAAGCAGCAGTCATATTTCAAACTGAAGCACAGTGTTGTGCTCTGCTGTCTCACTAGAGCCCCGTGTCTACAAACGCTTGTGTTTAAAAAAAAAATAAAAATTTCAAAAGGAGAGGGAAATTAAACTTGTCTCCTTGTTACCTATCAGGCATCTTCCTGGGCAGTTTTGATATTTCCATCTGCCTATGAGAGAGAAGGGATCAAAAAAATGTGGAACTCTGTGTGTCTGTGCAGTTCTGTCTGTGATATCAAGGCTCCCGAGGGAAGTGTCGACTGGAGAATCTGGGAGTGCAGAAACAAGTCTGAAGTGAGGCTGCTGCCTTCTCCTTTAGCCACCAAGAATTGGTTTTCAGGAGACACGGGAAGGGGTAGAGATTGTTCTTCCATAGACTTTTTGTGGCAAATGATGAATGTGGTGTCCTACCTGGGAGAAAAGGTGTGCATGATGGTAGAAGCCTCGTGTGGATGTGTTGGAAAGGGCAGGCAGGACAGCAAAGAAAAGTTTCTATCTGCTTGAGGTAGGTCTATGTTGTACTAAGAGGGTGTTTCACGATAAAGTATTTCTCATCCACATTTCCACGAGGAAGATAAGCACTCTTATAAAATGGAGAGATGATGCTCAGAGATAAAGAGGTTAGTAGAGATCTGTGACATTAAGAAAATGTTTAATAATTTAGTGGAACTTGTTTTTTTAAAAAAGATAATAAAATCATATTTGTTTTATTAGAATGGTAGTATTGTAATCTGCTGAACTCTTGCCTCCTCAGTCAGAAAACTTACTGGCAATGAATCTTTGTTTTGTGTAATCCAGTATAAGGTGTTGCCATCATGTTGCACAGACATTCCTAAGTATAACAGGTTTCATTGTTAAAGACTGATTTCTAGTTACTCTGCCTAGAAGTGATCTTTGGAGCCTTCTATAAAAATAGATAATTTTCTTTAAATACTATGAGAAGAATAAGTGTGTCTGTGCTATGTAGCTGAGGCCCTACTGTGAAGGATTTGCATCACGCATTTGTTTTTAATACATCTGGAGCAAAGGGATGGAGGTGAGTCAGTTGGGTCTGGAGAAACAGCAGATGCTTGGAGGAAAAAGTAGGACTTGCTTGGCATAGTAAGGATTTATGAGGTGTCTTTTACCCATTTGTATCTTTTGTATATGTTCTTAGCTGCTGAGAGAAGAGACAGTCAAATCAATCCTCTGTGTAATTTTGAATATTGTCTTCTTCCAGTATGCACTGATTTATTTTTTTTACTTTTTTAAAGCTGTAATCTTCAGAAATTCTACTGTTATGCTGGCTGCAGATCTTAGCCCTTTTTCTACACCAGCAGAAACATTTGTGTTTCTATTCTTAAATTACAGCTTTAAAGCTGGACACAATCATGATTTTGTCACTGTGTCTCAGCACATTCAAACACCGATAAAGCAAGGCTCAAGTGTCAGTTCTGTGTATGCAGGTACAGCTGCTGCTGTGGTTTGGGCATGAGCTACGTGCCAATACTTCCTCTCCTATATTTAAATCCAATTTCATCTGCAATCTGCAATTTTAAAACTGACTTATTTTAAAAGTTTCTCTAATGTGCCAACATTATATCCGCTTTTCGTCTAGATCTTCAAACACTGTGGTTTTAAATATAGTTGCACTTGACAGCCAGTAGAACTGCTTGTAGTGTGTGTGTGATTGGGTCTTGGAAAGAATATACATCACTTGGTTTTTACACTCTCTCTGGAAGCTCTTTGTATATTGCTTCGTGGCTTGTCTCTGCTTAGGCGGTGAGTTTATTTGGCTCTTGTTTTATGTGCTACATTGGGGTGGATTTTCTAAGTCTTAGAGTCTTGGATTCCTGGCGTGATACCTACAGAACGTGGATGGTGAGCCGCTTGTGAAGATATTGTCTCATTCGGGCTCATAATATATGGGTGACCAAAGTTACTTGTTAGGCTTAGAAAATTTAAACCAGTCTTTTCTCATATCTGGAGTGTTATTAGAGTTATTATACCTCTTGTCTTTGTTTTGCCTTCCTACTAAATGTGGAGTCAGTGGCCGGTGGGAAGAGGAAGAGTGGTGTAATCAGGGGCAAGAGGGATGGTCCGAAGGGAGAGGAAGACCTCGAACAATGTAGCAAGGCAGTGGCAGGGGTGAGAGCCTGTGACGAGTGGGCAGGACCCAGGCTGGACAATTGGCTTTGTGCAGCAGTGAAGGGTGGTAGGAAATTAGTCACTGTGACTCACTGTGAGAGAGTCGTACTCTCGTGCTCTTAACGGGGCTCAGAAGTGTCCGTGTGAGGAATTCCGTGAGGAATCGTGTTGGTGAAGGGTGAGAGGAGGGATGCTCCTCTTCCACAGGAGGGGGCAAACCAAGGTAACTTGTAGACCCAAACAGGGGGCATTAGGAAATGGTGGGGCTGTGCTTAAGGGGATCAGCTCTCAGTGGGAAAACGGGCCTGTTTAACCTTTGTCCTTGAGCCAGCAGTGTGCCCAGGTGGCCAAGAAGGCCAGTGGCATCCCGGCCTGTGTCAAAACCGGTGTGACCAGCAGGACTAGGGAAGTCATTCTTCCCCTGTACTTGGCACTGATGAGGTCACACCTCGAGTCCTGTGTCCAGTTCTGGGCCCCTCAATTCAGGCAGGACGTTGAGGTGCTGGAGTGAGTCCAGAGAAGGGCAACAAAGCTGGTGAAGGTTCTGGAATGCATGTCGAGTGAGGAACAGCTGAGGGAGCTGGGGGTGTTCAGCCTACAGAAAAGGCAGCTCAGGGGAGACTTTATTGCTCTCTACAACTACTGAAAGGAGGTTGTAGCCATGTGGGGGTCTGTCTCTTCTCCCAGGGAACCAGCAACAGCTTAAACTGCGCCAGGGGAGGTTTAAATTGGACATCAGAAGGAATTTCTTCACAGAAGGGATGATGAGATATTGGAACAAGCTGCCCACGGAGGTGGTGGCATCACTGTCCCTGGCAGTGTTTAAGGAAAGACTGGACGTGGCACTTGGTACTGTGGTGGTGTTCAGTCAAAGATTGGTCTTGATGATCTCAGAGGTCTTTTTCAGCCTAATTGAGTCTGTGATTCTGTTTTGTTCACTGGTTTCAGGGGAGGTGTAGAGGAAAGGTGCAGTACACAGAGTATGTTTACAAGGAGCTTTTCCTAAGGTCTGGGAACAGCAGGACAGAAAAGCCGTTTGCTCGGCAACTGGACAGAAGAAGGCTGACACCAGTGTGTGTTTGGGGGCCAAAGGGGGCACGCTGATAATGAGGGCAAGAGGAAGAGCGAGCCTGTTGGAAATGGTGACAGGGGGTCTGTGAGTGCCCAAGGGCAAAGGGAGCAAAAGAAGGAACAGAGAGGTGATGTTGGTGAACCTGAGCGGGTGGAGGCTGGACTGGAACACAGTCGTGTGACTGGAAAAGAGGTTGTTGCGCTAACCCCAGTGCTACATAATGAGACTCCGACAAGGGGCATATATGATGCTACTTTCACACTGGTCATAAAAGGAAAAGGGAAAGCACTTGTGAGTAGCCTTATTTTGGCTGACTTTGGATGTCAGGGAGAGACGAGCCAAGAATGTCTTGGAATGATTTCATACAAAGCCTCTGAATGGAGCTGTCGGGATCTGCGATGCCAACATTTTAAAATCTGAAAAAGAGACGGGGGAGGGAGAAGACCCCCCTGACAGATGGAAAAGAAAAAGAAAAAAACACCGAAGAAGCTGACAATAGCCACCGCAGGATTAGTCTGCCCTGGTAGTGCTCCTACTGTCATCTGGGCCAGATTTTTGTTGCTGAGAATTAAGTAGTCCAGCAGATCTTCCCATTCCCTGTAGAAACACAGGTCACTTTTATAGACATGGTTAAATGGAACTACTCAGATGGTAACAATTCAACACGTGCTAAAGTTTTGGAAAATAGGAGCTCAGAGGGGAGCAGCTATGGCAGAGTAGAGCTGAATGTAAGCAACATGAAATGGGCCATAAATAAAGTAAATCCAAAGTCTGTGATGACCTTTGGTGTTCAGCTGGTGTGTTTCATCTGGATATTTGTATTTAGAGCAGAATGCCTTCCCTGTTCCCCGGGAAAGATGGCATGCCATTAGGCATCTTTGTTACAAAACTTCCCATGGAAAATGAAGGAATGGCACCTGGAGTACACTGGTGTCATGAACCCTGTGCAGGCTGCTTGTGCTGTCTCACGGACTCCTGTTTGGGGACCCCCTCTATACCTGTGTGCTGCAGCACAGAGATGAGCCTCCGGGCTGGCGTAGGAGTTGGCTCTGGCATGAAGGTAGATGGTTGAAAGTGGCATCCAGAGCATAGTAAGTGAGGAAAGAAAAAGCTGCCTAGCAACCCTGTGGGCATGGTGAAGAGGGGAATAATCCTTAGTGGTGCAAAACTTCTTAATGGTTCACAGAGTTTCTGCAAGGCAAGGTGATTTTTTTGTACCCTAATTAACCTAGTGATCATCTATTTTTTATTTTTTTTTTAAGTTGTTCATTAAAATAGAGTATCTTATGGTCCAGATAATGTGTTTTGAGAGAACAAAACAAAACGAGACCTCAGTGCAGAATTTTTTAGGCTTACCCTGCAACTGAGGAATTCAGCTGGCGCTTGGCCGCGTTGGAGAACGGCAGGCTTTGGCAGGCACCAAGGAATTTCCTCAGTTTTGAAAGGAGAGCACTGGGCACAGGAGAGATCGCAGATAAGGCAGATATTAGAAAATCATTGAAAGTGGAGTTCTTTCCTGGTAAATTGCTTGCTTAATGTGGAAACCACCTAGGTTTCTGGCGGTCCAAGCACAGCAAGCAGGCTGAAAAAAGGAGAAGAGAAACAGGTAGAAAGGACATGATAAGAAAGTATTTTATTGAGACTTCTAGTTTACTTTGGTAGTAAGCTTAATTGAGTTATGCTTTTAGAATATTTTTATTAGCTGAGTATTTTTTTTGTTATAGTACTAGCAACTACAGTGCGGTTGGAAAATGGTGGTCATCTCTATCTCGCAGAAATTCAAGTATTCCTCAGGCTTCTATAAATAACAACAGAAGCCTTAAATAGAAGGGGAAACACACATGATAGTATGTTCCCCCAACTCCTATGTAAATCACATGGACTCAATTATTCGATGTGGTAGTTAGAAATAAGGATAGACTGAAGGAAAATACACTTGATAAAGGGTAGTGTGAAATGTGATAACTTCTAAATGCTATTTTGCTGCTTTATGAAATACAGCTTTTGTTGTAGTATGGCTGATGCTGTTGTTTTAAGTGTTTTTAAACTTTTATACCTCATTAGCTCCAATGTCTTAGTGCTAGCATTCATCGTTGAAAACATGTGTTTCTCATGGAAATGTCTATTCTTCTAAAAAAAAGTTTAACTTTGGAGGTATGTAGAGAGGAATTCTCCTCTGAACTAATCATGGATTTTGGGCTATCCTTGTAGAATTTTCTGCTAACTTAGATTCTGCATATCTCCTTATCATACATAAGAGAAGTAAATGTACTTTTGTTTTGGGGGGAGTGGGTGGGTGGGGGAAAGCCCAGACATTTTAAGTGTGTAGCATTGGTTTGATTTCCTAGGCTTTGAGAACTTCAGACTTTCACTTCTTGTTTTGCAGCTAACTCCATCTTGACCACTTTATGTCTACTCACCTAAGTAGACATGCTTATAAATTTTCTACACATTTTTTTTCTGCTTTCTGTTTGCATCATTTGGTTCTGGTTTTTTTTTTAGTTTTATGAAAAACTAAAACATATGCCAAAATTCAGTTGCAATCTGTTCCTTGTAGTTGTCAATTTAAAAAAAAAATACCACCAGTGGCACACCTTTTCAAAAGGTGGGATCTGTTTTACTTCTGCTTAGTTTTGTTTTACCTGTGTTTTTTGCGTTTGGTACATTTTTTCCAGGCAGACCATTCCAGGGCGTGTGAATCCTTAGCCCAGTTCTTGTAGCTGGTACATGGTCTCCAGGGGCTCAGCTCTGCATCATGCCAAGGGAAAGGGCTTCCCACTGACAGGGGTACTTAGGATGTGGTGGGCAGGACTGACCTGACTCCAGAGAGTGGGAACAAGGAAAGGGATGGTGCTTTGCCTTTTTTGGAGAAAGTGCCAGTGGCACAAGAATCGCTGCTGCTCAAGCTCTGCCTGCCAGTTGGCACTGAGGTGTTGGTTTGTGTGTGCAGAGCTCAGCTCAAGCTGAAGAAGTTGAGGTGCGTCGGCTACCAATTAGTTTTCAGTAACTCAGTACTTCCTTAAAATTAGTCAAGTGTGTAGTCTCTTCTTGAAGGTCATTTCTCAAGAACAGACATGAGTGCTGGTGGCTGTTATGCTCTTGACATAATTCATGCAAATACCTTTTTAAAATAAAAATTTGAGAAGCACGCCTAAACCCTTCCCCTTTCTGTAACATTACTTTTCCTTGCCAGCTGAAACGTGGGGTAAATGTTGAGAAGCAGCCCAAAAGCAGATGAGAGAAATCCATAGTTAATGCTTTAATCTGAGTGGTCACTTCTTTGTAAACTAAAGTTACATATTGAGTTGTTTTCTCTGTTACTCATTTGCAGTAGATATAAATATTTATAATTTCAAAGGCTAGGTGTTTGTGGTTGTTTTCCATAGCTATCTGATTTCACTTTGTAAATAGTGCTCGGGTGTTTCTGCGTGCCTCTCCTGGTTTTCAGCCCCGTGGGTATATGTGAACAAAGGGGAGCTTCTGTAGCAGCCTCTGCAGGGCTGTAGGACTGGACCTCTCTGTGCTTGTACTGCCTCTGGAAACGTGCAACTGTCTGAAGCCACTGAATCCATTGTTTTAGTTATGTTTTGTTTTTTGACAGAAATTCATGGGGCAGAACTTTTGCTGACATCATGTGGTTGAGGCTGACAGCAGTGTCACTGGTATCTCTTCTGTCCATAGGTCCTTTCTCACAACTTGTGTACAGTGCTAAATGTCCCCCACGACCCGGTGGCCTTGGAAGAGCACTTTAGGGACGATGATGAAGGGCCAGTTTCCAATCAGGGTTACATGCCTTACCTAAACAAATTCATCTTGGAAAAGGTAAGTTTTGAATTCATATTGCTGTTGGTTTTGCTTTTATCAGTTGTTGTCATTGGAGTGTCTTCGCAGAAAACTGGTGTGAAGATACTGGTGGTGATGGGGTCATGATGGGGCGGGTACTCTGGAGAGCCTGTGCCTAAAAATGGAAGGGTGTGCTGTTTTCTACTTCTTTCTTCTCTCCTTGGTTTCTATTTCCTGTTACATCTGGCCCTTGTCTAAGCTGTGTTCATGCAGAACCGTGTTCATATCAGTAAAGCACCTCAGCTTGAATTTATCAGAAAGCATCCTGGAGCTGTAGATTGTCCTACTTTATACTACATCTACAAGAGAATGTTGTCATAGACTCCTTTGCAAAGATAAAGGGCAAAAATATCTTCAGTGTTGTTCACAAGGTATTCTAATAAGTACACCCTCTCAGATAAGTTACAGTGGGTGACATTAAGCAGCATTGTTAAGTTTTGTCTTGCAGGTTTTTCCCTTTCATGTCTTCACCCTTTTGCTGTGCCTTGTTTTGGGGGAAACCCTGCTATAAAGCCATGGTGTTCTCAGAGAGGTAGTCACTGGGTTTGAAAGTTAAAAAACTCTGAGCAACTATCTTCCTGCTCTTTTTCTGAGAGCTAATGTTGAGATACTGCACTTGACAGTAAAAAGCAGCCCACGTGATAGTGCTAATATGAGCCTCAATACCACTGATTTCTCGTACACTTGGGGTCAACCCCAGAAACCCGCAAGCTTTGATGTTGTGGCTGCAGAGATACAGAACTGTTTGCTTTCTTTTATTATGCTAAAAAGTCCTGAACTGACACAGTGTTGAAAAGTTCGAAGCAGCAATTGCAGATGATGCAAACTCCTTAGCCTGATTTGCTGATTTTTGCTCCTTCTTTATTCTACTTGTAATACTCGTGGAAAATGTGAGATAGATATATATATATATGTATATATATGTAATGCAGTCTGGCAGCTTGGAAGTAGCAGAAGGATATCTGGCTAAGACTTGTCAGCTTCTCTGCCTCTCCAGTCTGTGTTTCTCTCATATCCAGAGAGTATGAGAGACACTCCAAGAGTGTCCTGTTTGATATGTGGGAGTTGTTGGCCATTAATACACAAAAAGGTAGCAGATTAGTGTCTTGATTGTTTTAATGCTGAAGACTCTTGCTATGACCCTAAGAAGTTGTGATCTCATTTCTGCTTCATGTTGGCAGTCTGAGCTCCTGTAAGGTTCGACAGAGAGCAAGCAGTTTAGATAAAAATAATATGAAAAGAAAAGGCCTTAATTGATTTTGACCAAAGCATTACAGTGGCTGAACCACAGTCTGCTTATATTATTTGTAGGCAGTAGCAAATCATTAGGTTAAAAAAAAAAAAAAAGAGAGATATGGAAGGCTTTTTCAAATATAAAAGTGCCTTATTGTTAACAGGTGTTTATAGGAAAAATAGTTAAGGAAATGAGGAGCAATTGCATTTAAATAACATTTTAATTCGAAAATGACAGACCCTCCTACATAAGCAAGTAGGTGAGAATTTGCAGTTGCAGCTGCTCTGGGACACCGTGGTAAAAACAAAAGGCAAGCTCCCCTGCTTTCTCATGAAAGAAAAGAGCATGACTGCATATAGTGTGTGGTGTTGTCTTATTCAGACACTGATCTGGCCTCCAATGATTGCCTGATATACCCGTGCCATTAGTTGATCTTTAAAGATGAAAATGTTAAGGAACAGGATTAAATTACCTGTAACTTCATGTTATTTAATCCTGCCTAAATGCTTACAAACAGTTGAGATATATACTATTAAGAATTAGTGAAGTTGTTTTGACAGAAGGCTGTCTTTTTGGATGGGAAAAATCTTGATCGTGACGTCTCTTCTTTTAGAGATGACTTTACATCAGTGCCAAAAACCAACATGCAGTGAGATGAAGTCACTTGTTCATAGTGTGTCTCCTTTGTTTAAAACAAACAAGCAAAAAAAGCACACAAGAAACTCCTTCTTTCTTCATTCTTCCAAGGCGTAATCTGTTCTTTTAGATGGGGTGAGTGTAGCAGAAATGTGATTAGTCTGTGCTAATGAGCAGAGCTACTAAAGAAGGAGTGATGCTTTATACCCCAAATACAGAGGAAGTTCTCTCAATTTCCAGTCATATATCTTGTGGTAAATTAGTTGATTTGAGTAAGAGCCACCTGCTTAAGAGAGATTTTTTTGATCTCAAGGTATTTTGCTTTAAGACATTCATAAAGTGTTTAAGGAATGAATTCTTAGAACTCTTCTAAAACTGTGTAACTGTGACTTACAATTTTATTGAGAGGACTTTGTAACCTTTGAAAACAGCTTCTCTTGTGCTCTTAAATGCAGTTGTAGCTTTTTATGTTTTTTGGTGCTGGCTTACCCTTTGTGTTACTCTGCGCTAAAACCTTTTTATATAGAACCAAGAAATTGTCAAGAAGACACAATTGCCGAGAAAGACAAAGTAGTTAAATTAGGTAAATTGGTTGCAACTAATTTCCTTTATCCACATAGGGAATTTCAATAAACAGTTTGAATAATTAGCATTGCCTAATCGATGGTTTCCAGTAGCACACAGCTTGTTAGTTAGCAGATAGATGTATCTAGAAATTTCTTGCATCTGAAGCAAAGTCTTTCTTTTCTATGTCTCTTTCAGCTGTCATTTGCCAATATAGTCTTTTTATAATTTGTTTTCTTTGGTTTCATGACTATATTTTAGCATATTCTGTTATTTTCAATGTATATCTTTAAACGCCAGTTGAAAATGTTTCCTTTTCAACAATAGCGATGGTGGTATTTTACAGCAGGCCTTATTTATAGCGAGGGAGAGTCGTAGTGGGGGGAGACAAAGAAGGACATTGTTCTAAACCTCAGGTTGTCTTATCTTCCAGGCAACTTCATGAGTCCTAGTTACGCTCCCAGTGCTTGTTATATTTTTGGAAAGCTGGGGCTTGTGTGCTGATGTAATTATTATTCCTGAATAATTCCTAATCAGTGCCTCTGCTCTGGATGACATGTGGGCCCCACAAAGTCCCTTTCAGAATCAAGTCTGTAAAAAGGGCTTACATGGCTAAAGTGGGACTGGTGGCACAGAAGAACCTATTCCCCTGTGGCAAAATGGTTCTGAAACCTCCTACTTGACTGCTGCATAGTCCTGGTGGCAGTAAGAGGTGACCTGGGCTCTGTCACGAGTTCCTGAGGCGAGCGCAGTCCGGCTTTGCCGTGTTAGCAGGACCTGTGCACTTGCCCAGCCAGGGCCTGTGCTTTTCTCCACCCATCTCCCTGTGGTCACTGATTGCTGCCATGCCTTAAAACATGAGCTGCTCAGAGGGCGTCCCATCTTATTTACAGTGCTTAGAGCACTTGCCAGGTGGTGGCTGTAGGAAAGGAGGTTTCCCGCCCTGTTGGCATCTTCCTCGGGAGTAGGATAACCACTAGGACATTACCAAGGTGGAACTGCTCATCATCTGGGTGGGAGAAGCTGTTCTAGAAAAGAAGTCAGGCTTCGTTGGGCAGGGTGGGGAGGACAGACAGAAAAAGGACAGGCAAGAGTAGCCAAGGGATGAAGTGCTGGCAAATACAAGGAAGGAGAAGGAAACACGGCTTCTAGCCCTTCTTCCAGAGGGTGTTTATTCTCTTAGTTGGTGTTTCATTCAAGACCCATATTTCTTACACCTCTCATATTAGGAGGTGCTGAGAGAGTTGGGATTATTCAGCCCGGAAAAGAGAAGGCTTTGGAGTGACTTAATTGCGGCCTTCCAGTACCTGAAAGTAACTTACAGGAAAGATGGGACAAGGCTATTTGCAAGGACATGTAGTGGCAGGACAAGGGGAATGGCTTCAAACTGAAAGAGAATAGGTTTAGATCAGATATTAGAAAAAAAAATTCCTTACTGGGGGGCACTGGAGCAGGTTGCCCAGGCAAATTGTGGATGTCCCATCCCTGCCAGTGTTCAAGGCCGGGTTGGATGGGGCTCTCTGAGTAACCTGGTCTAGTGGAAGGTGTCCCTGCCTCTGGCATGGGGGTTGGAACTAGATGATCTTCAAGGTCCCCTTTCAACCCAAACCTTTCTATGATTCTGTGATTCCTGTGTGAACAAGAACATAAAGTGGCTGTAGCAGCTGTGACTCCTACAACTTCCACCTCATTCCCAGGACAGTTCTAGGCTGGAGCCAGCGTCTTACATCAGCACTGACATTGGTGGCCTGCTCTACAAGCATACAAAGTCTATGATTTTCTTTCACAGGCTCATTTTTATGCCTGGAAACTGTTCTGTAAAGTTCTTTTTGGCATAGGGTTGGCTTCTAGTTTACTTCTATCTTTTTTTTTCTTTTTCCCTCCACCCACATCACTTCAGTGACTTCCTTAGCCTGTGTTTGACTTGGCCGCTGTGGCTCACCCTCCACTATATCTGACCACTTACCAGAGTGGATAGGAAATCATACAGTTGGCATTGGTGTTCTTGAAGCATCTGAGATGGTCTGTCATAGGAAAATATCACTGACTGTTGCTGGTGCCCATTACAACAAGAGGTACAAGAACATGTTTCTTAGACACATTTTCCAAAATCTCAAAGGCAAAACATGCCTTTATCAGTTACATGTTCATTAAAAAATATCATTGCTAAGCTGTAGGGAGATGATAAATAGGTTTAATCTGTAACATAAATGAGGGTTTAAAAAGAAAACAGGGGACATTAAAGCTCTTGCATATGCAAATAATTCACTGATCGGTATGTGCGGTTGCTAGGTATGGTAAAGGATAATGAAAACAGGAGGCATTTTTTTATCAGTGAGGTGAAGATTTGCAAGTCTGACAAGAGGGGAGGGTTTTAAGTGGATTAGCAGTCAAGAAAAAATGACTATGAGTATCCTACAAGAGTTAGGTTTGAGTAACGTGAAGTGAAAAAACATATTAAAGGTCTTTCCCAGCTGTTGTTTCAATATTGCCTTTAGCATATCCACATGTAGTTTTGGCTGTGCTGGTTTCCAGATTTGCTATATACAACCTCAGTAACTCAGTGCAATAGAAGGGCAGTTGGAACTAAGCCAGTTCTGAAGATGGTTTGGAAGCTGAAGCTAATGTGCCAGAGGAAATGCAGAATGCAGGGTAGCCTCCATCCCATGAAGTCAGGGTGTTATTAACTCGACCAGAAATTGGAGGTTGGATGTTAATTTTGCTGGAAGAAATTCCTTATTTGACTCCATGCAAAAAGACAGACTAGGCTGCTACAATGCTCTTTTTGGACCTTGATGTTTCTTGCAAACTAGAATTTTCTTGCTGCTTTTTGTATCCTGTTAAACTTTGTTTATCTGCTATTCTGTGTCCTTCGTGCGTATAATTTTTTGTTGTTGTTGTTCAATTTCTTCTTTTTAGGTTCAAGGAAACTTTGACAAAGTTGAATTCAACAGGATGTGCTGGACTCTCTGTGCTAAAAAGAACCTCTCTAAAAGTCCTTTGCTGATTAGTGATGAAGACGCATTTAAAGTGTGGGTTATTTTTAACTTCTTATCAGAGGACAAATACCCTTTAATCATTGTACCTGAGGAGGTAAGAAACAGAAACTTAAGCAACTTAACACCAGTTTGCTTAATGTCCCAGTTGAACTATGTTAGTTTTCTATTCTCTAGATATTTAAGGGAAAATATTTTTTAATATAAAACTTTTATTCCCTTTGTTTTAATAATGTAAGGCCTTGGCTGCATTTTTCTTGTCTTCCAGGGTGCATATATGGGGATTTCCACAGGATACTTTAGATACTGATAGCTCTGTGTGTCTGTCATTTAAACAGCCTGGACTAAATGGAATGTGCTGCTTGTCCTCAGTAAATAGCTTATTTTGCTTTTTGTGAGGACCGACTGGTGCTGGGGACACAAGCTCCTGTACCAGCACTCAGAGCTGGTGAGGTTCTTGCTTCACTCATGAGCAGTTCATGGATGTGATCTTTAATCACTGTGCTTGCTTAGAGATAGTTAAAGTTTTGCACAGCTGGTACATGGGTGTGATTTTGAAAAAAAAAATTCTCCCCTCTGTTTTGTGTTACTGTGACTTGCAAGATGAGTCTTCGGTCTCATGTCACCCTCCTGATGAAAAGGAGACATACAGACTTTTCTGATGAAGTCTGTTTCTGATCAAAAACAGCCTCCACCTGAACATTTTTGCTTGAAATGGCTGAAGGAATAATAGCACAGAGATCTCTTGAAGTTCATGAACAAGTATCAGCAGTGCTCAGATAGGTATTTTAACCCTAAAGCAAGATTTCAGTATCTCTACTGTTCTCCCCTTTGGGATAGGTGGGGAAAGAATAAGAAAGATCAGAAATGTAGGCATAAATAATCCCTTGCAAAACCATGTACAGGAATCCCAGGGGTTTGCAGTTTAGCACTGGAGTACTGAATAATAAATATTTGCAAATTGCTGAACAGCCAGAGATCAAAACAATGTGATTAATATGCCATTAACAACATAACTGTTGAACTCCAAGGTGTTGGGCCAAACCATAAAGTACAGATAACTTGCCTATCAAAATAAACTGCTCAGTTTTGCTTTCTTACTCACTTTTTAGCAGGAGACTTTCATTCTGTACAGCGTTTCTGTTTTTGCCAGTCTGGCCCATGCCAGGGCCCTAACTGGCATGCTATATTCCCATGAAAAATGGGACAGTCTTCTTACTTGCTTTCCTGTTTTTGATGTTGGTTCTGGGAGATAGGGATCATGGTTCTAAAAGGTAGAACAGTTCTCTTCTTAGTGTTGGCAGATTTGGCTTTGGTAGAAGGTCAGAGCCGCTAATAAATGTGAAAACTGAGACTCAAATTCAGGCCTTTGACTTGTCAGTCTGTTCCCCACTGTGCAGCCTGCCTTACCTGCAGGCAGACATTTCACATCTCCTAAACTGCTGGCATGGTTAAAAGCTTCAGACCTGCCAGCTCTGGGGTGTTTCTGCTTGTTACCCCTCCACAAGCAAGCTCCAGATTCGTGCTGCCTTCTGTAGCTGATGCCAGGTGATGACAACGTGTCTGTGTGTTGGCAGATGGGCTGCAGAATTGGCTCCCAGCCGAGGTTTTTCAGATTTCCAGATTTCGTATGTGCTTTTGTTTACTTTCCTTCCCATCCTTAATGCCCAGGGTTAACCTGTACTGCTCTTCTACTAGGATTATTTTTCATATTCTTAGTGTGGATCTGTGTCTGCATCTCCTTGATTGCAGCAAGATTTAAATTGTGCAATCTGTTTAAAGGGAGCTTATGGGAGCCTGACTGACAAAGAAAGGCTGCTCTGTTCTTATCATATACAATGCCTGTATTCACTACATCTTCTGCCTCAGACCACACAGGTAATGTAATCAGCCACTGGAGGAATGCTGGCTGTTGAAAGCACTCCTTTCTGGTTTGCCCTGATCCTCTGTCAGGTTCTTTGTGCTTCTGGAAAATTCTGGGTTTACTCATCTTACCTTTTACACAAAATTCCAAAAATAAAGATGCAAAGTCTCAATTTCAGTCAGTTTTGCTTTTTCTCTGTGTGACCTTTTGTGTCTGCCTCTTTTACAAAGTGGCTTGCACATCATGTGTAAAGTGAGGGGATTTTTGCAAAGTGAAAACAGAGGAGAAGGGCGATGGAAGCACCCCTGTGATGTTGATGTTTTGCTGAGGGCAATGTAAACTGCTCATGTGTGACTACAGCTTCCCACCCAGGGAGCAGGCTTCGGCTGAGAGTATTGCAACACACAATTTACTGCAGTTTCTGGCTTGGAGTCCTTTGTGTGGTATCCAGCTGTTTCCCCTCCTCCCTCCCTTCCACCTTGTCGGCTTTTGGGGAATTTTTTCCCTCCCCACTTTATAGGTAACTGAGAAACTTGCTGCATACTTTCAGGTTGGAAAGGTGATCCCTTGAAGATTTTTGCCTCCTGTCTTGTCGATGGCAAGACTTCTTAGATCTCCAGTGAATGCATTAACACAATTTCATGTGGTTAAAATGATGCCTCTTCTTCCTCCTTGCAGACGCTGCTCTTTGGGACATGCTTGGGAGCCTGAATTTCCTATTTTCTTTTTAATTTTTAAAATGAGATAAGTGATTTCTGCAGTCATTTCATATCTCATATCTGGAAAATTATCCAGTTTGAGTGCAGTTTTCCCTTTGCACTGGCTTGAAGAAATGTTGAAGCTGCTATCCTTCCTTCTTGCCCACGTCATGAACCTTTGCACTAGTGCTGCAGTGCTGGGCCTTTCATATTAGAGAGCTGATTGTGTTGGGGCTGTCACCCTCATCTGTAAAGTGTAAAGTCTTGCTTCCCTGCTGAGGTGTTGGACAGGCAGCAAATTGGGAATGGCTGCAGGGAAAGCAGGCTACTTCAGAAAAGTTTCTGAGATGCAGGTTGAGAACAGCTTTAGAAAGAGCAAAGTGAGGAAAGGAGTTATCAAGAGAGAATTTGAAAGCAGTGGAGAGGTGAGACAAGGGCCAGAAATTGCTTGTTTAGCAGAGGCCAGGCTGAAAGCCAGAGGCAGTGACTGGCCTGTGCTCTTCACCTATCCTGGAAGGAGGGATGTCAGCCCTGCATTTGAGGGAGATAAGGTTAGTAAAATCCAGCATGGGGTGTGCACTTGTGGAATGTGACTTCAAGCTTGAGAGGATCCCTCTATGTTATGGGGAGAAGTCAGATAACAAAAAAACAGGAGAATTGAAACCATAAGAGGCAAAATACTCTATTTTGTCATGAGCTGGCTATGCAGGGCACTGGGCTCAGCTGGTAATGGCCTTAGACCGCAGTGTTGCTTCTTCTGGGTACCGGTGGGCAGCACTTAGGAAAGTTGGAAAGGAGCAGAGATCCACGAATGTTTTGCAAAGGTCCTCATGTGCCAAGCAAATGGTACCAAATCTGAAAGCTCTCTTGCCTTTCAAGTGAGAGGCCTTGGTATGCAGAGTGAAACGCTCCTGTGAACTGGCTATGTGGTATTTCAAAAAGATACAGGGGAACTGGAGGAAAACAATGCTGTAGTTTGTTTGCAGTAGTTTTTTTGCTGTAGTTAAAACTAGCCCTGATGGGCAGCTTTCAGTGTTGATACAATTCCTGGGTAACAGCAGAAGTGCCTTCTGGTGCAGAGGGCAAAGGTTTACCAAGCAGTTATCCTGCTAACATTCCCAGAAAGCAGGGGGCCAGGTGGGAGCTCCTTCTCTTCCCCACAGCTGGTCTTTTCCATTAGATCATCTGAGATGCCAACATCCGAGTGTGTGTTTCCTTCAGCTCTTGCAGGCATTACCTCTTCCATGAGAAGGATAAAATAAAGATGGAGAGAACTGAAGCCATAAGAGGTGAAACACTCTGTTTTGTCATGAGCTTTCCTTACAACTCGCCTCTCAGTTGTTACAGGCTCATTTGTGTGCCCTGGGACTGTTTAACCGGACGTCTTCTGTTTTATAAAAAGGTTTCTGAACACTTCCCCTTTCTTACTTTTGGACATGTGACTGCAGCCTTGGGAATGCTTTATCGCCTGAAAGCTGTGGTATGTGGTTTAGCTGTGTTTCTGGGCCATCCTTCATGGTGAAACTCACAGATATGTACCCTGCAAGCTGTGTTGTAATCTAGCATTCACATAACTTGTTGCAAATAAGTCAAACATATTTGCTGTCTTTGCTTTTTAAGCCTGGCTTTATGAGGAAAGATTTGTACAGTCATTTTTCACTTGTCCTTTAGCCTTCAACCGTATTAGCACACGGCATTTCTAATCCTCCTAAGGGGACCAAACCTTGTGTGGCTTTTTGTGGCATTTCAAAAGGAGGTGATGTTTTTTAGCCTGAGAAGGTGAAAGTCTGGAGGTGTCCAGTGGTGATTCTTCTGGAGGCATTTCTTGCAGAAAAGGTTATTTGGTGACCATGTTTGCTTCCTTGTTCTGCATTCTAGTGTCAGAAACTGAAACAGTAATGAAGTACTGGGAATTTACCCTTGCCCCTTCAGAAATAACATCAAAACTGATACAGAAAGAATGAAAGCAACTTGTATGGGGTTTTAATTGGCCCATGATCTCTACAAGTTGTTGTCGATGGTTAGAAAGACTTTTAGTCCCTTACAACTTGCATCAGTTCTTTCCCTTTCACTACCCTTTTCCTGGATTGCTGCAGGAAATAAGAGAGTTTTCAACTTATGCAGCAGGTGGTTTTTTTTGGATTGACCTTTATTATACTACTTAATGCTGATTTAATTTTGAAAAAAAGAAAGGAGGTAGTAGCTTATCACTGGAAAATGAGCATGGTTTTGCTGGTGAAAAGAAAGCAACAAGTATTTGACTGAAATGCAAGTGATGTTCTGTTTGGATGAAAAAAAAGGGTTATTGATGACCGTGAAAGGGGATATGATTGTTTCATGTGTCTTGCCCCATAACATATGCTTCTGCAGAATTTTGTACTACGTGAGTAGACTTTTGACATCTGCTCTCTTTATATCACAAAGGTTATTTGAATATTATAAACCAGAATAGCCTCGTTCTGCTGTGCTCTGCTGGGCATGAAGGCTTCCTTGGCATTACTTTTCTTATTCTGAGAGACCCACTTGTATATCAGAAAAACACGTGACACATCTATGATAGTTCATTCCCCATGGAGGATAGTGGCAGGAATACCTGGAAAATAAATAGATACTGAAACATGGGGAAAAGAAAGTGCCCTCTGAAAGAAGACACCAAACAGGCTGCACAGCTCGTGTTAGAGCTCTGTTCTTTATATTATTTTTGCTTTTTCTTGGCAAAATTCTGCCTGAAACGTTTCTGTTGATTTGAGATGGAAGCTGTTTTTCATACCGTGCAGCCAGTTAGTCCATACTGATGTATGTATTGGTGTGTGTAACTCCCATGTATTTTTACACCTGTCTCTGGAAGAGACTGGCTTATTTTTAGTGTGTTATCTGATAACGTGTACTAGCCAAAAGTTTTGCATTTTTTTATTTCCAGACCATTAGTTTGATACGCATTTTATTCATATGGCTTGAGCAAAAATTGGAAAAAATTCATTCAGGTATGCCCTTTTTTAATGTGTGTGTTCCACTGTCAGCAAGTGAGTCCTAGTACTTCGAGATAATTAGCCAAAGGAATTTCAGAGCTGCATGCCTCAAGCAGTGTAAGAGGTTGTGAAATCCTGGAACAATATATTTTGAAGTTAAAAAAATCATTGAAACTCAGGAACTTTTAAAATTACTATTACTGTCTGGCATTTTGGTAGGTACATTATCCACCTAATTAAGCCTGAGTTCTTTTGGCTTTCCTTCCAGCTAAAGTCCAGGATTGTAGTTCAGAAATTATGCTGCTCAGAGGGAATGAGCTGAGTGGCAGGAACAAAAATGAGTAAAAAAGTTACTCCTGCATTGATGCCAAAGCTTGTTCCAGCTCATCAGATCCAGGTTTTAGGAGGTTTGTTGTGAAACAGCTTTGCAGTGCTCCTGTTCTTGCATGCTGTGAAGGCTTTTTTGTGGGTTTGTTGGTTTTTGTTTTTTTGTTTTTTTGTTTTTTTTTTCTGCAAAACTTGTCTGGAATAGGAAGTAAGCTGCTTCCTGCCCTTAACTGAATTCTGAGGATTTATGGTAGCTGATGCTTGTAAGCTTTGAATTAGTTTTTTAACTTAAGGGTTTTGGAGAGTGAAAATCAGCAAAGTGTATTTTAAATATTTTGAATTTGAATGCCACTTTTGCAGAGGCCTCTGTTAGATGATATCTTTGCTCGTAAGAATTGCATGAGGAGCTAAAAAATACTGAAGTGTCTTAGTGAGGCTGAAATGAAAAGCACTGCTCTCCACAACTTCTGGACCCACCATGGAGACATATTCTGTGCTTGGCTGGCTTGTCTGCTAAGCCAGATTTAGCAAGGAGGATATGACAGCCACGTCTTGGAGGTGTATGCACTTCCACTCCTTCAGCAGAGCAGGAACTTTCCTCCTGGCAGTGCAGCAGCTTGCTGTAGCTTCTCCATTTTGCTGTGGCCTGAGCCCATGTGCTACCAGAGCAGGGGCCGTGAGACCAAGAGCAGTGACCGAGATGAAATAGTCAGAAAACCTGACTTCTCTGTAGGGTGAATTTCGTAATTTACTGCTTCACCAGATATGTATTCTACTGCACATTTGTGTGTTTGCTGATCGTAGATGTGAGGGAAAAGGAGGCATTTGCTTGTACCAGTTGCAAGGGAGAGAAGCAGCCACAAAATTAGCATGTGTGCTGCATCAAAACCTTGGGAGTCTTTGTGGTAAAACGTGTTGGGGGACAAAAACACTTGTTTATTTCCTTGTACTCCAGAATCTCTTGTGTAGAGACTGCTGGGTGCTCCAAAGCCAGCTGAGAGGTGACTGAGCTGTAGCCAGAAAGTCAATGTGTTCTATGGCAACACATCCTCTGTCTCTCTTGGCCAGGGTTTTTCTTACCTGTAGGAGAAATTACACTGGGTTTTTAAGCAGTGCCAAGGAACCATGGCTAAAATAGGTAAACTGAAAGTGGAGCAGACTGTCCTGAAGGACTGACCATCAGAAAAGCAGCACATGAGCAAATCCATGTTTTTCCCACATGCACAGAGAGAACCTAAAAGGATCCTGTTGCTTTCTCTCCCTGCCTCCAGTGGACACCTTCTCCCCAGGCTTCCCCCTTGGGAGGGTTTCCTGTCTGCCTTGTCTGGTTCCCAGCAAAGCTGCAGAGGAAACGCGGTGAGCCATCACCCAAAATAGCAAAAGGCTTGGTCTGTCTTCAAAACTGGGCTAAGTGCTGTAATTGGTATCCTGCTGTTCTAAGTCACAGAAACTCTGAAGCATGGCTTTTACTCTGCTGTGCAGAGCTCTTCCCTCACCAGTTATTTTGTTTAAAGAGCTATTAAAAGCATTTTTCATGTGGTTAAAGCTGTTGATGGGCTTAATTTAAAATACTGTGAATGAACAGTGATGAGTTTAAAACCAAGATAAAAACCCAGACAAAACTAGAATCCAAGCCTTCTTTCCCTCTTTTTCAGTCTTGTGTTTGTTTTGATTAGTGTTATTGGTGTTATTATCCTGTGTACGGTAATGCTTACAGAAAGATGAAAGATTAAAGGAGAAGGAGAGTTTATTTTCTAAACAGTAAAAACGGACATGAAAAATTTGTATTTCTCTTGATACCTCTGCCAAGATTGTGTCCAGGGATGGAGTGCTTGAGAGCTAGAGAGGAGAGGTCAGGAGAAGGCTAAGGTATGTGATCATACCCTGGTAGTTTTTGATTTCTCTTCATGTCCAAATTGCCATATTTTCTTATTTTTTTCCTAATTTGTTTGCTTTTTGTCTTACAAGAATACTTTCTGAAACTTCTTGCTTTCTCACACTTCAGACATCACAGTTTGGAAGCTGTTGCAGGGAAGGTCCCTTGTGTTCTGTAGGAATCTGAAATATTAAATGAGGCTGTCAGATTCAATTCTGTGTTTTACTATGAAAAGAGCAGTCGTGGGATGGGCTTGGCAGTCAAGAGTTCAACTGAGACAGGAGCTTAAAACCTTTGATAATTAAACCACCTACGCTTAAGGGCCTGCATGTGAGCGCAGGAATGTCGCTGTCATGTCTCTGGAGCAGCTTAGTTTACAGCTCTGCAACACTGGGCTTCCAGGCCTGCTGAAAATGATTGATTCCTGTTTGTATTTCCGTACAGATTGAATACTTACTTAAAAAAATCACCGAAGCGATGGGAGCAGGCTGGCAGCAGGAGCAGTTTGACCACTACAAGATTGCCCTCAACACCAGTCGAGAGGGTCTCTCTGCGTGGGAGCTGATCGAGCTCATCGGCAGTGGGCAGTTCAGTAAAGGCATGGACCGACAGACCGTGTCCATGGCCATCAATGAAGTCTTTAATGAGCTCATATTAGATGTACTCAAACAGGTAAGAACCACAGGGAGAACTGATATTTTAAAGCAACAATTTATTGTGCAGTTAGAAAATGTTCAATTTATACTGAAATTTTTTTCACCCAGTGAATAATGAGCAGAAGGAAATGAGATAAATTATGTGTAAGGGTTCTTTAATATGAGTTTATTTATATAAAAGAGAAATTGTGCTGCTGTTCAGATTGTTGTAGTTGTTGGAGTATTATGAATGAGTTGCTTGTTGGGAGAGCTTGTTTTTACAAAGTGAAAGAAGTGGGCTCTGACTTGAAATACGGCCTTTTTTATACTACTGTCAGCTGCTTGTTAGTTGACAGAATAGCTGCAACACGCTTCAACTGATGACAGCTTTTCAACCTTTGGAGAATGCTTTTTTTCTAGTTTCACTTACAAAGCAGGAAACACAGTTGTGCTAGTGACAACCTCTGTGTTCAAACTAGGGGTTCTGGACAAGGGTTTTGCTCCAGCTGAAAGGTCTGCTTTTAAGCTGCCCCACTTCGACAGGGCAAAGAGCTGTGGAAGCGCTCCAGAGCACTCTCCCTTCTGGTTCTGCTTTGCAGGCTGTGTGACTGACAGGCTGCTTACCTGCACTCAAACACAAGAAGTCACGCTGGCCTTTATGTTCTTAGCAAATTTTCTTTCCTCAGATTTCCAGTGGCTGGATTAACAGTTTAGGAATGTCTTTAAAAACTAACTGCATTTCTTTTCTGGGATGTAAAAATATCACAGGAACCTGAGGGGTCACAGCAGAATTTACCTAGAGAGCTCTTTAAAATTGACTTCTACCTGGCAGAGATTTTTTTTCATCTTTGATTTCTTGGTGAGGAGAGAAACAAAGGCTTTTTTGGCAGGCTTTCCTAAGCTATTCTGAAGAAGTCATCAGAAAGTCTTGGCACGGAAATTCTTTCAGAATATCCACAGAACAATGCAAAAGTCTATTTTTGTTAACTGCTGGTTGCCTGTTGGAGGTGAGGGCTGGGGACGCACACACACACACAGTCAGCTGAGGGCAAAATGAAGTCATTCTGGTTTTTTATACCGTGAAAATAAAATAACCAGTGTCAGATCAGTCCTTCTTGAAACTTGTAAGGAAGTCAGATTTCTTTTCAGTTTTGATACTGCACTGTGTGTTTTCCCCTCCCCACTTTTTTTTTTTTTTTAAACTGTCTCCTTTCTTTCCTCTCTTGGTGCCTGGGCCTCTTATTCAAGGATGTCTGCATGCCTTTGAAGGGTTGCTTGACACTTAAAATAGTTTGTGGCAAGGTTTGGCCCAGCATCTCCTGTACAATCACTGGCCCATTGGAGAACAGAGTTCCCTGTGTGACTTCTGAATTTGATTCAGTCACAGCCTATATTCTGATACCTTGTTGATTCACAGACCTGTCCTGTTTAATGTAGTAATCATGTGATTACTTCAAGGTATTAATTAATGACTTACGGTATTGTAGCCAAGTGTTGTGCTGCCCCTTTTATTGTACACATTCTGGATCTCCAAGGCTTATGGAAGGTAGCAGTGTTAATTAAATTTATAATACCTAATTTTCTGAAAGATGTGTCCTTCATGGGATAGTTGGTGTGAAAAAGCTCCTGCTTTTCAGAAGCTCTCAGTGGGCTCTTGGAAGATGAGAAGCAGCTGATACACTGAAATAATAGGTAAAGATTTTGCAGAAATTTGAGGGGAAGATACCAGTCTGACTTGGCTTTGAAAGCAAATTCGGTGTGTCAGGAAGGGAAAAAAAAACCTGGTTATGACTTAGGCTGTGCAAAGCATGAGAGATTGAAGCTGCAGGAGTCCTTCATACGGCCTTGCACCCACCCAAACCTCAGACCCGAATCTGGAGGCGGCAAACAAAGCTGTTTCTCTGTGCATTCCTGTTTGGGAGCGAGGGAGTGGGATGGCACATGGGAATAGGCACGGCCTTGGCTCTGGACATGTTTAAGTGGCTAGAAGAGCTGAGTGCAGATAAGATGTATGTGTAGGGAGTTGCTTGGTTTTCTGTTTGGTTTGTTTTTTAAACAAAAAAGCTTCTCCAACAGTACTGATTTTTTTTTCCCCTTCAGACCTGTGCAGAAAGATACCTTTGGCTTAAATGTGTTACATTAACTTGTATCAAAAATTGTTATAGATGATAGCCATAACAGAAAAAATGTCCCTTGGTCTCCTTTCCAACTTTCCCATCTCTTAATCTGGAATACTTTGATTATAGTTTTTGCATGGCTTGTTCATAGCTATATCGGTGTTTCAGTTTCATAACTGCACTTAATATTGCTGCTTATACTTTAGATATGTTAATATTCAGTAGAGGCAAACTTGTATGATTTTATCATGATACCAGCCCTATTTATTGTAATTACAGAAGATTATAATTTTTATTAATTTATTTTTATAAAGCTCAGTGGCAAAGTATGGGCTTCTCTTTCTTCTTTTGAAGTAGTGTTAGTAAGGCTTGTAAGTGTTTTTTCTAGTATGAGAAGTTGAGTGGATCATCTTTCAAGGAAAATAAAATACTGTGAGGGAAATCTTGACATTGGTTAAGTTTCTCTGACATACTCATTGAAGTGTCCTGTATGGGATCACTTCTTCAGTGGGATGCAGCTACAGGAGTGTGTTGGCAGGGCAGAGCCACTCCCAGGACAGAGGTGCTTCTGCTTTGTCCCTGGGAATATCCCATACCTGGCTGGATGCAGGCCCACATCTGTCACTGGGGCGAGCACTGGCTGTTAGTATCAGCTGTCATTAAAGTGTCACAGGTGAATCTTAGTGAAGGCAAATGTCTCTGCTTCAATGCAGAAAGTTAAATAGTGAAGGTCATCAAAGAGGACCAGAGACTCATAATAATGAACTGGTAATGACATAATAATTGTTCTGGACAGAACAATTCCCCCCTCATGGGCTAAAGAACCAGCAGTGTGCTGGTATTAGGAATGGGGTGTGTAAATGAAATGTCTGAGGCCATGAGGTGACTTTTTCGTGTGTTCTATTGGGCCTTTACACCACATAACCGAAAGGCCAGGTGGTTGAACAGAGGCCAGGCATTTCAGCTGATCTGTTGCTTTTAACAGGGCTATATGTTGAAAAAAGGTCACAAAAGGAAAAACTGGATGGAACGATGGTTTGTGCTAAAACCCAATATCATTTCCTACTACGTAAGTGAAGATTTAAAGGACAAGAAGGGAGACATCATACTGGATGGCAACTGTTGTGTAGAGGTAAAACCACTCCAAAAACTAAGTATGCCTCCAAAGATAAGAATTAATCCTTTTTTATGTGCGGGATTGACTCCTTATATCTTTTGTTAACAGAGCTTTTTAAACTTTATAGAAAACCAGTTCATAAACACCCTTTTAATAAAGGCTCTTAGTGCTGGTATTTACGGCTCTATGGCTCACATAACTGCATATGTGGGGATTGACTGTATGACTTGATTCCAGTGTTTGCAAGTCTGATCTTTTTGTTACCCATTCTAGGCCTTGCCTGACAGAGATGGAAAGAAATGCCTTTTTCTCATAAAATGTCTTGATAAAACCTTTGAAATTAGTGCCTCTGATAAGAAGAAGAAGCAGGAATGGATTCAAGGTGAGGTTTCAAAAATGGGAGTTATGTAAAAGGGTGAGTGGAATTCTTACAGCTGTGCTTTACTCAAATTTGAAATTCTTGGTCTTGTGATTTTTTTGGTCTCTTTCTTGTGATTTTTGACGTCTCTGTTTTGGGCACATGGAAAGGATCTTTAAGGAGCCAGAGACTCATGAAGAAGTAAGGATCCATGTAAGAGAAATCAGTTTCTGTCGTTTAGATGCCGTAATTTAGGCAGCCATAACCAATATGAAACGGTTATTATTGTTGCTTTTTCGATATTGGCTTTATTTTTAGGGATGGGGAAAGGAAACAGTGTTGTAAATTGCTGCTTTGGGAGAGAAAGGGAATTTTACGACGCTTGCTCAGCATCATAAAATACTGGCTTAGCTTTTACAGTTTTGCTTGAAGTAGTATGTCTGGGAGAGCTGAGGGTAAGGCTGGGAATTAGGGCTTTTGTTTCTGCTCCATGGTGAAGTCACTTCTCCTGCAAGACCTTGCCAGGTGCTGAGCGATGGTTACAGCCATCTGCAGAGTGAGGTAGAAGCCCTTCCAAAGCTTCTGCTGCCAATGCCGTTGGAATATGTGCAGCAGTTAAATATTTGGAGCTGTGATCTTTCCCTCTTTACCTGCAGCAGGTGTTTTGTTGCACCAAAGTCAGATGTATGATGAATGATTACGTAGGTCCAAAAAGGAGATTTTTATTTTTTTTTTGCAGTTGTAGTAGGTGAATAAAATACCAAAATCATCTGCCACACCTCAGCTTTGCTCTCTGAATATTTCCTCTCTATTTCACTGCATATAAGTGAATGAGAGCTACTGTCTTACTGGGAGATAGTTTTCCCTTGGAGTGTCAGTAAGAATACAAGGAGCTAAGTGATGTGGATATTAGATAACATCTTTTATTCCTCAGTGAGAGTCACTGAATCTAGGTAGTAAGAAATCCTGAAACGTCGGGTTTTCTTGCAGCTGGTTATGTAAGTCCATGGTCTTTAAGAAATCAATACTGGAATTGGCATAATGCAGTGGAATTATTACCAGACTTTATCCTTGTGGCTGACAGCCAAGTGTCTTTCAGTTTTGGTTTGTGTTGACAGCTGCTCTCATTCTGATGAGAATTAGCATAACTGACACCAGTTATTTCTCATTTAAAAATACATTAAGGAGACCCCGGCCCGACGAACAACACCATAAGGATTCATTCGCAAAGTCCATCCAGAAAGTTTAGCGCTTCCCTTCACTGGTGCTCTCTTCCTGTCCCTTTGTCTCTCCTTTCCAGCCATCCAGACCACCGTAAACCTGCTGAGAGCAGGGAGCCCCCCACCCCACAAAGAGGCGCGCCAGAAGCGGAAGGAGTTGCGGCAGAAGCTGCTGGCTGAGCAGGAGGAGCTGGAGCGGCAGATGAAGGAGCTGCAGGCGGCCAATGAGAACAAGCAGAAGGAACTGGAGGCCGTTCGAAAGGTGGGAGTGGGAGCTGCCAATGCTCAAGCCTTAGGCTCAATCCCTATGGTTGAGCTGGGCTTCTCGGAGTGTAATTGTGCATTTGTTTCCTGTTCAGGTGTTTGAGGCACACTGAGCAAACTCCTCCAGAGGAGGTGGGCTTGTGTCAGCATCAGTGCCCTGAGCATGTGGATCTGCAGTCCCTTTCCAAGGACTGCTCAGCAGGCTCGGGGAACTCACTGGCCCAGCCCTGTCCCCTGTACTTAGCAGGGTATTGTAAGCTACTGTACAAGGACATGCCAGGTCTGTGGATGGGGCTTGGTGACTGGAGAGACTAGTATTTTCAGTTACTTGTGGGGGGTTTGTTTTCCTTTTCTGCCAGATATATCTGTCAAACTTTCCATGAAGATTTTCTTACGCAGTTTTCCGAAGTTACGTTGTGTGATTTGTATGTGTATGGGAACTGTTCTCTTCACACAGATGTAGTTTCTAGTGACGTAAATTTAATGTACAAAGATTCCAAAGATGCAAAGTGATTTTATGGATTTTGCTGGAGTAGTTTGGGAGAGATTTGTGGAGCTGAGGCACATATCAATGTTTAAATGCACATTCCCTGTAAATGCTGGATTAACTTCTGAAAGCCTGAGAATTGGGTCAGAAATGTCCACAAATTAGAAGAAGGCGTGGTGAATACATTGTCCTTGTGAACAGTCCTTTAGTCTGAGGACTGGCAGGAGACATCAAGGTGCCCGTACTGTGGCTGCATGCTCCAACAACAGAATGAACACGCTGATCCGTCTTTGGACTTTGGAACAGTTGGTGCCTCTGCAATAGTTCTCCACAGACACTTGATTAGTATCCAAATATAATTTCTGTCTTTAAAAAGAAAAGACTTGCAAGAAGAATTACTGTGGCTTTTATTGCTGTGATAGCTTTTAGTGTGGAGTGGGCCTTGGAAACAGCACATCAAACACCTCTGTCCCCACTGCCGTCCCACTTGTCACCTGCTGAGTCCCTGCTGATAGAGCTGTCCAGGTCTTGTTCTGTGCTTAGTCTGAAGAGTCTTTTCTTCACTACCTTCCTAATTTAAGGTCATTTTTCACATTTCCCATTTAGAATAAGTTCGCATGATTGCTCGAGTTTTTCATAAATCAAACCCACTAATTTTAGCCCTGTTAGAAAAAACTTTAATGATCTTAGCAGTGGGGGGAAGCTATAAATATTGTGAGAGCATGTCAAAGGTTTTCAGTCTAGAAAGCAAATAAACCCAACCAAAATATGTATTTTTTAAAAGTCTTGTCATTAAGTCACAATTTGTGGCAAGGACAAATTTTTCTTTCTTTTAAAATTAACCCTGCACTGACAGTGGGTATTATTCTGTTTGCCTTAAATGGAGTCCAACAGCAGAAAACCATTTGTTAAATTTAATTTTAGCACCTATAATCTACCACATGTTTAAGATTCAGTATGAAAAATAGACTTTAAAGGATAGCCTGTGTTACCTGCATCTGGCAAGTAATAGCCCTGTTAACAGAAATCGTAAGGCTGGATTTCTGTGTTGTGGACTCTGTGGAGAAAAAGTTGGGGGAGAGAGAACATGAGAGCAATCCCAGAGGAGCAGTAGGATGTCGACAGGCTTCAGGGAGTTTTATAAAAATCACAAACTAAAGGGAGGGAGTTGTGGCCAGAAGCATCTTTTGAAGGGGACTGGATTAAAATGACTTCTCAAAGAAAATAGCTTAGGCTTGGACATGAACTACTGCATTTTGCCTAAGTGGAATTAGTGGGGAAGTACAGTGTTGTAGGAACTGGAAGTGTTTGGTTAGTCAGAAAAAACCTTCTTCAAGGAGAAGGTTTGTAAATGGTTCAGAAAACTGAATTGTTCTGGAAAGCTTAGAGATTGATTTGCTGCTGATGGCAGTGAGCCACCATTTGCACACCACTTACATCTGCACTCCGAAACTGGTTTGTATTTTGATAGCTCCTGCAGTAGAAAGCATCAAAAGAATAAGAGCTTTTGTCTAAAACAGATTTTTTTTTCCATATTTTTAATTGAGTTTTGAGATGTGCACATTGAACAGACTGAAAGGTAAGTTTTTCTAACTATGAGAGCATGCACAAGATGTGTGCACCCTTTCTGTTTCAATTTTGGGTCTTGCATGGGCTTCAGAGACTCTGTGCTATCTAACAAACACCTGCTGGAATGGTGTGTTCCTGTTGATCCCCTCCCCAGCAGTTGTGACTTCTCCCTGAACTGCACAGTTCCCAGTAACCTTACCTACCAGGAACTGATGTTCCTGAATTAAGCAGGAAGTTGCTGATATGGAGAGGACAAACAGAGCGTTTTCTTGTTGGCACCCACCCTTGGCTGGGGCTCTGCATGTTCTCCCTCTTGGCTCAGTATTGGCAATGCTTGTTTAATTTCAAAGCAGGGAAGGAAATGAAAAGGAAATTTCACTTAAATAGGCATCTTGAATTTGACTACAATTACATGCTTTTGAATGTTCTGGCAGAGGAGGAATACTGCTTCTAAAACACTGGCATCGTTTAAGCCTTTCAAAGGAGAGCAATTCTGTACTATGTTCTGCAGCTTAAAAACAGAAACTTGAGCCTTCTCCTTCACTTCTTCCCATGCATTTCATTCTAGAGTGATATCACAAGTGATATCACAAGCACTTAGAAGAATGAAAGTTTTAGCTTGGCCGTTTTAATTGCTTAGGCATCTCATTAGTTCATCTAGGTCATGTGAGGGAAGGTGCTTTAAATGTGGTACCTTCCAAAAATACTAATGAGCATGAGAGAGTCATAGAAAGGTTTGGTTTGGAAGGGACCTTAAAGATCACCTACTTCCAGCCCCCCTGCTCTGGGCAGGGACACCTTTCACTAGATGAGATTGCTCAAAGCCCCATCCAAACTGGCCTTGAACATTTCCAGGGATGGGGCATCCACAGCATCTCTGGGCAATCTGTTCCAGTGCCTCACCACCCTCACAGTAGAGAATTTCTTCCCAATATTTAATTAAACCCTGCCTTCCTAAAGTTACCTCTTGTACTATCACTACATACCTTTGTCGATAGTCCTTCTCCAGCTCTCCAATAGACCCTTTAGGCACTGGAATGTGTTCTAAGGTGTCTCTGGAGCCTTCTCTTCTGCAAGCTGAACAACCTCAACTCAGCCTGTCTTCATAGGAGACATCCCTTTGATAATCTTCTTGGCCTTCCTCTGGACTCACTCCAACAGGTCCATGTCCTTTTTGTGTTGTGTCCCACTCTTACTGAAGGTCTGTGGAAACAATTTCCCCAGCCCAGCGTACTACAAAAGAAGCATCACGTAAGTTTCTTAAAGAAATTCTGTGAAAGAATTCTTTTTCTTTCACTATTGGTAAAGCTTTGGCTGGTACTTGAAGATTTCTAACCTTATGTGCATCAAAATCCTGGTGCAAGAAAAAACGGTGACAACTGTTTTTACTTGTAAAATGAACATGAGACAAAAGTTGAATAAGTTGCAAGAAGGCATGAAGGTACCAACAGCTGTTTCCTAGGCCTTAGCTCTGAGTAGGCTAATTCTCCCTCTAATTTCAAGTGATGATTATCAACCAGGATTTTATTTACCTTACTTGGCAGTGTAGGGGATGGTAGAGGGATGTGATTCACAACAGCACAATCACTTATTCTAGTCAAAGTTCATGCACTTCTGTTTTCTCGTGGCAATTCAGTGCTTCCCACTTCTGTTTCTGTATGAAGTCTCTGCATGCTGGCATGTTTTCACTATGGGAACTCAGATGCAATCCTGCCTGAAATGTGGTTTTCCTTAACAGTTTTCTATCCCAGATGAGGTAGAGAAGGAAATACAGTGATTTCTCTCACTTGTGCGAAGCAGGACTCAAAGGAAACTTGGAAATAATTGGGATAATTACCTTTTCATTGATAAATTTCAAATTGTCTTGCAAATAAACAAGATGGAAAATTATATTTAGACATTGAGAAGAATATCAGACTTTAAAAGTACCCCAAACGGGTGCCTTAATGCTTTTGAAGGTTTCTTCCATTTTTGTTTTAACTTTGACAAATTGGTTTTGTCCTCCTTTTCTTCCCCCACACCCTTCTCTTCCAGCAACTGGAAGCAGCAGCTGCTCGTGCCGCTGAGGAGGAGAAGAAAAGACTTCAGACTCAAGTTGAATTACAAGATCGCTTCAGTTTGGAGCTGGAGAGAGAAAAAATGGTGAGCAGAGCACGGGGGTTTTTGCTACGATTACACACAGCGAGCTGTGCCTTCAGCAAGGGCTTCCCTCACAGGAGCCACTGAAAGGATTCCACAGATTTTGCAGGAGGCTGGAGAATGCAACCTGCTTTGCATTTGGTAGAGATGTAGGAATAAAATATTTTTACTGGTGAATTCAAATGCTGGCACAGCTTGGCTACAATTTATATGGCTTTCAAAGCTTAAGTGTTACTGGAAAATTGGGGAAAAAAATTAACTGTTTGAAGGATAAATGCAGGCTGAAGTTCTTGCAGTTTTCAAACCTGAGGCCAGTACATACTGTATGAATATGCAAAATGAATCGGGCATAATCAAAATACATTTTATATGTTCCTAGAACTATTGCTTTTTTATGCTGTGTCCTCTTTTACATTTATGCCACACACAAATATAAAAAATAGTTGCTATTAACCTACACTGAGAATTTCCAGAAGAACTAGTTCTCAGTCTTCAAGGGCTTTGTCAGGCATAATGAGTTTTTCTGTTATCTGGAGAAAAGAAGCAGAAATAGTTAAGTCAGCGTGATGGGACATCTCAGGACATAAATGCACACAGTGCTGGTTTATGGGTGAGTGTGAATTCCTGAATGCAATCACTTTCTGGGTCACTGGGATTTCGGTTGGCTGAGGGAAAGCAGACTGCAGAGCAGTGGGGCAGGACGTGCCACCCTCCCACGCGTGCCTGCAGCCTCTCAGGGCTATGCAGGACATGGCGTGTGTTGGTAAATGCCAAGGGCTTGGTGCTTTATCCCAGCTGGCTCTTGCTGACCCAGCACAGGAATGGGCTCCTGGTTTCACTCTCTGGTGGGTGAAAGAGGGATGATAAGGATCCGAGACTGGGGGATTGAGGATATGCAGCATTCCCTCACCTTCCTCTGTCCCTTACCTTTCTTTGTTGTAGTGGCTCTTCTCTCAGCAGAGCCAACCTCCTCAGCTGTTTCCCAGCCCTTTATCCATGCTGTGCCGTCATCCAGACACAGAAGTGTGTGAGATACACTGCTGCCAAGGGAGGACTTGCCTGAGGAAGGGAGTGGAAACTGTCAGTAAATCAGCCTGACCTTTGTGTCTGGGCACTCTGCAAGCGTTCTCTTCCTTCAGTTTAGTGTGTATCTGTAAACTAAGCAACAAGATCAAACTGACTGAAGTTAGGCCTGAACCCCCGGTAAAAATCCTGTGCTGCAGGAAGTAGGGCAATGTAAGTAACCTGTATTATTATTTATTTTTTTAAATGCTCTTAGTTACACATCTACAGTTCTAGCCACAATTTTGTCAGTTCTCCTCTGCAGGCAGCAGGAAAAGGTTTGTCTCTGAAAACATTATCTGAGGGAAACCTGGCAATTCCTTTAAAAATTGGAAACCTGAGCTGAATGTTAGCTCATGTGTTCCAAATTCATGCTCCTAGGTAAGGCAAAAAATGGAAGAGCAGGTTGCTCAGAAATCATCTGAACTGGAACAATATTTACAAAGAGTACGTGAACTGGAAGAAATGTATAAACAGCTACAGGAAGCATTGGAGGATGAGAAACAGGCACGTCAAGATGAAGAGACTGTGAGGAAACTTCAGGCCAGGTATGGCTTTGACCAGGTAGAAAAGTATTTCAGTTCCGCACCCCTCCCCTGCCAATAGTAAGTAACTGTGCCATGCTACTAATGATTGTTTGCCTCCTGGACATGTTGCTGGAATGGGGGACTACCTTCAAGTCAAACACAGGATAGATTTTATTTTTCCTCAAGATATGAAGGCTGAAGCTGGTATTTAAATATGTTTGATTAGTCCTTAGTAAAAGGAATGCTCAGCAATTTCAAGAAAAGCAGGCACACTTATTTTTCCATCAGGTGTTGTGGTTTGTCAGCATGTGGAAAAACTGAGATCACTCTATACTGTGATAAATGGCTTTTCTGTGATTTATTTTATGAAGCACTAACTGTAAATATGACTTTCTACTGTATTTTATCGCAGGTTTAAACTGTACTGATAAAGGGTTAAGTTTCCTCTTATTCACGTGGGCTTTTTTTTAGTGTGGTTTGTTTCTTCATATATTCGGTACCCCTAAGACAATGGAGATAACTTATGCATGCTTGTTTCTTCTGGGGTTCTGTGTTGTGTGTTTGCATTATTGACTAAATTTTCTGAATAGCCCTTTGTAGCAGTCAGACTGCTTGCACTGCTGCCATGATCAACAGCTTGATGCTGAAGGCAAGCCAACAAGCAATCATTTTTTTCTCTGCTTCTCAAGCTTTTTTTTTTTTTAAAAACAATATACTCCTACCCTTTAAAAAAAGGGGGAGAGGAGGGGGAAGACAAACAATTAACCTTGCTTCCATACGTGTGTGTTAGGTAATGGATACAGCTCACTTTAAAGTGGAACTAACAGAACAATCCCTGTTGCAGATTGCTGGAAGAGGAGTCAGCAAAGAGAGCTGAACTGGAAAAATGGCATTTGCAGCAGCAACAGACCATTCAGATGACAGAAGCAGAGAAGCAAGAGCTAGAAAACCAGAGAATTATAAAGGAACAGGCTCTTCAAGTTGCTATGCAGCAACTGAAACAACTTGAACTGGAAAGGAAGGAGGCCCTCGAGCAGTACGAGGTGAGCTGTTCAGCCTCTCATCCACAGATTGACTGAATTTGAAGTTCATCAGTGTTACGCTTCTGTAAGGATTAGTATGGCACGAAAGGTATAATGAGAGGCATGATAGTTGCGTCAGGCTTTTTTGGTCTAGACCAGTAGATACATTTGAGGAAGAGGACCTATTTCAGACAGACCACCTCCTTTATTTATTTTTGTTCCTATTTGCATACAAGCCAGCTCAGTCATATCCTGAAATACTCTGTATGTATTTGTCTTCTACTGTAGATTCACTTCATATGCAGTCCCATTGCTGTTGTAACTGAATGCCTTTTGCTTCTGAATTATTCTTTCAATGTTTTGATGATGTAATGGCACAATATTGTCTTCTACAGATGAAATATCAATGTGTTACTGTAGGCACTGAAAAACATATTTAAGCACTGAATGGAAATCAAGGATAGCTATGAATTAGCTGAGGTTCTCAATGTGTAGCAGTGCCTCCTGTCCCAAATGCCAGGCTTGTTCTCTGCTCTGCTGAGTGTTTTTGGTGAAGGTCAGTAGGTGTGTTTGTGGAAGAAATGAGAGCCAGAATCCAGCGAGTACAGAGTCTGAAGTGCAGCACGATTTCCAGGGCTGGGGAGGTGTTGATCCTGCATGTATTTAGGTCAGGAAACAAAACCTGTCTGGGTTTCTGTTTAACTGGGGGAGAGTGTTTGTGCTGGCCTCTGTGCCATTGAGGTGAGCTCTGTGAAGGACAAGCCAGTGAGCTCTCAACTGGCACAGAATACAAATGCTGCAGTGACTCTGGGCAAAGGCCCACGTGGGGTAGTTGTGAACTCTTTTACAACTTCCCATGCTGGTGTTACATCTCACACCATCATTAGATTGCTTTTCACTAGTACTTGCCATTTCTTTAGGTGAAATCTCACTTTTTTGTATGCGAGGCATCATTTAGTACTCCAAAGGAATTGCTGAATACAATAGACACAAAAAAACCCCCCAAAAATCCACGAAACTATTATTTTAGAAATAATGAAACATTCTAGCCTTGCATTTGGAATTGCCCAAAAGCCCAGTTTAGACTGAAGAATGCCCTCTTTCTTGCTTGGCTGTAACAGCAGCAGTTCTTTTCCTTTTTTTATGATTTCTCATAGTGAGAGATACTTAGTTTGGAACAGCAAATGCATCTTGCTGTTTTGAAACTACAGTTTATGCTTTCAATCTTTAGGAAGATGAGCCCTGCTTATACAGCTACAGAATCTTTCAAAACCAAGTAATTTTGTGATTCTGGTTTGACAACAACCTTTTTTTTTGTTTTCTTTCCCCCAGCGATGACTAAATTACTTGGGATGGTTAGAAATGAAGATCTCATTAAATGGAGGGCTGGCTGAATTAGCATGGTTCTGGCTTTGGGTTTAAAAGGTGCTTTATCTTTTTATATAAACAGAGTAAAGTTGTTCTTGTTTTCAAGCAGGCTGTATCTTATTTCAGGAGGTTAAGAAGAAGTTGGAAACGGCAGCTAATAACACCAAGAGTTGGAAAGATAAAGTAGCTCATCATGAGGGGTTAATTCGACTAATAGAGCCAGGTAAGTTATCAACAGAAATGTTACAAAAACATGCATTCATTCTGTCTCAGGTACTTAGATCACCTGGTGATTTACTGAAGTCTGCCTTTTCGTGTAACTTCCTGGTTTCATGACAGCCTATAAATATCACATTTGTGAGAACTGCTGATGGTAGCTTTCAAGTCCTTACATCTACTGGCCCTATAAAGATTTTATTGTCGTTATTATTGTCGTTATTTATTGTCATCATTATTGCTGTTTGTTTCTTTTATGTTTAAAACAAAGCAAAGATCAGCCTGAACATTGCCTGGTGTAGGTGTTGAATGCAGTTAGCATTCAAAACTATGAAGTAAATATTTGATTTCTGGAAAAGTTGAATTTCTTAGCTTAATTAATGGCATGCCAGCCCACAGGAAAGGGGCTTTGTAATGCACTTTTGGAGAGATCCCCTTGCTTCAAGGACACCACCAAAGGCAAGAAGAAGAGGGATTTCTTAAGACAGAACTGTTTGAAGGTGGGGGTTGGAAGTTGGGAGATAAGGATACAAAAGATTGCAGCAGTTGACAACTCACACTAAGCACCTTCAGTGACAGCAACCCAGCATTCCTCCCTCCTTGGACAGGCACGTCCTTGGGTCACCTTTGAGAAGGTTTCCAGTCACAGAAGAGGCAGCACTTACCAAATCCTCCTGTGGTGACACTGTCCCGCTGACGGTGGGCGTGTAACATCCCTCTCAGAAATGCTCATCTCAAGTATTGCACTCTGTCTTCCAGGCTCCAAGAATCCTCACTTAATCACAAACTGGGGCCCAGCTGCCTTCACTGAAGCCGAACTGGAGGAAAGACAAAAGAGCTGGAAAGGGAAAAAAGCCACTTCTGAGTGACGGCGGTGGCTGACGCGTTGCCTGCGAACGGCAGCCCATCTCCCCTCATTCTGCTTTGCACAGAGCAGCCTCTCGCTTGCAAAGTTCTTAGTTTGCTCAGCAGGTTGGGCCTTTGTACAGATGAAATACTGTTTACCACATCAGAGTGCCTGCTCAGAGCTGAGCAATTACAATGTGTGGTGTCTGACAGTACTTGCTGTTTGTTCTCCCTCGTGTTTCCAGAAATTCTCTTCTTTTGTAAAAGACTTTTCAACTGAAGATTTATATTGAAATGTAGCTTGTGACAGAGTTATGTACTAGCCTGTAACAATCTGACAGCAGCTAACCAATCAAGCAGCATCACTTTCCTTCCAAAAAGTGAGGGAAACAATTTTCCACTGGTTTAGTATAATTTAAACCCAGGATAAGTCAGTCCTGAAGGTTGTGTCCAACTCTGAGACAGAGCATGACCTTTCCTTCCACTGAGCCTCCTTTTACTTTTTCTCTGTCCATCTGCTGCTCTTTGCATGGTGCTTAGTGCTCAGATACATCCTTTAGTGAGGGTGGGCTTGCAGTACCTGCTGCCTGGTTGGATTTGGTGTCCTGTTTTCCTCTGTTTGCAGGAATACAAAAGAACTGGAAATAGGCATGTAGAAAATGCTGCTGGAAGACATTTGGAAAAAAAGTAGTCGTGCAAGACTGTTTTTGTACTGTCTCACACTTGAGAAGTGCTAAATAAGGCCTTTTAAAAGATGGAGTTTTGTCTCACAGATTTCTGAAGCAGGTGAATGGAAGGCGGTAGCAAAGTCCAGGTATCATCTGCATCAAGGCTGTGTTTGTGCAAGAAATCTGATTAGAACATACCACCATTTTTAGATGTAGCACTTTTATCTTAACTGGAGGCCAGATTAAAAAAGAATGTAAGAAGAAAACTATATTTCACTTTTTTTTCTAAATAAAACTGATAAATGTGTAACAATAACGGCTTTAGAAGAAAAAGTAATTCCAGTCAGTAAAATAACTTCAGTGTTTCTAGTACCAAGGCTTCCCAAAGAGCATGCTGCTCTGCCTCACAAATCTCTCCAGGGACAAAGCCAGTTATTTCTGTTTCTTTTGGGAAAACCAGCAACTCTGTGACTTTGCTCTGCCGATCTCCCACACCAGGCAAGAAGTCTGTCTATTGCTCAGTAAAACAGGATTCCTGCGAGCTTGTACAGAGCTTTTGAGAACTCCCCCCTCGAGGAGCAGGTGCCAACTGGTGTGGCTTTGAGTCAGCTTCGACTGTACCCCAGACATCCATCCTTTAGCACCTGCTTGTTAGTTCAGCTACGTGTTAAATTATTTTTAGTAAATAAGAAGTGAATTTTTCAGGCGGATAAGCAGTGCCTTTGTGTGCAGCACTGTGATACTTGGATCTTGGAAAAGCAGAAGCTGTACAGAAGTGGTGTCCAGATTTGGAAGACAATACCATTTTATTTGCCTATTAACTAAGACTCACTCAAATACTGAATCTTCTCAGACATTTCTTCTCTGGTTATATTTTTATACTAATTGAAATCTTTAATGTTTCAGTAAATGGAGTGCTGATTAGAATGGCAGGAAAATCCAGGATCTTTGTATTTGTACTTACTGTACAGGAAAACAATAGTTCCTTAAGCTTGATAACAAGGCATTTTTTTAAAAACATTGATCACGTTTACAGAAGCATTGCGAAGAAAAAAAACATCCAACTGTAATAGAAATACTAATGTGCACATGGTTAAACTTCGCTAAAGGAGCTGGAACAGTATTTATAACTACCAAACATCTTTTAGGTGGAGAGCAGAAGGTGTATTGGGGCTAAACTTGTTTAATTTTTCTAACAGTCTTTATTTTGGACAACTGTTTTTTAAGAACACCAAATGATGCATGTTTTGATATTTTTTACTGTTCTTTAGAATTGGCTGTTTAATAAAGTAATATAAAGTCATTTACCTTTTGGAATTAATTGGTGTCCTTTCGCCTGGGTTTCTTTTGGGTTACTGGTGTTCAAATTCCAGTAACTGTTGTGTGGAAGTGTTACTTTGATGGAAGAAGTTTAATGATCCGATCAGTGGGATGTAGATTAAAGCTGTAATAAAGGCAGTGGTCAGACAGATAACACAAATACGATTTAACAGCATTACTTCTCTTACATGTTCATATTCAGTACTCCTTGGTACAGCATCGTGGTGCTCAGCTCTGGCAGCCAGCCTTGCTCAGGAGCAGTGTTTGGAGGGTGCAGTTTAGCTGTCTCTGAAAGACAAGACAAGCCAGGAGGGAAATGAGTTGATGCAGCTGTGGTGTCTCCAGCAGCACAGGAACCTTGGAGTGGGAACCTGGGACAAGGGCAGGGCAGGGCTCAGCAGGAGCTGCCGGGAACACAGCTGTGGCAGGAGGCACCTGGGCACAGACACACACACCGGCCTGTCAGGGACATGTCAGCCCCACGTCTGTCTGGAGTCAGCTCTTACTCACTGCTAGAAGAGGAAATGAGACAAGTTTCCTTTTAGCTTTGTCGGCCCTGCTTGCTCTGACAAATTAAGAAAGCTTTGTGTGAAGTGCTGCACAGCAAAGGTGGGGGGAGAGGTTGGTTTAAAAATTAAACCATTTGCATTCTGAGCAAAAGCACCGCTTCAGAATAAGCTCCTTAAAGTGACACTGAACAGCATTCAAAGGGAGCTCAGAGCTGTGAGTCAGTCAGCACAGCTCATGGAACAGGGAGCATGGGAAGCTGCATCCCGTTGTGGTATCATTTCTGGTGAGGCCATGGGTTTCAGCTCTGCTAGTCCAACAAACCAACAAGCCAGCTAATGGTGAGGATATCCCTGTGGGCCTAGGGCTAGCTCTGTTCTGCCCCAGGAAGCCTTACTACACCCTGGGCTTACCCGTGCAGAGGCCAGTGGAAAGCTGTGGCTGCTGTTCCTGAACCCTTGGGAATGCACTGGAGGGCTCAGCCTGCTTTGTTTTGTCCACCATATTCAGGTTTAGTTTACCTGCTGCTGGTGGAACAGCCCTGCTAACCAATACCACAGTACCATGCATTTCCATCTAAAACCAGGATGGGATGGTTTTTTTGCCCTGTGGCCATTTTATGGATAGTGAATCACACATTCCCAAACTGTAACAGGCCAGTTTCCAGCAACTTATGTTACTTCTGTTTTAGTGTCCTGCATGAACATCCACAAAAGCAAAGCCCATGTGGGGAAAAGAAACAGTGGTTTAGGATAGAATCCGTATCCCGGGGCTGATGGGGGGACCCAACTCCCAAAGTAGTAACTGTACCTGTTCACTGTGGAGGGTGGTGCTTGGAATGAGGTGATCTTTAAGGTCCCTTCCAACCCAAGCCGTTCTGCGATCCTATGGCTCAGTCACAGAGGCCACCTGGAACACAAGCTGCATCATTTATCTCAGTAAAAGTGAACTGAAAATAACTGCTCTGATTTTTGTCTCAAATATGCGAAGCAGTTAAGTAAACAATTTTTGAGCAAACCAGTGCAGGGCCAGGAACGGGGATATCCACAAGGTCTTTCGGGGGAGAGAAGTCATTATATGTTCCCAAAGGAAAGGGCACAGAAAGGAGGCAGTAGTACACTCTACTGTGTGCACACTTGTCCCCTCTCAGAGAATGACAAACTCCTTCAACACTTAACAAGATTTTCCAACTCTGCCGGCACCATGCTGGTTATTTGATAATTGTGGCTCTCTTTTGTCTGCTTTTTTAAATAAATCTTTTCTCGCCCCCGCCGCCCCCCGCCTGAGCTGCCCCCGGAGTTCCCAGGGCAGGAACACGCCGGGCCGGAGCTCCTCATCGCTTGGCTCCGGCTGCCACCTCGTGGTGGCCCAGCCCAGCGTCCCCAGCCCTCGTTCCTGCCGTGTTCCCTACCTGTGGAGACGTCCCGGGACAGACACCCTTCCGCTCCTTCTCCCGCAGCGAGGGAAAAGCGCTGAGAGCCAGGTCTCCTGCTGCACCATCACACACCTCCCTGCTGACTTCATGAGCCAGTTCGGCTCCTCGGATAGCTCAGCTCGGCATGCCCGATCCCAGAGACATCCCATCAGCCTAGGAAAAAGGATTTTATAAGTGTTACCACCGGCACTAGGATAAATTTAGGCTCAAAGCCTTGGAGCTAACTCATGCATGTTTTCCCTGAAAACCCCCACTGCAGCACAGAAGGACAACGTGTACAGTCGGATACAGCATCCAGTGATCTCACACCTGCAGGCAAAGCTTGGGCTGCCATACAGCTTTCCTAAAGGCAGCAAAGGAGGGCAAGGAAAAACAGGTAAGGAAGTTTCCTTAGCTGCAACCAGTGTTTTCCCAGGTGCCTCTTGCACATGCCCCGAGGCTGCAAGAGTGGGGCTGAGAGGAGGATGTGCTCAGCATCACGTACTCCCCTTTTGAGAGCAGGACTCAGACTCGCCCCTTCAAACCACAAACACAGTGGGCGTTAGGAGGAGAAGGTATCAGCCCATGGTTTGAAACATCTGTGAGGTGGGGAGCCCCACAGACATCATGTCTTGAGGACTCCTGCTAGTGCTAGTGTGGCCATGAGGTCAAAAATAAAATGCAAACAGAAATTTGTGACATTACTTGAATTCAGAGACTGTGATGACTTCCACACATTGAGCCTCACTGTGAAGTTCAACTACTTGGGAATGCCAGGAAGCAGAAGTGCAGAAAAGCACTGATTTATGAACTGGCTTTCTGGGTATGTCAGAAATAGCTACCCTTCAGAAAAGGCAAATGCCAGCGGTTGTTTTAACACGTATGATGAAAACAGATTTGGAAAAAGGTGACTGCTTCTTACCTCCAAAAGAAATTAAAATTGGAACAGTATGATGCAAAACAGTAGATTAAAAGCATCCTGAAAAGCCTTGAGAGGGAGATTTAATGAGGCAGTATTTAACGCCTATATACACAGCCCTGGAAGCTCTTCTCTTGCCTTTTTTTTTTTGTCTTCTCATATTTTAGCCTATTTGACAGAGGAAATGTCAAAGGATATGAGCAGCAGGTCAGAGGAAAGCCCATGGCTTACTGAGCAGAATGCTGATAAAAAGAGAAAAAGAAATCACAACCTCCATAACAACTGCACTCACTTTTCCCCATCGACCATTCTTTAAAATTCTTTAATAAATGCAACAACCACAAAAAAAATAACCCTTTCTATCCTACTCAGTGTGCTCATTGCTCACATCGCCTACCAAGGGAGCCTGATCTAACACCAGCCTTATTTTCTGTTATTAATATCATTGCTAATTAGTAGAGCTACTTGCCATGGCTACAGCTACACAAACAGCTTTTACAGGATCTGGGCCTAAAAATGTCTTCAAGCAAACACTCACTGTTATTCCTGTTGTCGCCTGTTTTCTGAGCACACAACAGTGATTTGCTCAGGCAACACAGATTTTACCCCGGGCAACCTACCAGGGTGTTTGTGGGGATGTTGTTTGATGTGATTTGCACAGGTCTGCGTTGGCAGTTCTCCCCCACAGTTGCACAAGGCGCCCGTGTCCTTTCACCTACCTTGGCCAGGAAGTCTAATTTGAAAGCATTAGTATCTCAGATGGGATTAAAAACTCAAGCACAGACATGAGACAGTTTCAAAAGCAGCCTGGGCTTCCTCGGTGTTGACACTGATTAGCTCTTCCAATGCCTACCAGAGCATGGGGGTTTCTCTTTCCACCCTGAAGGGGCTTGTGGAGCTCAGCCTTGACACAAGGTGCGAGTGCTGGGGAGCTGCAGGTCCTCTGGGCTGCTGGTTCCTCAGTCCTGACTAAACAAGAAAAAAAAACAAACCCACAATTAAAAACCCTATTTTCGGTCAGACTTTGCTTAGCCACCTTCAGAAAGTCCCTCTCACAGCATAACTGGGACTGAAATTTTGCATTTGGAGCAGCCCAAGGTTGTGTTTCCTGAACCATCTCCTTTGCCAGTGATGCATCGGGCCATTTTAATCTCTCCAAGACATGAAGTCAACTACCACATCTGCCTGTGAGAGAGGAACATGCCCTGTTTTGCAACCAGGCTTTCCCTACCTGCCAGAATGATTGTGTTGGCCCTGGACTGCTTTTTCCCAGGCAGAAGGTGGGGAATGATGGAGGCAGGGTATGGCCTGCTCACACACAGGCCCTATACCAAAAGCTGAGCAGTGTGGCTGCTCCCTGAGGGGATGAGGGTGGCATCTTCTGTGTTTTCTGCTTTGCTTCAGCGTGGCCACTGCCTGCCTGTGAGGCTTGCACGATGCCCAAGGGGGGTCGCTGCTGGCCCGTGAAGCTTCCTGGGAAGACGGCTGGCCCAAAACAACCATCACCCCAAGCCTTTCTCACTGCATAGCTGCACGTGGCCCTGCTCACAAAAGAAACTTGCCTGCCCATGCTCCGGCATATTCCCTTCACTGTCACCATTTCAGATGGCAAGAGCCAAACCTACAGCTGCTCTCAGACCACCTCCAGCCAGAAAATCCGCCCTGAGAGCAGGAGAAAATCCAGAGCATATATTCCTTGAAATCATATTTCAAGGAATGCTGCAGGCACAGGGCATGGTACAAGAACCAGCTTGGCAGAACAGCTCACCAAAGGAGGAGGGAACAAGAACACAACACCGGGTGCCACACACCCTTGCTGGGCCAGGCTGCTCCCCAGCAGTTCTGCTCTGGGTGCAGAGCAGGGACTGGTCCCAAACAGCTTCGAAAACAGCGCTGTGTCTGCCTCCACCCTCACCCCCTTCTGACCAGTCCCTGCTACTGGTGTCCCTGTGCCCGCCAGCATCCTAGTTAGGGGCATTTACCACCCAGCAAGTTCGAGGTGCTGTGTTGCTGCAGGCTGGCTCAGCTCCTTCAGCAGAAAGCTCCCGGGTGAATGCTGAGAGCAGGGCAGCCTGTGCCCAGCCCAGGGAAGCGTGTGCCAGGCCCACGGAAACATGTGTTGAGCCCGCACCACCCCTGGGAGAGCGGTGCTGCACGACCGCTTGCTGCTCTTCCACTTTTCCATTCTTTTCTCATTTTCATCGTGCCCCTCCTGTTGAGCCCCAAGTCCCTACGTGCCGCAGCGGGGCAAGAAGACTGACACGATTTTTCCAAAGCCCCCGGCGAGTCGTGGGACCCGCAGCCCAGGGCCCCGTCAGCTCCTGCCCCGGCAGGCTCCCCCAGAGACGGGGAGAACAATAAGAAATACCAGATCTGCCGCAGGAATGCGGGAGATACCGTGGCGGGGGGCCCTGGTAAGTCTGGGCAGGATTTGCTCACGGCTTGGCCGCAGCCCAGGGGATGCCACTGAGCCCGGGCTGTCGCCGGCCGCGGTGGCGGGGGATGCGCGGGGGATGCGCGGGGGATGCGCGGGGGATGCGCGGGGCCCCCCCGGGCGCCGGACACCAGATGGCAGCCGGACACCGCCGCACGGCCCGGGAGAGCCCGGGGAGCACGGCCCCGCTCGGCAGGCTCCCAGTGAATCACATGTGCGGATCCTGCGCGGGGAGGCGGGTGTGCGGGGATGCGGCACCGCGCGGGTGGCTCACGGCTGAGCCGCGTCACTCTGTGTACGTGCAGCAGCACACTGCTGCTCCAGCAGGAAAAACCCACACCTAGCACCGAGCCAAATCCTCCTCCTAGGGCTGGCATGACTTATCTCACCAAAGAAAAGGGAAGAGAGGCAGGACCAGGAGGAAGGCGGACAAGGCTGTCAGCACACCCAGTCATCACAGCTCGGGGGGCTCCACCGACCTGCACCTCGCTCCCTCCCGTGCTCTGGGCACGCTGGTCACACTGATTTATTCGGGTGACTGACACCAGGGTCTGCACCCACCGCTGCAAAGGCCTGACACACTAATCTGAGACTCATACAGTTACTCTGTTGGGTAACATTTTCCCTCAATGACTTACGAACTTTAATCCAATTTTGAAATGTAGGGGAGGCTAAATTGGATTACCTTAGCTCAACTGCTCATGTCATAAGCCCTTGAAAAGTGGAACTGGAGGGGTTTTTTCCTCCAGAAAAGTTTTGTTGGCCCACAAAATCCTTGTTTTTTTCTTAGCTCAGGCATCAAAGGGGGGAGTTTTCGACTTCCAAAAATAAATCAAAGACACCATGATGCCTGCAGGGTATTTGTTTCTCCATAGGAACGTGAACCTGGTGGTTTAGTTTAAGAGAGGCTAAGCTACCTCTCACATTTTCTACATTCCTCTCTCTCCTGATATATCGAGATCGACAGGTTTGAACTGTTGTTTTAATGAAAACCTACTACTCCTGAGAGGGTTTCCTGTTTTAGAAAGATGATATTTCAGAGCTACAAAATTCCAAACAATTTGACTTGCTATCACCTTCGTCAGGTCCCTTAACCTCCTTATGCCTCAGTTGTGCATTGAGGAAACGTGAGTGACGTTTACCCATTAAAAAAAAGCACAGAGACATCTGCAAAATAGGAAGCTCTCCTCGAAAAGAGTGCTCTTCGAGTGATACCCTGAAACTGTGCCCACAAGGTGCAAATCAGATTGCTGCAAGAGGCCTTGGGAAGGGCCACGTGTACCAGGGCAACCCCTGTACAACCAGAGAGCCTCCTGGCACCAGCCTCTGCCAGGCCCTTGCAGGGTCACCTCCACCTATATGCCTCATCCCTGGCAGTCAGAAAACCTCCTCTGAACCTCGGGAAAGAACTGCAAATTGAAGCAGCCTTCGGCTCTCTAATTAACTAGAGCTAAACCCCACATGGTTTCAGGGAAATTAAGCCAGCACTCCTGCCAAGCCCCCTTTTTTCACCTCTCATTCAGGCTTCTGAATCAATCCCAGGTAGGTTTTTCCCTCCTTTGTGGATGTGGAAATCTGGAAACATCCTGGGGTAAATCTAAACATGACCAACATCGACATTGCATCTCTGGAGAGTTTTCAGAGCTTAAGCTCTGCAACTCGGAGCAACAAGTTTGGGGGTAGGTGCAAATCACTTGTTGAGAGCTCAAGTATTTGTATTAAACTCACAAGTACAGAAAGACTCTCTGAACATATTTTTGGTCTTGGAAACTAGTCTTCAGGTCCCAGTTTTGTTAATTCTGCAATCCAAAATATTTTCTTTGCTGTTTTTTTTTTTCTTGACTTCTAAAGACAATTAGGATTTTCCAACTGTTCTAACCATTTAGAAGCTCTAATATGTGAAAACACTTTCTTGCATTACAAATGTTTCTCCAAACCGTAAAATGCATTACAAAGGGGAGAGAGCCAGTCCCTTGTACATTGCTCGGGCTGCTCTTCTGGCAGAAAATGACCACTGGCAGCTTGCAAGGCACGGAAAAAGGACTTATCACCCAGATCCTTCAAACACAGTCAAAACCGCCTTAGCTGGGCAAACCGGCACTGATTTCTCAGAACTAATCCCTGGAGGTACAGGTCTGCTGACGTCAAGACTGCTGTGGTTATTGCAGGACTCACAGCCCTTAAAACATTTTATCTGCAAGCCCCAGTCCAGCCCACTGCACAGAAAAGCTCTTCAAACCCTTCCGATAGGGACGGCTGGGACATGAGAATGTCGAGTGCTATTGACGCCTCCCCACTCACCTGCTCCAACACTGTAGCCAAATATTTTAGGGATCTCTGAAATCCACACTTTGAGAAGGCAGTTGCTCTCCTGATGGACTCAGAAATCCTCCTGGAACATTGCTGCGTCCTGTCTGAATTCTTTTAAAGCCAGGCTTTCTGCCTGCTCTCCGAAAGAAGCCTATAAAAAAGGAAAAGACAGCAAAGTTCAGGAAAGCAGTTATCAGATATGTAAAAGCTCACAGGTGCAATGGGAAAGAATGCACTACTTAGGATTACATGCCCATTAGGAAAATGGGAAAGGCACTAATGATTTTCAAAGCTAGACTCTCACTTGCTATTTCTATCTGGCTCTTATTTTTTAGAGACTTGAAGATTCTTTTTATCAGGGAATGTTTCCTGAAAGTTCCTTGCAGAAAGAGCATTTTTTTAAATTCCCTTTGCATTTCAGGTAGGTGAAGCACTTCATAAGCTGCTCCCTGAGTGACGCACTTCATAAGCTGCTCCTGCTCAAGGGCAGGAGTAATTGGGGTTTTGGGCAGTGAGGGGATGCTGAGACTTATCAGCTTCCTGGAAGAGCTGGAGCAGAGCCAGCAGCCATGCAGTGGTCCTGCATGTGCTGGGATGGCAGAGCCCCCACAGAGCTGCTTCCTTCTGGTGCAGCAGCACAAAGCTTCACGTGGGCTCATTTTCTATTCCCCTGTGTTCTGCAATGCAAACACCCCCCGGAGTCCCGAAGTCGCAGGATGAAAAACTCATCCTTCCTTTTGGCCCAGATCCTGGACAGACATGTGCACATGCTTAGTGCTGAGCATGTGAGTAGCAACAGTGATCTCCACGGAGCAATCCACATGCTTGAGCCTCCTGCACATTTGCGAGCGGGGGAGAGAAGGACACTCGGTTCTTTGGTTGCCTGTTTTACATACCGCTGATGGAGATCCCACCCAAAAGAGAGCAGTGCAGCAGGATGGTGCTGAGCTACACAGCTATTTTTATTTCCATCATTCATGTCCTTGCTGAGACCTGCTAGGAATTATCTGGGATATTATACCCCAGACGAGTCGAAACAACAGGTCTTGCTGCAGACAGTCTGTGTTTAGTGGGATGATTTAGTTACTGCTTCCCCCCACCCCGTCTTCTTCCTTATTCCCATTAGTGACACGTTGGCTAGAGAGAAAAGTTATTCATGCTCTAGAAATGTAATATTTACTCAAAACAATTTTTATTTGGCTTGGCTTCTGCCCAGTGCCATAAAGTGATAGCCAACCCCAAGTGCTTACATAGACAACATGTGCATCTGAGTCATATTTATGATCCCAGTTATAAAAAGCACACAATTTTGTTGTTTGGTGCAATAGGATGGGACTGAAGGCATCAGCACGTCTTGAGCATAGCCTCTCTCTGGAATCTGCAGAAATTTGCCATGCTCCAAATTTAGAACTCGTGGGTGGAAGCTCGGGCAGGAGCCAACTTTTTATACCATTACATCACAGGAATTGAGGGCTTTGTGCCAAAGATCCAAGGAAATTAATAAAGAGCAGAGGCCGTCCAGCTGTTTGAATTTAAAGTCATGGCACAGAGGTAACCATTAATAAATACAGCTTTATTCAGAACATAGTAATCTTGCTGCTTAAATTGAACATATCCCCTCTCTTTACTGCAGCTTACTATTCTGTTAGAACTTGTAAAGATAATAGGAAGGAATTAACATCTGTAAGAGAGAGGCCCAGTGAACTGGGATCCTTCTGGATAGAGGAGGACACGCTTCAGTGATAACTCTGCAGCTCAGTAATGCTCAGTGAGCGCACACGTTTGCCAGGGGCATCGCGGCTCCCCTGGCTGGAGGAGGTGGCTGGAACGTGGCATGCATTTTTCCAGCTAAAACACACACAGTCTCAAATGGACAGCGATCAAAGCCACATACAGCTAATTTGAAGAGAAATTTAATTTGTTTGACCTCCCTGTGCTGGGGCAGCCAGGGTAAGCTCAAATGTCACAGCCTCCAAGGAGCCGATGGTAAAGCGCTGGGGGCTGTTACTGAGAGGCATGGGGTGACCTGACTGACCTTCCAGCCTGTTTGGGAGGCTCTGTGCATGCCCACAGCCCTAGCAGCGTTTGGCCCTGTGTGCAGTGTTCGGCCCTGGCTCGGGTGAGGGCTGTGCTGGTGCTGGGAGGGGGCCACTGCACTACTGTGCCCTGGCAGACTGTTCAGGTCTACAAGATGCTGCTTTCAGCACCTCTGAAGCACAGCACATACAACAAGCACCTTCTCAGCTCCACCCTGCAGCCCCCAGCAGGACAGGCTCTGCAGAAACACCTGGGTCTGCACACGGAAGGGGATTGTGGGGTCGAGGTGCTGAGACTCTACACGCCAAGGGCCAAATGCAGGTTTGGCATGGAACACACAGCCAGGAGAATACAGCAGTGTCTTCGGCAAAGGGACTCCCCTGATGCTTAAACCACAGAAATGTTGGTATGTAGCTTCAGAGATTTACAGCTTATACTCTCCTCAAGGGTATGCAAAAGCTATGAGTAATTAAAAATGTAGCTTTGGGTTCTCTAGGAAGCTCCCTATTTCCATTTTACAGATAAACAAACTGAGGTGGAAAGAAACTAAAAGCTGCTTCACTGGAGCAATATTATCAGCAAACCAAACACTAGAGTTCCCAAGGAGATGCTCCTGTACCCACAGATATCTCATCATGTTTGTACATGTATTTCTTGCAACAGCACATACCAAACAGCTTTACACATCCATGCCTCATCAGGAGCCAGCACAGCAAAGACCAGGACCTGCAGCTTCCAACATTCCCTGCTTTAGTCTAAGCTCCCACACACTTACAATATTCCTTTCTCCAGGGAGAGCAGGTTAAAAAAAGAATTAAAAAGAAAAAAATCACTTCAGTCATGTGATCACAGGGTGACAATTTCCACAATGGAAATAAGACAGCTACTGATGGGGAATAGTAAGGGATAAACAGCAGAAATCAAGTCAGTTCAACTCGATGAACTTAGAGGTCTTTTCGCAGCTAAGCTATTCCATGATTCTAAGTCACTCCTCATTTCTTTAACGTAGTGTTTCCACCTGCAGCACAGGCATGTGCATGCAGGGGGTGTTACAAGAATTCAGGCTGCCCTAGATTCAACAGGCTCTATTACTAGATAAACTTCTCGTATTTTACCTAGAAAAATATGATGCCAACCATTCATTCCTGCCAGAGAACCCACAGAGATCCTGGCCCTGCTCAAGTACAGTGCTGTGTACTTTTTTCCCAGCGTGTAGCTGATCATGCTGGACTGTGTATTTTACTTTTTGTGAACAGCTGTGAACATCCAAAGATTAAGAAATCTCAGGTTTGTTAAAACATCCCCCTTACCTGTAAGAGATGCCCTCCTGCGACACAGGACTCGTGAGGTAAGATGAGGGGCTGCAGTGGGCGAGGAGAGCCTTCAGCTTCTGCTTTGCTGTGGCATGGGAGATGGCCTTCTGTGTAGCTGCTGGAGCTGGCTTGTCCATGTGGCTGCATGCTGACAGCGCTGACATGGCTCTGAAGCATTTCTCTGCCTCAACAAAAAATGGCACGAGGAGACTTTGAGGAGGAACCATACAGGGTTTTCCTTGACTGCTGAAAAACACCTGTAAAATGGGACTAGAAAGGAGGAGTGGACTTTAGTAACTGGAAAACTTGAAGAGAAATTAAAAAAAAAAAAAAAGTTATTATCAGGGCAAAAAGCATCCCAAAAGCTATCACCAGATATTTGCCAGAGGAAAAAAGGCAAAAGACTCCTTTTTTTCTACGTGAGTGCTCCATGGTAGGTTCAGTTTGACGAGTGAAGCAGCCACTTTACCTGCAGTCTTATGCTGTTTGTTGCTCCAAAGCTTTTTTGTGCGGGCTCCTCCTGCACTACAGGGAGTCTGGAACAGCATTCCCCTGCCCCCTGGATGCATGGACAGAATGTGGAAGAAAAAAGGTCAGCAAAACAAACAGTCTTAAGGGTACCATCGTGCACCCCAGAAGCTGAGAATGCCTGCCTGTCAGAGCTAGACAGGGGATGCTCCCTGTCCTCAGCCCTTCCTTTCAGGAATTGCAGGACAGTAACCTCACTTCCTTGGAGCACTGCATCGGACAAGTAATTGTAGTGAGCAAGTCGTTCTATGGAAATAGCCAAAACACTTCAAGCTATAACCCAACAGGTTTCTAACCCATGGCTAATGTCCATGCTGCTGAAGTCAGCAGCAACCCCTCCTGCCCTATCTACAGTTGCTAGAAATGCAGCAAGAAGTAAAAAATTTGGAGACCCTGCCCATTCTTATAACTGGGCAAGAGTCAGATTTTCAAAGTGCTACTTATGCTGCGTAGAAACTTCCTTCCCAGAAGTCCCCTTGTTTCCAGCAATCCCTTATTTCACTGCTAGTTCTAGATGCAGCCAACCATCATCCTATTTAAAGTCATTCTCTTGGCCGTTGTCTTCCAACAACAAGAGCAGTAAACACATGTGGTCAGCTAATTTACCTTCTGCAGTCACTAATAGACTAATGACCTATTTTATCTTCTGGCACGTAGCTTGTAAAACCAACTCCAATTGGTAGCACAGAAATCAATACTAATATATAAAATATGCAGAAGGGTTTTATGAGAAGATGGGTTTGTGGTTCTTATTTTGACTTCTCTTTTTCCATGAGATTCTTAAAAGTCTCAAACCCTGAAACCAAGGAACCTCGATTGTGCCTTATTTTCCAGCAGTTTCTTTAAAAGATGAGTCGTTCGGAAAGCATGGAAAGTATTAGAGTAATTGCTTTGATGTCTTTAATAGAAATTCAGGATGGATTTGAAAGAAATGAGGAAAGTGCTGTTATTTCCTTTTGGAATGGCAGTCTGACATGACTGGTACTGTTATACAACAAAGGGACCAAACAGCAGTGCACACGCGAACTCGGCAGTGGGCTGAGGAACTTGTCCTCCTAATCAAGTTTATAGCTGGATGCTAATGGACTCAGCAAACAAACACTCGTGTTTATTATAACAGAATGAACAGAATGTACCACAGAGAATATGACTCACTTTTCCATAGGACGCCTGTCTATTCTGCAGGTTTCAATAATGAAATATTGCACCTCTCACTTACAGTTTGTTTTACAAGGTTTTAATGAGTTCATCCCAATGAGCTGTCACTCTGCCACATAAAAACTGATTCATTTGCCTTATGAAAATAAGTGTGCCTTTTGACAGGACACTCTGCACCAGGCCCTACTAAATCAGCCGGAGAGGCTAGACTAACCCACAGGTGGTTTTAGTCTGGAGTGCTTTTTGAAACGAAAATATGCAGCCAGCTTCAGCAGCATGTCGGCTGTTTTCCCTTGGGTGACAGGCTGTCCTGCTGCATCCAAAGTACCCCTCCTCCTCCATAGTACCGAGGCTGTCTTTTAAACTGGCCCTTTAAAACCATGACATTCCAAAAGAAATGTTTTAAAGCAGAGTTTGGGAAAGGGGCAATTAAGAAATGATTACATTTTTATTTCAAAACACATAAGCCTCAAAAAAAGCTGCCTATTAACTCACAGGAAATTCTGATTAAAGTAGGTGTCCTTATAAGACCCTCCTGCAAGAAATTCAAATGGAGGGAAGGGGAGGGAAAGAGATTTCTAAGTAAACAAGCGAAGAGAGCCAGGGAAAACAAGAGCAATAAGCGGAGTCTCAGGTGGCTGACTTGGCAGAGTGGGGTGTGAAGGAAGGAAGAGGCTGTGGGACAACGAACTGCTGGCTTTTACAGTAGTCAAGAGGTCTCCAGAGTTTGTGACTTTAACCACAAGTTGCTTAACAATACTGTATGCTCCTTCTCTTTCACATCCAGCCCTGGTCATGCGGGTAAATCCCCCTTCGAGTCAAGAGTGTGGAGGCAGGTGCACGGGTGATGTTGTGGATGGTGCTGTTGGACAAAGGAGGAGGAGGACCGACAAAAGGGGTGTTTCAAGGCCCCTGAAATGCCAGGAGTCATGATGAGAAAAGACAGCTCCTGACTTAGGTCTCAGTCCCTGGACAGGAGAAGGCTGGTGAGTAACAAGTTTGGGACCGAGGGACTGCCCTGTGGTGTAAGGCCAGTCACAGCTAGAAAGAACTTATTTTTTCCCCCCCTGAAGCCAGTGAAGCCTGCGAGTGCCAGAAGAGAGTCACGAGAGAAATGGTGTAATTGTCACTCCCCAGCAACAGAGGCAGGCGAGCACAGGATCCGCTAGCTAAGAGGCAAATGTAAGCTGGCACTCCAGAGACCAGCTTCTTGCTGCGGCTTTCTACGAAGCACAGACAGTTACTGCGAAAGACACACTTGATTCATGTTTGTGGTGGCCATTAACTATAGCTAAGACTCTGGAAGGTAGAAAACCATTTCAAATTAAGAAATGAAATATTCCCCAGGTTGAAGTTTGCTCAGGTTATATCTCACCCCTATGGGAATTTTCAGCAACTTGCTTTGTTTCAAAGTTATTTAAGTCCCCTTTCGTATCCTGAAACACTAGCTGCAATAATGAAGAAACTAACCCAATGACAGAGAAACAGACCCTAAAATAGCTACCATTAGCACCAGGAAGGCTGGGGGTGTGTTATCCTGTGGTGATGTGTCATGATAAAGAACGTGAATTTAACTGCTGAACAATGCTGTGCATGGTGTCACCTTCCCAAGGGCTAACTGTGCAACAGCTTCTCCAAACTGCTGAATTTCCACTGCTGAAGCAGTTCATTAAAAAAAAAACAACAAACACCTCATACAGCTGGGAATTATAAAACTCTGCAAGAGCCTATGATGCCAAGGACCTTCCTTTGGAGGCACACCTACGTTTCTAGTGCTTTGGAAGCTGGTGTTCTCCAAAAATCTTTCTATAGATGCTAGAGTAAGGATGAATCTGGCCACAGTCCATTCACCATGAGTGATTATATCTTAAAGGGATATTTCCTCTCTCTAAAATTCTGATTCTTCACATGTTTCTGGTTAAAAAAAACAAAAACCAAACACAAAAGAACAAACCCTTGTGCCTATGTCAGTGTCTTCGCTGTATAAATTTAAACATTCCATTGTAAGCTAAGATTATCTTGCCTCTTGCCCACTGAGACATGTGGGTTTGGCTTATAAGACTCCATAACTGGCCTGCTTGAACCCTGTCCAGCAAGTTTTCATCTAAATTGATTAGGACTTGGAACATATTTTCTTGGACAAATTGTGTTCTAATGAATAGAACACTCCCTCACAGCTGTTCTGCCAGAAAGCCAAGATTTTTTCTGTCTAAAAATCATCCCAAAGTGACCCTTAGATAAAGTTCAGAATCCATTTTCATTTTTTAATTAAGAAAAGGTTTGCTTCATTCCATTCCATACATTTCAGTGCTAGGCAGCTGACACACGATTCCCCTTAAACATTTTATTTTAAAGAATTTGGTTGTGATGTCAGATCTGCCACAGACAATGTATTTCTAAACACACTGTTTACATGAAATGCAAAGCATAAAGATGGTTTTTGGCAGGAGGAGAAGCCTCTCTCATCCCAGTACCTGCAGATGGCACAGGGAGCCAGCTCAAGGTCAGCTCTATTCTCCACACAACAAACTTAAACATTAATGAAGACAAATAGGGAACATCACTACGAAGCCTCACCCAGGCACCAGAGATTTCCACAATGCACTTCTCCAGGGACAAGGCTCCCCAGGAGACCCCTCCTCACACCCAAGAGGTAGCTTCATAAGCTCACCTTCAAGTCCAAGTGTGGACTGGCTGGGAAATCCTGTCATTAATTAATTCTGGTCAAATGAAGACGGCATTTCCCTTCAGTAAGGAGCTCTGGCCACTCCAAGGTAAGAGCTATCCCCAGTTAGGATGAATGCACATTTCCTTTTTAGCATTTTGCTCTATAGTTGTTCTCCCAGATGTCCCAGCCTGAAACCTCAGTAAATGTGTTATGATTAGCCCATCTGGAATTTTTATTCTATGACCATTCCCATGGTACACAAGGAGGATTTCATTCAATCCAGAATACCCAGTGGATGTCCATGGTTACATCATTTTCCTTATCTCCTAGCGAAAGTATTTCTAGGAACCAGGAGTACAATTTGAGACAAGATCAGATCTTTTTTAGTCTTGCAAAAGATGGTTCTGACCCGTGTGGAAATAATGCACCTTCAGCATGTTTTCAGGACTTCACTGACACGTGGCACTCAGAAATTAAATATGTTTGAAGGAATTTAAAGGAACAAATCTTTCAAGAAACACAACTTCCCGACTCCTTAAACATTGACTATATCTTTAACAAGACAGGAAACTGATGCAAAGTCTCTTATGCTCAATTTCAAATGCAATTTGACTGTTTCAATTACTAACTATGGTTACAGAAGAAAAGTCAATCACGAGAAATTGCTCTGCTACAAAAGTAATTAGCGTTGTGGTATTGCTTGTGCAAAATGTGTCATAAGAAGACACTAAGAATGGGAAGTTTCATCTGGTCTCAACAGACTCTGTTTGCTCGCACTTGTGAGACACATTGAGCTTGAGAAATTTACCTGGAGTCCCCCGGAGAAGATGATACCTTCTGCAGTTATTTCTCCAGTGCCATTATTGAAAGTTGGTCCAGTCACATCAACACGATTAGTCAACCTGCATGATTAGATAGAAAGATCATATTTTAGCTTATGCTGCTTTTACAGACAGATTCAGATGGAAAAATATCTTGCACCTCGCCTACGGACCATGTCATCTTTGGTTGTGGACTAAGAAAACCGAGTAAATCTGCAGCCATCGATTTCAGCCCTTTTATTTTTATTTTTTTTGTGTGTGTGCACTTAAACCGTTGGAATCTAAATATAATGACAAGGAATGAACACAAACGAGATTTGCCAATGCGTTATCGCGCTGTGCTCTGCAGCCTGCTATTGTCTGGAAATGTGGTTACAGTGGGCAGATTATCCAGCGTTAAGCCCTCCCGAAAGCATACGCAGAAAATACGATATAATCATGCTCGGAGCAGTTATCTTTAAACACAAGCATGGCTTCAGCACCCAGTGGAAAGCAGCAAGCAAAGTTATGGGCCCAAGGCAAAACAACGACCAACTGCCAAGAAATATCTTTGTTAGCTTTTGTTTGTCTTTTTAAAGTCATTGTGCAGCATAATTAATTTGGTAACATGCAGATGAGAAAGTGGAAAAAAATGTGAAGACATAGGGAGATGAAATGCTAAAGCACTGAAAGATGTCACCTCCTCTGTGAAATGCTTACATTGTGAAATAAAAAGAGAAGAACGGACGAGTCATTTCAGGATACGTCTGGAATGAGAGATAAGACCAGAAGATTACGATCTTCTAGTAGTCTCACACAAAACCTCTGTATTGGCATTCTACATCATGCGGGCTGAGTATGAGCACAGAGCAGGAGGGCACTAAATGGAGAACAGACAAGATGAAGTGCAGCCTAAGAAACAGGATTTCAGGATGCGGCGGACTTTCAAGATCCTGAGAACTTCATCCCCATGTTCCCTGAAGATGGCAACAACATTTATTCACAAGAGCTGAAGGTTTGATCAAGCCTAAGTTATCAGAGGACGATCAACTCAGAGATCAAGGACATAAATGGCATAAGAAAGCAGAGGAAGCAGAACTCGAGTCAACCCTTGTGATCACCCCTGGTGGCCCCTGTGCGCTACCAAGTTGATCGTGGACTTTAAGCCCTTCTCTGGTTGTATTCCAGCTTGTGATACACACGCAGCTCCTCTCCCTGTTTATCTGTTTTGCAGTGTGGGATGTGTGAGTAGTTTTGTGAAATTATTTAAAGCTTTCAAGCAGAGACAGACAAAAACATTTAGACAGAGACAGCAAACTATCTCTTGAGCTGAAGAGGAGATTTCAGGTCAGATGCCAGCTGTCATGTCTGGGTTAAGTTCCCCTTGCACCATTTTCAGATTTGAGCTGTCCTCAGGAGCAGATGGTGATTTCCTTTTCCTTAGGTGACCCATGTGTGGAATAAGGCCAGGCAAAGCCAGACTTCTGCTGTCTGCTCCCCAGCTATCTGGTGACAGGAGGGGACAATGGGCATCCAGTGTTGTGGTCCCCCAGGAAGGAGCCCGGAAGGCTGAAGTTCCAGGAATCACACCAGCATTTCCTGCGTTCACCTCAGCTAACAGCTGCTTCTGTGTGCCACAAGCACAGGTACTGAAACTAGAGAGAGCAGTGAACTACTACCAGGGGGCCTGCTGGGATCTTTGCCCCTCACCTGTGGAGCAAGGAGAGGGCTTTGCCCAGGCCTGTGCTCGCCCTTGCCCATGACTCAAAGGCTGGCAGGTGAGCTGTCCCCCTTGCACAGGCAGGCAGGTGGGAGACTGACAGCAAGACCAGACACTCCACTACCTTTAACTCTTATGTCCCCAGCAATTCATCGGCATCCGTTTCACTGAAGTCACATGGATTGCCAGCATCCTGGAGCAGTCCTGGCTCAGCAGTCTCCCTGCAGACTGAATTTCCACTGTGCTTAAAAGACAGTTTTGTCCAGGGACTCAGTCTGTCTCCAAGAAAAAAAAAAAAAAAAAAAGAAAAAAAGAAAAAGAAAAAAATGCTGGGCACCAAATACAAGCTCTTGGTAATTGGTATTTTGCAAGATCCAACCTTGTTGAGGGACTGCACGTTTGCACCTTCCACTATTAAATGGAAGGACAGAAGTGCCACTTGAACTCCCTGTAGCCACTACACAGGATGGCAGGGAATGAGCCAAAGTGTCAAAACAAAAGTGTTTTGTTTGAAAAGCAAAACAGACAACCAAAGAGAGATGGGAGTGGAGTAGAAAGCTCAAAATTATGGACAAATTAATGAACCAGCAGTACTGTCAGACCATCATCCCGTACAAGGGACAATGAAAAAAAATCATAATTGCCGATGCTTTTGATTGAAACACAGTTACGCAAGACTGATATTGTTCACACTGATTTAATTAAGACTCTGTCAGCACTGACAAGCTTAATTGACCTGGTATTTAAAATTTATAGAAGTCAGTTAAAAAAATGTGCTCTGCACCAAAAATCAGCATTCTGTAAATGATCCCAATCCTAGAAGGGTCACCTTTTTGACACATCAGGCTCTTGAGAGCATCCCACTCAGGTACTGAGATATCTCTAGCTGAAAACTTTGCAAGCTCAAGCTGCATTCCTGGCCCACAGAGACCTCTCCTTGGAGTTTGTGCGAATCTGGGGTGTCCAAGAAATGCACAGTCAAGCTTCCTGGCAGCATCCCATCACCAAAATTGTTTCACAGAGAATTATCCCCCAACTCTGACGCTTCTTGTCATGTTAAGATTCAAATCTCTGCATTTGCTGAGCTGTAACGAGCATGGAAAGGCAAAGGCTAGACAATAGACCCGTAGCGCTTGTGAACATTTTGGTTTCTGGGCTGGTTAGTGACAGAAGCAGTTCACTATGTAGAGAAACAAGCTTGTCTGGATGTCAGGGCAGAAAGATGCCACAGACCTCAGCCACTGTCATGTACAGCCGTATTGACTGGGGCTACAGTATCTCTAAGCACTACCTCCTGCAGCTCTGGGACGTGCCTTTCTTCTTTGCCTTGTGGGCAGCAAGCACACACCAGCCTGAAGTCACCAGTGAAATCAGTTGGGTCTCTAGTGGGCGGTCTCAGGGACTATTATAGATAAGATTCAAACAGAGGCCGCAAAATTAATATAAGTGAGAACAAACAACCAACGCTCCCAGAAAATCCCATGTTCTGCAACCGTTATTGCTTCATCAGTGACAGGAAAGAGCAGTGTTTTAAAATAGAAGTTCACTTAATTGAATTTCCCTTAAGGCACAGAAAATAAGCTTCCATGAAGTGGTATCAATTGTTCAACAATAACATGCTCTCTCGACTGAAAACTGGGTTAGGAATTTGCATTGTATTTTCACAAAACATAATTCCTAGCCCAGTTTCCACCTCTCCTTGAGACAGGCAGGCAGATTCCACCTCTGTGATTACTGAGTTGACTATGGGGGTCAGACAGTGTGTAACCAAGGCCCAGCTTCTCCACATACCTGCTTAAGAGAGCCTGGTGGATCTGCTGTAGGGCAGATTGAAGGAGCTCGTTGCTTAAATACCTTTGTAGATATGTATCCTTACCCTCTGTGCTGGGGCCAGAGGTTCACAGCTGTGTCAAGCCCAAGTGAGGTCAGCTGTGCACAGGACCCACATCCTTCTCCTTCCTGGGTTACAGGGCAGGCAGAACTGTGAATCTCATGATACTAAAAAAAAGGGAAAAAAAGGAACACTCAAAAGCCACAGAACAGTGTATCTCTTTCCGGTAATACAGAAAGTGTTAAGAACCAACGGTCATGTATTTACGTGCGAAATATTATTTTTCTGAAAGTTTGTCATAAACGTGGCTCACACCACAGGGATGGCCACGCTTTCCAAGTTTGTGCAGCAGGAATAATATTACTTAGGGAATAAGGTCAAAATATTAGCATTCAACTGAATCACAATGGACCAAATTAATGAAGTTACTACTCCATCATAGACTTCCATACGTGAAACCTGAGAAAGTGGTTGTATCAACAGCACATCAATCCATGGTCAGCAGAACAAACAAAAAAACCAACCTTAAGTTTCACAGTTTCATTCAGCCTTGGCACAGAAAGGTTAACTTGTGTTTAAACAATGCTTCTGAACAGATAATGTTAATTAAATGTTTGCATTCAAATCTTATTACACAGTGCAATAAGTTTGCTTTCCATGCAAACACTGCGCATCCGGTGCGGGACAGAAAGCTGGGGGGGCAGACACTAATGAGTAATAGTTCAATCCCATGGATCTTCTTTTTTAAAACTAAAAACAAGGAGGGAAGAATGTTTGCCATCTCAGACTCCGTGTGTGTCCGCCTCTAAGTTTCTTCCTATTCTCCAGGGATTTGCAAAATTATGTGTTTAAATATTCATTATCCTTCTACTCTAATACTGCTTAAAACTCCTTTTTCAAGCCCAAGAATGACATAGACAGTGGATGAAAGTTATACTCAGTAAAAGCAGAGTAAAAGCACCGGGTTAAGTCAAACGCCAAGCTAGCCCCAATGTGAAGCAAAGCAGCTAAATCACCCATCCAGATGGGAAATGTTGATGGCCCTTTAACTGCAGCAGTTCTAGTTGCACTGCAGAGAGGTGTGCAATTTGGCTTTGTCGGGCAGACATCATGGAACTATTTATTCTGTCGACAAATCGAGCAGGAAGTTTATTAAACTTGCATATCGCTGGACATATCACCTGGCTCCTGTGTTTCCTGTTGGAATGCTAAATTGGATGGTCCATTTCTGTACTGACGTAATGTACTGCCATGCGGAGGATTTCTCTGCGAGCCTAAGACCTATTTCTCTGACCCCAGGAGCACATTGGATGTTGTGCATCCAATTCCTGACAGGAATTTTGCTCTTGAGCAACCATTTCTGAGCAAGCCAGGAGCGGAATCCAGATTTTCTTGGCTGGAAGGGATTGGGATGTCCCAAAATGGGGCTTTTTTAACCGATGAGTGAAAAAGCAGAGAGCCCAGAGGACCATCACTCTCCAAAGAAAATCATACAAATCAACAAGGAAAAATTCCTCTCTGTAAGTTAGACTTTCTACGATGGTAAAACAGCTGTGTGCAGTTGAGCTTAGCTTTGCTCCAGCATACCCTGAATATCCGTTTGACTGTCTCAACAAGGCCCCGGGGGACACAACGAGGTTCCTGGTTCTGCCTTTGGCAGGCGCTGGACAAATCGACTTTAAACGTGCCCTAGATTTCCTGCGGGAGACTGCCTTGGTTGGGCAGCTCCTCCTTGCTGCGTCCCTTCCTGCCACTCCAGCACACCGTCGCTCTCCCTCCCCGCAGGCTGGAAGCTTCCCTTCTGCTGGGCTTCCCTGGGCTGCGGCTTCCCCCGTGCCAAACTGGTGGGTCGCAGCCAGCACGGCTGCTGGGGACTCGCTCGCTGCTGCCACCAGTGCACTCACTCTGGCAGGCTAGAAAGCTGCAAATATAGCCCTGCTTCCCATGCAGGAGAGCTCTTACCTTGCTTACGCCCAGGATGGGCAGCCCAGGCCCAGGATGTTAGTGGGGTGCCAGATGATGGTTGGGAGCACAGCGTTATATCCACCTGGAGGCCCAGGGCAGAAAACAGAGGTGGATGATCAAGCTTTTTACTTGTTGAACCACCAAGCCCCCTTGAAAATGCACCAGAGACAACAAGGGAGTCCTTGTTTTGTAGCTTCTCTTTTCTGTGCAATGGGCTGAGCTTGACCAGCCCCTACTTACTAATTACTTACTACTTACAGGCTGTGGGGCAGAATTGATTTTTCCCCATCTTAGTTGCCCTTCAGAAATAACTAACAGTTCAATATCAATCCCAAAGAATTTCTCTTCACCCTGAGGAGAGTTTTCTTTTAACAGCAAATAGTGTTGTTTTCAGGCTTCTCTTAACACCTCCCAATGCGCATGTAAAAATTTGCCAAATTTAGGCAGTGAACATCCTTTCAAAGTGGATAATTAGAAAGATGACTTGTTTTCAGCTAAAATAGTACAAAATATACTAGGTGTTTTGTCCAAAGAATCCCTCCTAGATTTACAGCAGGCCAACTGGATTCATAAACTGTTCGCAGGCAAGTAATCAGACAGACTTAAAATAGGAAACATTTTCTCCAGTTTGAGCTAATTTTTTCAAAATCAGATGACAGATACAACATCAGCATGATGTATCACTTTGCAAACATATAAAGGCCCTTCCCTGGCACTTCACTCTTCATAGCAGCCTGTAGAAGGTAATTTAAGATGTAGGCATTTTTTGAAATATGAATAGAGACACACTCATCCAAAGCACACCAATCTTCTTGGCTTATTCTGAGCAGAGAAACTTTGACTGCTATAAACATTTCAAGGAGGCTGGATATCTCTTGAGATGGAGCATTAAATTTTTTCACTTCTAGCTTAATATGGTGGGAGTAGACAAACCCAAACATATGTACAGGCATGTGAACTGCCATCCCTCAACACCCCTTTGTGTCCTGATGCTATTGTAATTATTTCTTCTATTTCTGCATCTTCCCTGCTTGCTCGGCCTTGCATTTTACCGAGCCTCAGCATCACCCCCATGAACTACCACAAAACTTGGGTTGGATGGATGTCGCTCAGCCCAACTTCCTGCTTGAAGGAGGTCTATCACCAGTGCCAGAGCAGATCCACAGGTTCAGCTGCTGTCTCAGTCACCAACAAGTTTTGGCATAAAACCCATAGCAACATTCGAACTACAGCTCTACCTGAACCAGTGACCACTCCAGGAGCCACTTGAATCTTTACAGTCCTGACAGTGGCCAGGAACTGCCTCCTGTGAAGGATACAGTGGAGAAGGAAGGTCCTCAGCTACTCAGAAGCTGGCTTTACCAAGCCTGACAACATCATGAATTTTCACAAACTGTAAAAATAACCAGATGCCAAGCTTTGAGGTGGGTGAGTAAGGATAACTCTATACTATAGTTACATTTGATTTGGACTTCTCTTTCCATACACAAGAGCTGAGGTTGAAAACACTCAGTACAAAGCAGAGAAGAACTTAAAGCACGCTCACTTACTTAAACCAGCTTCCAGCATTCTTGTTCAAAGTAAATGCACGCTAAAGTTTTAGCGTAACAGGACAATGCTTTTTAAATTGCCATCCTGTCTGTTCCCTTTCCAGAGGATTAACACTCACCTGTACGAATGTTTAACCTGTGCTTACAGGAGAGGGACTGGTAGGGTAGGACTGCACAGGACACTGCTCCTGATGTGTTCATCCAGCTATTGAGGTTCCCCACTGAAGCGTGAGCAGAACCGGTACCTGTTATATTGACACTTCTCAGCAGGTTCCTCATGCAGCTGCCAGAGGCCAACCAGAGGATACCCCCTGAGCAGTGCTCTGGGCAGGCCAGGTGCTAAGGAACAGGCTTTGGCTTTGGACTTTATGACACCCTCATTTCGCTCTAAAGTTTCTTGCCATCAGTCACAAGTCCTACGCATTCCATTTACTTGCATGGTGAAAAGCATGGTAAAAAAATTCAGATAGTTTCTGCAAGTTCATCGAAGTTCAGTAAGCTGTTTTATCTCAGTGGTAGGAACATGTCTCCTTCAGCTGGAAAACTTCCTGGCAAAGTGCAAGTTTTTAGCAGAGGAGTCAGTACTGATCAACCATGCAGAAAACTCGAGAGGTCTCTTCTCAGTAAGCCTTACACCTTCCTCACAACTCACTGTGCTTTTGCACATGCCTGCAACCACATGCCCCAGAAGAATATGCTAGTTAAAAAAGTTAGATTTTTTTTTTTCCCCAGGTTTGAACTTTGGCTTTGTTTTGGAACCTTCCCTTTTCTCTGATTCATGCAGCTCATAAAGGAACACCTCCCTCAGGCCAGAAGCATGGAAGACGCTTGTGATGATCTGCCAAGGTTTTAACAAGGGTGTCCTCAGCACCTCGAAGCTGCACATCCGTGGAACGTGGCCCATATTAATAATACTTTAACTTCTCTCAACACGCTCAGAGACAGCCTTGATGCCAACCCACAGGTTCCCCAGGGCAGAATGACAGCATCCACACGGGCTATTAACCTGAAAGACAAACGCTTGCATTTTTTGCTAATCCCCTCAAGTACTTAGTATTTTGGAATCTCTTTCCTCATAGTCGCCCTCACAAGACCATGGAATTACTTATTTCAGAGTGAAAGAGGCTAGTCATGTGCTGGCATTAAATGTGAGAACTGTCACTTGTTTATTACCATAGCGCTACTGGCATAAAGCAAATGTACCAGATTTACAGTTGGAGGATTTTGTCCAGGAAATCGCTCAGAATGACATGCAAAACCTCGCTCAGAAAGAGCCTTTGGGGGATATAGGTGTGAGTCACTCACAATATGCCCAGTGAGCACTTCTCTGCACATCCAGGAGTTAGCCTGGTAGGTATGGACCCTGCCTCTCCACCCTATCCCTATCCTGGAGCGAGCCAGGGAGCAGAGCAGTGCTGCAGCACTTCACCCAGTGTTACAAAGATACTTTCAAAATACCAGACTAACCAGAGTGCAGAGTGACCACGGCACAAAGCAGGCCAAGTCTTACAGTCCTTTCTATGGTAGGTGCCACCATGGCTGCAAGAGAGATCAAGAACATCTTGATTTGGACCTATACATTTGAATTACTTAATGGGAAAGAGCATTACGGGGAACAGGGATGTAAGAGAGTCATGTAACCAGGGTGATTTTACCCTGGTCTTATCGGAAGATGTTGCAACAAGATAGTTTGTGCATCGTTTATATTTCCAAAATGACGAAACCAGAGGACAGAACAAATGAAACTAAAACCCTGGGCTGCTTCATGTAGTTTCTACACCTTGGCAAATCAAAGTCAAACCCCTAAAATGTCCCCACATCATCTCCCCTCTCACAAGGGGGTAAAGAAGGATTCGTACGTGCTGTTAAAGGGCTAACTTCTCAAATCACTTCCTCATCTCAAGTTTGTTGAGAGAACACAGTGGTGACCCCCCTAGTGCCTGGAGAAGAAAGCTGACATAGGAAGGTGAAGAAAATACCAGCAGTACTGCGAGAAAGAACAGCAAGAAAGCAAGTTTAGTGTTACGGACTTGTTGCCAAGTGGAGGCAGATCTTTTCTTGTTGACATGACACAGGCTTTACTCTTGGGCTAGGTGTGCTGTATAGGAAAGAGCTGGGATCCCCCCCAGCTGCTCCACTGCTCTTGGTCTGGTTAATCTCTACAGAAAGACACTTGCCAACCCTCTCCCTTTTCCAGCCATCATAAGTATTAAGGTTAAAGATCAAAATCGGAAAACAAAACATGTTGAAAGACTTGTCTTCTCTGAAAGTGAGAAGAAAGCATGTCTAACTATCCAGACTGCATGCTTTTCAGTGCGGGCATGCTGGATTATCAGAGTTTACACGATAGCTTTCGTCAGGAGATCACACCACACCGTGTGAACAAGCCACAGGTTAACCCTGTAAGGCAAGGAAGCATTTTCGGTATCTCACTGAGCAGAAGACTGAAGAGCTGAGAAATTTAGGGATTTGTGCAGGATCAGATAGAAGCAGCAGCACTGTGAAGTGAGCCTTTGACCCTCAAGTAATGCGGATGCATAGGAAAAAGTTCAAACTCCACTACACAGTTTGTCTAATTCTTGCAGCATCACAGGCCCTAAGATTTCATCAGGTCAAGTAAGTCGCGGTCTGCTCAAGGATATACATTCCTTTTTTATCATGTCACCACTGTGTGACCCTGACAAATAGTTCTGAGACTTCTTTCCTCTAATATAGGCTCTTACTGGCTTTCCTAAGGGGAGGAAAAAAAGGAAACAAGACCCAGGTAAGCATACAACAACAAAACAATCACTCCAGCCTCACTTCATTCCACTTGCAAACAACAGAAGTTCCCTTCAGGTATATACTTTTTATATATACTGTATAGGTATGTACTTTATACATATGTTTCTGTTCTGGAATAATATAATCTATGTCCAGGGCACAGCCCAAGCAAGAGTGTTACATTAGAAGATAATTATCTTGCTACAGTCACGTATCAAGAAGCAGGTAATCCAGCACAGACTGGGAGTATCACATCTAGGAAAAGGAAACAAGAGCTTGGAACTGAAGATGCTGTAGGGCAGACACGCAGTCACAGAGGATCTTTAGTCCCTATCCCCATGCACCCCTGTCGTCACAGAGCTGTGCATCCCTATGAACAGCAGCAGCATTACACTTCCCTTTCTGGGCCACAAAGGAGGAGTGGGGGAGAGGCAAGAGCTGGCCTTTTTATTGGTTCTAGGAACATAGCAAGAAAAAAACCCATGGGTGTTTAGCAGTACTTAACAAAAACAAGGCACTCCACAAAATCATCCAACAAGTCTATTCAGACTCTAGTAAGTGACAGCTTCTACCCTTTGCAGCCAGTGGCATCAGCAAATATTATGAATTTAGTGATTCATCATTTCAGTGAAGTGTAAGCAAATCATAGTGAACAAATGGCTTTGAAATCTGAACTCGGAGGTGCTTTCTATAACTCAGAGCTTGATAGAGTGTGCTTACAGATCTAGCAAGGAACTTGCACCAAACTTTGGAGAAGCTTACGGGGAGTGCAGTCCTCTCATTTGCAGCAGACATACTTCTTGGGAGATTTGTTATTCTTTAGCAAAAAGCATTTCAGCCATTAAAAAAAACTTAACTTCAGAACTAGCAGGCATTCTGACAGTGCATGCAGAAGACTAGACTCTCATTCATTTCCCAGTAGGCTTGAAGACTGCAGCCAAGTGCATACAGATGCCAGCAAGATGCCTCCCACAGACTTGCAAGAACCCTTCTTGCTTTTTAAAACCTGAGAAGACCTTTGGTCCAAAGTTCTGCAGTGTAGAGTTCCCAGAAATATAAACATACAAAAAAAAAAAAAAAAAAGAAAAAGAAGCCCTGGAGAGCTAACCTTATTAATAATCCACTTCTCCCTACTTAAAGTTGGTTCAGATAGAAACACTGAACCTCAGACCCAGGAAATTATGAGTATGAAACTGTCATGCCCAAATAGGCATGGCAGAGCTCCCGGTGATTTCACACTGTCAGCTCTCAAGTTACAGAAGTTGGAGCTGGATTTACACGTGTCATCAACCAAACCTCCAAATCCTGAGGTACCTTCAAAGCCTAGACCCAAATCTTACGCTTTCTGCCATTATCATGGACACATAAACATTTAAAGGATGAAGTGTTGCTCTCGGTCCACTCGCGGGACAAAGAGTGCAGCACACACTGGAAAGGTCAGAGATGGAGTTTGTTCTGCGCTTTTATCATACTTGAGGAGCAGACATGGGTGGATTGGAGAACTGATTGCTGCCAATAGAAACATTGTTTCTTGTTCAGAGGGACATGCAGCAGCAAAACCAAAATTACTCAAAACAAATAGTACTGAAATTACTCAGGTCAAGGACAGTGGAGCCAAGAACACCCAAGAAGGGTGGGACACAGGTACCTTACATCATTTTGACATTTAAAGTCACTTTTAGGGTTTAACTCTCCTGGTCTCACAAAGAGAGTTGGTGGTGTGAGAAAAATCCTTTCTCTCCTGTTCTTGAGTTCTTTTAAAGGGGCAGCCAGTGTCTCTGACTAGTGACAGAGGTTTTTCCTGCCAAGGAGGGCTCCAGCAAACAGCTGGTGAAGTGCCAGGAGAGCCACACACAGCAGTTGCAAGTGCAACCACCACAGCAAAGTCGTGGGTTTCATACACCCATCAAAGCACCACAAGTGGACTTTTTGGCTCTGTAGTAGCCGTAGCTGCGTGAGCCAGGGATGTCCAACCAAACCGCAGTAGGCTTCTGAATTTGCCCAAGTGTAGCTTTGCCTGTTACAGTGACAGCACAGCTCAAACCACATAAAGGCAGTGTGTACAGTGGCTCACAAACAAGTTTCAAACTACCATCCCAAGCAACACAGAAACGATGCCAGTGAAGGTCCCAAAAATGCACTCTCATTTCTTTTTACAGGCTGCAGCGAACCTCTGTCTGCTGCTACCACAGGTATAGGAAATGGTGTTACAAAATCTCCCTGGGGATTACTGGTTAGGTCTCCCGCTCTGGTAGCAAATAATTTATCAGATTACATAACTGCATCTGAATCTATCTCTGCTAAGCCCATTTAGGGGGTGTTATGCAGCTGGTGAAACGCTCCTGTCCTGCTGCAGCCCCGTGGCACGGTGTTCTTCCCCACGCAGGGATCACCCATGGCCCCAAGGAGGAGGAGGAATTGAGCACCTCCTTGTGCAATTCACTGCCACACTGCTGGGGTGCTGCCAAAACCCTTTCCAGGGTGGTACTGGAACAAATAATTTTGTGTGACAGGGGGTCAGGGAGCTGCTTGCGGGTCTCCAGCGCTGGTGTCCTGTGCTTTGGTGGGCCCAGCCTGGCGAGTGCAGCTACCCCTGCAGAGCAAACCAAAGAGTACACAAAGCCAGCTAGTTCAGAATCCCAGATTAGAAAGTGTCACCAGTTAATATCACCTGATGGCATTGTTTAGCTAGGGATTTTTTTTTAACTACATGTTTATAGCGGTCTTTTGATAGAATAATCACAGTACTTAGCACTGGCTTTCATCTCCCTCATGTGACTCACTCCTTCCATTTTCTAGTGCTCAGCTGCGATTGCTGTAGTGGCTCAGCTATCTGCACTGGTGCTAGAAACTGGCTTGTGCCACCAAGCTCAGATCTGGATCAGAAGTGCTTGGAGTCTGTGGGAGTTCAGATCAGGAGGTTTTAATCACCCTGCTGCAGAGAGACTGACTCTTATCTCTGCAGCTGGCTCTGCTGCCTGTCTGCTGACTGAAAAGGGACAGGGGCAATCTGGGGCTTAAAAGGTAGATTTGGCTTCAGTCTCATCTCTAAATATGTATGTCCAGAGATAGCTTTATTTTACAGATCCATATAGCTCTAAACATACATTAGGAGATCTTTACTTACATATCCACATAAATACCAGGTTTTGAAAGCTTCCCCTCACAAACAATGAGAGGGAAAAAAAACCCTTGTTCTGGAAATACCAAAAATTCCCACAGGAGTCTGATAGAAACATCTCTGCCTCCCACCTCGAAAACATCCACAGAAGTCCTGGAGGAGGTAATTCCCAGGTGCCAGGGGCTGGCAGTGCAGAGCACAAGCAACCAGAGCCCGGCCAACCGCAGCACCCCTGGCCCAGCCCTGGCACGGAGGCACTCGGGGGAGGGAGGTGACAAAGTGGCTGTGCCTCCTGGCCCCAAAAACGAGGTGGCTGGCACAGCAGCTGCATTGAGCAACATAAAGGTGATGGGGAAACAATTTCAGTTTCCTGTAGCATTTCAGCATTTCACATATTTTTGCATAAGCCAGTATAAAAAAAACCTCTTGGCTTTTTCCAAGAGCACTAGAAGTATAGATAAATATACAGACTTCCATCAACACTCCTGAAGTTCACTTTCTTGCCAGTTTTCAGAAAAAAACCTGTCCTTACATGATTTTCCAATTTTTATGGAATTTTGGCTCCAGTAATTTTTAACTACTTAATACAGATCACATTTATTATCACCATGAGTGGAAAATATTATCTCCCCAGATTTCCTTGTATTGTAAGCAGTGGGAATAAAATTAATTCATTCTGCAGTTATACAAATATGTAAATCCATTACAAATACAGCATTGAGTGCATTTTCTCGAATTCCTATGCTGTTTGCAGCTTTATTTCTGGCAGCGCCATTACCCTTCTGCTGATGATTGGATTACCCTTCAGCCTTAGAATAATTCCTGAAGCAAACCTATTGATTAATGCTCTTGTAACACACTAACTCATATGGCATTAGGGAACTATTTTTATTGCTGGAATCTATTTGTCCTTCATGCGTGCACATATTTTGACTTCACATCTGATGCATCTCACAAGCTGTCCTATAGTTTGATGGTATCCATCATCCCACTGCAGCTCCAACGCTCCTGCTAAATTCCATTAAGCACTAGGGGTCAGTCAACTGTCTTAGAAACAAAAAGCAATTTGCTAAAATATACATTTAATGAGGCTTCAGGGAGAGAAAGGATGACATGTACGAATTACTGTTTTAGGAATCAGACCCAAACCTATAGTGGATAAAGTCTAAACTATGATAAGTCTGTGACAAATCCTCAATATAAGCCCATGTCAGGATTCTATCAGCAGACTGTATGCTCCACACTAGAGCATCTTTTAGGACTTATCTGTAGCTGTTATTTACCATGCACTGACCAGAAAATGTTTCTACCTAAACAGCAACAACAAAACAAACATAACAAATACCCCAACCCCACAAAAGCCGTAAATTCAAATTTTGTTGCTGCTCCCTGAAGTGCGATATGGTTCCAAGAAAACCCATCACAGCACTTTGTGGGCAACACAGAAGAAATCTGTCCCCACTGCAGGTAATTAGGGAGCCAAGCAGGACCAGCGTAACAGTGAAACCCTCAACCCCAGTATGTTCAGCTGGAGTAGAGACAGTCTGAAGTCTGTCAGTGCTGATCAGTAAAACAGGATGCACCACAGAGCTGAAAACTGGAACTGCTTCTACTGTGTCAGAGCTCCTCTTGCCCCACCAGCTGTATCATTAAGACAGCCTGGTTGCAAGTAGCCTACAAGGGCTGCTGTATTCATCTACACTATCCCCACCTTCTGTTTCAACTAAAGGCAGTATCTTTCACTCCTAGAAGAGGCCACACTCAAAAAAGTGCAGGCTCTCCAGATTCCTCCTAATGATGAGTGAGAGTGACCACTTCACGTGCTCAGTCCTGCACTGTACCATCTGGCTGCTCACACTATCCTTTTTTTAACACTTCCTCTTCCCCCCAACCCCACATGGTCACCCAACTGAAGGTTGCAGCACTGCACCAAGTAACAGAGCAAAAAGACAAACTCTAACTGTAGTGGCAAAACAGCAGCTGAGGATTAGAAAAAAGCAGCCAGAGATTGCAAAAATACAAATGATTCAAGGCACGATGAGGGTTTCACATACCTCCTTCTGGACTGTTGGGCCACTTAACGGTTGTGCAATTCATGCTGACTGCAGTTGTTGGGAAAGGTAAGAGAACCAAACAATAAGAGCAACCTTAAGGAAATCTAATTTAGGGAAGGGAATTGCACAGCGGTGCAGTTCTCTCAAAGTGACTCATAACAGATGGTACCATTCAGAGCCAGTGGTGTCCTTCCAGTCCAGCGCAAAAGCCCTGTTTGCTTGATGCCTTTTGGAAAAGAGATACCTGCTTAAGTGAGGACAGCCAGTACCAACGTGCAAACAAACACTACCTTGCCTCTGCAGGCAAAATTGTTTTCCCCTTGCCACAACAAGCTCTGTAAGGACAGATGCAGACATTCATCTGATCTGTACTGAATTTTTCTAAACTCCTCTCCTCAAGGTAGACTGATGCCCCCCACATTCTTTAAAGGCAGAAGAATTTGAGAATGTCTTGCTGTCTCCAAGACTGGGAAGAACCAGAAAGCTAAAACAAAGGGGGAAGGGGGAGCAACCCAAGCTCTTTGTTCCAGTTGGCATGAAAGCATCATTCTTACAATAGCTCATTTTCTCCTTCCCCCCAACAGCTGACAACTCATGGCAACTAAGGACAGGGCTGCTATTGTCGTTAAGCAAATACTTGTCCAATCTACGTAGGAAAAAGAAGAGCTCCAGAGATGACGACATGTTCAAAATGCTCGCAAGGGCTTCCCAGGAGGCGAATAAAGAGACAGAGCAGTGGAGGAAAGGGTTCCTGAAGTGAAAACAGGGGGCAGAGAAGTGGGCTCACAGATGCAGCTGCTGCAGAGGTTGAAGAGTCAAGGTTGACGCAGACAGGGACTCAGGCTCTAAGAGTCCACTGCAGAGGACAGACTGCATCCTAAGCATCCTCTGCAAGCCCCTGCTTCTGCAACCACCCTTTTCTGGGGCACACTGCACCCATCAGCATGCATTTCTGCATGCAGTGATGGCAAAGAGAATTCTGAGGGCTTGCAGAACTCTTTCCTGAATCCTACCAATAGGACAGTTTATCTCAAGCATTCAATGACCAGTGTGCACTGAGGACACATACTTATGATCTTTCACCAATAATTGTTTAAAAAACCCGTGAACAATCAAGCAAACAAACAACTCACCACACACCCACACAAAATGTGTTTATTATTAGAAATCCTCTCTTTTGGTACAAAGCATGAACTCTCCCCCATATAAAGCATTTCTGCATGTTCACCACTCCAGCCACACACTTAAGAGGAGGATGGAGGCTATACATCACAATGTTAACATGCGGGATAAGTTCCAAACAATGCACAACACACATTTTTCCATGAGCAGTCCCAATCCTCAAAGCAGGAGCATGAATGAGTATAGCCCAGTCGTGGTGGCAGCATTTGTTTAGGGCTTTGAATAGCTATAGGATAAGTCTGCCTTTAAGGTCTATCAGCCTCCCCCCTCCCAGTCTATTGCATGAGGCTGCAGCACTTTCTTTTGTGAAAAACTGTGCAGAAGAGCTCGTGCAGTCCTGTAACGATTGGTGGTGATGTGCTTGACGTGGAGACAACAGGAAAACAAACCAGTCTCTGCAGTAGCAGCGAGGGACACGACCAGAGGCCACAAGGCCAAGGAACCTAAGCGTGGCTGTGGGAAGCCTGGCACAAGGGGCTTTCCAAGACCCGTATGCCTTAACACAGGGGAACCTTCAGTTGCAGGCTTTGTGGGCCCTTCTTTATGGAATTATTTCAGGGGCTCCAAGAGTAAAGTAACGGGGTCATCCAAATCAAACAACCTGGGGACTCACAAATGCACAGACTTGCAAGTACCTATGATGGACTGTTCAGCTTACCACACCTCCATGACAGCAGCACGTGGCTCCTGTGCAGCAGCCAGCCCGCCCGGCACAGATGGTCAGCAGTAACTCACGGCACGCTTACGGATGGTGAAGCACGGGCGAGAGAAAGAACTGCATTTACATAAAGAATCCCCTGCTGTGGCTTGGGCCACAGGGGATTTTACCCATCTGCAATCCCAGATCTACAAAACTGACCTGCTGCCAGTCGTCACTGACCGCCCAAGACGGACCACACTCCACCGAGCAAGGCTGTCTGATAGGGGTGAGGTTCTCTGTGCCTGGTGCTGGACTCCTCCTTGGCTGCCCTTATTGCCCTGGTCCTGACAGCTTTGCATGTCTTCAGACATGTTTGCAACAGCCTGTTTATATTCATCACCATGAACATCTTGATGCTTGCCAATGTTTTTAAACTGGTGCTGGCTGGGTTGCAAAAAACAAGATGGATGTGAGGATAAGAAGAATCATGGGAATTTAAATTTGACTCCAAGCCTCAAAATTCCATCTTCTTGCAGTTGAATGCCACAACGCGCAACATGTAAAGTCCCAGGGTTTTACACAGCAGTGGCAACGGCTGGCTAAAGAGCCCAGCACTTGTTTGGTAGCAACACTGCAACACTGGACAGTTGCAGTGATGTACGGCTAAAATTAGTTTGGCTGTAGAACAGCAGTGTTCTCTGCACAATGTTCGTGGCTATACAAGTCAACTATACAAAACCACTGTGTGTATCTTGTTACCAGCCTCATGCAAACCCTTAGGCAAAACGTTGGCTACACACATTTGTGCTCTGGCAGCAATGAAGTGAGGCATGTAGCACCACAAGGCAGCATAGCCACAAGAAATGGCTATTATTATGCTGGCCCTCAGCAACGCTTTCGCAAAAGGAAAAAAAAACGTAGCTTCAGTCTGATAGTTCTTCTGAGAACATTGTGGTTCTCTTCTCTTATCAATGTGAAAACTCTACTAAAGAGTTTTGAGCTTCTCAGATTGTGAAATACCTAAGAAGCCACAGCAGACAGGCACAACGCAGATAAACAATCTCAGTACAACAGCAGCTGCAGAAAGGCAGTAAACATGGCCTTCTGCAGCTAAACATTGTAAGACAAAAACAAGAAAGCATCCATGATTAGGGCAATTTATAGCCTAAAATAAACCTGAAGATTGATGAAGAACACGAGACCAAGAGAAACCATTCCTTCCATTTCACCAGTTTTGTAATTGCTTTGGAACGGGAGAGGAGAAGAATTTAAGAGATTAGGGGAAAGTCATTCTTCATTCCCCATGGGTCTGATCCAGAGCTTATTGAAGTCAATTAAAAGAATCCTATTCCAGCTCCACTGGATTTTTTCGATCGGGCCACATGAGATGATTACTAAAGCGTCTGTGCAAGAAGGATCAAGTTTGTTTCAGAAAAATATATTTAATCGGCATTTTCCTTTAAGGTAATCACAGACCCCCATGAGGCAGTAAAAACTCAGTGCATCTAACCTCAGCACTCAAAGGTGAATTGCTGTGAATAGCATCAATCTAAGAAAACAACATTTGTTTTCAACATTTTTTCCACCCATTTACTGCTCGCATACCCAGGATGACTAGAGGTGATAATAGAAAATAGTGTTGCTCTGCTCCTTCTCTCCAGCCCAGCGAACTTGCACATTTGAACTTGTGCAGTCCAGCTCGTTATTTCCTCAAATTTTGGTGTAGCTCTTTTACAAGACTGAGGAGAACCTGCAAATGTGAAAAGCTGATAGCACATGACAAAAATGGGAGAATCCACATGCAGATTTGACTTAAACTGCTCTTAATTCATCATTTAGAGTTGTTTGGCTTGAGAGTCAACGATGACTCTTTAAGTTGGAGTTTCCCCTGAAATTCTGCCTTTACATGCAAGTTTTTTTCAGGCCTCTGTCCAGAAGGGGAAAAACTAATGATTCTTGGAATCACGATTATTTTTTGGGTCGAGTTTTTCTTTTTTTCTTTTTTTTTCCTCTGATATGAACTTTCTGAAACAAAAGGCCAGTCAAGAACAGTACTGGTTTCTGAGCTTCAACTGCGGTTCAATGGAATGTTGTTCTTTAAGAAAACAAAGCCACAAAAACATAAGCAAAAGAATCCCTCAGAGTCACACTGTATTCAGCTTCCATCTAGGTGACTTCAGTGGGTCAGTAGCTGCCTGTGCTCTGAAGCTCCTGTACAAACATTCCCGCCTTTAATCTTTCCAAAACTGAACTAACTTGTTGATGTATGTTTCATCAGTGTACACTGTTACACTGCCTGCAAATTTAAAGTTGCTCAGCCAGCAGAGAACTAGTTAAAAGCTGCAGTTCTTAGCTCTTTAGGATGCAGAGGAAGAGCTGAATGATCAAAAGAATCAGCTAATTATGTTCACGTGGGCAAAGAGGGAAACCTGTGGGACTGACACATTTCCAGGGCAGTGTCCACAGAACATGACGACGACAGGGCTGTGCCTAGGCAGGGATTAGATTAAATCTGTAAGCAGACTCACAGCCTGGGGAACAGGAAGATAAGGCCTCTGGAGAGATATTGCTCTCTCCTTTCTGTGGGCTACTTTTGGGGGTTATCCATTCCTTGGGTTTGGATATACGGATGTAGAAAGGGAGGCATGTCCTGTGGCCCGTCCCAAATAGATATTTTGGTAAAGTGGTCACAAAGGCTGACCAGCCCTTCACTAAGGAGTTAGAATCTGTGGATTCTCATACCTTAATCCCAAGTTTATATAAAAGCCCTTAGCAAAGCCACAGACAATTTACATGGCCTAAAGAAACAGTGTACTGAATCCTTGTCTTAGCAGGTCACCACTGACCACGAGCCAGGCTATTATGGCTTTTGTCACTGTATGACTGCTCTAAATCAAGTTACTGAGATGAGGTTTTTGTCTTTCTTCCCATCTCTTCCTCTAGCAATGAACTGGTGGTCCTCCACTTGCTTCATTCTCACTTCAGTGTGCTTAAGCCAAGCTTCAGTCTCATTGTTGCCTTCATCATACTTCACATATGAATCCACCGACACAATCCATAAGTTAACGTATCAATTTCCTTAATGAGGATATGTTATTTTAGGAATTAGGTAGAAGCACTTTGTTAATTAAGATGATTATTTTGTTGATTATAAATTCTGTTATTTTGGGGAATAAATACTCATCCTCACTGGATGGCTGGAACAGATTACTCTTTCAGATATGTCCAGTCTTACGACAGAGATATGCTACAATTCCATTATTGCTGTACTAGCAGACACTTTACTTCCTCATAACCTAAACTGAATGAAACATATTCATACTGAATGTGGAGCACAAATTGCTCCCTGTGTCTGTACTCAAAACAGGACTTAGTAATAATGACGTTCATGGGAGGAAATCTTTTAATTAGGCCTATGTCACCAAGGTATCTTTCAGCAATTAAAAAAAAAAAAAAAGGAAAAAAATTCCATGGTCTGTTCTGATTCTAAAGTTAGTACTGACTCCTGCTGCTAAGGCTGGTCTCATGTTTCATCTCATCTAGAAGAATAATTAACATGGCTGGTTTCCTGAGGCATGACATGTGGACATTTACTCCACTATCACTGTGCCTAATCCCTACCCACACCGCCCAAAATCTTCTCATCCTGCACATTCTAAACACCTCTCCTGATGCACTGACAGCACCACAAAACATTGGTACACCACAGAAAACAACAGAGGCTCATAAATACCTAAAATTCAGTGATTCTTCGTGCCCACGTCCTCCACTCTGAATACTCAGATGTGGCATGTGAGTACTTGGATGCCATGTGAGTCTGAGCTCCCACTTTGCATCCCTGGAAGTGTGGAGGTTTCACCTGAGGGGTCATGTAGTCATGGGACTGCTGCCCCGTTTGGTAGCAAGGAGGTGCACAGAGTGTTCCTGCTGAGGAGCTTGTTCACTGTTTCAAGAGCTCTTATGGGAAACTAAGCAGGCTGTTACAGTTCCTGCACTGACAGCAAGGAACCTTTTTCTGTTTTTAGGGAAGGAACTTGCAAAAGGACCAGACTGTTGGAGCACTGATGGCCCCTTTCCAGCTCTTACCCAGAAAACCCTCACTGTATCCTATGAGGAGGAGGTCCTGAGCAATGAGTTTCAGCTTCTTCAACTGGCTTTGGTATTATCTGTGCCGTTCATGGTCCATCCTACTTACTCATACTCCTATCAGTCATTGCAGCAGAAAGCAATATGATAATTTTTCTATGTTTCCACTCTTTATTTAAATGAGAGCTCCTGTTAAGACAGAAGGAGCTCCTCTCAAACAGTGCAGCTAAGGACAGGCAGCAGGACTTTTAGGAACCCCTATGGAAGACAAGGAGACCAGAAAAATAAGTCAGAATCCTACTTGTTATTAATTCCTGGCTTTTCCATTCTATAGAGTGCTGTACATATGTAGTGCTGAAGCAAACAGTATATCTTATTTTTGCTCAGTGCTACCAATTCTGGCGATCACACAATTGGGTCAGAGGGTTGCTATTCAGCTCTGCATTAACAGTAGACTGGCCTGCACAATAATTTTTAAACTGGGGCAGGAACCACAAATGATTAGGGCTGAAGTAGTTGCTATCCACGAATGATAGGTCTTTTGAGCTTGCAAGCCTGTTTCAGTTGTTGGTCAAGATTTCTGGAAGACTTTTCACCAGTTAAACTAAGAAGCCAAAATAACGGTACATTTGTGTATTCTATGTGTCTGCTTTTTGTCAGCGTATTTGCACACATTTAGTTTTCCAGGACACGCTGATTCTGGAGAGAGAGAGCAGATATTTGAGAAGGCTGAACTGAAGTGCAAACTGACCAATATATTAGAGCAGCAAAAGCTGCAGATGAGCCAAATTCCTACAGAAGCAAACACATGAGAGAGAAATAAAAAGACGCTAAAAAATGCAGTGATATAGCCAGTTAGTCTTACCTATTTTTTGTTATTTTAATTTCATCTCCTTAAGTATTTTTTTTAAGAAACCCTAACCTTCTTGGGCAGGAGGAAGAGGAGGGGAAAAGCAAGCCTACTGGGCTGGAAGTAGAGGCTCTCTGCAAAGATTATTCTCTAGACATGTCCCTCTACAAGATAACATACAAAGCTGCAGAAACTTCTCTTGGGAAGAGAACACCCTCAAAGCAGGTGATCAAGAGAACTTCTGCTGTAGCTTTTAATTTGCAATCTCCCTGCCAGCATAGCCTTGTAGCTTCCCTGCTGTCCTGATCTGGTCTGTCTGCCCTGATATTTTTAATTTGGAAAGCGATTTCTAAATCAGAAACACAGTGAGGAAAGAGGGACATGCCATCAGTCTCCATGGCCTATTTGAACTTCGTACTAGTCTGAAAAACACTGACTTGCCAATAGGATTCCAAGAAAGTATGGAGGCTGCTTTATTTTTAAGTTTGCTTGGGAATATACTTCTCAGCTGCTACATAGGAAACAGCCAGCCCATCCATTAAAATTACTTTCTTGAGACCAGGTTCGAGGTATTTTATGAAGTCCAATATCAATTATGCAAGATCTGGGTTTCTTTGAGATCCCACAGATGGGCACATAAAGGACAAACAAAGTAAGCGCTGCAAAAGACAAACATAAACATGCCTGCAAACACAATTGTTCACTCTGCCTCGAATTACAAAACAGCATTTTTCACATGGCTGGAGTCTTAGGTCATAACAACTGTCAGTGGAGAAGAATTCGGAGAGGCGAGGATGCAATATGCGAGCAATACGTCTGGTAGGACCTGGCTTTGGAAGTAACTTTTCTCAGAGAAAAGGCTTTAATAATAAGCAAGTGTATCAGATTTCTGCAAACACACTGTTAAGGTCGGCAGAGCAGCTGGCAGCAAGGCGAGTTCTGTGACCTGCTCCTGAACCCTTCAAACTCATTTCCTGTCAAACATCAGACCCAAGAGGACAAGCAAAAAGCTGTTAAGCTCTTTTCTAGAAGAGTCTGAGATTAGAATTCCAGTAATGGCTCAAATTCCTTTCCAGTTGTCCTGAACTGGCCACTTCCAGCGCTGAGGATTGCTATGCCGTATGGCAGCACTGTCCTCCTCTGGGGGAAGGAGGAGAGCATGGGGGTGGAAGGAGGAGGAAGGCCATGGAAAATAGGATCCAGCTTTTCTGACATCAAGCAGGAAAGTTAGATGTGCCACTGATTTAAATAAATTAGAGCTACTTCCTGAAGATCAAAGCAGCTAGTGGGAATTGCTTAGCTTGTCCTGGAGAGCAAAGGTGAGTCTGGATGCCACGTGCCCCTGCAGTGCTCTCCTGGAACTACCGTGGGGAGGCTGGTCCTCCCCAGGCTGGAGCTGGAGCACACAGCCAGAGCCAGCCACCCCTTCCCGGCACGTGGCAAGGGAGACAATAAAAGGGAGAGTCACTCTGCTCATTTCAGAGGGTTGGAAGAGAGAGAGCTGCTCATTTCCACATCAGCCACTGTGAAAGCACAGCAGTGGGCAGATCAGAAGCTCTTAAAAGCTGGGCATTTTTCCCAAGGCAAGCACCCAACAGTCAACGCGCTTATTTCGGTACATGAAACATACAACTGCACAAATTTTGTGAAAACTACTCACAAGATCAAGCAATATCACTTTAGGTTTTCCTCTGTCCCAACCTAGATCCAACAGTCCAGAACACATAAATTAAAAATGCCTAGCAAGGAATATCTATCCATTTGCTTCTGCACAGAACCTTCCCAGTTCTCTGCACCAGCTGTGCAAGGGAGTCCAAGTTGACAAGGAATGCTGTAGCATGAGACCAAACACCCCAAATCCCACTTGGGTTTATCTGGCAAGGCCATTCTGGAGCCAAACGCTTCCATCTGGTACCATTATATATGGACAGAAAGTTATAGTACAACACCAGGAGAGATCCCCTTTCATTCCATCCTAAGAAATCCCAAATATTTCCCTCTTTCTCTCTCTTTTTTATTTTTTAATTTTTTTTTAAATTGACTCGGCCATCATCAACCTTTCTGTCAGCACCACAGTCTCTGCAAGTATAAATGATGATGAAATGCTGGGTTTCTACCTTTCACAGTTAAGACCTTTCACAGCAAGGACCTGAAAACAAATCTGATAAATTTTAATTTATTGTATCTCAGTTGCTATCTTCAATTTCATCTTTCTTTCCAATTATATTGTTGTAAGCTAAACAACATACCTAAATATACAGCAGACTATTTGTATTAAGATGTAAATCCAATAACAAAGAAAAATGTTAAGGAAAACAAGAGAAGTAAACTGGCAGCAAATTAATCAAAACATTTGCTTTCCATGTGGATGAAAATGCGAATAAATTATTATCGACAGATGCTTGTGATTTTGTTTTTGTTTCTCTATTATTCTGTCTATTATTGGCCAGAGGCTTATATTCATCTCTGGAAATGAGCCAACTTCCGATAAAAAGCACTTCTACAGCAGGTGTATAAACTGAACAAATTCTACCGTCAACAAAAAGTTAATATTTGGCAGGATTTTTGGATTTTGGGTCTGTTTCCTCTAGTCAGTTCATTAATATAAAGTTTAACTGCCTTCCTTCCCAAACCCAGAAATAGCAAACAACCTCTTCCCTTTCCCTGCAAATCACACAGCTCCTAATCACTGGTTGGTGTCCCGGAGACTCCACTGCCGCACACAAATCACAACGGTCACCACACAACTCCTCATGTCAAAAAAGCTGGAGAATGCTTCAGTGGGATTAGATGCATTTTCCAGATTTACTGCTGAAAATCCTGGGAAGCCCAGGGACAAACAGACAAGCCGATGTTTTAGTTCAGTTTAGTGACTCCGAATTGGCCAGTACAGCTGCTGGCTGAGCAGTGACTGACCTGCAGCCAGCACGTAAAAATGCAGGGCTAAACAAAGAGCAAATAAATAAGAAAAATGCCACCCTCGGAGAACAAGGCTCGAGCTCCTCTAGACAAACCACAGCTAACAAGATCAGCTCCCTTGCCAAGGGCACAGCCAGACTGTGCCTTCCCCTCACAGGCTTCCTTTCCTGAAAGCAAATGTTCTGTTTCACGAATCAAGGTGGGATTCCTACATATTAAGGTGGTCTGAGGAACAACTACAGCCATTAACAGTGAGCTTCGAGAGGCTCCAGCTGGATACCTCTCCTTCTCTGCAGTATTCATTACAGGGCTTACGACTGGTGTCTGCTCTTTCCAAACACTTGGGTCTGAATTTGAACTTCACAGGTTCTTCCCCTTGAAGCCACAGATGTGTTCAGAATATTCCTGGACTTTGAAAAAGCTGGGATCCAACTGAGGCACCTTTCTAACATTCACGTGAATGAGATCAATTAAAGCAGTTGTAACCTCTCCTGAGCAGAGGAGGTATGCATAAGCAGGAGTTTTTACCTACCAGGCTAGTTTGAAGAAGTGTAGAAGGACAGAGATTTATAACAATATACGCTATTAGAGCGTACTGAAAACTGTATTCCCAAGAAACTAATCATAGAGCGTCAAGAGGCAAAGGCCTCCAGACAAAAACAAGTTTTTCTTTCACCTAAATAAATCATTTTGTAGCAACCAAATCAAAAAATAAACTTGACAGTGCCAGGTCTTAGTGACCTCAGTCTAGGACAGCAGTAAATACATGTCTTCCCTAATTAAGTTCCATTTGAGTTAACAAGTTAAAAACATACTTACTGCTGTTTTGAACAAGAACATTTGCATTTTCATCTGTTCTTACAATTAGGGCCCCGTGGAGAGGTGAAAACAATTCCAAATTCATTATCAAAGTATAAATAGGTCAGAGCAGAAGAACACACTTCCCTGTGCTGACATGGTCAAGGGATTTATGCTTAATAAACCACAAAATGCTATCTGAGATTTCTCCTTGAGGAAAGATACTGCAATAAAACTAGAAGTAAACTTTGTACTGCAGCTGCATTTCAGGTTGTAGTAGTGAATGTTTTTGAAAATCACCACTCTACATCGGGGTTTTTTTTAGAAGATATTACATACACTGTGTAAAGCTGGTACCAACTCACCGAGATCAATCCTTTCCAGACACATCTTTAGGAGCCCCAGGTGAGCCCCAGACGAGTGGCACAGCTGAGCACGGGAGCAGAAGTGGCTCAGGAGATCAGGATGGAACTGTGCACTGACCAAAACAACCAAGACAGTACTGGAAGGCTTTACACATGCCTAGGCAGTCCTGTACCAATGTGATTAATTTGACATCCTCTTTTACTGCTCAGTAGACTTCAAGCTAAAATAACACTAGAGGAGGCACAGCAGGTTTAATAGAAAGCACCGGAGCATTGTTCAGGAAGAGCTTCGTAACTTCCTGGATTACTCTGGAAACCTCCTCTGAAACATGGATAGATTTAAAGAGAGATGGTGCATCTTAAGGTTTTGCTCGTTCTGGCTGACCACCACAGGAAGGAACAGTACAAAGCTAAATGAGCTTTGTATTGAAAATGGAAATTTAAAGGCTGCCTTGCTGTCAAAAGAAGCAGCAAGAAAGTGCAGCATGGCTGTGCTCCTATCCTTTCTGCTTTTGGGCAGAGTAGGTGCCAGCTGCCCACAGAACAGAGAGGAAGCTGGGCTGCAGGTAGAGGCTGTGAAAGAAGACTGTCTCTGTCGTGAAAATTGAGGGAATCAATGTGGATAACCCCTGAAGGAAGAGGAAGCTACAGCTACTCACAGATCCCAGCAAGCAATATAGTTCATTAAATGAGGTCAGTAAAAGAGGCAAAAAGAGGACAGGGTTAGAATACTGCAAAAGCCAATGCCTATTTCCACATTGAAGAGTTTATAATAATAGTTCCTGAACAAATTGAAAACAAGAAACTGAATTAGGTTCAGATGGTCTGCTCCTAAATAAACCACACTGTGGAAGATTTCACAAGGCACTGCTGAAGCATAAATATCCATACCCAGTATGACAATCCATTTAATCTTCGGGGATGGGGATGGAGTGGGGAGAAAAAAAAACAACCCTTACAGGTCTAGATAAGGGTAGATCAGCATTATTTAGTATCAGTGAGAGCTAAACTCAATTTATTACCAGAGGCTAATGACACATAACCTCAGGTATGTCCCAGGCCACAAGAATACGTGAAGTCCTTTGAAAACAAACTAGGTTCATCCAGTAACTCCTTCCCTCTCTCCATCCCCCCTGCCCAAATTTGATATTAACTCTATAATGGCATTGGCATTTTGGAATCCAATCTTACAGATACCTCAGAGTCTGACATAGGAACAAAAAGTTGTTGTCTGGAATAAGGTATGTGGGAAACCTGAGCAATTTCAATAGAAATTGGTCTGAGTCCTCATAAACCCTAATTTTTTAGGAATTAAAAGGGTAGAAATTAGGATTAGTTCTTTCTGTTCAACAGCATGAAGTGAATTTCACTCAGTATGAAAGTTATATTTGTGCTTGAATATTTTGCAAAAGTTTCTGAAGGACAGTGCCCAGCAATCTGAAGTCCTACCTAGGAACTCTCTCAAAAGCATTAAGAAACATACTGTATAGTCTAGGATTCACTTAGGAAGACACTCACAGAACTAACCTCTCAAGAGTAAGAGTTTGGCTGCAAACCAAATACTGCAGCACTTTCATAAATGCTCTGTAACAGAGATACTATTAACAGTAAAAGGAATTGTTAGGTCAAGAGTGTCTCTCTAATAAGATTCCTAAAGACGAAAAGCCCCACATCAATGAAAACGAGCAAAAATTACCAAACCCCTCTCATGCAAGGGCTTATCTCCTACAACGTATAAGGTCATATTTGCAGCCCAGAAGCTGTTCCGTATTAAGAAGGGAAAAGAAGTCTCAAAAAGAATCACAAACCCAAAGTGGAAGCCACCTTCATTGCAAACTAGGAGATGCTCTCTGTATTTTAAACTACAGCATACAAAAAATAACTGTGCACAGAGCTATATATGGAAAAATAAACTACACTGTCTGATCTCTTGGTTTTACTGCACAAAGGACTAGAAGATCTAGAAAAAGGGTACATAAATAATTTTGATACATGCCATAATTTTGGAAATGCCCACCCAGAAAACTACAGAATGTAAGTTTTTGCTTTAGTCAAGCCAAGAATTTCCCTAGATAATGACAACAAGATGAGAAACTCAGGATAATCAGGATAAGCAGAACATCTGGATAACTATGAAAAAAATGTAGGAGTAAACGATCACATTGCAAGACTGAAAGTCTGACCCTGGTGCATAATTTTGTAGGACATCAGAGACTGCAAATGCTCTCTGGTATTATCAACAACAGTATTTTGTCATGGAATAGGCAGAAACCCAGCGTATTTGCCCCTATGGCCGAGCAGCAGGCACAGAACGCTCTCACTTGAGATTTCTCTGCATCAGTGGACAGTTGCAGGCCATCATGTAATGTTTCTCATTTACAAGCATCCATTACACTGTTTCAGCTTCCTCAAATCTGATGTTGGGATACAGATGGGACTGGTTTCTGTTTCTGAGATAAATGACTGCTAAGATAAAAAGCAGTTAGGCTGAGAGAGTTGGGGCTGTTCAGCCTGGAGAAGAGAAGGCTCCAGGGAGACCTTACAGCCTGTTCCAGTATCTAGAGGGGCTACAAGAGAGCTGGAGAGGGACTTTTTACAAGAGCACGTGGTGATAGGACAAGGGAGAATGGCTTCAAACTGAAGGAGAGCAGGGTTAAATTAGACATTAGGAAGAAATTCTGTACTGTGAGGGTGGTGAGGCAGTGGCACACGTTGCCCAGAGAGGTTGTGGGTGCCTTATCCTGGGAAGTGTTCAAGACCAGGTTGAATGGGGCTCTGAGCAAGCAGGTTGAGTGGAAGGGGTCTCTGCCTATGGTAGAGGGGTTGGAAATAAATGATCTTTAAGGTCCCTCCCAGCCCAAACCATTCTAGGATTCTTTCCAATGAACAGAGCCGCAGACTCTTCAGAATGAAAGTTCCCAACTATATCAAAACCAGAGTTAAAAGGAAGATGTGCTACTGTTTCTGCATTCTAAATAGTGGATATTCAAAAGGAAAAAGATGTAAATTAAATAAATAGTTCCAGCATGCAGAGCACAGATGCCAAAGACACAGAAGCATTTTTGTGGTGTCTTGACATAGCAATTTTATCAGTGAAACACTGTAATGATAGCCCAGAAAACTCAAATGCAACCCTAGGACTGACCAATACAAAGCCACGTTTAAATAGAGAGCAACGCAGCATATGCATTGCAAACCATAGGAAGTGCAATGTAAATAGTTTTTCAATGCAAACCATATGAAAAATCTCCATCTGAAGGGTCTGAGGTAGCGAAATACTGGCAAAGCTGAGTTCGAAAGGATTGCGTGTCTTGCTCCCACAGTAAAAATGTCATTGGCGAACCACGTTGGCAACCAGGCTAGAACAGGACATACGTCACATGGCATAGCGTTTCAAACTTATGTAAACATCAACTAGCTTCATAAAATATTAGGAATGCTGAGTTTCTTTGCCATAAAACAGTGTCAGTTACATCACATGACTTCACTGAAATTTGGTTTGAACCAGAACAACAGCTCCGAGTTTCCATGTGCTTTTAAAGAATTTCTTGGATTCAAACTGCTCAGTCGGTCTGTAACTTGACTGGAGTGATCCATCAAGTCTGGCCCTGCACTGAATCATGACACATGAAATGTTTCTGAGTTGTGTCACTTATCCAGGTGGATATCTCACAGCACAGGACATCAGGAGAGCAAACAGCCCACCTTATGCTTCTCTTTAGCTATAAGCAATTATGCTCACTCTAAGAGGCTGTACTAGTACCAAAGAGCTGCCCTGCACATCACTTCAGGAACAGATTTCTGCCCTATGCACCGGACCAATCTCCATTTTCTAATAGTAGAGCTGGCCATTTTAAAATGTTCAGTGACACCGAGAGCAATATTAACACACTAGGGTAGTTTTTTCTGGGAAACTCTGCACAACTGTGGGTCTCCTTTAAGTGCCTGTGCACTCACATACAGCCCAGCCTCTGAGAGGGGTCTGTTCATCTCCACAGCCCCACGTCTACAGACCTGAATTCTCCCTTGGCAGCTTGGCCTGTGTTAAAGCCTCTGCTGATGCAGGGGCAATTGCTCATGATACACAGTGAAGAATTTTATATACCTTGTACCATCATTGGCCTGACAGCCAGGAGTGTATGTTTTACTTATAAATAGTTCCAGAGATAACTGGGAAAAATTCTGCAGCCAATACTATAAATTATGACTCTGCACCAGTTTATTTTGAACTGCGTACGTAAGTGTTGAAGGACCGAGTCCCGTTTAACACAGCAAACACAACCGACCTGAGCAAGATCTCAGGGTCACTCCTTTGGCTGTGCACTCAGACTGCTGAATGCTTCGACATAAAAGCTTTGTATGTGTTTTACAGATAACCAGAATCCACTGCATAAGAAGCATTAACCAGTTTCTATAGTTTCTGCATTACTGAAGAACTACAATCAAACTAGCTGACTCTGCAATAAAATAATTCCTGCACCATATATTCATCTTGATTACCACTTGTGACAAACACTATCTCATCATTTGTGAAATCATAAATCCACAGAATTAAAAGCAATTTACGGTGTCACTCTCAAACTCATCTGAAGTTTCCCTTCATCCCATGGTTATTAACATGTATTATTTTTGTTCTTTTTCCAAAACACAGTATTTTGGAAATTATGATGGTAAATCCAGAGAGGACAGAAACATGGTTCCAATGTACACTGCTGAGAGAAAAGCAACTTTAATAATAACAGCACATATTCATTTCCATGTGACTAGACCTCAAACTCAATTTAACAGATATGATAACCTTCATGAGGGATGGAACCTCTTCTTTACTGAACTCAGGGCGAGCTTTGCCAAATAGTTAAGCAGGCCATAAATTCACCCCCCGCAAAAGGAATAACAGTAAAAAACCAAGTGAACTAAGAATAGCCTTTTCCTGGTCCCACATATATGACAGCTGTTCAGCTGCATCTTTTCCTGAATTTTGCTACCTATGACAGCAAAGAAATGCCTATCAAAAAACGTGCCAAGAAAACGGAGAGGTCCAAGTATTTTTATTGTTGACAATACTATGCAGGAAGTTAGTTATATGTCAAACTAAGAGCTGTAATATCCAATATATGCTGTTTATATTCATGTAACCACAGAGAAATGCTCTAGGTGGCTATAATATCACTTAAGAGCAGAGCAACTGATCCCTTCTGAGAGTTTGCTACACCCAGAAGTACTGCAGAAAAGCAAAGGAAGATCCACCTACCTCATTTAAGATGGTAGGCTGATCAGTTAGGCTGATCTGAAGTTACAGCTACAGCCATTACAATACAGTAGCTGAGGGATCTTTAAGAAGTGTTTTAAGATGATGTACTTATCCTGTGGTGCAGAGAAAGAGGACTAACTGCAGGTTTCATCCTACTCCATGCTTTCCAAACCAGTCATCTATATGGGAATTAACCTACACCATTCACCTGCAACTTACAGGGGATTTCTTCAGTTAGCCCCATACTAACTCATATCACGGTTTCCAGCATGAGCTGTTTGGATGGGCAACATCATGTAAAAAGATTCTGCCTCAGCTGGCACGTCATACACGTGTCAATGACATATGTAACTGCACAAAATGCAAAGTATGCAAGTACACCACTCCCTTGATCAGAACAGCAGAGTATCTTATCCCTTCTGAGCACAGGAGATTTCTTGTTGTTCAAAATGGTAACAGAATTTAAAGAAAAAAAAAAAAATCAAAATATTTTCTAAGTAACCGGAAGCATGAAAATTTTTCAGATAAAACATACGACATAGTTAAAAATGGGAAAAAGCTGAGCACCTATGAGTGCTTTCTAACACACTGTAATGCAAAATGAATCATGAATCCTTGTTTGGAAGATGGACACATTTGCATCTGTGAACAGTCAGTCTGATTTCAGTGCCTCATACAGCAATTACTTACACATGCTTTTAAAGCAAATTACAACATCAAAATATTCTCCATCACATTAACAGAATGTCCAGACTTCTATTCTACACAACTTCAACACGTTCAGCACATGTGCAGATTTGGTATTTTATTTTTCTGTGGAAGAACTCCACTGACATGATTAGGCTCAGAGGCATTTCTGATCTATTCTCAATCCTTTGGGGAGTTGGGATTGGATACAGAAAGGCTTTGCTGTAATGCAGAAATTAGATGCTGAAGGTGGGTTAGCTGCACTTATCTTCTCCAATCTGTATAATTCTCTCACTTGCTTATTCTGAAGCATTTCTTTTCCACAGAGGCACATATGGAATCAAACTGTGTACTAATGTAGTAAACAACAGCTGCAGCCACCTTTTGGCTTGTTTCTATTTCTATAGCATATTAGCAGTTTTTGCTAGGACCTGGCAAAGGAAGGGAAAACACCTCTGAATTTACCTCAAAGTTGACACAGATCAGCTCAAGCAGGATATATCCACATGCTTTAACAATTCTGCATAAAGTGTACCATAAGAAACCAGTGCAACACATCCCAAGCACTAACCAGCGAGTCATGCAGATGGTCTTTGAACTATTATTTGAACAGTATGTCGAAACCTCCCTTCTCACAGCCAAGTTCATCACTTGGATCATGGCATTTCAGTCTTATACCACACACTTCGGAGCTCCCTCTGAAGGAAGCTGAAGGTGACATGCTAAATGACACACAAGAAGATCACCAGGGAATTCCTCATTTTAGATAGTAGGTCCTTTAACACAAGAGACACCTGTGACTACGTGCCCAGCACAGGCTGCAGACAAACCATCCGGAGCAGAACATACCCTCAAGCACAGCAACACCATATTCCCAAAATTCCACACTAAAAGACTGCTGCACACTGAACTATTACTGTTCAAAAGCACTTCATATTCTAGCAATTACCCAACTTACTTCATGACATCAAAACTTCCAGTATGTCCCTTCGAACTCCACATGCCCCCCACTTACCATTTGGAGTCTGGGGAGTAGTATCTCTTTTTCCCTGGCCACCAAGTTCTGCCCCACAGCCTCAACTTTTTTCCAGGTACCAAGGACTACTCTTGCCAGAGCCTTCCCTGTGCTCAGGCAGGAACAAAGGAGGACTCATGGATATGGCCACTGCTGTACGTCTCTCCCTGCCCAACCAGCCCTGCCCAGAGACAGGCACAGGTGTCCCTTGTCTGGTCTGCAGCTCCAGCTTCATCAGAGACACCTGGGCCCTGCACCCCTGTCCCTTCTGAGGGCACCCAGGACACAAAGAAGTAAACCCCACTTGGTATGGGCAGTGTGTTTCAGGATGCATTAGGCAGGTTTCTCTTCTAACATGTTTGCTCTGTTTATGGCGCATCCTTTCCTAAGGACTTAAGTTTAAAAACGGATCTTTGTGGAGATGAACAACCACACTCCTCCTCCTCCTCCCCACCACCAGGCACAGCTGAGCAGAGCCGCGCACAGCTGCCGACACTTTCCTGCTGATTAACCATGTCCAAGGATTTCTATGGTGTTGCCCACGTTCAGCTGTTCCAGGTCACCATCCCAGGGCAGGTCCCTCAGTGCACAAGCTGTCATTTTGTCCATCCAGAACGTGCTTCTGGCAAGGGCTTTCACAACCTTGTGGCAGCCCTCTTTTCCCGTTCTGAGTATCGAAGTATTAATTTAAACAACATCTACTAAAATGGTAAAATTTATGCAAATCACAAGTTTTTCTACCCCTGATTTTGTTCTCAGTTTTTTCCTTTAGAAGAAGAGGTTGCCATGCTCCCGCAACGTATTTCAAACACACTGACCCTAGATAAAAAGGCAGTTTGCAATTTCTGTCCATCCCAGGCTTGAGATTTTTAGTCTTTCATTCTCCCGAGCTCTCTGCCAGCCTGTGCAATACCAAGCAATACGGCAACTTTTTACAAGTTCTGTCTGTAAAAAACAATTTCCCATTTTCTCCATTTCCCTGGCTGCTGTTCTGCCCACTCCAGATCAGTTCCTCCTTATTTAGTGCTACAAGACCAGGGCTAACAGTTTTAGGATTTACTTTATCCTTTTCTTATTATGCATGTGTTGTATTTGTAAATGCCCTCTCATAAAGGCCTGGACTTTGCATTTTATACAGAAATTTAGGATAATACTCATAATTTAAGAGAAAAGTGTTTTGTACCATATTAGCATTTATTTTTTTTAATTCAGCAGTGACTAATTCAGATGTGGCCCATATGAGGGTTTGTTACCTAAGTAGTTACCCTTTGTAACTACTATCTATGTTTGTTCCTAAAAAAAAAGACTACAGGTTTCTCTCTCCTTTCCCATTCCCTTCAAGCCTTGCAAATAAGAGTTTGATAACGTTCATTTCTGACTTTGCAAGAAATTCTGCATATTGTTTTTATTGTAAACTTTCTCAAGGGCTGTACAACTATTTCTTTTTAAAGTGTCCAGTGCACAGTGTCCCGTCCTTGTGTCTCATCTTTAAAGGAACAGCTTTACTTACCGCAGCAGAAGCTCAGGTTTGTTTTAACCATGTATTAGCAGCCTATCAAAAACTCAGTGGTTATGTTACCTACCTAGTTCCTTTAAGAGGAGCAAAGGTAACAGTTCCAAGTAGCATTACTTTCCTCAAGTATTTATTAGCACCGATGACTGATATTTGGGCCCACTTTTACTGCCACAACACATGTTTTCCTTCTTCCCTTCACACGTGAAATGGAACAGGCGTGTTTGCTGTGGGGTTTCTGGTTGAAAAACATTCAGTATACATACCAAAGGATACTTCATTTTAGGTGTGCTGTTTGTGTTTCCTACAGGAAATAACAATGTTAATGACATAATACCTCAGAATAATATTAGCAATAATTAGTAATAAAACACAGCATTGTACTAGCAATTTTTGGTCAGCCCACTGGTCCATTTTCTCTTCTGTGCTGTCTCTGACAGTAGCTCATGTTCAGCTACGCTGAAGAAACCCCAAGAAAATTTATAACCAAATTGTTTTGGTTAAAGCAAAAAACATAAAGCAAAGGCATCAATATTCTGCTACATGCACAAAATCCAGTATTATTAATTATTCCACATTTGAGAATATCCATTTAACAGATAAGTATGTTACATCATGGAAAGAATGGCCCAAATTTGGAAATTCAAGTAGAGACTTGACAGTGCATCCTTTGTACCCATCTCCAGCAGCTGATAATAATTTGGCTAAGTCTGCACTTGATAAACAAAGCTGTGATGTTCTACTGGAAATACACTTATAGTAATATTAGCAATGGTATTTTCAATGACCAGAGTTCAGCATACTTGACGTTGGCTTCACGTTAACCTTTTTCCCCAGTGCTGTTAAATCTAATTCCAAAGAGCGATAATCACATGTCAAATGCTGAGAGTGTCTGAAATCCAGGCTCAGATCCAGTTTTACGAACTGGCCCCTTATCCCTTATGACACACCACACTCAATCACCAACCCTCTTTTCCCTGCTCCCCAAAATTACAAAATATAGATGTCCAACTTGGACTAGCCACTAGTTTCAGAGCACTTGGAAAAACAAAAGACTTTTTTCCTTCTGGCTTTAAGTATATCACAGCACCTGCAAGCATTCTAGGCACCTCCAGGGAACAAGTTAACATGGATCATCTTTGCTTCTCAAGAATTTCTCATCTAAATTTAGACACGATCAGACAAGTAAAGGTCAAAACCACAAAAGAGGGAGTGAGACAAGTATGGAGGGAGATTTTGGTGAACAGATAATGCAACTGCTCAGAGGAAAGCAAAGGAGATGGGAAGTCTTCCTTTGCTACTGGAGATTTGGGCGTATGGAAGACACTTCCAGGGCCTGCTTACCTGCAATTCTTCCCATTTGCACTGTGACCTTTCCAACACTCCACTCTGTCACAGATACCTTTTTCCTTTCTAATTTTTTGATCCTCTGTCTAATGGATATGCACTTGGCTGCTTACATCTGCTGTTTTGATCTCAGCTTTACACCGGCACCAACTCATTGCTATGTCAGGCACCAACTACCAGCTGGAGCCTGCTTTTCCCCTCACTTCTCTACCTTTTGACATCCACAGTCTTCATAATCTCTGTTCATCCTGGCTTGGGAGAGAACAAAATACATACAGAGGTTAATCTAAAATGTTAACTTCTAATAAAAACCAATGAGATCAGTAATACAATCACTTGTAATTTCAAGTGTCACTGGAAGCCTCACCACACTTTCATGTAACTCAGACTGACAGTGAAAATTAACAGAAATCACTGGGCAGGAATTTCAAGATAAACTAAAGGATCTCTGCCTCTTTTGGATGTATATACTAATTTTTCTAATACAGTTCTCAAGTTGTCTTGAGAGACATCATCAAATAAGGAAAGCTGCCCTTATTTCAAGTCTTATATGAACTTAATTTAAAACAATGTAAACAGGCAGTGTTTCACTGTGAAATGGTGAGCAGCTCTGAGAAAAGAAAAAGCAAGAAAGTTTCACAGAATTGTGTTTCCATCAAATACCTGAACACCATAAAGGCAACGTGCATGCAGTGACTTAGGACAGGGGAGAAATATTTTTAAATTGAGGCCTTTCAGAAAACAGCTAAAAAATTTAGTTGTACTCCTTAGCAAGTTGCTAGGGTATACCTGACCTCATTGACAGCAACACTTAGTTTTGATAGCAAAAACGGAAAATCTGCTTGCATGACAAAAATCTGTGTGCAGTAGTCTTTGAACTAAAACACATTCAGTACCATAGGAAATAGCTACATGTTTGTTTTTTTGTTCTTAGACTGAGAAACCTGTTACTGTGTGGTCAGCTGTGTGGTTTTAACAACTGAAATAATAACTGATAATGATAACTGATAATAAATGATAGAAATGAGTTCAGCTGAAAAATTATTTTCTCTCCAGAAATGTGTGTCACTAAAGAGACCAAGTCCCAGAAGCCTATAGGAATGCAGGGAGCACACAAAACTTAAGATCTTTCAGGGTTAAAAACAGATGTCTGATTGCCACAGCAACAGCATGATACTTTCTGAGGCTGTGACAAGACCTACAGCCTGTCCTGACACTGCTAACATACATCATGCACACAGTGGTCAATGACACGGTTCTACATACCAAACCCAGCTCCTCAAGTTATTCCTGGCTCTGGTTCATTATCACTTGATGGGATATTTTCCAGGTTTTCAGGCATTGCTACATACTCATACCAGAAAAAGAGACTTACTGCAAGCTTTCCTTTTAGTCAGGAGCCCGAAGTAGAAGAAACCAAGTTAATTTTGACTTAAATTTTGCCTGGTTTTTAGTCAGAAAACAGTTCTAAAGATGAAGAAAACTAGTTGTTATGAGTAAAGTAAAAATAGCAGCAGAGATACTTAATTTCATTTCACTTTAAAGAAAATGCAGGAATTGCACTGAAAATGAAAGTTCTTCAAAAGTTTTTTAAAAAAATATAATAACAATATCTTAGAGGCATCTCAGAAACAGGCTGCCCAGCTTCACTGAAGTTCAATGGTAATTCCAGCACTAGCTCTCCAATGTGTTTTTTCAAAGTTCTAATCCTAAATCTTTTGCCTGGATGAAATGCCACAAAGATACTGTACAATATAAGCATTTTTGGTTAGGTAGTGTAAGCAATTGCTTCAACCACTCCATTAATGCGAGGGACAATGTGAGCACAGAAGAAATAAAAGCCAGTTTTAACTATTGTGATGGCGCAAACCCCATGCAACATATGCAAAACCCGTGCATGCAAGTATTTAAACTTGAGAGTGATTTTATCTGCTTAATACCTGAAACAACTGCTACCTGTGTATCTCCTTTCAGCACAGTATTGTGCTCCTTTTAGCCTAACTATTTCCATCTTCTACTACTGTCTCTTTCAGAGATAAAAAGATAGGCTCTCCATGAGTCTCCTAGAAGATACATAAGGAAAACATTGTTACCAAAGAGTAGACAATGAAAAAACAGCAAACATGCCAAAATCAAGCAACATTTCTAACATCTAAGCAAAATTTGAAGAGAAAGCAAGAATATTGAACTCTTATGTCACAACCTTAAACTGGACAAAAGGCAATGTTCCATTGACGGTGACAACAAGCAACATTTGAGAGAAGCAGAGATCAGATTAGACCACCACAAATAAAGAGAAGTAAGAGAGCATTTTGGCTAGATATGATTAACAATCTGGAATTACAATTCAGCTGCCACTAGTACATATATCTCCTGGTTTGTAGGGTCTGCAAAGAGATCAAGGTATAAACAAAAGGGGGTCTCCCCTTAAAACAGCTTTTACCTTTCGTTCTAAAATCAGGTTTTGAGAACTTTCTAGGAGCAACAAATGGAGTCTGTGTAAGAAATCAAGTATCTCAGTCTAAGAAAACTCCCTATCTTCTCAGGAATGACTCAGATGAGCATCATGACAATCTCAAGTCATTAAGAGCTGTGTTATTTCACAAGTGTTTGCTAAACTGGAAAGAGCATCAGTGTTAGTCCCTTTGGCTCTCAAAGGTGGCTTTGTGATGAAGGAGAAACTTCCATAACTGTCAGCGGTAAGAAGAGAAGTTATTTAATTATTGCAATGTGATCATGGATAAAGATGGTAGCTTTCGTTGACTGATTTGAAGATTTTGTATTATGGAAAAAGAAACACAAAACCAATTCTCATCAGTGGCATTTGTATTAGTAATCCATTCCTTTGAGCGGCTGGTTGGACTAGTAAGTGAAGAGAGGAAACGATGCAGCATCTTCATTTGACAGTCAATTTAGAAAAAAAGTTGTATGTGAAAAAACTCAAAGATGACAATTTCCCAAATGAGAGTGCGGATGCTGACACTACCCTTGGCTTGCCCAGTAGGCAAAATCTGGGAAGCAACTGATCCAGTACAGACAACACCCCAGAAAATAGGTGCCACAGTGATACTCAGCATGAACTTCAGCGTAACTGGGGAACGCGCAGATTAATTTCAGTTTTCTGACTCCCCAAAGCAACCACAGGATAATCATGAACAGACAAAATATTTGGATGATCACAAATATGAAAAATGAGAAATGTGGTGCAGCCACTTACACATACTCCAAGAATATTACAGGATGAAAAGGCGAAATGACAGTATTTGGATAAGATCGCCACATTTTTGTTATGTCTGAAATTCACAAAATATCAGATACAAATAACGTGTGTGGGATGTGATAGAAAATTCTGAACATTTGTTCTTGGGTCTGTTAGCTGTTTGTGTATCATTACATAACCACTGACCCACACATGTGGCATGCTAAGTATTTTATTTTTTAGTGTACTAACTCTAAGGTTCCATGAAAAGTACGAATTTTTATAGAAAACACTTGTTTTTTAGACAGGAAAAAGAAATCAAATATAATATCCCAGTAACAACTCTTCAAAGCTTAAACTCGGTTCATTCCATTGCCTACTATGTGGATGTTTTGTTACTGAACACAGAAGGGCAAACAATCTTCTCCTCTTATGTAAGGCTCATTGTAATTCTCTTTTCTGCAGCAGGAATAGTGATATGACACACCAGAGGGAGCACATTTGCCTCATCCCCAACTCCTGGACAGGTTCCTTTTTCTGGAAAATTTTTGCAGAATGTGAAGATGAATCCCTTTGTACACAGAATTTTTCCCAAAGAAATTCTCGGTTTCTAATGCTCTACTGTTGCTGCCACAACTTAAACACACAGGCAAACCTTGCAGCTCATGCTATAAAAAATTCTCCACGTTTTTCTAAAAGTCTTTGTTTGAATCTTCATTTTGCAAAGAAGAGACCCTCGGGGACACTGCAAACCTCCTGTCTCCACACCAAGAGCCTATTTCTACTATTCCCTTGTATATTCCTCATACAAACACCACAAATATAACTTATCTCATTTCAGCTTTTATTTGGGTATTTTTAAGTTAAGTTGCTCAAGTCCATTTTCCATCAATACAGACACTAAAAATTGAGATCAACATTTAAGGCAACATTAGCATCCATGCCAAGCTCAATACGCAAACCGTATCATCTAAGCACCACAGCATCCCAGAATTGCCACAGGTCCCCTACCTCTGTCACACGTTCCCTTTCCGTTTTACCTCTGCTACCCCACACTGCACTCAGGAACTCCATTTAGATGCACATCCTCAAGTAAGACCTTGCCATTTGTTTAGATTTTATTTCTTATGAACTAGATCGTTGTTGCACAAAGTGATATGAGTGAGAGACGTTTCAGGGTGACAGTATGCAGTTGACTTATGTTGCAACACCATAGAGAAACTTTTTTTAAAAAATATATTTAACATTGTTTTTCAATGACTTAGTACGAACATTATGTGTATTTTTTAGCCTTTTAGTAAAGGCTATACAATTGAGACTTGTTAGAATGACAATTTTGCTTTAAATTCTGATTTCTTTAGTGTTACTGTTGACAAGTGTTTGAGTTAAGGATGCTCAAGTGCAACTTTGATGTAAGAATATTTACAAGTATACAAAAGACCACATAGTTTTTAATACACCCACTATTCTTAATACAGAGCAAACAAGGATTTGTCTTGTGCCTATGGAATATTTCAACATGTGGGTTTTGCTCTTTTCTCTTTTACAGTAAAAGGAAAGGTTTTACTTTTCCTTAAGAAGTGTATTTATTACAAGATGGTTAGCATACATATATCACATAACATACAAGGGTTAAAATTAACCAGTTACAAAATAAGCAGTGGTATGTATATTTTCATATAACCTAAGAACACAATCAGTATTTTACAAAGTACATATAAAAGTACTTCATATACAAAGAAAAATACAAATGTGCAAACACCATTGTCACAGGTGGAAATTTGTCAATTGAAAAATGCTAGAAAAATCCTTCATATTTTTGTTTTGAAATTGCAAAGGCATTAAAAACAGCTGCATTTCCTATTGTGTGTGGTGAGAAATCTAGGTTCCTTTCTGACAAAATACATTAGTTATAAAAAAACCCACAAAATTTAATAACTGAAAAATCTTGTAAGTATAGTCAGTTTGGTTAGGCTGACATTAAATTACAAGCAGAACGTCTGGAAAAATGAGAAAATAGTGAATCATATATACAGACCTTTTGTAATATTAGTGTGCTATTTAACATATTAACATTTCAAAGTAAAAACAATGGCTTTATTACCTACATATTCTACTCAATGTCCTCACTATTTGTAGACTGTAAAATTTCTACTAATTTGGGGCTATTAAAAATGTTTTGCCAGGATTTTAAGCAGAACAAACACAATTTCATCAAAAGTAAAAATCTATAAACAGTCTTCCAATTAATGTGCAAAAAAATGTTTAAAAAGTATCAAATCACAACACATCAAACTGGATTATGTACATATTTAATATCTGTAAATGTTGTTAACTAGCTAGTATTGTTCTGCTACAAATAACTTACCTCTGTCCTGCAAAATGTCTGCATTTTAAAGATTTCAGTGCAAGTGCTTGCTTCATTGTTTAGTGCATTATCTTGTTCGTTATTTTTTATTTTACAGTGAGCAGAACAGCATATAAATTAACATATACAACTCACACATAAGAGATCTTTCCTCTACTGAATTCCTACTTTGTTGTTTTCCATTTCTCCTGGATAGTGTCGGCCAGTTTTCTTTCATTTATCCCACTGTAATTGCAAACAGAATCCAAAATAAAAGTGCTACAGTCTTCAGATAATCCCTAGAATTTGAAATTCCATAACAACATTGCAGAAGCACTCAGCAGAGCACAAGATTAGAGAATGACCTGCACATTGAAAAGACATTTGAAAGTCACTTTTTGGTCTTTAAGAAATATCAACTTGTCTATAAACATTGGCAACCTGATATGTATGTCACTGGACTCACATGCTTTATTTATTTGCTTTGAGGAATTGTAGACATGTTCCCTCTTACTCGTGACTAGCTTGGGAATAAGGACATTCTGCTTAAAAATCTAACTAAAGTAAAATTACACTTCTCCTTGGAGGGAAGATTTCTACAAATTCCTTTGGACAGGTTTCCTAATAGAATAGCCCTGAAATGAGAAAACCGGGGTTAGATGATAGTGCAAGTACAGCCCAGTTTTACAGCTAGGAATTGTACTGAAGAAAGAGGGAATTCAGGATAAATGGATTATTATTTTTCCAAGTCCTCCCCGCAGAAAAAAAAAAATTAGCAGTTACAGTGGTTATAAGTATTAAACAGAAAAGGAACTTTAGCATATTTTGAACTTAAATGGCTGAAATGTAAGGAAGGCGGGTTGTCTGTCAGTAACATTCCAGAACTTAGCTTCTTCCAGGAAGAGGTGCTTTTATCATGGAACGCTTTTCCTTTCTAAGCATCTGAAATGCAACTCTGGATCCTATCCATCCACTGCTGAGCGCTCTGCGCATCTTGGGCACAAAAATTATACACACGTTTATTTGTCTTCAACTGCAAAGGAAGAACAAGGACAAGAAGACAAGTCACATCAACACGTAGAAAAGGAAACTCCCAAACTCTAAACTGTAATAATCAATGTGCTAATTGAGTGCGAATGTCACATCCTTGAACTGTTGCTGTTGAGAGTGATGCTGGCTATGTAAAACCTTGTCTTGAGATGGTATGACAGCTCCTTCCCAGCCCACACCTTCCAAAAGCACTGAAAGCAGCAGGTTAAACACACCAAGAGAAGAAAGTTTCACATACAGATCAAGACCAGGTGTACTTACATCAAAAAACGCTTTTTCACTCGCATGTTTCGGGGCTCCAATTGTTGGAGAAGCAGGAATCACAGTTTCTACTTCTGCAAGGTCTATGTGGCCCTTACAGCTTGTATCCTCACCAGAGTCATAGTATCGCAGCTGGACCACAAGAGAGAAAGAAATCCAAACGTTATTTAGATGGACCATGGAGTGGTAAGGGTGGGAGGCACAAACATTATTAGGACCCGAGGAGATGGGGGGATAAGTGTTTTGTCACCAGGGTTTCAAAGCAGGGAAGCAAATAGTCATGGATTGCTTCTGGGCAGAGGACACCTGAAGTGTGAAAGCAGAACCTGGTCTTTAGGATTCAGCATTCCCTACTGGTTTTTGTAACATAAACCAGCTCTTCACTGTTCATTACATTCAAACTAACACAAAAGCTTTACCTCACCAAGGCATTAACAGAACACTTACTCTCTGTATTTCAAGAATTTTTAAAATGATCAGCAAAAATTCGAGTGTAATTTTAGGTAATTATAAACTACATAGAAAACTCACGATTTCCTATACTGCACATAGCAGTTGAATGAAGCCTACTTTTCTTTTTTTTTTTTTATTTCCTCCTTGCAAAGATATTTCAATATGAATATTATCCACTCTGTACACTGAGTTTCAACATGCAAACAAGTTCCAAAAAAACCCCAAACCAAAACCCCAACAAATTCCCATAAATCAATGCAAACCAGTAACACAAACTTTCACAGCAAAGGTTAAACAACAGAATTCCAACTAAGATTGACCTGTATTTTATGATACTCAGAAGGTTATTTCGTTATGCAAAAAATGACAGTATTTTTTTCTCCTGCAAAACAAACCTTCTCTCCTATATATCAGGAGCAATAATTACAATCAGCACCTTTGCTGATGTTTTACCACACTAATCTAAAAATTCTCAATCAGCATTTCAAAAGATGACTGTCTTTATATTACATATTTTTAAGTGTACTGACTACAAAAAATTAGCATTTTTTAAACAAAAGCATGACGTGAGCCTCAAAGGTTACAACCCCCACTGTGTGGAATACTTGGCTCAATGAAGATTACTGCCTCCTGACCCACCATTATTTGAAGTACCTGAGGCCACAGATTTCTACTGCAGAATTCTGGCACACACTGTAAATGGGATAAAAAGTTCAGACCAACAGATCTTTTCTGATTTTGGTGCTCTTTGCTGTAACAATGATTAGGTGCAATATATATGAATAATTTTGCTACTAAATTTATGTGACTATGACTAGTCTAAAATACTCCTATATATGGCACCTGAAATGACTGTGCAAACAGAAACTTGGCATTTCAGGATTTTTAGAAATCTGTGCTCCCTCTCTCCACAACAGACATTCATACACAGATTCCAGGTCAGGTTTCTCAAATACAGGCTACAAAAAGCCACTAAAAAGTCAAGTGAGGTAAATGGATTTTTCTGCTGAGGCAATTCAGATCATGATTTTCCAGAGTAGATAATGCCCTTTTATTTGCCAAGGAAAATGCTCATGTTAAAGTGCTTGAGGAACAAAGAGGCTACAAAATACACACTGAGTATAAAATAATTACTACAGATTCAACATGAATGCCTGACTTAAACTTGCTCAGTTATGATATTAGCTCTCAGCATCCCAACTGCGATCCAGGAGATACCTTCTAAGTTTTTCTCTCTAGTTCAAAAAAGAGTTTTCAGTTCTTTTGGAAACCAAAGAGGTCACGTTAAAGGGCAAATGATGTTCCCCACTTAACTGCTTAATTATATTCTAGAGCTAGCAGTGCTTAGAAAAGGTGCTTGTAGTGCTTGTATACCACAAATCCCAGAAAACGTCGTCAGGCACTACATTGCTTTTTCCCTCTTAGCTATGAAGCAGGCAAAAAATGTTTGGGCCCAAACAAAAATGCATGACTTCCAGTCCAAGAAGTCTTTCAATGATTACATGCTAAATAGTTATGACTCTTTCAAAAATAGCAAAGTACTAAAACCCCTCTGTCCATGCAGAGTGCTGTATCAGCTACAAGATACACAAGATAAACACAGACAGGTCTAGAATGATGTAACACGCATCACATCTGAAAATAATCATTATTAGTATTGTCTGTAAAATCAATCCACGCAAACCCAGTAAACAAAAAAGGAGCAAACTAATCATAAAAAAAAGTCCATGATCTGAAAAGGTTTTTACCTGGTGTTTTGTCACATCCAGCACAAACCAGCGAGGTTTCCAACCTTTCAGCAAAGCCCCCCTTTTGTACAGCGTACCTTCAAAAGATCTGAAAGGTACAGAAGGTAAGAATGGCATGTGATTCCATAATATGGATATGCTGACGTACAAAGGCCCCAAAGTGGCTACATACATATTCCAACACCTCTTTTACTGCAGTAAAACCAATCAGTTTTACAGCTGTAGTTTAGTTACTGGTAACTGTGATACACTGATAAATGCTGCTTCAGTACTTTATGTGCATCAAATGTACAGCTACAATTTGCTTGTGCACTTAATAAAAGGGAAGATGGAAAGAGGATGCTAAAAGACAGAGGCCCACCAACCAAGACAACTAAATGTAATGAAAACCAGCAAGAAGGAATAAGGTAGTCACAAAGCACTCTGTGCCTATAAAAATCCCATTTTTAACCGAAGGCAGAGATTTTACCAACCTAATAAAATATTCATGAATACAATTATTTGGTTTACCTATTTTCATCATTCTTTGATGTGAAATGATTGTACAGCGTTGTTGTTCTTCTGTCCACCCCATTAGAGGGAGAGATGCTTGCACTCTGCTCCTCGCCCAGCCCACTGTCAGGTATTTCCAACAAAGACCTCTTTTGATAGGAATGTAGATTAGCTGACATCATCCCTGAGGAGCCAGAAGGACGTTTCCAGAGCTAAAAGAGATGAAAATAAAAGAAAAAAGGTAATGCAACGTGTCTTGCATTGTGAGACTGTCTCAACATCATACTGGTAGTACGTGGTACAACATGTAAGTTGTGAATTAACATGAGGCCAAAAAAAAATCTTCTTAATAGAAGTCAGTGTTACCCCAGAGAAGAAACCAGAGGGATGGCAATTCCATGCTTTTCTTAAGCAGAGGGGTTCACAAGGTGTGAGAAATTAGTATTTCAGAAAAGCCTCATGTATTCCACTGACACAATGTTGAACGATATTTCCCTTGCTTTCTCAGAAGCATCTAGAACTAATCAGATATTTGGATACAATAAATTTCCCTAATTTCATGGGGAAGGAAGGGAGGGAAGGAACAGACCACAGTTTCCAAGGGCTACATTACAGATTCATATAATTTTACTAGAATCTTAGTAACCTGGAAAAAGAGGGATTCTGAATTTGGTCTTAATCTAAATGACAGCATTCTAGAAACAGAGTTCTTTGGGGTTCACCCTTAGCTACTGCATGTATCTGAGAATCCTCAAATAACAGCTAGGACAGGAGACTGACATCAGATGTACTATACTTGCATTTTATTTTCTGCTTCCAACTCAATTAAAAAATATCCTCTGCTTTGCTAGGATGAAACTCTTTTCATCTTGAATTTGTCTAGGGTATGAAGCGAATGTGAATGACTGACAGACATAAAGTATATTGCTTTCCTGACAGCAAAGGACAGCAAGCAAAGCAGTGCTGTGGACTAACCACTGCATGGAGTTGGGCAAATCTGAACAAGCACAGGAAGCTAAAGAGTTACGGTACAGTCCTGAGCTGGTAATTACTGTGACAAGTTCATAGGGAAAGCTCACAAAAAAAAAAAAATCTAACATTCCTAGTGCACACAGATAGCAAAGAGGACTTAGAAAATACCTATATTGTCAGCTACTATTTTTACCACAGCCAAGAACTGGAAACATAAACCTGAATACTTCCCACCTGTACTTAGAAACTAATAATTCCATTTACCCATGGAAATATCTTTACTTATCTCTGAAACTATGTGATGTCCTTTCGGCTACTTTCTGGAAGTGAGCTTTTTTGGTACTTAAAGAATCTTTTAAATATATAAAATCATATCTTTGTGTATTAGTAAAATGCTCATGCTCGTTTTATCCATATGCCTTAATCTTCTCTGGAAAAGCAATTAGATAAATAGCACAAGTATAAATACATTTTCCTACACGAAGAAATACAAAGCCAGTATCGTGGGTTAGAACAACATAGTCAGTTTTTCAAAAGCAGCATTTTACTCCAAGAAATACAGTGATTTTGTCAGTGCCCCAGGTAGCCTATATAGCAGGAATGGAATTATTCTATCGGACGAGCTCTTTTACTACTTACATTGTCTTGTCTGGTGTCATCCTTTAGATTAATTTTGACCCTTTCCCACAAAAGCTGCCACCTTTCTGGGCTCTGATTTAATTTACTTTCCAACCTTTCGATTTCCTGAAACAAACAACAAGGGTTTTCTTAAGGATAAACATTTCTAACTGATCACTTCCTGACAATCATTCTTATGCCACCATCTTCTAGCCAATGTTGTTACACAGTGACCCTTCAGGCCATGTTGTCCAACAAAGTTCAAAAACCTCTCTCAAATGAGCTATAAAAATGAAATGCACTGGACTCAGGAGTCAAAGGCAACCAAGTACAGCATCAGCCACATCATTCTTTCTGGATGTCCCAGGTTGGGGGAGCCCTTATGCCTTCAGTTCTCTGCTACAATTCTTCTGAACACACAAAATTAAACACCAATGGTCCCAACAGAAACACAACAGTGATAAGGATAGGCTGTATTTTATAAAAATATTTACAAAGAACAAATTCTGTGCTGTGACGCCAACATCGTACACTGCCAATGTTAACATTTACCCTGGTTTATAAAATGTGATACAAAGCTGTAATAAAAGAAGGAAATGAAACAGAAAGATTTATTCAATTTGGATGCCAAACTGTAACAACATGTTCTTGTTGTGGATCTTGGGAATATGACCTATGTTGATAACCTCTAGTTAGGGTTATTTCCTGCTAATAAGATAGTGCAAAGTTAAGTAAAAAGAGGCCATTTTATTAGTTTATGTTTACTTGTGAACACTCATTGATACATTTGTCATGACTTTGATGTGTGGTCCATATTCCTTGCCATGCTTCCTTTCTGCATTTTTACTTTCAACAACTGTATTGTTACGAAAATCTGACTATTAATGAAATAAAATTAGAAATCTAATTTTGCAAATGCAACTAAGAATTGACGATGGAATGAAAAATTGCCATAGGGCAGAGACTTCCCTTACTATATAGAAGCCAGCTAAACCCCAAGACATTTACTTTCAAAGTAGAGAAAGTAAGTCTCTCTACTCACTTCTAATCTACCTAATGATGAAAGCAGATTTCATAATATTCTCCAAGTCCTATTGCCTTTTGATTGAAAAATTCTTCAGGTAATTGCTATCGATTGAAAGACAGAAAATTATATTTTTAAAGTAAGAAAACATTTTGACCATGAAATTAACTTCCAAACTAGATTTTGAACTCGTAAGTGCAAATAAAAAAGCCAAACTCTTCCTTGCTGAAGGTAAATTAGAAAACTCCAAAGTGAAATTAAATATAAGAAATGTGGTTTAACAGCAAGAATCAAACCAGAAGTTTTAAATTCTGGTAGTCGAAAGCCACACAAGCCACACAGGCTCTCTTCCTGCTAAAAAATAAAACCAGAACAGTTTTGTTTGGAGTCTCTTCACAGGTAGATACAAAAATAAGGAATGATGAACACAAGCCAGACTAAAGCCTTCTCTAGATTACTCGTTTCTCTTTCAAAGTGCTGAATGTAAAATGCTTCTGGATGGGAGACAAAAAAGGGAATCAATTTACCACAGGCTTCTTATGTTCAAAGGCTTTCCACATTGCTGCAAAAGGATACAAGCTCTTTATTGCTAAAAGTTACTCAGGTTTTAATCTGATCATTCTCCTTCTGCCCTAGTCTTGACTTCTGAGCACGAGTCTTTCTCTGCAGAATCTGGAAGTAACTGAAACTTGTTACTTAGCAACTGGGTCACATTCCTTCTTTTTTGGCTCCAGAGTGAGTAGAGCTTCCAGAACTTAAAATGAAAAACTTTCAACCATCTCCTATATATAACTTGAAAAGTTAGGAAAAAATTCTCCTTTATTAAACCCCATGTAAAAAAAACATACATGGCAATAAATCACTAAGATTTACTCTTGCCCCTTAAGTTTTAAATTTTACTGAAAACGTCAGATTTTTATTTTTTCTTCCAAGTGTGGAATGGACTATGAATAGATGCATTTCCTTGAAGGAAAAAAAATCTCTACATTTATCTCTCTGGTTCCTCTCCTGTTGCAGGTTTACAGAGGCGTAAAGAAAGGTTACAACAGATACAATTTTAAGAATATCCACTTTCTGCAACTAGCAATTACAAGCAATTAGCATCACTGTACCTTTCAAAAGATCTGCTTAGTAACCTGCTTTGTAATATTTGAACGGTAGAGAGAGGAGTTAACTCTGCAGAAACTCCAGAAAGACAGAGACTGATCACCTTTGTATCCACAGTGTGTTTGTGCACACACAAACCAATCTGGACCAAGTCCCAGACAGTGAACTGTCTGACTGTGACAGAAACCCCTACTTTGGAAGTCCTTCCTTGTCAGTATTGTCTCTTCAACTCCTGGGCTAAAAGGCTTCTGAGACCACAAACGGGGAGATGCTGATCGTGTACCCAGTGATCCAGGTGCTGCCTCTGTCAAGGGTTCAGACTTGTGAGTGCAACAAGGTGTTCAATATTTGGAATAAACTTTTTGGTTCATGGTCTTGTTGGACAGATCAGCTTTTCTGGCACGTAACTGGAAGTCATAAAACATCCCACAAGCAGAAGTGTCATTGTTATTGTTCTGCTGGTTATTCATTGACCCCTTTTACAGCTTTATTTCTTTATGGTGTATATTTACAGCACAGTTAATTTCAGGACTGGCACCCTGAAGAGGCATCTTGGAGTTTGCCAGCCCCTCTCAAAGCGATCACTATCTAATGTTAAATGATATAACTGACACACAGGTTCATCTCTCACAATTCTTAAAACTACAGGAATCTGATCCACTCTTAATAGAAGAGCATCACATTCTACCATGAAAATTCTGAATTAAGCCACTCAATAACTTCTCCATTTCAGCTTTACATCCTGAAAAGCACTGTCTAGTTTTTGATTGAAAAATATCTTTAGAACAAACAAATTTGGGCTTATCATTATAAACTAAGTGAGAATCAATCTTCCCCAGTAATTTACGATGCTAAATATGGTCTCAGTTCAAACATTTTTTGGATACCAACACATTCTCAGTGGATTTATGATTAAAGAGAGGTCTTTCTCCTGCATCAGCAATAGCCCTAAATTAACAACTTGTTTTAAAAGAAAGTTCACTTTGCTTTTTAAACTTAGAAGAATATTTTTGTAACCTTTATACAACCTCTCCAAAGTTTTCCAAATGTTCTTTCCATTGCTATCTTTTATTACTATAATCTAATTCACAAATAACATTTAAACTCTATAAAACCTGACCCACATATCTTTAGAATATAATATGGCTGCTTTCCCTGTTAGATGGCAGTTTCTCACAGTTGTGTATATGGACAGATTGGCATCTACCCCAGGAAGAAATGCAGAAGAACATTGTTGCTGTATTCCTGACGTACTTCTGGCCTCCAGTTACCTGATAGGAGAACAATCCCTGATATGACCCCAGCTGACAGACTGTTCTTTCTTTGTAATTGTGAAGTTACGAGTGCTAAGAAGTCAAGGGCAGTTTTAAGGAAGATTGGTTTTTTTTAATTGGGCATTGTTCCCGTGTTTGATCGATTATGACTGGAAGGAATAGACCAAGGAAATTTGAGGAATGTGCCAGAATAGAGGCAACTTTCTTTTAAAAGCAAGTCTATCTTCAAGGACTCGCATCCATTCAGAAATTTCCTGCAGTAAGACTTTGCTAAAAATCATCTTTGATTCAGGGGAATTCGGGGTCCCACAGAATATCCCAATTTTCCAAGCATTGCAATATCAGGCTCCATAAACCCAGCTTAAACAAGGCAAAGTCTGCAAAGAGTTTTCAAAATAAAAAACTGCATACTGATGTGTATCTGGATATATATGTGGCTTGAAACAATGGCTCCAGGAAGTGAATAATGCCCTTGTCATCTTCCTGCACCATCAATTAAGATGATAACCAAATGTTAGGACTCCTAATTAATTATAATCAACAAACAAACATTTAATACAAGACAGATGTTAAATCACTCTAAATAAGTACAGAAAATATCATGATACTGGTATCATTTTTCATCTTCTGATGAAGGACAAAACCTAAGCAGCATAAATGAGCCCAAACAAGAAAAAGCCAAAATCAAGCATCTATTTCAAGTACCGAAATATTCTTAAGAATCTAAATTTACCAGTTTGGTTCCGGTAAACATGAATAAATTAAGAACAATCACGGAAAGCTTTTTCTGAGAACCTGGGGCCAAGCTGTTCAGTTTATGTTTGTGTATCTGCCTCCCACTTGTTAAAAATCAACAAGTATCAGATTCTATTTTGATCTGTCTGGAAATCCATGTCTCTGTTATTTTACCACACACCTACTTTAAAAGAGAGGTCAAGAAAGCAAGATTCAACATTTGCCCAAACAAAAATAACAGTTTCTTACAAAAGGCAACCTAAAATTTTATTTTTAAAAAACAGACAGGGAAAAAATGAATCCATGACTAGTTGGTAACTACAATTGAAGCATACTCCCAGAAAAGTGTCCATTCAGAACAACATAAACTTTGCAGGAAGTCTCATTAATTCTCAGAAAAACTGTTATTTCTTAAGCTCAACCAGTCAGCTTTACTAAACACCTGTTTTGACATCTATCATGATCCTTTTAATACAGTATATCTATAAGGTAACAACTTAAATAAAAAGTAAAATTCATGAGCATAAGAGAACTTACTGTTCCGTGTAACACATGTACTTACATTTAAAAGGCTGGTGATGGCATCAGGTTGTATTTTTTTAACATCATCATAACATGGCCATACTATTTTCCTCTTAGTCTGAGGGAGTGAACCATCTGCTTGGTCCGTTTCCTCTGAAACACTGCACTTTGCAGGTACCATGGTCCAGTCATAAGAAGGACCTGTAGCCAAAATCTCTTCTACATAATAATCCCACTTTTTGAGGCTGGACATATTTACATTTGGTTTCAGTGCCTATTTGAAACAAAGTGTTATTATAATGACAGAAAGGAAGCCTTTGAATTTCAGACTTAGAATATCATACATGCATTTTTTAGATTATTCTGACTTGGACAGCATATTGCACTGGGTGAGTAGTGCTGCAGTTTGCTAATCTGCTAATTGGCTAATTGGGTCAGTCAGATCAAAACCTAAAATTAACAGGTTTGGGAATATACCCAAGCTTTGGGCATATACCACTCATTTTTATCTTTTATTTAACCAGGTGCCTTTCAAGAAGTGTAATGCACCACATGTAGTTGGCACCCTCACAGTCTTTGTGCCTCCTGGTAAAGACACAAAAGGCACCCAATAGCAATCACCCTTCAATTTTTCTCAGCAGAAAATCCAAGATTCTCTACCATCAGAGAAAGGAGATAGGCTGTGTAATGGAGGTGGATATGCCACTTGGAAAAACCACAGTAATAAAAAGTAGGCAGACAGAGACTTCGGGTCTTTCAGAGCAGTTCTAAACAGATTGCTGTATTAAAAATGTACAGGGGTTTCTGTCAAAAAAGCTTCAAAGTCATCAGTGAAAGTCCTACAGAGAAAACAGATGTTTCTCTAAAACAGAGAGAGCTAAAGCACTTTGTATCCACTTTCTATCTATTGACTGATATCCTCCTGTTTTCTCCCTGTTCCCTCTTGCACCACCACGTTATTAGGTGAGGATAAATGTTGTGTGTGGGTTGAAAGCGGCTGCACTGCTGACTGTAATAATGATTTGATGCAGATTCAAGACACCTTAAGGAAAATAATCTTCTTTTTTTCTTCTTTCTAAATAAGGTCAGACTATATAGCAGATTTGAGTGCAAAGTCTGTTAAGATAAAATGTGGTGAACAACTCTAGGAAAAAGAAAAACCAGTGAACACCAACAAAAACATCAGTGGCGCCATGGCCTCAGAGGCAGTGGAGACCTCCTATCATTATGTCTTCTGGTGGACAGACACACAAACAAATGATTTATTAGAGTGAATCTCACTGCCAAAGCAGGAGAGAGCGGCACAGGAATGAATATCTGTGGGACAGTGGATGGTAGGAACGCCTTAAATCAGCCTTGACTCCAGAACTCCAGTAAGAACAGCACCCTTTTCTTGCAGCTCTTGAGATACCTTAACTTCTTACCTGGGTACCGCAGAATTCTTCAATGAGTGTACTGTGAATTTTATGTCATTATTCAAGACATAGTCCAATCTAGTGGACATACATTATCATATGAAACAGCAGTATACATAATGTGATTCAATCAAATTGTTATTAAAAGTGTCCCATTGTGACTCTGAACTCAGCTCCCCTTAACTGTGGTTTGCATTATGTATTTTTTTTTAAAACAATATATGTAAACTTTAAGACATTTTTTTCAATAATTCATATAATTAATGAAATCAAACAATGATCCTTCTTTGGATCACCAGGGTGCATAGATGCATGTTCCTGAATTTGGCCCTTTAAACGACATTTTCATGACTAAGATCACTGAGATTGCTCCAATCAGTCAAGTAGGGTCAGTTTTGTCCACCAAATGCTTAATTCAGATCAGAACAATTAAGATATCAAAACATACTCAAGGAACAACTCAGGATAATAAACCATCTGTACTTTAAAAAAATCATACCTCCATCTCAGCAGGGGCATAGAGGTAATTGAAGAAAATAGGGCTCCTTTTGTGCATCTTTTCAATACATTCCCAAATACAAATTCCTTTTTTGGCATGTTTATCTCCTTTATCTTCAAACAGTGTCCCTAGGGAAAATAAGAGCAGCAAGAAGATAGCTTTATGATAACACATAACAAATGCTAAAGCACAGCCTAAAGGAATTTCAGAGAGAAAAGGTACAGTCAAATCTACTGTCAAAGGCTGCTGCAACAAGAAATTGTATCTGATGAAACAACTGCTGTGATTTGCAACTGCAACTATATATCTATAAACCTGTGGGGTTTTTTAAATTTTTAATTTACTGAGATATTTGAGTGTGTTTCTGAATGTCCCTTTCTGCCTTCAGCTATGCTGACTCAGCAAAGCACCAACTCCACAGTCCATACTGGAAGGAACCATAGGAGGTCATTGACTTGCTTTTGTTAAAATGACGGTAAATACTAACTTTTTTTTTTGAAGTAAAATGGTTGCTCAAATCTAGTCTGTCTCCAGGTACAACAGGTTTTAAGGAAAGCATTAAAATTGACCAAAAAGCAGCCCACAAAGCAGAAGAATTCAGAGCACACGTTCAGTGAACAAGTTCCAAGAACACCTCGACTGTGGTTGTGTAGGCTTATTAAGAGGATAGATAAAGTCTTGGAACCAGTAAGGTTGCACATGACAGATGGAGTAAAAAAGCAAATACAAAAAGAGAAACACTGAAGAGAATGCAAGAGAAAGAAGTGAGAGATAATAGATGGAAAGGCTTTTCTTTCTTGAAACTTCATGCACGCTCTGAAGGATTCCCAAGGACTTTGTTTCTGCTAAAAGAAGGTATTTAGCAGGGAAAACAGAACTATGTGGATAAACTGCTAAAAACCACTGAGTCATGGCACTAACTTCTTCCACCCTCTCTTAGTCCCATCAATGGCATGGCTCAGGAGTCATTGATGCAGAAAGTTCTACATGTTCTTCACCTCCATTTTGTTTTTTATACCTGAAATGTAATTCATTACATCATCACCATGCAACTACTGGACCACCTTAAATCAGGCAAACTTCTGTAAACCAAACAGAGGAGAAAAATACCAAAAACTACAAAAGCAATATGCAATAAACAAACATCACACATACCATGTTCTAGTCTTTCATAGTCTGAATCCAGAAGAAATGTTTTAAATCGATTTGATATGTGATGAAAAGCCAGAAACTTCAGGTAATATTGATTGAACTCAAACTCTGTTGGGTATTGGTTATGAATCTAAAAAAATAATAAAAAAAAAAAAAGGAAAAAATGTATATTGAGGTATAATACAAATAGATATGTAAGAAATAATAAAGTGAAATGACAGCAAAATAATTCCACTGGGAATGCTGAAAAAGAATGGATCCATAAGCATTTTGTCTAAAAATATTTCAAGCTAATTAAATTCATGTATTGTCTATGCTGCAGGAACATTTCAGAACAGGGTGTACTGCATAACAGGCAGTATCCCACTCTGTACAAACCCCAGGATTCTTCAAAGGAATCAAACCGGATATAAATCTTCTGCGACGACTCTTGAGACACCATGTAACCTCACAGGCAAAGATGCTACTCCTGGACGTGGCTGGAAATCAAGCTTTAATTGGAAGGTTTTGCAGTGGATTTCTTGCTATTGCTCAGAACCCCACACAGCAGAGATGTACACAGACAGTGCTGCAAGTGATACTCCATCTAGCACTCCTGAGACAGCTGATTCCTCAAGCACTGTCTAGTCTACACATATATCTTCCTTTTTAAAATTTGACCCAAAATATTACATTATGAAAAACCTCTGCCACTGAGCAGGTGCCTCGCCATTATTCTTTTAAAACAGCAGAAGGTATGTAACACCTTAAATTGTTATCCTCATTAGGCTGGGTATCTCTCTAATTCAGTGAATGTCTCCAACAGGAGCAAATACTTAAGAAAACGATACAAGATCATCAGAGTACAGCACTGTGGGATAGCTGATTCCTCACAATTGCTTTGTCTTTAACATTATCACAGAGACCCTGGTGTAACATTTTATACGTGAAGTTTAACATTTGTGGCAAAAGTTTTTTGCGCTAGTTATTGATGTTCATACTTGATATCCACATGAACAGAAAGATTCTAAAAATATTGATGAGATATTGCTCAGAGAAATGTCATGTTAATTTAAAATTTAAAAATCACTCTTCAAATAAATTTATGAGTTATGATCTTTATTTTCAGAATTAAACACAGTAATTAACTGAAAATTCCTAAGTACAGTGGAAATATGTACAGCTTGCAATGGAAAAAGTAACTGCTGATTGAATTTCACAGTTCTAATATGTCCCACCATGCTTTATCCACCTTCACAACAAACCTGTAAAATGCCTTTAGTTCTGCAATCTTCCCGTGCCTTTTCTTTTTCATTTCCACCATTCATTTTCCCAATCCATGTTTTCTATCTAATCTCTACCTATCAGTTACTCAGTGGAGAAATGGGGCTTTTTTCAGTATTTATGGGACTTGTATTAGGCTACTTGAAGCTCCTTAAGTTTAGATTTTGTCATGTACCAACTGAAAAAACCCCAACCAGCTAAATAAAGGGAAAAAAAAGTGGTTAGCAAGGAAAGGTTTTCTATGAAACAGTGACAGGAAAATCCCTTTAAAGGACATAAAACCACATCCACAGCATTTCAGTCAGAGAATTTGTTGCTCTCACATCTCAATATTAGCTTGGGGCTAGGCATTTAAAATGCTAAAATACTTTAAGGCATCTCAGTTCAACATAACCACACTGATTTTATCCCCACTTCTCCCCTCATACAAATGACTACATTCCTGGGCTGATTTGTAAGAACAAAGTTAGGCAGAAATTTTTTCTATAAAAAATTCAAGGCTCCAACTTCACAGACAAAGTAACATTGTAGTTATCTTTGTAAAAAAAAACCGCAACAGTTTTTTTCTGCCACATATTAAATTAAAATATAATTCAAGTATACTAATTCTGTTCAAAAATTACTATTGGGCAGAAATCCAAAAAAGCTCTGCACATACAAATACTTCAGTACACATTTTCTCCTTGTGTTAGGGAAAGTTTTCTTTAATATACTGTAAGAAGGAAAGGTGATATTCTGCTAGTTTAAATGATTTATACATGGTCTTAATTTCTACTTATGGTCCAATAATTATTTTAATACATATAACAGCTACAAGAATAAACTGCTTGTAAAATCCTGTCATGGATCTAAGTTTTGTGGGTGATCCCATTTATGAGATTTGTGGAACAAGAAGCAATTAGAAGTCACTATAATACAATTTACTTTTTAAGAGAAAACAACTATATGACATTCCTCTGATAAAGGTTAATAATGTAGTCACTGTTATTGTCTGTTTTAATGGTTGTGGCTGATTTCAGAACACTTGGAGATTGGAAAATATTCCACAGTTAGGTGACGTGAATAAAATTACTGCTGATTTAACTAAGTTCTCAGACATAAAAGCTGCTGATAAAATATAGCTCCATCATCAGACATGATAAGTTACAAATTTAACATAGGAGAAAATAATTGTGTTAAGTTAAGCAATTAAAAATAAATGCAAAAGAGATATTTTTATTACTATAGGCAAAATAACCACTTAGGTTGAGGTTAAATCTAGCTGATTTTTCTCTGATAATCCTTTGGTGGCATTTCAGTTAATTCATTGATTTTAAGGGATATGCTCAAAGTTTACATGTAAATTACAAGCAATGTTTTATACTTTATAATTGCAACACTTACCACCTAGAAAGATAAATCTACAGGGACAAGGTAACTACATTATTTTCTAAAATGCTTAATCTCCATAATATATGAACATTTAAAACCTGATTAGCCCTATAGGTATTTCTAATATTATGATTAAAGAAACTCAATATTTTAGAATTCTTTTCAAAATCACTGTTTCCACTGAAGTATTTTCTAAATGTATTTAAAAATCTTACACATTTATCAGCCTTTCTTAGTTTTCCAATACATTCTGTTTTTCTAAATTCCATTATATATCAATATTTACTTAGTATAAATGAGAAATATAGTACTCCAAATGTCCTGTGCTAGTAATCACTACCAGGCTACTCCTGCAAACAGTGGAATATCTGAATATATGTACCATGGGAGTAGCACACTCACCTCCTCTTACACAGGGTGCTGTAAGAGAGCTCCTTTTTGAGCTTAAAAGAAGTCAGCTCTAGAAAATCATCCTGTTTTAATTATATTCAATAAATTACCAAATAGATACAGAAGAAAAATAAGAAAAGCTCCCTCACTGACATCACTTGCATAAACTCAGTCTCCTTAGAAGCAGAGAAAGTATGTGCCAGATGCTGCTATTGTGAAAGACTGATTCTGCATTAATAATTCAGCTGACACCTGGAGATATTGGCATAAACAATGACTTTTTATAAGATGATGTAGTTCTAATTTAGGAATCACTGCTTCATTTGTTTTCTCTGTATCTTTAGTTTAACCCATGACATTTAATGCATGTAATGGCTCCGTGGTAACTTTCTGACTGTACCACATCTATGGAGACTAATGGTTAAAAATATTTTGAAAGGATCAAATGTTTATTTCCAGTTAATAGGCAATTTTAAAAAACTGATCATAATATACTACACTTCAGGGTCAAGTTGCAATCTAACTGGATTCTGTAGTTGTCTAACAAGTTGCACAGAAACCAATGAAGCTTAACAAAAATTTTCAAGTACAAATGTTTAGCAAATTATTTTTTATAGTAAATTCCTATGAAATTTCAACCATTAATTTGACTCCATAATGATTTCCCTAGAATTTACAACCATACTGTTACAAGTTGGTAAGTCAATACTATGCCATCATGAGTTAGAAGACTAATCTTCAGAAGTTTGGTTCTAGAAAACGTACTCAGAATTACATTCTCAATGGGATTCTAAGCCATTTATCTTACAGATTTTTTTTCCTAACAGCAAACTAGTCTAAATTACCTCCTGCTGACACTGCTGCAGCCAGGGCATGGGGACACAGCCCGAACTCACACGCCAGAAAACACAGATCTTTCTGTAAAATGTATCTGTTAATAACCTGGACACTTTATAACACCTCGGAAGGATAGAGAAGAGTCAGATGTCCGTGACATGCATCAAAGCTGCTGTCTGAGATGAACTACAAAGGCAAAGCTCTTCTGTTTCCCTGACACATTCACATTTCAAAGAGCAGCATTTTAGGCACCTTGCAGCCTGAGGCAAAATCGTACCTGACAGTTGTTAACATCAGGGATTTATCCCACTGTACATTTCATCCTAACTTTTAAAGGTGGGATGATTATAACCCACTATTATACGTTCCTAGAGCTGCAGACTGTGTTAAACATAACTTAAAGAAAAAAGAATTCTGCCATGAAGAAAGCATGGTAAATTCTATTTCATGACAATAAGCCAAAATCATTGAATTTAATTTTTAACTTTGTTTTGGAAATCCCACTTGTTTCAAAGTTTGTGTGATCTCTGCACTCGAGAAAAAACCACCACACTGGTATGCGTGGCTAATTTCCTTGCTTTTCTTTATGCCAACTTTCTAAGATTTATTACAGTAGAACTGGAGCAAAGTGTTTCCAGGTCAGGAAGAGGATGTAGGCATCAACAAATGGTAAGGGGAGATGCTAGAGGGATTCACTTCAAAATTAAACTACTGCTTAAAATCAAATGTAGGTTCACTCCATTCTACTAATAGATTGAGTGATCCCTTCAGCTAATTTGAGATTAGAGAAGACACCTGACAGCAGAGACAGTACACCACCATGGCCAAAATGTATGAGTTACACACAGAATTGAACAAACCACCAGGCAATGGGTTTCAGTATTGAAAGATGTGGCTATTTTGTCCTGTTGTAGCCATTGCAATCAAGAATATATTATTTTCAACTTCAGAAAAGGAGCAACAACCCTAAGCCTATTGTAAGAAATAACTGGTGTGACAATTGGGCAGATTAAGAATGAAAAATGCAGCACTGATTCTTTTTAAAGAAATCTCCCTATTTCAAATAAAAACAAACCCGAGGACCACAACCACTGGGAAAAAGAATGATGGAACAGGAGATGTGACAAATACTTCTAAGGTTTCCTTAAGGGGAATGCTGTAGGAATCAATCCAAATTCCAAGGATATGACTCGTTAACTTCCAAGACAGCAATATTGATGACTGTTGGTGTTCAACACTGAGATGCAAATGAAGTTTTTCTTCTCAGTAACATGTTCTACAGTAAGTCTTTACTCATCTTCTTATAAGCTCATTCATTATCAATCTGACACATATCTGAAGACTCTTTTTCGTTAGTTTAGCAAATTATTTAATCTGTGGAGTTTGCTTCAGGCAGCAGAGCAAGTCTACTTGCTGACTTCTCTTTCAGGGTCTACTTCATACAAATATTCACTATGAATGTGTCTCCCCAATAAGAAGGCTGGTGCTTCAACAGTTATCTTCTGTGAGACACAGTCATCCATACATTTTTATACAGCTTAATAATGTCAAGGAGACTTTCAGCTTCTCTAGTGAGAAAAATGAGTAGTGGGAAAAGGACACAGGTAGTTCCCACACAACACAATTGTTGGTGTCCTTCTTCTTCTGAACATGTACTACATTAAAAAATCCGACCATCTCAGGACCCCTGGTTTATGGCTATCATTGTTTCCAGGATTAATGAAGTACATGGCCTCTTCAAGGCTCACCATCAGCACAAGGAATTAAAAGATGTCTAGTCACTGTACTAAAAAGTCAGTCAATTCCTTCTTCTGAATAAAGATGTTTTTAAGCTAAGACTGCCAAAAGCCAGTTAATTAAACCTAGAGAAGGACATTACTAGCCTTCTCAAACTCTTATCTACAACATCTAAAATACTGGCATATACACATTTCTTCATGAATCCTTCTGGTAAATTAAAGTTAGATAGAGGCTGACTTACCTGATGCACACAGTCTAAGAACTGTAAGAAAACAGGAGCAAATCCACTACCCTGACAATTGAGCGTCAGGTTACTTCGTTGACTGAATTTATGACCAAAAGAGAGCCATTCTTTTTCCACAAGCATTCGGAAGCCTTCAAGTGTCCTATAGAAGGGATCACTGAGCAACTGCACCAGAGATACCACCTGGATCACAAGACAGGATATATTGTGTTAAGAGTGACAGAAGTTAGGAGAGCCCTTTAGTGAGTGAATATAAACATTCAATAATCTGTTTATCGTTCAAGAAAACAAAAGTTTTCCTATAAACTCAATGACAAGTATTTTTTCACATACATTAAGTACTCTTTTTAAAAACAAGCCAAATAAAAACTCACATGAAAAAGCTTCAGTTAAACCGAGGCTTTATGATATTGGTAAAAGTCAAACCTAAGCAACTACAGACTGGGGAAGCCACCACAATAATTACTACATTTAATGACAGTTGAAATAAAAACACTTTTATCATAAACATTTTTAAGACAGTATCTGCTACCTCAGCAAAGAAAGCATTAAAGAATTGGTCCTGAGCTTGACTTTAGATGAGGCACTGGGTCTTCATTCACTTAATTTACAGTTTGTGGTGATCTGTCCTTGCAGCAGGTGTTACAGTCAACTTTGGCACAAATTCAGTTCTCTCCCTGTGTGTGGTCTCCTTACTCCACTTATGGAGTGAATGGAAGGGAATGAATTTCTTCTGTGTTTAGAGTGTTGCATATTTAAAAAGATAAATGAACAGTTGTGGCAACTTTTAGCTTTCATTCTTACATATGGTCAGGTGCAGGAATGCAGATTTTATATCTAATCCTCAGAATTGTTAAGTACATCAGGCCCTTTCGAACAAATTCATTTTAAGAAACTATTTCATGGTGTAAATTGCAAATGAATGCAAGGATTCATGCATTCTAGTTTCTTCTCTGCTGCCACAACACAAATTAATCAATGTTACAGCAAATTATCTGTTACTTCTGTAAAACAGTAATGCCTGGTGTTTTTTCTTAATATATTTAGCTATTTCAAGGATTTAATAGCATCTTACTTGTGCAGTAATGTCCCAGCCATCTTCCAAACAAACCATAACAGAAGAACCATTTTCCAGGAGTTCAGAGATGATCACACCCAGTTGCATTATCCTGTGAAGCTATAAAGCATTATGAATTAGCAATGTACTCAAGCATAAGATAAATTTCTAGGTGATATCAATAACTAGAAAAATTTAGTATTTAATATTTAAAAAGGTGTTCTAAGATTTACACATTGATGCAACCGAATAGACAACAATAAAATGTAGCCGTCTAAGAATTTCCATCTGAACTACAATAAAACTAAGGAAATTTTTGAAGATAGGAACTTAAACTATTAAAGCCAATGAGTACTGTCATAAAATAGCTGTCATAAAAAGGAGAATGGCTGACAGGTTTACCGTAGAGAAATTCCATCCTGGGCTTAACACTAAAATAATTTCCTGTGAAATGTTAAGGTTCCATGAAGTCACTGAGTACTTTGATGGAGAACCCATGTAAGATATTTACAAGATAACATTTTTAATGCTCAGTTCTCATGGAAGTTGGAAATTAATGAACTGAAGAATAATAGCATTACTTATAATCAAACCACAAATGTAAAAATAAACCCAGAAGCAGTTCAGATAGTTGAGCAGATAGGCTAAAACATATGGAAAGAGGACATATTACTTATTTGAACTTGATAATCATTATGCAGTGATGCTAAAATTCCTTGAGCAGGTGGGTTAGTTAATTTCTCTGGAAGAGGTATTGACTTGACTGATGTCATTTCAAATGTGACAGGTATAAGCAGGTTAAAAAAATTCAGGTGAATCTGAGCCATTTTATCTTACAGTGAGACTTCATGTTATTATTACTAAATGGAAAATCTATATGATGTTTCCACCATTTTTGCCATACTATGACAGCACTCTTGGCAAACAACATAAGAGATAATATATAAGCGATTCAGCTTTTTACAGCACTGCTCTTCGTGGAGCACTGAATATAACCAATAGAAGCAGTAGGAAAGATGAAAGCCTGAAAGAAGGAAAAAACCAGTACAGGAAGCCAAATAAAAGATGGGATGAAACATCTAAGACCACTTATGTAAGGAAAAAAGTAAGTTCGGAAAGGGCAGAAGGCACAGGAAAGTGGGAAGAAAACTAAACTGAAGAAAATAAGAGAAAAAAAGATAAACCAAGCAAATAGCTAAACACTAGAACATTCATGCTTGTTTAAGGCATCCTGATTTTTTCCTCTTAAAAACCCACCAATTTGATGAGTATTATCATGGAAATTGTGATGGAAAAACCTTGACTCCTCTGAGCCTTCAAACCACCATTAATTAGGAAAAAAACCCCTAAACAAATTTTCCTTCAGTTTGTTATAGAAAATCATTGAAAAAAAGCACCATTTTTACAACCACAAGCAGCTAGTTTATTGTTCTATACTTTCTCAGGCACTAGAATAGAAGAAAGGCAGTTTTTTTCCCATTCTTAATGAAGAAACTTACATGCAATCTGGTTATACAGACTCAGTCTTAAAAATGCAAACCACACAGTTTTATAATTTGCATTCAGAAGACAGGGCAGCACTTCAAATTTCTGCTTATGTACTCACATTCTTATGAAGAGATAGTTAGTCCTTACAGTGTTAAAATCAACAACGTTAAACTTCTATTGCCCAGAAGAGGAAAGCATAATACAATAAAACCACATTTCCTAGGTGACAGATCTGTGTTCTTTCACGGGAATAGCAGAAAATGTGCCACATCATAAATTAACTTTATCACATAAGTCACATATGCCATGATTTAAAGCACGGAGATGTGGTTTAAATGTCACACAGCTAGAGTGTGACAATTATGATCTGCTCCTGAGCAAAGAGTGACACACTCAACGCAAAGGGTGATCCTCTCAAATACGCCAAGAGGGAGTAACTGCAGTGTTAAAATGGGTTTAGATTTACAAAGACCTGGCTTTCCCACATTCTTCTTCATCGGAATTTTGCAAAGTTTGTTGCAGTCTTGCCTTTGTTTGGTTAATATTTATGCAAGGGAATATGGGATAAGGAAATAAAGGTACAGATCTTGTAGATGTTATGATAGTATTAAAATAATAATGCTTATGTAATGAAAGAATTGATAGTATGCGAAGTAATTAAAAGGAACAAAGAAGAACAGCTGGTTAGAACACAATAGTTCTCTGTCAGAAGAGCCTGAAATTTATCTTGTGTGAGCAGTGCTGCATATAGATTATCAGAAGTATCTGTCATATAAATTACCTGTGGGAACCACTCTGACTCCCCAAGTGCTTTAAGGAATGTTGCCTCAGAATCGGTAGGAATTGTGCTGGGAACACAAGCTCTCATCAGCTTTTTAAAGCTTGCCTTTGTCTGTCGGATGTCACTGAATTCAACAGGAACAAATTCACAATTCAAAGCAAAATCAAGTTTGAACCCCTGTATGAAAAGGACAACAACAGATGTAATTTAAAAGGGAAGCATATTTTTCGCTGACAGACTCCTTAAATCCCAAAGTGTTGTCTGCTCTATTGCTAAATAATTCAATTCCTAATTCACCTGCCCAGGATAATAAAAATCCTTACACCACTTGGAAAATATACCATAACAAAGTACCCTTCCACTACTCATAACAGCAGAATGTACTGCACAGCAGTCCCATTTTTAATAATAAATTTAGTAGTAATACTAGTGAAAAACTAGAGTTGAGTGACAAATCCACTGAGTTCTTTACACACAACATAATGTGCTTCCTTTAGCATTTTTAGCAAATCAGCAATAAATAACTAGTAAAATAACTGTATGGATGACATACCAACAGTGCAGGACAGATTCTGGGAGTTCAATAAAGCAGCAAAACTGTCAAACTCAAAAAGAACCGTCATAGCTGCAAACTAGCTGACTCATCTAAGCAGTCACTGTACACTGAGACAGTTGTTTGTCTGTTCAGCACAGAACAGCAGTCAGAGAATACCAGATGGTTTTCCTAGCAGAATTCCTCTTGTTTTATTTAACTTACTGCATTTAGAGAACAAGCAATAAGAGAGGAGGATCAAATTAAGAAAACAAGTTAGTTAACTGAAAAAAACCCAAAACAATGAACTCTGATGAAAAGCATAATATGGAGACCATTAATATAAAAAACAATTCTCATGTATGAAAACATCACTGAAGATGCTAATGCCAAACATTTTTGAATTTTCTTCAGAAATTTCTCTTGCATTGAATTAAACTTGGCCTGCAAATAATCTTCATTAAGCTCCTTCATAGGATGCCAAGTGAAAATGCAGTAAGCGGAAGGCCCAGGTCTAATTCTGTTTGTATTTTGTCGTGGTTCAACCCCAAATTTCATAACTCAACTAGCAAACTTGCTTTCTAAGTTGTAATAATGTATGACAAAAGCAATGAGATAAGTAGCCCCACTGCCTTCAAATGCTGTACACTTCTGTTTGTATCATCAATTTATGTGACATGATATTTAGCAGAATAAAGCAGGTCTTTATAGGAGTCTACATCAGCAATGCATGCCCTTTACAAAGCTAAAAAATTCCAAGTTAGCAGGACACTAGAAAAAAATAGGAAAATACTTCACCATCAAAAACCAACAAGATTTCTTTATACTAAAACAAAATTTGAATTGAATTTATAGAATAGATAGGAATCATTATCAGAAGGTTTAAAACACTTAATCATTATGTAATTTTATTCTTACATTTGCTAACACAATACACTCTTCTTTAGAAATGCTCAAAACTTACTAATCTTCTGCAAAACTGTGTTATTAAACAAAACAAAAAACCAAACAAGTGAAAACCCCATTAGCTCTAAACCAGCAAGGACACTATCCAGCATAATATAATGATCCTTCAAGTTTCCAAATTATATACATCCTACTGTACTTCAGAATCATTCATGCTGATTTTGCCCAATGCTTGTTGCTTGTACATCCAACAGCCAGCTCTTTTCATATATTGCATAACGATACACATCCGCATGGTAATATATTAAAAATGTTTATATCTATACCAAGCACTAACATATTATCCCCAACTGTTTGTGACTGCTGAGATATTAACCAGCTTCTGTTTGGCCCAGAAAGGGCACTTCAAAGCAGCAGACTAACATAGTTTCTGCTACGCAACTTTAGAGTCATGATTGAACTCTTCATCAATCATTCATGAAGAAATCAAATAGATAGAAATATGAATAGTTGCTATTATTGGATTATGGCAATTTAATTCTGTGTAATTGATGCATTATTCTGGCACAGCACATAATTTCAGAAAAAATTGAATACTGATGTATTTTCCTACTACCAGTAACTGTTTTTGAAGGTTATGTATTTAAAAAAATACATATTATTATATGTACGTTCACATTTTGATTGAGAAAGTAGAAAACAACTGATTTTTCAGTCTTTGAATGCAGAGACTTAAGAAAAAAATCTGTAATCATTTTTGGAAAGCAAGTAAAACTACCAAGAATTCACGTAGAGGATACCTGTTTCTTAAACATCTGCACCTAAAATAGTAAAATCTATCAGAAAAGGTGTATGAAACTGCAGATATCATGGTTCTCTTCATGTAATCAAATCAAGATGCTCAAAGTTCTATTCCCATCAATTTGGCTTTATGTGAGTTTAAGTGTTGCCCACAGTAACGAAGGTTTCCTTCTCTGGTAATCACTTTCCTAATTTACAACACTCCATTTCCTTCATAGCGTATTTCAACACATCAGGAAAAATAAAATTGCGCTTTAAATGACCAAATTAGCCCGTTTTCCTATTTCCCAAAACAGCAACCCTTGAGATGACGACTCAGCTGAACATCAGACAAGCAGTCAGCAGTCAGAGTACTGTAGTCTGTATTTAGGTGCATTTATGGTGGCTCTGACAGAAAGAACTTGTAAACGTGCAGCTCCAGCACTTCCCTTGGAATACAAATGGTATCTAGAAGGGGCAGCAAGCTCCACTGCTGCTGCACCAGCCCCACTCCATCTGCCTACAGTCCCATTATTATTAATAAATATTATTGTTCAGCTTTATCCCAGCAGTGACACAGAGTAGAGCCCAGCAAAGCCAAGGCAGGACAGCAGCTGAGGCAGTGAAGACACAGTGACTTCTGAATAGGAAGCAATATGAAGGCTTTGCTGGATGCTCTGTTGCCTAGCAAGGTATTTCTTTCTCAGCCATCCTTTTCCCAGTTCGAATGCTCTTACCTTGCACAAAAGCTATTCCATTCCTCTCCACTCATCTGTTGCCCATCTTTGAATCTCTTAGTTCAGCTATACATTAACATTTGACTAAAAGTGACAAATAGAGCACTGTGCACAGAACTTTTGTGTGTTTGAGCCCGATCTTTAACTGCTCTTCAAGATGATTTAGTATATTTTATGTTAACTTTGGTGTATTACATGACCACAGAGCTTGATTTTCACCACCCTAGCCCCCACTAAGTTATACAGCATTAATTGCTACTCTGCATATGGAAATACTTCTCCTAAGACTTTACACCTTTAGGAGAGCTATCCATCTGCCTTACCTAGAGAATTATTTACTGCTTTGTAACATTAGAATTATTAAACTCAAGCCAAATAAAAACGTTAACATAAAATTTAAAAAATTGCCATTACCCGTAACTGAGATTTTTCTCCAAATATATAGAGGGCTGCTTGTCTTCTCAAGAGCTGACTTTGCAGAAAACTGCTGCTGCTGTAGGAAGGAGTGTTATCTTTCCCTGCAAGTCTTGCACCAACATCAATGAATGGAGTCTGAGTGTTGATAAATCGGTTGCTTGAACGAAGACTCGCCCATACACCTTCATAAGGATGAGAAATATTTAAAAACCTCTTTGTGTGAGGCACTGGAGATCATAATTATTAAGGCATATGTTTAACATAATTTGGAAGGTAGCGTGCTTAAACATGTCATGTGCACCCCTCACAGGACATAATTAACAGCACATACTGGAAAGAAATATTTTCTCAACAAAACTTGTCGAAACCATCCTACCTCATTGTCATGTAACCTAAAAGACTAATCAAGGTCTACACCAGCACTTTCTATTGTAGAGCAAATAGTTGCTATGATATCAGTAACACAATGATAAAATGAGTCAGACCTTGCAAACAATATCTATTTAAGTGTATAGAAATGAAATTACTGTGTTGAAATTAGTGTTGTTCCTTCCAGAAAGTGGGACAAAAGTTTGAAGTATTTCCTTGTCAAGTATGTTATTTTGGAAGTGTAACTATTAAGAATATTATGTAATTGCTTTCTTCAAATATGGAAATAGTATCACTTAAATTCCCTATTACTTAGAATTCTTACGTTCTTTTCACCCTACACAGTGTAATGCTATCAACCATATCACACTCTAATGAAAATGTATGTGAGGATGATCAGTTCAAAGGATAAAGTATCCCATACTGATCTTGAAATGCCATGACTAAAATGCAGAATGCCACAAATTTCAGTTTTTAATTGTCCTTTCTAATGAACAACTAGAAATCAAAATGAATTTAAGAAAGTTCTTTTAATTGCATTGTAGCAGATGGGACAGTGGTACAGCTGTGTGAGCAGAGAGAAGGATGCCTACAAGATCACAGCCCAACAGTTCAAATCACTGCTCTGGCAGCAGGGCACGGTACAGAAATCCCAAAACTACCAACAACATGACCTTGAAACAGTGCAGTGTGATGTGGAACCGTGGACTTGTGTCTGAAAGCAGCACAGCAGTATTTGAAGGGCTTCACATCAACCTCCCAGCAGCACTTTTGGCTTGCATATTGTGCCTTGCTGCTGCAGCTGTACTGTCATTTCCAGGGGAGGAACTTTCTACAGCCCACAGACATGCTATGATCTGACCATGCTTAAGTAAATTTTGTGATTTTATCATGATAAAGCAGCAATAAATCAGATAGTCGAGGCCTGTTAAGCACTAGCAGAAGAAAAGACAAGTAGTAAATAGTTTTCTGTTTCTTGCGCCCAAATTATTAACCAGAATTTTGTGTGATCATCTCTGTGTGTCTACTGTGAAGTATCTGAAAGGTGCTGGGTTTTCAGAATATAAACACCACTACTTGAAAAATCAAATTCCTTAAAGTGTACCAAATTTGGTGTTCAAATGGCAGTGTGAAATTCTTTAACCCAATATGCACTAAATCAGATTATCAGAAGCAACTCTTGTCCATAAATCTGCGAAGAAAGATATCGAAAAGAGGCACCAGAAATATCTCATAGCAGTAGAAATTTAGATACTATAGGACCAACACCCCACACTCTTTAGGAAAATCCAATAACATGCCTAATTAACATTTCTGGCATAGAAGAAAAAGCTGGAGATAACAGTAAATTCCACTGAGATAGCTCAATCAGCAAAATAATTTTATTCTATTTTTTAGAAGCAGGATTAGATTTCTATTAAAAAAATAATTCTGTACAGTAATCCTCAATAGGGACTTGTCTGTAGAGTTTAGCTTGTCTGCCTGTCTGGCAGCTAGTCTGAGATGTGAGCAAAGGAACTGGAGCAATGGGGAATGGCTGGCAGGAGCTCACGAATCAGTAACAGCTCCAAACAGCTCCCACTTCACAGCCAGCCAGTTTTATAAACACCTCACGCAGCGGTGTGTTCAGTACAAACTTTTGTTCCAGGCCTCAACTACTGCAGATGAAATAACAGAGACTTCAGCAAGCAGAAGTCACAGCAAACATTTAATAAGAGAAGTAACTTCTCGTTCATGTGGTATGAAAAACGCTGGCTCCAACACAGACTGCTGTCCCCCAAGGTGACATACACAGAAATACCCAGTGAGACCTGGGAGGATTTCACAAAAGCAGCCATCATTAGCACCTGTAGCACACCACAAGCAACAAAACTGGTTGTAAATACATGCAGATGAACATGTTTACCAGCGATGGACAGCACGGATTAAAAGGAACAATTATGTTTCTATTCTAATTTTGCCTAGTAGCTTATTTTTTGTTAGCAGTACCTAGCATTCACAGTTTAGCATATACTACATTAGTATATCTTTCTGATTTGACAGAAATCAATTTTTCCGTGTTCACTAACATTAATAATAATTATGGAAAGAAAAGAATTGACTAGGTAACAGTATTTCTTAGCTATTTTACTAAAGCAGTAGGAATACTAAATACTCTTTTCAAGAATTAATTTTTTGCTGTTTAAAATTTTCACACAGAAAATTTTCTACATATCACTCTGTGTTAGATCAGTGGCACTGCATCATACATTCAATGGCCAAAAAATTGCAAAACAAAACAAAAACACAACACTAAGCTAAAAAATAAAAAATGTTGTTAATGCAGAATCAAGGTTGTCTGTCAGTATCACTTTAGAATGTATTAGGATATTGTAGCAGCTATGAAGATGGTAGAAAAGAATGTGCTTTTAGGACACAGAATACAGTACCTTGATGGACTCTTTCCTTAGTTGCTGATTTGGAATTTGAATGAGTGAAACATTTATCTCTGTACCCAAGCACTGGTAGATAACAGTTAAGACAGAAGGAGGAGGAATGGAATGCACATTGCAGCGAAACACATTGCAGGAGAAAAGAAAAGGGTTACTTATTAATTTCCAGAGATCTAGTATGTATTGCATTTCTTTATAGTACATGATTTATCAGACAGCACAAATCTTAGTCATCACAAGACAAAACATCAATCAAGCCACAAAAGCAATATAAAATGAGAAGGAAGCATCCATTTATCAAAAAGGAATAATTTTCATTGTCATTGCAATAGCTTCAAACATGTAGCACAGCCATCATGTGCTTTTCCATAATTACAATACCAAAGGAAATGCAGCAATTAAATCATTCTGCTGAATACTTTATTGAGAGCTTCTATCCAGCTGAAAGTCAGATTAATTAAAAATCCCAACCTTAATGTCTTTTATAAAAATCCTGTTTTAGTCTTAGGGGCATTAAGTGCATAATTTGATGGACCTCAAAATCAGAGCAGAGTGAAAGGCCTTTGTTCTATGCATCTACAAACATTTTTAAAGGACTGTGTACAAGTATACAATTTAAAAACATGCAGTATTTACTACACACAGAGATTTCCTCTCCCCTTGCAAAAATTCTCATTATCTGTGGGAGTCTTTTATGTTTATCGGTGCAATATCTTTGGCTCAAAAACCACGTCAACACAACCAAGTTCTTTTAAATCAAATATTCTGTTAAAACACGCTCAAAATGCTAATATCACCTGTATCCTAGTATTTTTTCAATAGCCGCAAATCATACTTGGAAAACTTTTTATTCTACTAAATTACACAACACTGCCAGGTAAGAAGTGCTGCTCTGTAGAGCCACACTAAATTTATGAAGTAATATAAGAGGAAAAGCTATGGATTTTGAGTGAACTTGTGATTCTTATGAAAGATATTACCCAAGATATTGCCAAAAAAGGCCCAAGAATGAAATATAATGAAATATAGTATTATGAAATATAAGTATTTGAACAAATATTTCAGACCAAAACCAACCTGACTGGGTTTTGGGCAGATACTTTGTTACAATGTCCCAGATAAAGCAAAAAACCACACTTGACACAGACACAAATATTCAGAACAACTGATGAGTATTCAGAACAATGATGAGTTTAAAAAATGTGAAATACTACTCAAGCACTGGAATGTATCTTTTAACGTAAATTTTAAAAGAATGTGTATTAAAAATACATTGTCTTTAGCACAAAAAAGAGAAAATGTAATTTTCAGCTGGTGTGTCACAGCTGAACCCGGCTTTTGAGCCCTGGTATGTGTGGTAATTTAAACAAGGAAAGAAACAGTGATCCAGAATCCAAACCACAAAAGTTATGCTATTGCATTTTGTACAGTGTAATACATAATCCATGACTGCTTGCTACTTCACACATGAAATATAACTAGCTACGAAAAAGTAGTAAGAAACTTTGCAATAATGAATTTGAGAACACTTCTAAAGATTTCATATACTTTGCGTATTTTAGAACGTCTTTTAAAAGAATTGTGTCACCTAATCTAAAAAACTCTAGCGTTTACTCCTCTGCAGGGAGTTACTCCCTCTCTCTGTTCCCTCTTCCCCTGTCAGCTTCTCACCTTCACTAGGGCTCCCACTGTACTTGTCAGACATTCTTATGTTTCAGCAAAGTCCTCACGTATCCTGCTGAACTGTGAATAGACACCTTTCAGATATAGGGAGCAGGTGTGGCATCAATCCAGCAAGACACAAGATAACTTCTCTGCCCTCTTCCTGATTACTGCTCAAATTTAGCCAAGGGACTGTAGAGTCCAACAAAACAACCCGTCTGTGACCTAATACTGCCTTGAGGCTTCTTTTTTCCTTCGCTGAGTAGCAACAAACTCATCCTGTCACACTTAGCACAAACTCTAATCCTAGAAACCAGCAATAGTTATTTCAGTAATCCTTTTATCTTCAAAAGACAACTTCCATGCAGTCAACCAGCAAGCTTTGCTTTACTTATCTGAAGCACCTCCTCTGCCCCTCAGCACCACTTCACTGTTGGCACTTTTGTCCCAACACAGGGGGATGGAATCCAACCAAACATCTGCTGCCAACTACCCAGCATTTTCACTATTTCAGTACTAAGTCAGGCTGGGCACAGCCAGCAATTTATCTTAACAACGGCAGGCACTTTCTCCCGTGCTCTCTTTGGTCCCTAATCATTTTACCTAGCCAGTTAAAATCACTATGTTTTTTCACCTCCAACTACAATAGAACACAGTAACAAGACAGTGAGCAGGGACACAGACAAAACTTTTATATGTGAAGTATGTATATACTATGATTAATGAAGATGCACAGAATTTTCTGGGTTTTGGTGATCACCATTTCATCTCCTGCCCTTTTCTTCCCTTCTGCTACAATTCTTGCATCACTTCTCTATACAGCTCTAAGCGTTTTCCTATCTTTTTCCTTTTCCCCTCCCTTTTGCATTCTTCCTTCTTTCATTTCCTTAATCCCATCCATCTCTTTTGGAGGTTTTTCTCTACAGAACTGTTTTATCCTTCCCCCTATAAAGCTCTATGTTTTGTACAACACAGTAAGATTTAGGCTGGAATAGACCTCAGCAGGTCTAAGTAATTTTAGATGAGGTATCAAAAAGGAAGAAAAGCAACTGTTAGATGCTTAGAAATAATTGTAAGAGGAGCTTCCAGGGCTAAAAGGTTAATAAATCAAATATAAAACGTTCCCTTTTAGGAAACAGATGAATCCCTATATTAACAAACATGTATTTAAGGAATTTGGTGCACTAATTTATGCATATATTGCAGATAGAAAAATCATAACAACTTCATCAGACTAGAAGTGTAAAAGTAGTGTAAAAGTATTTGGAATCCACTTAACAGAATGAAAGGTTCACGTAGAAATCACACCAAGGAGCCCCTGTACCTGAGAATAATTATTTCCAAAGAATGCACTGTACCTCCCTACTTATTATGCCTGGCCACATAATTAACTGCTAACCTAGAGTAAAATTACTCAGATGGATTATCTGCAACTTTATGAAGCATCAGCTAAGCTTCAGCCACATATTGGAACGATCTGCAATTGGAGACTCTAAAGTGTATTAAATGATAAAATAAAATATGCATTTTGAGGCCATACATTTTAGACAAATTAAAAATAAGGTTGAATCCCAAAGTATTTAGAAACATAGTTCCTCATCAAGTGCTTAATTTTTCACTAATTCCAACATGAAACAAACTTTATTTCAATGTAAAGGCCTTGAACAGAAATTTCATACTTAGATAATATTGTGGACTGAGGCTAATCTGTAATTTCTGTTTTGTTGTTTCACAGAGCAATGAATCAGTAAGAAGCATAATTATTTCTATTTCAGTAACATTTTTTATCATTTAATACTTCAAATAATAGACTTTGAGCTAGTCTTACTAACCTCCTCGAGCAAAGCTATTGGACAGATTTACATCCAAATGTCCTGGCACTACCTGCTTAAACACAGTAGACATTCTTGAAGCCCTCGTTTCAGTGCCTAAAGTCAGCCAAAAAAAGAATAGAAGATTAAAAACCTACAGTGTTAACCAGCCTAACACTTAACATACCTGATAAAATGCCCTTTTTCCCACAGTACAGCTAATTCTTGCCAATTTTGCACTTGAGATTTGTTTTTTAAGACAAAAGTGTACATTGGCAGCAGTATGGAGGTGTTAGACACAGCTAAGCAATCAACATATTTTACAATAAATGAAGCAAAGCATGCACACTCTGGGAATGGTGTTACTTTACATGAAAAGCCACTGTTTGGCAGCATTAGGCCAATTACAGCCAACTGAGTAAGACAAGACAGACACAATTTCAAGCTTCATGGTCCTTTCTGACCCCTTGGGTTTACCTTCACGTAAACCTGATCAGGTTTCACCACAAAATAACTGATATAAAGCATGGATTAATTTCTTCATGGTTGCACCTAGGCATAACTCAAATAGCATATTTTGAAAAAGTTTTCCTTGCAAGAAAAGCTCTAGTGGGAAATTACATTAGAAACCCATTATGAGTATGTAACACATAAAAATGCCTTCCATTGCTGCCGTAGTTAAATAGTGTATCTGTTCATATAAAATCTAAACTTGCAACTATATCTTCATCTCATGAAATAGAGCAGTATTTGGTGTTCTTTTCTATTTTGCAGTCTCTTATTCAACATGCAGTTTACAATATGCTGTAGAAGACTTTACTTGTTTACTTTTGCTCCTTTATATAATGTAACTGTTGTATCTGATACCGTAAAAAAACAAACAAAAAAAAACCTAACTGGAAAGTTTTGGCATCTTGACATTCTGGAGAACTTTATTTTATTTGTTCCAGAATTGTAATAAATGACTAATGCCTCAAGACTGACCATCATACTCAAGTGAATTCCACCAAAAGCTATGACCCACAGGTGGATGATTGTTTACTGTCAGACTAATACCAAAAATATTTTGGGAAGGATTATAAACAGAGTTTACATACAGAAAACACATTCACTGAAGCTAAGGGTGAACAGGCTATCTGGGAAGTCTAACAATAAAGAAACAACAGAATTCATATGGGACACTGAAATAACATCAAATCAGAGAAAATTCATTCTTCTTATCTTAATCACAGAAAAGCTCTATACAAACCCACTTTACCTGGAGACAGAGCAATTGTTGGGCTAACAGTGAGAGTATTACTGCCATTCATTTTGCAGTGGACGGATATCACATTCAGTAAGGCTTGTAGGTATTTTTCCTGTTCTATACTGCTTGAAGATTCTAAAGAAGCAGGAGCTAGAGGCACAAGAAGAATGGAATACATTAAAATGGAAAAATACGATTTATAAATACACAGAATAGCAAAATAAAAGGCTTCTTGCGTAAAGCAGAGCATTGAAAATGTCGTAGTTTGTCTCTCAAAGGTTCAAAAAGCTTTTCTTTTGATGACAAAGAACGTTCAGCTGTTCATCACCTGGCTGCAGAGCAGGAGTCAGCAACGTTCTCTTCCACACAGAGCTGAACCTCTGAAACCTCACGGTCACTCTTTAAAATCCACCAGTAGCCAGTCATCAAAACAAACGCTGAAAATAATGCAGCAATACCTTCACTCTCCAAAGGAGAAGTAACATTTCTAAGTTTGTGCTATTTGTCAGCAAATTCCAGCCTTTTAAAACAATGTGCAGACAACAGCAGACAGAACTGTTTCTTTGACAAAAGTAAGTTGAAACCATACTCAAGAAGCTCTTCCTCATTCCAGAAAAGGAAGGTTACTTCCCTGTACCTGGAGGTTCCTTGAGATACAGTGCCCGTTCACTGAAGTTCATGTGTACCAGACACTGGCGTTCACACACTCTGCTGTATTTACAGACATCAATGGACACCATCCACATGTCCTTCAGGTACCCTATCCCCAGAATGTGACCATTTCAATGGATTACAGAGGACAGGAAAGAGGATGGACAGGGCATGCACACCCTGGATTAGACCTTAAGGGGTCTCCAATGAGGAAAAGTAACACTCCCATTCCCCAGTGACAGTCCCCCTGTTCCTTCACCAGCTCACCAGCAGGTAACTTCAGGAAGTGTCTTCCCACATGTTTGGGTAACTTGTAGGAGGGGGGGATGCACAGTTGAGAGTACCACAATTCCTTCTCTGAAAGCCCTGAGTAATCCTTTATAAGAATGTTGTTTCAGATGACCAGAGTCTCAGAAACAGAATCATTTTCCAATTGTTACCAATGTTCCTTAATTTGCTGGAGACATGGAAAAGGACCACTTCAGAGAGAGAGAGAGAAGTGGCTCCAAAAGACCGGATGAAAGCAAAGCCAGAGAGGTAACAGAGAGTTTAAAAACAGACGGCAGACAACGAAAAAGCAAGATGAGAAGGTATGATGCTTTGAGAAAGTACTGATGTTAAGCAGACAGTCCACTTAAGACCATCTTAAAACTTCAGAAACCATCAGCAAAACACAGAACCAAGGAAAAAAACCCTTAAGAAAAATATAAAAAACCTCTACACCCATTATGCCCAGACTCAAGGACTTTAAGGAAGGAAAGGAGATGAAGGTCAGGTTTTGTGCCACACTACAGGGACCAAAAAAGTGTCCAGTATCAGTAAGTCAGGGTTTTTTTCAAATAACAAACAAAATTTCTGGAATTCTTGTTTATTGCAGCCACCTCTGGACTTACTAAAGGACAAATATTTCACAGCTGCTTAAACAGAATTTGGTATCTTGACCACAAGAGCCAAGATTGGGAATAAGAGATAGAGTCAAAGAATTTGATTGAACACGTTTTGACAAACCACCATGGTAACTTGTAAATCATTTTCTCCTATGATGATCCAATCATACTCTATGCTGGAGACTAATAGACAGTAACCTAATTAGCTGGAGGTGGCAAAAGAAATTTCATGATAGCCCTGTTAAAATTAGTGTCTGAATTGAAAGTACAATTAGGAAGTGATTAGATAAAGTACATGCTGTTTCTGCCTAACCAAGTGGAAACAGCCTGAAGAGGAACATTATTTTCTCTTCAACTCGTAAGTCTGGAATGATCTCTGGGTCTCCTAGTCCTTGAAATGATGCCATTAAAAAGCCAGTTTAGGTCTGAACAATTAGTTAAGTGAAAGGAAATGAAATGTCTGAATGAAAGGATAATGTCCATACCCCTTGCACTTACAAAGTTTTCTTCTCTGAAGAGTATTACATGTGTTTTAGCAAAAATATTCAGAAGACAAACAGCTTGACTTATATGAAAGTCTGTCCTTGAACTAGGCAGATATCAGAATTAAAGACTGAGGGCAAAAGTGCCCTTGTGAAAGATTAGAGATGGAAAATTTGTCCTTCATCCTTACCACCAGTCATCCCATCCCACAGTGCTTACCAGCAGTACAAAGAGGTGAAAGACTACAGGTGACTCAAAAGCATGAACCCCCTGCTGCACAGGTGAACTGGGTTTTCTGTAAATGACTAATCTTTTATGTGTTGTATCATGAAGGTTATTACAGCAAAGCGGATTTAAGCATTTTCCATTTTCCAGGAAAGAAATGCATTGCTTAGCGATGCACTAAGATTGCCTCGCTGCTAATATGTGCTCTGTTATGCCTGGTTGCAGGTTGCTCCTAATCCAGTCAATAATTCAGCCTGTGCCAAGATAACTGTTCTCTTGGATACAAGAAACATAAATGGTCTCCCTATAGGGCAGCTGACCAAGACATTGTAATTCAGGTGTAGAACGTTCAGAACAACATTAGAAGTTTAGAACTACAATGCTCTGCAATGAAATTCCCAGAAAGGTCAAAGTGTATTTCAGAAACCAACTTCCATGTATCAAAGCAACTTTTCAAAAGACCTGTATATTCTCCATCTCATATTCAAACATCTGTTAATAATCCTTTTAAATACAATTCTGTTGCACACAAAGTTTAGTTCCAGACAGAAATTCAGTGCTGTGCATAATTTCTCTAAAAAATATGTTCTGTGTTTTTATATAACACATTGATCTCCAACTATGCTTTGAAAACTTAAGCTTAGTACACCACATAACAGGAAATCACAAAAATGTTCCTTGAATTCCAGCAGGTCCTCTTGGTTTCTGTGTATCAATCCAGATAAAAATCAATCCTAATACAAATCTACTCCTATGAAATCTCTGCTTAGGAAGGTATGAATCCGTCAGCTTGAATTTAACTTCAGATTATCGTTGCCCTCTCAGCTTGCATCATAATGCTTTTTTCAATATAAACTCTCCTTCACCGGACACAGCTCCTACTGAGGCAAAAACATGCACCTGTGTATAACTGCCTTTGTTGATCAGTTTTGTTTCACCAAGCTCCAACTTCACGATGAACAAAATAATTCTCCTATAATAAATATTTGCCATTTTCCACGCAGCACATTCCTGAGGAGGGCCTCCATTTTTTCCCACATTTGAAAACAAACAGTAACTCCAGAAGCGAGGATCTGCCAGATGTAATTACTGTCAACCAGTTTACCTACTGCCTAATATTCTGCTGGAAGTGTGGCAATGGCGATATAAAAGACCATACAAAATTTAAAAAAGAAATCACCTACAAAAGCAAGAAGATCACACACAGGAAACACATTTTATTGGTCAGGCTTTGAAGATCTTGTTTAGGAAGGCTCTCCTACACCCATGCACATAGAAATGATAGCTACTACAGCAAACATGGAAATGTTTGTCTTTATATAATTTCAAGACTATTCCTGCACTTTTTTTTTTCAATTTATATATCTATACCAGGTTAAAGATGCCTAGCCAGTATTTCAGCTAAGACAACTGGTATTAAATCAGTGAAAGACTAACATTTGAATGCTTAGGATTCCCACCACAAGCCTGTGAAGAACTGGTGTAGCCATTAGCTTTGACAGCTGCTGTGTTAACTACTGGTAGTACTGACACCTTTCATTAATCCTTTCAACAAAAATACATTCTATACGTTTCAATTCACTACCTTGCTCATCACTCCAACCAAAAAATGCCCTCACAAAACACTGAAGAGGTACGCTGAATCCATGTTACAGCAATGAATATTCAGCAGATAATCAGTGATTCACAAATTACTGTTAATAGCCAGTCCGGACACTGTCTAATGTAAAAAGCATTTTTCTAATAGCTCTGAGATCATGAGATTTTAAAGGTGCACTTGATACAGATACAAAACCTCATTTTGACTGATGTAAACTGCTCTTTTCAAGTAAGAAAAATGTGGTTTTCATAAAGATACTCTGTATTATGAAAGATTTTTTATGAAAAATTCAGGAGACTATGTAGAAAATATTAAAATCATGTAATCTTAAACTACTTTTATGTGACTTGCACATAAGTGTACAGTATGCTTGGCATAGGTTTTGAAAAATTGTATAGAATAAATCTTAGGAAAGTCAGGCCTTTTAGTTATGCTTTAATGATTATTGAGCAGAAACGTAAACATTAACAGGGCAGAGGGATTCCTTTGCTCCCTTAATGAGTTCCTGGTATTCCAATTCTACCTCATATTTCCTTTTTTCTCAAAAAAGAAAAGTTATGGTCTAATCCTTGAATAATTTCTCACAAACTATTGGTGTGATTAAAGAAAATACTGACTCTCATTCTTGGCATGAAATTAACTCTGAAAAAATTATCAGCATATGACATGGAAATCCAGGCAGTCATAATAAATATCCTAAACACTGCCTGTGAATAATGAACCTCAAATAATGTTCTTTCCAAAATTAATTATATTCTGAAAAACTAACAGTTCTGACAAATCTTGTGTTGGTCCAGCCTTGATCACACAAACGAAGAGATTTACTTAACGCAAAGACTTCAACTGGAATCTTTCAAGTCTATGTTTTATGAAAGAAAGAAATTAAACTAGTATTACAATGAAAAACATGAGAAAAATCAAATACACAATGATATCTATAACATTTTATGTAGTTCTCTTACAAGGGAGTTCTCTTACACTCATTACATAAACCAGAGCAATGGAAAAAGGTAATTTAAGGGAAACAGGAGAAGTTTGCATTGTACTTAAGAGATATCAGATTTTACTGAAGCCTTCTGGTATGTCTATAATCTCTGTCCTAATTATTCACTGACATCTTTGAACCACTGTCATACCATTCAGGATCTGCTTCTTGACATATAGGAATCGATAATATCGGATAACCACTCATATCCCGAGGCTTTTGATTCAATCGAGTCACCGATTTCCTCTAGGAAAATAAGTATTTCCCCACAAAATTCCTTGTAGAGAAAGCGTAGCTGCATCAACTCACCTGCAGGATGTGTGTTTTGGGATTTGAAGAGGCCCACGACACTTTTCCCATGAAAGCCCCCGGACCTCAGCAGGAGAGTGCTGTTTTTAGTGTTCTTCCAACAGACCACGGGCAGGCGGTTGTGCCGGTAACAGCGAGCCACTCTCTGCAGGCTGCTGTCCTGCACAGACTGGGGGACCACCAGCAGCCCAGGGTAACTGCAGCGACAAAAAAACCCACAAAAAACCCAACCCAAAATTACAAGCTGAAAATGCATCTTAACGAAAAGATGCCTTAGCTGTTGGAATTATTTTTATTTACTAAGAAATTTTGAGTTCAATCCCAGCAAATACATCAGTTTGTACAGAAAACGGCATTTTAAACAGAACTTGAATTATGAAAAAATGGCAAGACTATCACTACTAGTCACGTTCCACTTAAGGTTACATTTTGTTTGGCAGTATTTTCCTTCTTAGTGCATCTCTTATCTGCCACTGTAATTTTTAAGCATGACAGAAAACAGAATTTTGAGGCATGCAAATGATGCAGTAGTTTTGTTTTGACACTTGTATATGAAATATGAGAATTGAAAGGAAAGAATGTTAGATTGCCTAAAGTATCACAATGAAAACAATAGTTTCTGGTTTATGGCAAAATACATTTAAATTTTACAGTCAGATTCCTTGGAACACTGCTTGAAACTGTTCGTGTACTTTTTAAAAACACTACAATACAAGGAGAGATTACGAAATTCACTGATATAATACCTTTAAAGGTGGAAACCCCAGCAAGACTGTAGTTGTGTTCATGTTAGTGAAAGAAGGATTCAAGGAATATGAAATATTATTTTCTATCTCCTCAAAAAAAATCAATTTAAGTGCCAATTTCATATGTTAAGAAGAAACTTAGATGAGACACAGGGAACACTTACTGCTTACTAAACAACTTGGTTCCTCTTCTGTGTATATTAACGCACTGTTCCTGTAAATTCAAATCTTTAACGCTTGTTGAATTGCACTCAGACAAAGTAAATGTACGTGATATTTATAGTCAAACTTCTTAAAACGCCATAACCAAACTAATAGAGCAGTAGATTAGTATTTATATCCTGTAATTTTTAATCCAATCAGATATTAATTACCTTTAAAAAACCCAAACCCTATAGAATATTTAAACCCAGTGGTTTTAGGAGAGGTAAGAGTTGTCTGCATAATGTTCAATGCATAATGAAAACGCACAGATTTAATGAGTTCGTCTGCGTTGTACTCAGTGGTGATTAAACAAAAACAGAACTTCAGGTAAGTCATAAAACATGAAAGGATCTAGGATTTTCCTTCTGTGCCCTTCTTCCAGGAAGAACTGGTGATTCCATTGTCCATAATGAAAGCAATGACTAGTCAAAACCGGCTTTAGAGAACGCAAATGTCTTCTGATATGACTCATGCAGATATGCTCTTGTGTTAAAAAGAATGTCTGTGGGCCATGGGAGTAAACTACATCAGCTTTCACCACAAAAAGAGGAGTTAGTAACATTCATGTGCTAAAACACAGAATGTGACTTTCAGCACATGTCAAACTTTGAAAGCAGATACTTTCATGCCTTTAATTATAACAGATATTTTTTAATTTGAAGAAAATATTTATTTATAATCCTTTCCCAGTCTTTGCTTTTTTATTTAGGAACAGATTTTAAATGCAAATATATTTACAAATATACAAATATACAGATACGTGTCTCTACTTTCAACTCCTTAGCTGCATTAGTAAACTCACCTCCTGCACAGTGAATACATCCTGTTCAGTGCAGTTATTCTTAAGTATTCTGCTTTTGAGCGAGAAGAGTTATTGCTGATGGTGCCCAGGCCCAAACGCTGGTAGTCTCTGAAACAGGCTCTTTCTACTAATTGCTCCATTGTCGATTTTTCTGATGCTTTCAGGGTGCCGCCCGTGTGCATCTCGCTGTCGTCTGAAACTAAAGTTAAAAATCCTGAGGAGCTGGTGGCTGGGGAGGCCAGCAGCTACCCAGAAAACACTGCTACTTCCTTCTGAACAAAATATTATTCTGTCTTACCCTCGGTGACAAGCAGCAAGAACTAACACATGCAAACCAGAGATTATAAAATTCATAAACAATATAATAGTATCTTAGTCAGGAAACCTGACTATATCACGCTTGTGACTGGCATGGCTGACATCTCTCTTGCTAAAATCCTGGAAAAAGTCATTTCACATATTCACTTGAACCGAAGACAGACAATCTTTTCTGTACAAATTTACAAATTCTTTACAAATTCATTCAAGACAAAAACGGACCGCACAATTCTTTTTTTTTTTTTTTTTAATTATCTTCAAAAGAGGTATGATCTCTTAAAGGCTTAAAAAAATGTTTCAGTGTTTAAAATATAACAAGAGATGACTGTTGCTTTCTTAACGTCTCTGTTTCAATGTCAAACAGCAGCTTCCTTCAGCCGTGCACATCAGCTGCACTTTCCAAAGCAGAAAAACCTTTAACCATGAGAGATAAAAAACTATGCCACAAGTTCAAACTCCTCTGAAATTCAAGTCAAGCGAGGTCTTCGTACAAAACCTGCCACCTGCCTGTTAGTGACACTTTTCAGCTATTTCCAAGTACTTCTGAAAGCAGATTTACTGCTCACAGCCTGTATCAGTTACTTGCTACCACCTCAAGCCCTGCAATATGTGCTTCTGAGAAGTATTTCTTCAGCAAAGTCTAAAATGATTTAAATTTAAGACAGCACTTCATAACACTGGAAATTAAAATTATTAAAAACCATCAAAATTATGATATAATTAAAATTTTACTGGCAGTTGACAACATTCTGAATTTACAGTAGTACCTATACAGTTTTTTCCCTGTGCATCTCAGCATAAAAGCTGAATGAGTCATGTTTTTTGCCCTTTCAGCTCATCAAACAAACTCAAAAATTCTCTATTTGATCTCAATAAGAGAGTTTAATACCGTGGATATCTCCTCTTTTTCCTGTGTTTTCTTATTTGTGACAGTAAGAAAGCAGTTACACAACATTTAAAGTATAAAGTGTAGTAATGAGAAACAAAAGTAAATGAGTTTCAGAAATAAATTTATTTTTGGTCACACAGAAACTTGGTATTTAACACATTTCAATGGAAAGCTTTAACTGACTCAGGTAAGATGAGGTTGTATTTTTTTAAATACTTTTTTCTAAATGTACTTTTCTCTCATGAAAGCAGGTGATCAGAGTTTGCAAAACATTTTCCTGTGCATAAAAAGCTAGAGATAAGAGCTCATATCAGTGTCCTTAACCTGGAGAGTCAACAAAATATCTTCAACATGATTTATTTGATTTTGAAAAGACGAGGGATAAACCCTCTATTTTACTGGTCTTGAGATATGACTATTTGCAAAAGCAGGTTTTGCAGTCTCCTGTTTTATTGAACACAACAAAATGATCACCTATAGGAAACAGAATTTAGTAGTGATTTAGAGATTATAAACTCTGAAAATAAAATGATGAGGAGGAATTGGAGGGAAGTTCGGTGTTCACTGGCAACAAATAATAACTACACTGTCCAGTTTTGGAAATCACATTGCAAGTTACTTGTGGACCAGTTTAAGAAGTCTGAGAAAAGAGCAATGAAGATGATCATAAGTCTACCAAGACTAATAAACAAAGAACTGAAAGAAAGAACTGCGGATATTTAACATCCAGAAAAGAATAGAGAAATATTACAATAAGCCATAAATACATTAAACTGCAATCAGAATGAAGGAATTCATCTCTTCTATATGTATACAGAGGCAGAGTAAGAAACAAAGGCTTTAAATTGCAGCAAGATGATGTTTAGTCCTGAATATCAGAAAGTTGCTTGTTTTTCTCCAGCATGAAAGATGGTTGTATGATCAGCCTAGAGTTGTGAAATCTTCATCTTTGAAAGCTTCTAAGAAAAAGTTAGGTAAACACCTACAAGGAACAGTTTACGTATGTTGCTCTTGCCCTGGGGCAGAGAGATGGACTAGTTGACCTCTTGAAGTTCCTTCCAACCCTACCTTTAACATTTCTTTTTTAAGACAATGCACCACCTGCTGCAGATAGTTCCTGATTGACTCATTGCTGGTAAAGCTGCATAGTTTCCCATACTTCAGTTTTTGAGACTCGCAAACAAGTCAAAAACAAAGTCAAAACCACAGCAGTCAAGATAAAAGAAATTGCAGTGATTACTTCCTATGCCTATTTGTACTCTGTCTGAAGCAAAGAGTCACCACTGTTGTCAGCTGACTGATGTGCTAATGCTGCATGGAGAGAAAAGCAAACTGTTAGCCCTTGGTCACCTTACACATTCCCAGCCAAAACAGCTGGAAAACAGCAGGCCTGAAGACTCACAATAATTTATATTTTTATATTTTTGTTAGGGGAGGAAAAAAGTGACTATTAACAAACGTTTACATAACACCCGTGTTCATGGAAGAATACAGTTGCTTTGTGTATTAGCAATGCAAAAACTTACAATTTCTTCAAGGGCAGTACGAATACACAGGTATGACTGTGCTTTGTGTCTCTGGGTGAAGAACACAAAATCACCCCAAAATCACCCAGGTACAGCCCGCAGAACTGCTTCTGACCCAAAGAATCTGCAACATCAGAACACAGGCTAACTCAGCCCTTAAGGAAGGTGATGGAAATTCAATTAAGAAAGTAATTTTTCAGCACTGTAAAGACATCTTATATTTTCTAAGTCTTTATTTTTGCCTTTTTCTCACCACTTTATCTGGAATGAAAGAAGAAAATCAATATTTTTCAGCTCGACTGGAATGGGTTTCTTCCATTTCAGAGAGAACAGAGACAGTGCTTTAGTCCTTCTTTGGACAATTTTCACACATCTGCTCATAAGTCAGAGAAGTTGCCTTGCTCAATGACCAAATATTCAAAACGAAAGTCTGGCTTGCTTGATGTTTTGAAGAAATTATCAGTGTTTTGATAAACACTTAATTATCTGAGATGCTTATGTTTTTTTAAAAAGAAAGAATGGTATGACAAAACAACACCTGTTTATGTACAGGAGAATCTGGTTCCCTCTAGTGGTTTATTATAAATTAGCAGTGGCCCAGATAAGGATATATTGACAACATACATGGAAAGGAAAAAGTTTTTTTGAGAAAGTCAAATTCCACACCATCACACAAACAGCGCAAAGTGCCCAAATCCCTTTCTAACTTCCGTTCCAAATCCTTCCAACCTAAATTCTGGAAAGCGGTATAATCAGGAGCAATGACTTCTGCTTCTTTCAGAAATCATCTGTCAGTTCCACATCCACAAAAGCCTCCCATAATGTTTGTTCATTCTTGCATCTCACCAGTTACTGCTTTCTCATCCAAGACTAATTGCAGACATCAGATGTCTAAAGGTAAATGGAGGTTACAGCGGGCTCTGTGCTGTTTCATCTATGCTAGTATGAGGTAAAAAAAATGATCTAAAAGATACTATATCTAAATAGCTTGGTAATTGAAAAATAACCTCATACTTTACTATACCACTGAATTAAGTCAACTTCCTCTTCTGCCTCATCACTGCAAAACAAAACACTCACTAAATGTACAGATTTGAAACCCTTCTCTTTCCTGTCTAGGCAGACTCTTCAATTTCATTTTGAAAATATTTCTTATTCAATAGACTGGAAAGGAACCATAATAGGATAGACTTATTAACCAACATGGAAAAATGTATTTTATTATTACCAGAGATATCATCATCTTCACTGAAGCCTGGGCGATTCCCTCTTTCTTCCACTATGGTGCCCGTCTTCTTCTTTAATAAATACTGGCGCCCAATTGTCATCTTCCCGGCACGTTTTGCTCCTTTCACAATGCTTTTGGAGAAGGTACTATAAATTCAAAGCAATAAAAACATTTAGAAAGATGATTCTCCTTAAGAGCATTTACAGATTTCTATGATGAACACAAATAAAATGTATGTAATAATTTTTCACTTAATACAAAGTCAATAATTACAAACTTCAGAAAAATGACTTCCCATACTAATTTTAAACCACAAATTTTATTACTTTGAGATAAATGTGTGTCTATAATGTCTAATGGTAGTGAATAAGCAGATACCATCTTTCTTTAGGTATTTTTATTTTGCTAGCAATGTGATAACTCTAGAAGGTTGACAAAGTAAAGGCAGCAAAAGATAAAAATTATCTTAAATTTTTAGGATTTCATGAATATCTTGGGATTCTACTTTTCTGCGTCAACAATGCAACACTCAACAGAGAATCACAGGAGATACCACTCTGGAATAGACTAATGATGCAGCCGGTCCAGCAAAATTAATGCATAATATAAAAAAGCGGACCCAAAGCTCAAACTCTGAATTAAGAACCACCAGAGCAAATGCACAGGGTAAAATTAATTCTAATCCAGATCAGGTTGTTAACCTATAATACACAATGAATCTTGTTTCCATGTTAGCACAGGTTGCACAGCTGCTGCATCAAGAAATTTAGATAAATCATATAATTCCTGTACCAAGTAAACATCTGTCTCATATTAATCTACCTCTTATTCAGGAAACATAAAGAGATGCAGAATAGCAATCACTTATTGTGGCATTCCTGAAAAGCGATCTACACTTGTGCAAAGCTCTCAGACCGTTCAATGTGTTTGACTAATACAGAACAAGAACATCAGCAGCAAAAGAAGCAGGAAGGCTGTACCGGAATGAAGTGTTCTTCTCTTTCTGTTTTGGTAAGATTATCTGTGGTGCTGTTTGCCCAGCGGCGAATGCAAAGGTGCTGAAGATGGACTGGGGATAACGGAACTTCGTTAACTGTTTCTTAAATATTTCCACCACTTCAGGACTTACTTCTTCATCAAATGCTACTTTAATTAACTGCATGTTAAAGACATGACATGTTAGAAAATGGGAAAAAAAATAATTACAGAATTACAGAAATTAAAAGATTCTAAAACACAATGGCAAAATTTTCATACTTCTGCAGTATTATGACTATCAGAAAATACAAATATATGTACAGACACCCTATTTATTTTGAGGGATATTACACGTTTTAATAATTTTTTATTTACTTTTTAAATTTATGCCCTAGTACTAAGGTATTTTCACTAAGAAGCATCTGGAATTCTCATAACACCAAATACAAAATATTTTGGTAAATCCAAGTAGTAGAGCTGGCATTAAGACGTCTGCAACAGTTCAAATACTGGTCACATGGGACAGCTTAGCTTGGAAATATTCTGCCAGCTCTGCCCCTATACTGGGAACTAAGGTTGGTAATGCACTTCAAAGACTCTCACCAAGCCAGTAATTTCAGCGTTCATATGTCACAACCATTATATTTCTGTTACTCAGACAGTCCAATTTTTGCCTCACCTTGCAAACTACAGAAAACTGCTCATAACAAAAATGTGATCATGAAATCTGGTCCTTAAAAACAAAATAATCTCGTGCTCTTCAACACTGATCCGTCCACTTGACTAAAAATGCTATTTTGAAAAGTCTGGGGAAAAAAAGAAAATCCCATCCAATCATCCTCATCCAAAAGGAAGACAGTCAACAATTCAGGTTAAAAAAAAAAAAAGAGACAGAAAATACAGAATCCATAAAAACACCCAAAAGAACTTCAAGAATGTGGAAAAAGCAAACAAAGAAATATCCTAGAGCTTTACTTTTGCGCGCATACCTAGACACCTTTTGAGTGTCTTTTGCTTGCCATCTAGAAGGTGGATTTCATCCTTGCCTTTCTAATTTTACTTGTTTTGTAAATACTTTCCAAATGACTAATAACTCTGTTTTTCTAGGACCTCCTAAAAAGGAGCTCTTCACTCTTTTGGGGTAATGCTGATCTGAAGTTTTAAAGAGATTAAATAGCATAACTGCACACAAAGCCATCTGAAAAATCATTATTAATAAACAAAGAGGAGGGACTATTTCACACTGCACTGAACTCTGGTTGTTATATAGGGAACAGAGAGTAAACTGCTTGCAGATTGTTTTTGTTCTCCTAACCTAATACAAAACTATGCTAAACAAAAGCAAAGATGATGTTTGACCTGAATCCAGCACTAAAAAACACTCTGTCTGTATTTATCACATCGTTGAAGCATGCTAACTATTCTGGTAAAAAGATTTCTGGAAAATAAGAGTCCTCTCTCAAGTCCACATGAACAACACTTTTTTGCTTATTTTATTCACTTGCATTCCTAATCTTATGCTCTTGAAGAGGATATTGAAGGATGACTAGCTAAATAATGTCCATTATTGTAAGGAATTAGTAAAATGCTGATGATCTAGGTTGTTATGATTTCAAATGTTAGAGTTCTTGTTCTCAATGAAAATATACTTCTGATGTCAGTCAACCCAACAAAGTATTTCATATCTTAAGTACTGCATTCTACTTTCAGTGCATGATATAAAATTCTTTGCTTTCAATTTTCAATCTTTTAGAGTTTGAGCACAGTTAATATCACCATCAAGAAGAAGAATTCAGGGAGGACTTCAGGATTCCTAATTCTTGTAAGTCCATCTCTGTCAACTGCCCTGCAGTACATGCTTCAGTTGAACACACTGAGGGGGATCCTACAGATGGAAAAATTGCAGGATCTGTGTCAGTCATATAGAGGCTCACTGGTTCTGGCCAAGGGTGGCTACTCTAAAGATTCCTGGAAGTGCAGCCTCCATGTGTGACATACCCTGACTTTCTGTCATGCATTTTAACAGAGAGCTGGTAAAGTGTCAAGTGTGGAGAAGAAAGGAATATTTAAAGCTTTTCCATATTCATTCCATGTAGCTGAAGGAGAGAGAAAGCATGTTGCCATCAGTCTGCCTAGGCCTCTGCTTACATGAAGATATTTTGGACCCAAAGCCCCTTAGTGGATCCAAAACAGACAGGTGAGGAAAGCAGTGAAAGAAATCCAAGGTGAAAATGGTTACCCTCTGTAAATATCAACTGGGCCAAGAAAGGCCAGAGTTTCTATGAGGACTGCATTCTCTGTTGACTTTACAGGGCAGAAAACTGGACTCTTCACAAAGAGCAGGACAAAGAGCTGCTCATAAGTACACTGAGCTGACTGTGCAGCCACGTAACTTTTTACAAAACTTCTTTTTACCTGAAAGGTGGCTGAACTGATCTGCAGCCCTTCCTGCATACTCTGCTGCAGCTGGTTCTGGATACTGATCTTCTTCTCCTTCGTAACAGATGCAATAGGAAAGCTCCGGATCACCGTCTGCTCTCCAACTGGGAACCACAACACACAGGCACGTGTCAGAGCACAGAGTCAGATCTGCTTTGGTCACGTAATTCAAATAGATAGGAATGAGTAAGTACAAAGCAACATGAACATAATGACAGAGGAGTTAATTTCAGGCAAAATACCTGAAAAGGTGGTAAATTTCTAAAGCATTATTTGCAATCTGAATTTCTGCTTAATTTCAGCGAGGATGATTAGAAGAATAGTCTCCTTCCTTCTGAGTCTTTCTACAAGATGGAAGTGCATCCCCAAAATCTAAGTTGGTAGGGGGTAAAGAAACCATTTCAAGCTTATTCAAATTTCATATTTCATTGTACAACTTATAAACGAGAGATGCTATAAATTGATACCTTTACACATGACCACAAACTCTGCACAATGAATTTATACTTCTGAATGACAATCAGATGTCATAGAAATGGCAGATGTCAAACATGAAAAGTTATCATCTAGAAGAGCTATTTCCATTACATATTAAGAAAATACTGCATTTAAAAGCCATAATTTTAGTAGAATAGTAACACATCAATATTTTTCCTTTAACTTGCTTCCAATATCTGAACAAAAATAAAATATGGAAACCTAAGGAGTAGTGGAAGCTGCAGATCTCACATGGAGTCTCTGTTCTCTCATTGTGGTGAAGAAGTTTACAAACATTGCTCTGCAATATTAAACCAACCTTACAGGTGGAACAGAGATACAAAGATACCAAGCATTTTGTCCATTCTGAAGTCTATGAAAATTACTAAGGTATGATCAGGAATGTTCCTGTTTTCTGTCTCCAATTTTAGGTAGTCCATGAAAGCCCATGATGCCATGTGACAGCTACTGAAGTTTCCTTTAAGCCATGTATACATGATTTTATATTAAAAATTACTGAAGACAGAACTCTAAATATCTACCAATACACAGGAATAAATAAACCTTTAGCATCTGAAGAAGGAAGCTGCAGTTAAGTGCAAAATCAAAATCGATCATTGTCATATTCAGTGATAAAAGCTTGTATTAAAAGATTATTTTCATCTAACAAACATGAAAAATTACACTGAGGTATGTGCATTTTGATGTTGATGCTTGAATAGGTGGACAGGCCAGCTCAAAATTCTGCCTATTCTGAAGGATCCCAATTATAACTGTTTGGATTTTCTCACCCAGTTGATCATGAGGAGTGCCTTTAAAGATAATTCTGTAAGTGGTAAGGAACAAAGCTCCTTCAGCAGGGAGGATATGAGGACCTCCAAGCAGTCCTCCTGTAGCTTCCTCTCTGCCATCAGGATCCAGTAGCACACGGAGACCTTCACAAACAAATTCTTCTCCTGGCAGTAAAGTTGGTCGTAGAATTTTGGGCTGATGCAAATAAATGAAATGTGTAAGTGTAATGGCAATATCAGTGTCATTTCTCTGTCTAGTTACAATATTTGGTTTTAAAAGCTTCAAAATAAAATTATTATGAGACTGAGTCCAAAGAAGGGAGATGGAGTTTGGACTAAACTAAGAGAAATGGGTCTCAAAAAGCAGTGGGCATGCAATAGCTTGTTTATGATCAGAGGTTCGGCTCTAGTAGTTTCATATTTCATGAGACCAAAGCCAAGTACTTTATTTATCACCGCTGGAAATTTTCCTTTAATGTTTTCATGTTTCCTTCTAGCATTATGAGAGGAAAAAAAGATTACTAAACTGCATGATTCTAATACTTGTAAGGAATACAAATATGTTTCATAATACTTGCCTTCTGTATTGGTGGAAGCCGCCTACTCTCACGATGGACAGCCTCCAGAGTCTCTATGTGCATTGCTACAATGCCTGGAAAGCAGTAATACCATAAGTGAAGTCTCACACAACGTTAAAAAATCAGCTTTAATCTAATTAAAGCTCTGCTACTCTGAAATTCTCCAATTTAAACATGAAGGGAATAATTATCTAAAATTCAACAGCAATTACAGCCTGGGAAAGAAATCTAACCTCGTGACATAACTGAAAGTAACTGAAACTAAAAAGTGCATTTGTCTTACTAGGAAAACAAAAAAAAAAGACTATAACCCACCTTTTGGACACAATTCCTACCTGGTATCATGCAATGTAGCCCCTTGATGTGATCCTGGGTAACTCCACTTTCTGTGCAGACCTTGTCAATAAACCTGGTGATGAAGCGCACGACTGCATTTGCAACGTCGTTGTTCTCCGAGTCCTCAAATCCACTCTCAGTGTCGTAACTCTCTGCAACGCTGCCTGCAATACTAGAGGCATAAATAAAAGCAATGTCAGGTGTGAAAAATTCAGCTGTTCATGCAAACAAAGACAAAGACAAGCTCTGGGGTTTTTCTCTACTTACAATTCATACGGTGGTACCACAAGTACATTGTACTTTCACTGCATTAACACTGACAAAACTTCATGGATGATGACAGAGGAGAACTTTCCCTCCATGAGCCCAGTGCAAGAGGCCCACAAGAGAAAACAGCTTTTTGGAAGTGAGCTCTGTGTCTTCTCTTCATAAAGTCAAGTACAACCCATGGTAAACAAATATCCAGTTATATAGAGAAAGGTACATTAAAGGCATATTTTGGTTGCAGAGCAAAGGAATCAAAATCTAAAAAGACATAGGAAAGGCTTTTTGTGCATCAGGTAAGCAGGCAAGTCAGTGGTAGAGGTACTCTGAACATCTAAAAATGCCTCCCATAATAATACCAAAGGCCAGATTGCAACATACACGGTAACCACACACCACTCACAGGCATACTGAGCATGCCTCAGATTAGGGGTGTTTAGTCAGCAGAAATCAGTAACTCCATGGGGAGTTTTGTCCTGATAGCCTTTTACTTGGTATCAGGTTTTCACATGGTGTTCTATGATTTTATCAGGTGGGAATTTTGCACAGATAGGTGATAATGAAAACAACAAACAGAGAGGGAGGAAGGCTTGTTATGAAATGTCTCGGATTTGCATGCCAGGGAACATAACTGATGTTATGCTCCTCCTGCTTTCTTAGTAATTTAACCTTTGCCATTGTGGTTTAGCCTTCTTGCTTTATGTGGCCTCAATGCCTTTCCTCCTTGCAGCTGTTGCACAGAAATTGTGATTTTATGGATGCTATATAAAACCATTTGTAAACCATCTTGATTTTAGGTTCATACACAGGTTTTTTTTTCAAGTTACATAAAAACTAACAGAGTTTTGGGGCTGCTGTTTTCTTTCTTGCCATACCCTGTGTTTGCCTTCAACATCAATACAACTTTTATGTTCCTTTAAATGGCAGTAAATTACCCTAGATTAAGTTCAGTTATTCAAGAGGAATGACTTCTGCTTTCCTCTAACTAATAAACTTGAAAAGAAGTGAAGATACTGAAATAATCTAGTATTTAGAATAAGCCCTAAAAGCTAAGCCCACTCTGCAAACCGTGGCCACCCTGACTGACGAGCGCTGACCTCGCACACCCACCTGTTTGTGACAATGCTGTTGCTTCCGCTCTCCCAGTCACCAGTGGCTGAAGTCCTCAGCAACTTGTTCTTACTCGTGTCCAGTGGTACCAGCAGATAGACCATGAGGTTGGCAAAATGGATTGCCTGGCTGAAAACGGTGCTCTCCTCATTCTGGACTAGCTCCTGCTGCGTCTGTTTATTAAGAGTCGGCCACAGTCGCAACTGCTCGGCAGCCAGATCCATCGCTGTCTTATCCTGGTCTGGGCTGGCAGAATTTTTCTCCTAGAAGACACACAGAAAGAAATATAAAGACGTAGAAAGAAGAAATAATAAAGCTTTAACTTAAAAAAAAATAAATTTAGTCAAACCTTCATTTATTAAATTTCTTACTAAAATTCCTCAGTTATTTAAATCATATATTAATTTAGAAAGGAAAAGGAAATAACTACACTCAGTAGGGTTTAAAGAGAGTTATAATTATGGGAATTGAGCTTTAAAAGTGGTTTGCTGAAATACACAGGTAGCACAGTGTAGACAGATCTAAATAACATCATTTCTTTTGAGATCTCTTCTATGTCATACAATGTTCCCTGCTTCTTCAGAGTGGTTTACTGACTTTAATATAGCTCCCCTCCTGAGCTCATCCACTTAGCTCACATATGAACAAGCATAAATCAGACTGAGAAACAACATGCAGCTCATTGCCTGATCCAGGCAATATTCTCCAAATTCCTAGGACGCTCAGGTGAGAGAAGCTTTTCTATAAATAGTTTCCAGGCCAGCTGAAACATTCATGTTTTAATGTGTTGGAGTCCAACTCTAGCATTAGCTTGAAGCAAACTAGGTAGATGGCACACAACCAAACTACAGTAAAGGAATCTGGCAGCCAATATTAGTGACCTAACTCCTGATGTTAAATTAATTAAGGACTAGATATCTTGCAAATGCTTTTTCCATACAATGTTGAGCTAATTTTCCATATAAACACATGTGAGGGTTAAAGGAGATGTTTTCCTGTAAGTGCTACTGTTCTTAACATTTTTCTTTACCTAGTGTCAGATTGGAGGAGGTTCCCTGTACACAAACCCACAGTCCTTTTCTCTTTATCCTTGAAATGTCTTCTGCATTCTTCATTCTGACTACATTTCTGAGAATAGCTCTGTCTATTTTTCTTCCTCTCTTTACTACACTGTATACTTTGAGTAGCTACACTTTTTAGTCACATAGTTGATAATGGTATCTTCATAAAAGAAGAGAAATTAAAAGTGGCTCTTTTCTGTGTGTGTGTGCTCCTTAAAAAACCCCATAATTTAATTTTAGCATGCTGCAAGGCATTCCATCATACTATTCTCAGGAAAAACATACACATTAGAGTGTGGAAAATTCTCCAAAAGCTGCTTGTTTGAAAAATCATCAATGCAACACCAGATTATAATGCTTTGCAAATAAATGTACATTTTTATTATAACTCATGTTGTTGTAGGCTGTGTAACACAGGGAAAATGAAAGAAAACCACATAGAATAACTTCACTCTCTGCAACTTAGGACACAATTCAAATGTGAATAAAAATACTACTTTAACATTTACTTTAATATATTCTCCTACCTTTTGTTTTAACTGTACTGCATGGCTGTCATCTTTGGCCGTAAGGTAAAGGGCGCGAACCTGATTTTGCACGTTGCTATAGAAGGTTGTTTCCCAAAACTGCTGGTTAGTCCAGATAGGATGATCCTGTACACATGTGTAAGCAAACTGACTAACTCCAGGTGCTAATTTCTGAAAGTAAAAAATGTGCAAAGTTAACAAATTAGTCCTATTTTTTACTTTCTTTCAAAGGTTATGACTTGAGTACTGAAATATAAATACATATTTTTAATATATATAGATACATATAAATAAAATTAGTTGTACAGACTGAAATATGCCACAGAGTTCTTCCAAAAAACTTCATTTGTTGCAACAGCAGAAGATTAGATAAATTGTTATCTTCAGTGTTATTTACTGTACTCTATGACCCAAATCCAGCTTCTGAAAGTGTGCTAAATTGGGTATGTTCTTTGAAGTCACAAGGGTCTGGATCACTGTAAGATCTCAAACAAACCCAGGATTGTTACAGCATTAGTCATTATGAATGAACCATTTTTTTCAAGTAGATCTATTTATTTAGGTTGCAGTAGTTTCCCAGTGAGTTGTTTAATATTCTTGATAACCACACACAATGAAAGGAAATTTATTTCAGTGATCTGAATCATGGAGAATGAAATCCTTTATCATACATTCTTACTTTTTGAAAAAACGAAGGCCGCAAAAAAGAATCTGGGTTGCATACTGCATGTAGCAAAGAAAGACGTAATCTAAATATCTGCTTTGATTATTTCTGCAGCAGAACTGAAGAATAAAGTATATTACTGGGTACCTCATTTAATGACTTTCACTCACAATACTCCCCATATCTGAAATACACACTATATCTAGAACTTAAATTTCATTTTGGTGATTATGTCGTAAACCACTTTCCTGGAGAGCATGACTACTCCTCAATTTAATATTTGTAATTGTACAACTGTTCACAACAGCCAGTACACATAAAAGTCTCTTAGCAGGCGCTTGGGCATCCAAAAGGAAGGCTAGGAAATTACAACTGAAAATTTTAGAGTCTGGTTTACAGATTTCTGGTTTTGCAATTCTTCAAACTGTGTTTTCCACACTATGCTCTTCCAAGTACATCATGAACTAAAAGTCCTGATCACGTGCCATGTATTCATTCCTTATCAAAGGACCCTATTCCAAGGTCCTTTCAAATTGTATGTTGAGAAAATGCTATGTGACATGCTAATAAAATTTACCCAATCAAAATGCTTCCTTGTGGCTGACCATCAAAAAGTGAGCAATAAATTATTTATTTAATCATGCAGAATAACATCAAAACTTCTTGGTAAACTGTTACGAAATCTAAACGTGTAGAAGACTCAAACTATATTAAATGGGATTTTGTTTATTCAATACAGATTGAAAGAGAAGATAGCTGGTTTGTTTAACAGATGCCCAAGTTTCAGTTGTGGTGATGCTTTATGGCAGCTCACAGGAAACAATAACTGATCACACAGTAACAGCTCCCACACCTCATCCAGCTGTTAAATCACAGAACAGGTCTGCATAAACACTACAGATCTCTGCAGTGACTGCTGAACATCCCTTATAAAAACCTAAGGTATAACAAATAAACATTCATTCATGTTTTTATATAAAAATAAATATTATAATTATCTTATGTACTATATATAATATATATATAATTATATATATATAAAACACAGTATGACAAGCCAATTAGCAGGACAACTAACTGCACATGAAAATGAGTCTTTTAATATTAAAAAACCCACAAATTACAAAAATTACAAAATATAAAGGAGGAATATCTCTTTCCTCCTCTAAAGCCACCTCCTTTACAGCACTCTTACTTCTGTAAGAGCAGTACACATTGTGCATCTTTCACTGTTGGAAGAGGTGTATAATGGTAGCTCAAAATGGCCTCATTTGTTCAGCTGTGGTAATTACCACAGAATTACTCAATCATTCACTTAATTAGAAATCCATATGCACAAAAACCTGTTACAGAGGAATGGGGATGATGGGTAAATTGTGGAATATAAATATGGAGAACATAACTCGAAAACCATATCATGACTTTTACTTTGATTTATTCTTTGTTTTTTTCACTGGAAGTAATTCCCAGTCACAACCGATCTGCAAAAAGGGAGTATGATGTGTCAGGAAAAGGAGAAAGGAGAAAAAAAAGGGAGTTGGCAGCTAGCTCGTGCCAATTTGAGTAGTAAATCCCTCACAAAGGAGAGAATTGACTATCAACTTCTTCGTTTGCCTTTGATGCCTCAGCCCAAATCAGGCAATTGTGTAAACTAGGTAAAGAGGGGGTGATCTTTGACACAAACCCAAAAGAAAGTAACAGTGTTGCAGATATAAAAATGAAATAAATGATTTTGACAAGGGGACAAACATGACAGGAAAGCTGAGGGGCTTTTAGATGCTCTTCCTGTGCTCGTAATTTAAAACCATGAACAGCTATTTCAATAGATAATTTCTAAACAAGGGAGATTTATGTTCAAATATAACAACATAAATCAACACTGACAATAAGTCCTAGACAAACTAAAAAAAGTTTGTTTAAGGAAGGATGAAAAAAAACCACATCAAAAAGTTCAATGATCATAAATGTTATCCTTCTCATCACCTGCATGTGTTGAAACATGGCAAAATCTGATATTGGCCAGAGCACAGAATCAAAATCAGGACTTTTAGTTCCTGGCTCTGCCAGTTATTTTGGGCAAAATCACTTTGGATTCTCAGTTTGTTTCAGTTAGTTTGTCTGTAAAAATGGAATACGAATACCAGCCTCAAGAAGCACAGTGCTGTTCCACAGACTAAAAATACCCTTGGTACAAATATATGCATTTCATAAAGCTTGCAGTGTCCATATTCTCTACCCTGGGAGTGCTTAGTCAGCCCACTTGAGTAGAATGGAAGCTAATCTAACACATCAAAAGGACCCCAATGCTTACTGTTGTATTCAAAACCACGTGGCTCAGAATTTTGCCAATTTAATTAAAACAGTAGTTTGGTGTTTTCCATCAAGCAATACTACACATAGAAATCATATATTCACCCAGATTTCCATAGGACAGCTAAACCAGACTGGTATTTATGCTCTTCCTCTCTGTCCTGATAATTCACTTTTGCCAGACAGAATGAATGTAGGAGGCAGTAAAAGAATTTCCTACTTGTAAGGGAGGATTTAGGGACTGACAGCTTAAAAAAGATCCCAGAAGAAAATTATAAAAATAGTTCTGAACTGCTGAAGTCCTCAATCTAACAGCTTAAAAGAGCACTGAGGTGTAAACTGTAATAACCAACAGGAAATTGGTTAACTTCTGCAAAGGACATTGAATATTTCCAATAGACTAACAGAACTCAATAAACTCCAAACAGTTTCCTCCCAAATTGTGTATGAAACAGACGTTACCCATATCAAAACAATGAAGTATATTCTACAGTTCGTAGATTTGGGACTTGCTACATGTGTCTATATAGGCAACTTCTTGAATTCAGGAATTATCTTTCCATTATTTCCACCTTATTGAGGGGTACTGGATAACACCTGCCTAGAATTTTTTCCCTGCTTCCCTACATTGGATACTTCTGATTCTGACAATGACATTCACAGCTCAGTAAAAAACATGCACCAACTATAAGACTCCCAAACTTTCTGTGAGGTGCAGCCCCTCAAAGAGCTTCTCTATGACATTATATTATCTAGATTGCTTGTTTCTGAAAAAAAAGGAAAGCATGTGTTGTGCTGGTCACTTATCAGTTACTATCCTTTACACCACAGAAGCTTAAAGAAGAAAGCAAGTTTATTCTAGTAAAACAAAGGTGCAGTTACTGATTGTGAAGTTGGAAAAAGATTTTCAAAACAAAAAGAGTAAAAATCTGAACATAAATATACCTGGGACTGCTCTTTTATCACACAGTTTTGCTGCAGGGAAATGAAGAGGCAGACTCAACAGGACCCTTTTCTAGAGAAATTCAGTTTATTTCAGAAATAAAGTAGATTTCTCTCTCCAACTTACAGCCCAAGTTATTGGTTTGGGTATATTTGGTGAGCAAAGGAAGGAAAAGAAGTGAGAAGGAGGTTGTTGCTGAATGCAAAGAACAGCTTCCTCCTCCGCTCCCCGAGGAATCACTGGCTGTGGGTTATCCCTTTGACCTCTGTGAGAAAGCTATTGCAACACCTCTGCATACCAAAGGAGATCACAGCACTTCCTCTCCTGTGTTGGTTAAGGCTATCCCTGGAAGCCTGCAAGTGTGAGCTTTTGGAACATCCAGGACTTAGTGCACTGTTAATTTAAAGGGTTACTCCCTACCCAGGAGCTGTTTTAGGCAGACATTCAGTCAATGACCACCACTGCATCTGGGTACCACTTCCTGTAGGCAGCACGCTGCCCCTGCCCAAGGCACTGTAAACTAAGTTTTGCACATGAACACATTCTATCAGCCAGTCCTGCAATCAGATCTGTGTTGTGCCCACACAGACACCCGGTAAGTCCACCCTCAAAGTCGTCCCACAGGGTCAACCTACACCGACTGACCTTATGTACATAATTGCAGACAACACCGCAGCACACTGTACCTACACCACAGAATCATAGAATGCTTTTAAAGACCATTTTGTTCCAATTCCCTGCCATGGGCAGGGACACCTTCCACTAGACCAGGCTGCTCAGAGCACCATCCAGCCTGGCCTTGAACACTTTCAGGGATGGGACATCCACAACTTCCCTGGGCAACCTTCTCCAGAGTCTCATCACCCCTACAGTAAACAATTAATTCTTAACATCTATTCCAAATCTACTCTCTTTCACTTTAAAGCCATTACATGCACATACTCAAACAAGTGTAAGTGTGTATGAATATGTTTCCAAGCCTGACCGTGTGCTGCATGGACAACATTTGCCAAAAAATGCAATTCAACGAACGGTTTTCCCATTTGGTCTCAAGTATAAAATTATACCCACATGAACTGTACACACAAATGTGGAGAAAGATCATAAAACCATGAAGTAAGAACTGTGAAGCTTCCGTTAAATTTTTAAGTTTTGATTTTTACTGTTTAAGAAAAAAAAGGTGAAATACTAAATCAAACTTAGTCTCCAACCTGAAAATCTCAGAAAAAAAAACCCCAACAAACCAATTTGCCACCTCTTCTACCTTCAGAAAGCCACCAAACCAGATAGGACCCAAGATCGATTTATATTTTAAAATAAAATTAGTAGCAAAGCAGTTCATTACATTGTTTATCTACTATTCTTTCACCATGAAAAATAAAAGGAAGGTCAATTCACTAATAATTCAGTGCTACCAAATCACAGACAGGTACATTAAACCAGCAGAGGGCAATAGAATTCCAGAATTTTGCAAAAATGGAATGTAATTCTGGATGGAGCTTTATTTACTGTATACATTTTCTGGCAAAAGTCACTTAAACATCTAATTACTCATGGTCTCTAACCCTGGATTCCTGAAGTTCATGTAATTACTTCAAGCCATGCAGAATATCCCACATTTCTATACAGATGTATCAAGATAGACAGACATATGCTAACACAAAGTTCCATGTAACGTTAAATAATGTGCATAATAACAAACCTCTTTCTCCAAAGAGACACCAAAGATATTTTAAAAGTTCTGTTACACACAGAAGGAAAGGAAACTAAAGTCATCTAGAACGAAGTATGTTCAGATCCCTCAAAAAAAAGAGAGAAGACATTTTCATACCAGAACTTTACAATTCTAAATAAGGTTAGGTTCCAAGAAGCAGGTAAGAAATAGGTTGATTTTTTCCCCCAGTATACAGTACATTAGAGTCCTGGGGTTTTTTAAAAATGTAATTTCATTATAGAAATTACCACTACACCATTCGCCACAGTTTAAATCCATTAGTTAAGTTACAGATTTCACAAATTCTCAGTTGTAGTGTTGAATCCATCTGAGGAGTGTTTTAAATAGTGCCACGGCTATTCTGAAAATCTTCTAAAACGTCACTGTATTCCTTTGGCATCAGGTGGCTCGGCAGTGAGTTTGTGCACTTGTGACTGCGCTGGAATGACAATATTGGCAGCAACAAAGCTGTTACCCAGGTCTGTGCTCAGAACCAAATAAACCCTGTAAGTCTCACAAGTTATGGTTTTTTTATTCATATTCAGATAGTGGTTCTTAGAATTATTGATGACCTGATATGTAAGCCCAGCTAAATGGAACATCTAAGTAATCCCCTGAAGTATTTGTTTCATTACTATGTTCCTTATTCTCTGGCAGCTTTCTCAGTCTTCAGTGGTAGAATTCCCTTTGAAGTTCTCTTGACATAGAGCACTCCTCTATCTGAAGAAACGAGGAAAACAGTCCTCAAGTAGCCCTCAAGAACAGGATGAGCAAATTAGAAAGATGTAAGGGTAAAATACAGAATCTAAATTGCAAATTAATAAAATTAGAACAGTTGTAGGTCTCATCTCGGCAAGACAAATTATATATACTACATGGTTCAGAAGGTGAGAGAGAGAGGATGGGCAAAAACAGGAAGTGCAATATTAGGAAGAATTCTGAAAGTAAGGAGAAGAAAACTGAACTTTGTGCACTATAAGTCATTTGAGAGATTGAAAGACCCAGTCTGACCAACAGGCAAAGAAAATGCTTGTGGAGGTGCTGAATGCAAGTGCCTTACGGAGCAGGGCACCGTAAGGAACAATCCTGCCAAACGATTAAGATCCAGTTATGGCACGTGCAGTGCATGAGGAAGAGGAGAGCTGCACATCCACCCAGTAAATTCCTATTGGCAGGGTGTTCTGAACTAATGACAAAGAGCTGATGTGGTATTCAGAAAGCCAGGAACAAATCAGAGCAAGCAAAGAAGAGGATCCTATGAAGGATTTCAACTGGAGGTACTACCACGAAGGATGCAGAAACAGCAAATGCATAAAAGGACAACAACAAGAGTAGGAGATACAAACTGCAATTATGGGTTTGAATCACTGGGATAATAACGTGTAAGGAAAAAGTGTAAGACAGAAAAGCATTTGTGACACCTCAATTCTTTGGTCACATCCAGTTCAAATCGTTGATGAGATATTTAGGACGGCAACACAGAAATTCACACAAAAGCAGGCAATATACACAAATACATCAGCAACTTCTCTTCCTGGCCATCTGTAAGCATTTGCTCTCTCTTGGAAATGTAAAATCATGCTGCTCAGATCATGAAAGATAATAATGCTACAATGAAACTGAATTCAATTAAAGAAATTGTATTTTCATTCATAAAATTAAGTTCCATTCTACTGTGACACGGATATAGGGATCAGGAGGAGAAGTTGAACTTACACATACGGAAAATACCCGGGACTCTGTTACTTCATTTACATTCCTACAGCTTAAGGTCAGAAGTTTTACCAAAAATTTTAATTAAACCACCAGAAATTCTTTCATGGTGAAAATTCCAAGTGAATCAGAATTTCTGTAACACTGTAATCCCTCCTAGAAGTAACAATGTAAAGAGATGGGCTACAAGTAAATTAAAATTGTTACAGTTAAACCAGAGTTCCGTATCATGGCTAGAAAATGAGCTCAAGTGAAATCAGGAATAGTCACAAATGATGTGATCCAATAACAGCGGAAATACAACGGAAAGTTTTCTGTTTATTCTAGGAGATAGTGGATCAGTTCCTCAGTTGCCGAACTAAGCATTTACTATAAAATTCATCATTACATCTTATTTTAATTGTTTGGGGTTTTTTTTCCTGACCAAGCACTTCCTCCCACAAACCACTGAGGAAAGGAATTACAGATTGCAAAGTTCTCTTCCACGTTTCCCATGATGTTATCATTCTGGGAAAGCCAGCTTCTTCAACAGAGCAAAGTTACTACAGTAATTGATTTCCAAAGTTCCTTGTAGAGAAATATATTTTACATATCCTCTAGATAATCTCTCCTACTAATATGCCATACACTGTCATATTATACTTCCCTGATTCATTTCTTCCAGGTTTGATTTCCCCCCCACCCCCTACCTTAAAATAGTTAGGGATATTCTCTACCTGCACAGACATAAGATCTGTTCTACTGAATGTGTTACGTACTCATTCAAAACCAAAGTGCACAAATTAAAATCGTAAGGATCAAAGACATATCAGTGTCTGTGTTTGCAGTGCTACTGCAAAACCTCTCAGTCATAGCTAATAAGAATCCTCAGATTCCTATTTTAACTTTAAAAGTATGTTTGCTTTTACAAAAATAATTTACTGAACTGTAATATTTATAAGAAAGGAACTTGTAATGGATATAATAAAATGCCTTGACTGGAAGAGTGTTGAGAAATATTGACAGAACTTTGACCGTCACCTTAAAAATTCTCTTCCATGACCCTACTCATATTCATAAGCACCTGCCAAGTACCCACATTATCCTCTCTCGAAATTCAATAAAAGACACCTTTTAGGTCATGTCTACAAAAACTTCAGCCATAATTAATTTACTGGTGGACAGAATCACCAACAATAATGATGCATATTATGAATAATGATGACTATTATGAATCATGAACAACAATGATAACTCCACAGCTTCCTTCCAATGCTTCACACTGTCTGGCTTCAAGTATTATTACTAATTGCAAATACGTATTGTAAGCTCTTGAGGATAAGTATCATCATCTTTCTGTTCTTTTGTACAAAAGCAAGCCCAGCAGTTCTGGTTCACGATTAGGGCTCCCAGATTTTCCAGGAATGCAAATAATGCCAATATACGCAACTTGATAATATTGCAAAATGCCCTTAATCAAACTTTTGCCTGTTAACTTCAACATGTGCAAAATGAGCAAGATGTCTGAATGAAGAATTGTTAAACAAGATGATATTTGGAAAAGCATTTTACATATTAAATTAAGATTTAATAATCCATCTTATATTTTAAACATACTGCACGGTGTTTTTAACTGCACTATTGCCAAAAGTCTAGGAACTGACCACAACCTAAAGAACAAACACGTATTTTTTTCCTTAGAAAACATGAATAACCTGAAGGGATTAACACTCAGTCCTACCCCTGCTAAACAGGCAGGCATATCATGCCCTTTTACACTTTCCACCAGCATTACCACTCACTTTCTCCTAACAAACCAGGCCGGTATCTGCAGCTGAAACATTACAGACTATGCTGACATCAAGAAGCATTAGGGCTCTGATAGTGAAAGAACAGCAAAGTCCAATGCTGGAGGCTGATACATGTTCTTTTGATATGTATTACTGCATTTGAAGTACTGCAGAAAAAGTTTTCTTCTCTCCTGTGTGATGCCCTTCAATTCACTGTTGTCCATTTTAGAAGAGTTATGTAAAAGACAGCAACCACAAAGTGTGCCTACATACATTTTCTTTTGTGGTTCAGCTTCTTTCACGTTACCTACTGTATGATACAGGCATGTTCTTCCTGGTTTTTAAGCAGGCAACTTCATGTGTTTCTATATTGAAGGGATTAACATTCTGAGAATGGATAAATACAAATAAGTTCAGTACTAAAAATAATGGTGCTTCATACTATTTCAGTCACAAAAACATTTCCATAGACTAAGATAGTATCAGAACTGGCAGGATAGAGATACAAGAAGAAAATTAATGGAAGCAGACAAAACTTCTTGCCAAGACAATAAAGGAAGTCTTTCATGATGGGAGTTTCCTAAATTAAAGCCAGCAATTCAAGAGTGGAGAATTTTAAAGTAGAAGTGATTCAATGCAAGCACACCAGAGTAGGACAGGAACTGTCAGAAGGAAATATAGTAACTAGGTGTAAGAATGAAAATATTTCAGTATGGAAAGCTAACACATTACAGAAAATCTTTCAGACTTTTTACAAGGCTGATCATGCTGATGATTATGGAAATCACTTGAGCCAATCATAGTTGGGCAGAAATAGAAGTTAAGAATCAAAACTCATGGTAAAGGTAGAAAACTGCACTAATTTTGCTATTCAAAATCAACTGTATCATTCAATAACTTTATGCATTTCCCCAGTATTTACACAAATTCTAAAATAATGACTAATATAATATTGTTATGAAGTAACAGAGATAATATTAATACCAAATTTTTTACTGCTTTCCACAATACAGCCGGACCAACAACCCACTGATTCCAGCTGGTATTAATTGTAAAATCTGCCTAACAAAGACATAAAAATGGAATCCTCTCTTCATCCATCATCACAAATTTCCACATCAGCCTTTCACTGGGTAACTTCCCTGTGGCTTTGTAGCTGATGCTCCACAACAGAGAGCACATTTCAGCTAATGATGCTTCTGTTACATAATTAATCTTGAATTGGATCTCTCTTGGAAAAGTGGTTGATGATAAGAGTTAAAATACTATAAACTATTCTGAATTTTTCTAGTATTGCTTTCAATCTTCAGAGAAAGCCCTTATCCTTGTTAACTGGGAATTCTTCCCACACCTAACAGGCTCTGGAGTAAAGTGGTAATTTATTCAGGTATTTCGAGGAATAAAGACTTTCTTTCATTGAGCATCTGATGTAACTGTTACTGAAATCTGGTAATCGATTTCATCTAGAAAAGTATACACTTAAATTACTTTCATATTATTATTATTATACTATGCAAAACAGCATATTATATTTCACTATGGAAAACATTAGGATTATGTCTATTGGTGTCTTAACATGGAATAATTACAGTTTTGTGTTTTATTATTAACTTCCTTTTTTTTTTTTTTTTTTTTTTACCAAAATCACAATTTTGTACTTGCCTGGAAGATTATACAAAAATTAAAACAAACCCACTTCCCATAAACCTGGACTAAAATCCTTTTCATCTCGAGAATGCTACCAGGATAATTTGCAAGATGACATGAATAAATGTTCTGTATTATATTCAAAAGTTTTAAGTAAAATGATTTACCAAATTATGGTAATCTTTTAAAAACACTAAATAATGGAAGCCTCCTGTTTTATGAAATTTTATTTCTTCTCAATAAAGAAAGGCATAGGCATATGGAGTGATAAATACAGATGATCAGTCAAAAGGTAGCATATCCTAAGGATTTCTGTTAGCCCCACTCTGCAAAATAGTTCTCTCATGTTTCATTTCAAGTTCTAGGATAAAATCTGCATCAGTATCCAACTGAACTTTTATAGGAAATTTTATGGCTTAGAAGAATTAAAATTAAAGAAAATACATAAAAAACCCCTCCCTCCCAATCTTTCCCTCCATCCCTCACAAGAGTTACATAATTTAATAACATAAAAATGATGAAGCAGTTCCCAGGGCATCTCTCTGCATTATGCTAAATGACAAAAGTCAATTTTAGTGTAATACAGCTAAACTGAAAAACAGTTTACTTCATTTGGGTTATTTCTGATGAAACCAGATCAGCACTATCCAAATGTACAACAAGCCATTCAAAACAACCACTGGCTCAGAAATTTAAATTCCTCTTGTCCTTTCCTCCCGCATGTAGGAAAAACCCTTTTTTTCCCGCAGCACCAAGGAATACTCCATTTGTATTTCATACACAGCAGAAAGGACCGCATGCCGACTAGGCATGGGTCATCCGTACCGAGGGAACATGGAAAAATTCTTTTATCTTCATGTATAAATACTTTTTATTTATATTGTTTCAATTTTAAACAAAATTCCAACAGTATTACTAATGGTAAACTAAAACCTTTTTCTAACTCAGAAGAAAAAATTTGTTTGTTTTTGTGACATTAACATTAGACACCAAAGTCCACTGTCACTGATGAGTCACATTTTGCTAACAGCTTGTGTCCAAGATTTAAAATTTTTAAAAAGCATTGTGACTATTTTTTCAAGAAAAATTCAATTATTACTCCAGGCCACAAATATGTAACCAGTGCTGACTTCCTGTCTATGAATTTAATCCCACCAGTGAAGAGTGCGATCAAATCCTGCCCGATCAAGTTTCACAATAGATCACTCACCAAACTTCAGGGAGAATTCTGAAATTTCACCAGACATCCCACGAGCTCATAGCGTGCTGTACACAGTGTGATGTTTCTTGTAATTTTAATTGGATCTCTGTAGAAATACCCTAGCCTAGTTTTTACATTAGCAAAGACTTTAAGACAAGACCAGTTACATCATGCAAGCCTGCTCTTTTCTATAAATTTTTTGCTGTCTTCCAAAGAATATTGTAAAATAGGTAGTGCATTAACTACTTTGTGAGACAACCATTCCAGAATCTTACTAACATCACCTCAAGGAGTATGTTTCTCTTACTACTCAGTTTCTTGGTTTATCTGCTGAACTCAAACATCTTTCTCATAATTTATATGCCTCAAACACTTGGTGGCTGCACTACATGTGGCCACATACAGTAAAGTTATATAGGAAGAAGAGTTAATTGTTTTCTTTGTGCTCTGCTTTGTCTTAGATAAATAAAATGAAACTTAACATTTCATATAAACAACAGTCCTTTCGTAAAGGAACTGTCATGTTGTGTAACTTTTTATTACTTCACTTGGAGCAACAGGAATTCTATTAACAATAAAGTGCTGTAACACAAAATCCCACCATAATTTCCCATCAAAATTCTATAGCAAACATAGATGGTAAAATATCTATTTCACAGAATCACAGAATCAACAGGGTTGGAAAAGACCTCTGAGATCAAGTCTACCCTGTGACCCCACACCACCACCTTGTCAACTAGCCCACGGCACACCGAAGCAGGTTCATGCCAGGTAGAACGTTTTCACTCTAGTCTATGACACAGTTTCAAAAACCTCCAGAGAAGCTGAAAAATGCTCTAAAAAGTGTAATTTTTAACTTAAACTCCAAACTGAACCTTAAAATGGTAACCTCAACTTTAACTAATCACCGTGAAGTTTTTCTAATGATCTTATGTTCTGAACAACATGTCAGTTTGTGTTTAGTATGAATAGTTTTATACCAAAATAAGTACTTTTGCCAAAGAATTGTATCTAATGGGACATACCAAAGGGGACCATCACTGAACCTGAGGATTAGATCTGGGAAAAACAAAATTCTTTTTCTATTATGCATTAACAGCTGGCTTTTGCAAGTTAATAGGTTATATTAATTTTTAATTCAGGTCAGGAAACATTAAAAGACCTCATCATGCTTCTTCCATCTGGGGACTCACAGATTCCTGAGTGTACAGCTTTAGAGTTAAATAGTAAGTATGGGACTACGGTGTTAAAAAAAAAAGATTTCAGAGAACTTTTCGTGAGAGAAATGGTGTGAGATCTTGGTACCTCTACCAAAAAATGCAAGTGCATAGAAGAAATGAGTTAAATGTATTCTGTATTCAATCCAGGTTTTTGCTCTCCTTCATGGTGAAATCAAAACTCATTTAAGCTTATTTCAACACTCATGACCTGTCACTAAAAAAAAGCTTTTTTTACTGTGCTCTTCCCCCCCACACACTTGTTTAAATTTTACCAAACTTGGAATCTAACCAAACTGCTACAACACCCCAAAATAGACACCCTGTACCTCTCAAAGTAAAGAGCTATGTAGACTCTCTTGGTTCTTTTTATTAGCAGAACTAAAAATCAGAAAATATAATAAAACTGAAGTTTTATCATTATGTAGGATGAATGAGGTAGTAAGGATAAAACAGGGAAATGGGAAATTTCTATAGCTCATTAGCTCTTTCTCCAAATTAAGTATTAGTGGCAGCAACAAAGGAGAAACAACTCACAGTTCTGTTCCTCAGGGCCTCAAAAGAGAGGGGACTGAGAAAGATGAACACATAATTAAAGATGGGAGAAAGTTTATTTGCTGGGATCGAAAAATTTGGTATCTCACCATGCTAACTTATATAAGAGAATGAAAATACTTTGTAGACTCTTCCCCAAAAGCAGTCTTGAGGTATTACATATAGCTCTAAAATAAAACCCATTTAAATGTTTTTCAGTTAAAATGATTAGAAGAAAAAAAAAGCTACCACTTTATGCTTCATATATGTTGTTAAGTACTAGTTTAAATAGGAAATTTCAAAATATTTTCTATACATTTAACTTTGTCAAAATTGCTCTTGCCCTCAGCAGATGTTTCTGTGTTCTTTGACTGGTAAAGTTTCACATTTTTCATTCCAAAAACTACATGTCAGAATCTATTTTTAATTTAAAACAACCAGAAATTGTTTGATTAGGATGTATAATTCAAATTTAAAATTATGGATTTATTTCTCAGCTTATTGTTGCAAAGACCTTAGTTTCTATCAAGCTAAAAGAGGAAACTTTTTGCATTTTATTTATGGCTACTTATAGATGCCTCACACACCATCTGAAGGATAGAAGGTTGTATTTTTCAATTTCTATAATTTTATTAATGTGTAGCTAAACTGTCACAGTTAGTAGTACCATAATGTACCAATTAGCAAAAATTAAACACATATTTCTCAAGCTGGGTTGTAAAATAATATTTACATTAAATAAGGATTATTTAATATTGCAAGCAAACAAGTCCACATTCTGAATTTATCTCCTCAGGGACATACACCTTTAAAAGCAGGACTTGAACTACCCAGAAGTGGTGAAAACACTACTGTATTGGGATACTGAAATAAATACAGTCATACTAACAAGAGGTATGCTTCTGAAATAGCTACTTGAAGAATTTGCATTATCTGCATTCTCAGATTTACTATATTTACTATATTTTGCATTAAACACTATGTACCTTCTCCCCTCAAAAAAAGCCCCGAACCAAACGACAACACAAGAAACTGAACACAAATATGCAGTTGAAACAAGCCACTCATAACACTCCCCAGAGTTAGCAACTACACAGACTGAAGACTTTCTTTACATGTACGTTTTGGCCAATGTTTAACGTGCTGAGTTAAAGAAAACGGCACCCCAACAAACAGTTTTGACACAGTAACATCAGAAATTATTATTTTCAATTATTTTAGTGACTAAATATAATTTTTGGAGCAGTGTCAGGGACAGTCCGCTCAACAACTTCCACTGACATCAGTAAATTTCAGAATGAATCTTCCTACCTGTGATGTATCTCATGTCATCCCTTTCTCTATCTTAACAATGTATGCAATGAAAAAATATCCAAACCAGCAGTGCTTTTCCATACAAACTTACCCTATAGAAAGCAGTCGTCAGGGGCAGCAACGCTGCAGCAATGTTGTATTCTTCTGAAGATGAACAATCCTGCGAGAGAAACATAGGAAGAAAATAAGCAAAACCATTTTCTATGTTATGCTTTGTAATTTCATCTCTGCCTCATGGAGTGCCTCTAGCATCCTTCTGATGCATGTAATTTTTAACAATGTAAGAATAACGTATATTTATGTGTGTGTACATATACACATCTCCTCTCAATTTCTCCCAGACAGGTATTGCTATGATTTTTCCCATTTAAGAAATTTATTAGCGGATTTCTCACTCCCATGGCTGGAATACAATTTTGCCACCATAGTTTACACATGAAAATGAAAGAATTCCTCCTTTAGGAAAGAATAAAAAGATAGCTTCCTTCCATTTGGGTCAACAGAAGATCTGACAAAAATGGAAGTGATGTGATGACCAAAAAATGCACTTCCGAAACGTTTACATGAAGGAAGTGACATTTATGTAATATGAAATAATCACCTCCACAGCCTCTCTAAAACTTTGGCACAAGGTTAACTTTAAAAGAAGATGAAAACCCATTCTCTTCATGATCTGGATGCCTCATTCAACAGTCAAGTGTGCCATTCGTGTCTCTCCAGGCTGAGAAGGGTATGCCAAAGTAAATCAACTCATAATTGCTGCTGAAAGTAGTGATTTTATTACGGAAGTGTTTTAAAAGGAACCAGAATTGGAATGTAACTTAATATTCAAAAAACAAACTACTTGAATTTTTAAGACTTTTTAAAAAAAAAAACCAACAACATAGAACAAAAAAATATCCAACAAGAGTTAAAAATTATACTTTTGAAAAAGTGACTAGATGCTTTTTCATTAGTTCTTTCTGTCAATACTGAAAAACTGAATAATGCAGATAGTTCTGCTAGACAAATGTATCACCACTGTGCCCCTCCATAACGAATGCAAAACAACAGTTCCAGTTGTACAATTCATTTCAGTGTTTTTAACATCCTTTCTTACAGTGGGCACCCTCCAACTGAAACCACACTCTATTAACTATAACATCTGACCAATGCCAAAATTGAAATAATTCAAGTGTTCATCTGCCAGATTTTTCATTTATGTCTTTATCTTGTACCAAGAGTTCTCTAAAACAGAGCAACTAGCAAAAACCTGGCACTAGACAAATGTGATAGCAGAAATATAAAATCTACATTACAAGAACAAGCATGTTAAGGATCATGAAGATGTTATTTGTATTCATCTCACTCTTCTGTCTTAAATGGTTGCTGAGTGACTACAGACTGCAGGTTTAAAACAACACACCAAAAAACTTATCACAAGACTATTTTGCTTCTCATAATTTTGAAAGTCCATTTCATCCTTAGTGATTTTTCAGTAAAAAATACTTCACCTTCTATTACTGTAACCAAGCTCACTTAAACAGAACACCGATGTCCATTACAGTTAAGCAGAGCAGCACTTAGAAAACTACTCACATATATATTCTGAAAAGGCACACAACAAGTTCACAACTGCGGAGGTTTATTTCTGCACAGAGTTACCGAAGGTTTTAACATGTCTATCCCTGCAGGAATGCATGTGTGCTACCTACATGTGGGCAACAAGGGGTGTGCCAGTGCTCATACTTCATAACACATTCCAATTTCACAGAGGAAAACAGCACGAAAAGTGGACACTGAGAAACTCAGTATATGTTTCAATGACGCCTCTTAGTATTGTGAGACAGATATATATATATATAAACCCCCCAAATTAGTTTATAAGATGTCAGAAACATAAGACTAAGGGACAGAGCCTCAGCTGCTTTTAATTTTCAATTTCTGCATTATTTCCTATTATTATCCATATTCTTAATCCCCGTTCAGAATTTAGCACATGTATTTTTAGTTTAACATAAATATATGACAAATATTGGTAGTGCTTTTTCACTTAATAAGAAAGCTTCCCATTTAAAATAAGACTTTACAACCTTTGGGAATGGGCAACAACTTTCAAAGAAATAAATATCTTATTTCTGTACGTGCTTATTTATAATCAGGTATAAAATGATCCATCCTCAGTTTCAAGTTATCTACTTAATCCGTCAGCTCAAATTATTTGTAAGAGTTTGGGCTTTTGCCCAAAATATACATTAAAATATCTTTATAAAAACTGAGCAATGTATCTTCACCTAGAGAGCATTCAGTATTCCAAGAGCTAACATATGCCTCAAAGATATATATCTCACCACCATATAAACAACACATTAAATTATTTTTCCATTCCTTCTTGCAAGTACGAAATTCTCCACATATTCTATGTCAGCAGTACCCCCTGGACTTGTAGTATGGAAGCATTATCTAGATATATTTTTTCCTTCTCCAGTATATGACAAAGAATGGAAAGTGATCTCAGTTAGGAATAAATGCTGCTTTAAGATTAGTGGAAGTAATTAACTGTTTATCTGCTTTGTAGCTGCAAGACATAATGCCATAGTTAAAAGAGATGTTGCACTGAAATCTCACCTTGATTTTACAAGCAAACTAAAGTACTGCAAATGTCATATATGTGTGGTAGGCAATTAATTTAGACTCCTGAAACAAAGCAATCCAGCTGTCTTATATAAAATGGCTTGACCAATTGTGAAAAATACCTCTTACAGCTGTTACAGAAGTACACAAATCAAATACCATAAAATAATTAAAACTGTTCCCCCTAATTTGCACAAAACGAAGCTGAAACACATCTGGGGAACAGAAATTATTTTCAGCAAATTAATCTCCTAAAAACAGCATCTTGTGACAGTGAAATAGAGACTTCCACCGTGCCACGTGCAGAGCACTGCTTTGAATCCACGCCTAATTGAGTGAAATCCTGGCACAGGGTTCTGGCCACACTGATCATATATCCAGACAGTTGCTGAACTCTGTTGCACATTGGAAGTGTTAGAGGAATTCATGTACATTTAAAATAGCTTTGCTGTACGGAACTGACAAGTGAATAATAAAAGGAGAATGTTTTTCCTTACATCACTTACTTTAATAGCACGTGTGATTTACATTTCGGTCAGTTTAAATGTGCAGCAAAACTCTGGTGGTTAGATGTCGTCATTCGATTGCAGAGCTGACAGCTTGGAAGTTACAGATTTTGACTGCTTGGATGGACACGTGGGGCTGCCAGTTTATGGTGAAGCACCGACTGGCTTTTGGAACCTGGTAGGTGATTTAGGCTTCTGGTACTGGAGAGGAGAGGCAACTCTTCTCCTCACTCTTGACTTAAGAACCAGTACTGCCCTGAACTTCTGTTTGGAAAACAAGGCATTACATATCATCACTAAGTTGAGATGCCCTCTGCAATCTGGTAATAGCAGAGAACAGCTCTGAAAAGCCAGCCCAGGTAAAGCTGCCTCCTTGTGAATGTGCAGGCCCAGACTCAAGAAAGCCCTGAAGTCCCTCTGATGTCCCACTGGCTACAAGAGCAAGCCCAGGTCAGTGAAGCACAGTGACAGCAAAGCACAAGTTCATCCATCTTCCTGCAGTAAACAACAACTTACACTGAGGCAGTTCTGCTTTCTCTTAGTCACATGACAGAAATCTAGAAGACATATATGAAATAGCTCGTAACATTTGGAGTCCAATTTTCCTTTTATATCTATCTCGACACTCTTTCTCATTAATTGTTCCCGGCTACAGGATGCTTCAGTGTTAAACCCCATTCTGCTTTGGGCACCAAGCTTTTTAAACAGGCACCACATTTTTAATAATCTACAGAAATCTGAGCATGCCGAAAACTTGGGACCCAATTTTGCCTTAGATTCAGCAACACCGTAAATACATGGAATTCCCCACAGGACTGACTCACCTGAAATCAATGTAGTGTGCAGTGAAAAAGTTAAACATGGCAGCTCTTGATCCATACTTTTTGGCAGTACAGTGTGAGGTATGCATGGTCTATTAAAATACTGCTCAATTAACCTGCATTGTCCCTCTTGAGAATAATTGAATGCTGTCAATTTTCATGCACACTAAGAACATTCACCACTCTGCAGGACTAAGCTCATAATCAATCTAGAAAAAAAAAAAGAAGCCAGAAACTTCAGGGTCGTATCTATTTTCAAAGCACTAACACCAGAATTGTTAAGTCAGCATGTGTAACTATGTTCAGTACATTGGCTACAAATTACAGGTGAAATACTGGTTCCAAATTCAATAGATGATTTCATTGCTGTCAGGATTTAATCCTTATTGTTACAGATATATTACGTGGACAGAGTTTTACTGAATCACAGGATTTTTATTGCTGATGCAGCTTTATATTTTGGAAATAAAAACTCAATCCTTTCGTCTAAAGTAATAAGAGAATTCAGCAGTTCAGTTTAGGAAAAATGTTTGTTAAAAGGAATAGGAATTCATCGTGTAGAACTGCAGTGTTACTCAAAACTATAATTTAATTTTAATGAGAGGATTTTTCATTTTCATTAGAGAAGCTGAATAAAGTATATCCATCATATATAAATACAATATTAATGCAACTGAACTATTAAAAATTAGTTTTGATCAAAGGAAACCTATTCCATGTTAATTGAACAACCAATGTCTCTGTAGAGGTAAAAATCCCAGTAAATAAACTGACAATTTCTCAAAAACTAATTATAGCTAATATAATCTTATCCTGTCTTGAAAGAAAGGTGAAAAAAGTCTCATTCTGAATTTTCAAAGTAACTTTTAAAAGTATTTCAACTATAAGTTTTAACTTCACAGTTAAAGCCATCACCTAAAGCAACAGTCAAAATGACATATTTTGTTAGAATAAATGCCAATATGACAATAATCATCTATATTAGTAGTTAATAACAGCATACAGTTAACTTCTAAAGAAAGGTTATAATCTTCTTATTGGATTCACATGCAAAATTATATTTTTCAGTGAAAATTATTGCACACTTACTTTCTTGATAACATTCATATAGAGTTTTTCCTAGTGAAGTTAACATCAATGCTAGCTGCTGTTCTGCCTTATAATGGGATCAAACTTTGCCTTTTTTTTTTTCACCAAAGATGAAATCAAACCTTATTGAGACAGCTAAAGCTTTGTTAAAGGTAACCTTTCTGGGATATGAGAAACAGGATGGAAAATAGACATGCCTAGGAGGCTCATACAGCTGACTACGTGGCACCTTACTTTTTAGCAGAACAAGAACACACTCAAAAGTTGGAAGATACTGCTTTCCATAATTCTCATTATCTTTAAAACTTCTCATTGTGATAAGAATATAGACATTCTTCCAAAATTATTAATTCACAAAATCAACTCTCCTTCATAAATAACCTTAACACATTTTATGTGTTACTCATTAACACAAGCTTTTAATTTAATTTTTGTTCACTTATACACTGCTGCAGCGATTCAGTTAATAAAACAAAAAAAAGTACACTCTCACTGTCTACTGTTTGCAGGTTTAACATCAGTAAGAATCAGACTTTGGGATTTTGAGGAGCAACTTCTCAGACTGCTCTCAGGTTATTATCTGACAGCAGTAGCTGAACACCAAGATCCTATCACAGACTTCACCTGTGCTCTGAATTGTGACAGATGTAACACCTTCTTTGTCCTCTATGGCCTGATTCACATTCATCTGACTGCTGACACAGAAGACAAAGGAACTGAACCAAACCTAGAAGAATCTTCACCAATTTGTTTTGGTTTTGTGGTCTTTCTGCCTGACTACAAGCCTTTGTAATGACCGTTTAATTAAGGGGCTTGCCAAGTCACCTATAGGGTGCGAGATATTGTAGGCCTGCCATTCCAGGTAGCAGGAGACCCAATTCCATTTTAGAGGGATTTTACTTCCTCAAGAATTTCGTATTTGTCTTCACCTGACCCTGAATTCCCTTAGGTTTGCCTGTCCTTGAAACACAGTGGTAAAGGAACCGAATTCGATGGATGCAATTTAGATGGAATTACAGAAGCACAGCGTTCATTGATTTTTAAGTTTCCTTTTGCTTTACTCCACACATTCACGACCTAACAAACACATTTATTTTCTCCCTGCAGCTCCATTGCACTCCTGATCTCACAGTAAGACAGCTCACTCAAAGAAGAGCTGTCAAGGCTCTCCCCCGCCGCCCCAGCTCTTTCTCAATACATTTCCGTCTAGGTTTGAGATTAGTCATTTCCTCCTTCTCCTAACAAATTATGTTTAGGAAATCAGGAACCTCAATTTTTATGTGCATAAATCACACATTTGTCACTGTATTTTTACTGTACCCCAAAAAGCCTAAAAACATTTAACTTTCTTTGCAAGATACTGATAAAAACAAGAATGCCATCCCTTGCGTCTAAGCACATCTGAGTTTCTTTAACAGAAATGCCATGCATGTTTCTGAATACTGTCATGAGGCCCATGGCAATAAAGTTCAACATACTCAGGCTGTAATCTTCTCCCAAGGAAATGGTTGGGATGCCAAGATGCCTTTTGACTTTTATTTCACAGCAGGGCTTCATTCACAGTGACTCTGTCCAAACCTTAAACTACACCAGCTGTGATACAAGGTCCTGCACAGTAATTTGTAAAAAGTACTTGACAAACAACACTCAAATGACAGCATACACTGCGATTCATGACAAAACAGTGATCAATATCCATTAACTGCTCAGTTGGAGAGGGGCAATTAATTCCTAATATATCTACAAACTGCAGTGTACTCCTAAAGCCCTCATAGACCAGATCACTTCTGCAGCGATTGCAAAACATTAATACAGGAGACTCTGTAAACTGCTGTACAGCCTGTTTAACTGAGTTAAGGAACAACAGAAAAACAATTCAAATATTAGAAGAACTAATAAAATAGATGCAATATTACGGTATAGTCCAGTTATCTATTAGTGAATCAGTTTACAAGTATACAGCACACATTTTTATGCATTCTAGCATACATTTGGCGCAAAGCAGCATTTCCTCTCCTAAACTATGAGCAAAGTCTTAAACTTTTAAACATGTATGAATGCATTCATGTTGCTTAATTTAATTTTACTGTTCTTCTCTAAGTTTCATGCAATTTTCCAGTTTCACATACTTTTAATAAAAATGCATTTTTAAATAAAAATCACATCATCAGTGCACATTCTATACAAATTTTACAACTTAACAGGAATGAACTCCCTCCCCCCCAAAAAAATCAGATGTATATGTAAAGTGATTCACTGAAAAATCACTTTTTCACTTTAGAAGAATAATATTTGGATAGAAATGGAATTTTACATCCATCTTCTGAAATGCAAAGAGTCGACACTCGGTTCAAACCAGTTACCAAAAGATTTTGGGTTTAGTTCACTATGGAGAAATTGAGCAAACAATGTCTGATGAAATGTGACTTGGAAGTAGGGCTCACTGAAAATTTTCCACCGAATAGCATGTGACAGCAAAATAATTTTTTATTTATGCTAAAAACCCTCAATGACATCATCTTAGGAAAGAGAACTTCTAATCCCTGAAGTTTTCCCCTTGACAGACTTAGTCTCTTGTCAACTGATTTTCTAGGGAACCAGAAATAAAACCTTGGTCAACAATTCAAAGAAGGCAAGGAACAGGTCTGGGGAGCAGTAGAGTTGGCCAAACTGCAGAGAGCAAGTCCTTACAGAGGGCATTTCCAGACACAGGAAGAACAAGAAGTGATTGAGAACAGAAAGCACTGGCTGACCAAGGGAAATGGAGCATCTTCTACAAAGAAATAACAAGTTCTGCAGCTGAGGAAAGAACAGGCTGTCTCATTTACCTTGGCTTTAACTGGGCTTTTGACACAGGCTCCTTTGGTACCCTTGTGGGCAAGCTGGGAGATACGGTCTGGATGGAAGAGTGGAAAACTGATGACACCGTCAGGCTCAAAAGACGTGGTGAACGGCTCCAAGTTTAACAGCAGGTGGTTCTGAGCCATGTTTTCAGGGTTTGATACTGTGGCAAATGCCACCTAATGTTTTCACTGAAAACCTGGAAAATGGCATGAAATGCATCTTCATCGCATTTCCAGAGGACACCAAATTTGTGAGAGTGGAAAATTTCCTTTCAGCATGGAAGAAATGGGGAATACTGTGAAGTACCTTGATATCAGAAAAAAACCAAACCACATTAAAAGAACAGGGACGGACAGAAGTGATGAACAAATCTGCAGTAGTGATACTAAGTTTCTCAAAGAAACTCGTGAGGTAACAAGTAAATACTTGGAAACAGTGCATCAGACCGATGGGAGACAGAAGGGGGAATAATATCTTGTATGAAGTAAAAAATGTTAAAACATTAGTCTCACCAAGAGTTGTACTCACAGCAGGGGCAAAAGAACAAAATAATCAGAAAGTTTATGGATCTGATCCAAGAGACTGAAACTGTCAGGAGAGTGCACAACTGAAAGAATCCCAAAAGAACTCAGTAAGTATAGAAAGGGAAAACAGTGTGTGCAACCAATACAGACAGAAACTCTTGGAGAGAAAGCTGATGCCTGCTCTATGTATCTCTATCTGTATCTATCTCGAATGCATCCACAGCGTTCTGGCAGGTGCTCCTGGGAACTACAGAACACACTTGCATGGCTGTAACACTGCCTCTGGGAGACGCATTCTCCACAAACTGCCCAAGTGCGGTCTCTTTTCCATACGTATTTGACATCTTGCCGCCAGAGAGCTTCGTTTTTTTTAAGCCAACCTTGATAGTACAGAAAAGTTTTGCTACAGTTTTGGCAGAGGCACCAGCTAGTCTGTGTACAGCTGCACCCCAGGACAACAGGAACGACAATGACCAGCTGCTTCTAGAAGAAGTTTTCTTGGATCAGCTTTGTTGGTGCAGCTCCATTTCTGGATTCATGAAACAAGTGTCAGCTGCTGGAAGAGGATAGTTCTGCGATGACCTGCAATGGCTGCAGAATTTCAAGAATGACAAAGAGGGCTTTTATGGGTTTTTTTTGAGGTATTTCTGATTACAGTGTTGTGAATCCTGAATTCATCCAGCAAGGGCTTTTCCATGCTCAGGCATGGATGACGCATTGTATTAGTCGTGCTGGTGAATTTGACAGAACCTGAAATCCCACGTTGCCAACCCTGCTACCAGACCTCTCTGCTCCTTAATAAACTGGAATGTAAATTTTCTACTATGTTTCAAAGAGCAGTTTTAACAACATTAATGGAAGGTGTTGTAGAAGTTGCTTAATCCAAAAATCAACCTTACACCAGAACAGGCTCATTGCACATCATGAAAAAAATCATGTTACTAAAGCCATTATTAGAAATATTAAATTTTTCTGGAGAAAAAACTTCTAGCAATAAAGTCTTTTAAATGATGAACGGTTCATAGAAAAGAATACCTAGAGCAAATTTGCGAAACCGAAGGACACACGTTGTGCATGATTAGGTAGCACGTTGTAGAGCAGTGCCCACCTTGATTAACCCATCAAATCTGTGTGATCAAGGAAGAATGTTGTTACAAAGCCTGAAAAGCCCAAGAGATTCAGAGGTTTCAAGCCTGCTTGATTTAGTAAAGTGCTCCCTCCAAGATAACATCCATCAATGAAATACATATTCTAATGAAAATATTTAAACTATGAAAAAGAAAACATAGAAAAGTATAGCCTTTTTATTTAACTAAATGTAAAGTATTTTAAGTTTCAGACTGTACTTTTCAGTGCATGGGCAACAGCCTCTTTCATATGGATATAGATTTTATTTCAAACCTTACACTTTTTGGTGGTTCAATAACAAAAGTATGATAAATGCATGGGAGATGTGAGAACTGTTTCTTATGAAACTTTTATTAAAAATTCCTTTCTTGATTATTAATAAAATATTTGTTTTTCTAAGAATCCAAGTGAAAACAAGTGTGAAGCATTTTTGAAACAGGTAAATAAAGACAATGGAAGAAATGGTAAACCAATTTTGAACTGGCAATTGTAAAACCACCCTCTGAATCCTTCAGTCTTAAAGCTTGCTGAATTGATACTTTTCTCTGGGATTTTCAAATGGCTTCAGGAAATAAAAAGGTTAGAATTCAATGAAGGAACTTCTCCAACTTTGGCTACACGAAGTGAAAAAGTAAGCTCCCAAAACAAACTGGTTTGTCGTCTAGTCGAAGAGACATGCCTGGATGCCCTTGAAACAAATTCCTGTAAAAACCTTTCGGCAGGGCAAAGACTACCAGAGGAGAAAAGAAATCCTTGAGCTTGCTGTGTGGACCAAAGAAGCAGAAGTGTAGTAGGGAACTTGGCTGTAGCACTGTCTTCCAGAAAAATTGTTTCTTTCATACAAATTCTAGGAAATCTTGGTATGACCCTTTTCTGTTCCACAGCCTTCTAAATCACTGCTAGTAGCAACATCTGGCTATCTAGCCAGAGAGAAAGCCTTCTGTGCCAGCTTTGGGGTTTCCAGTTAATCCATCTTAAAACCCTAAAAGATCTTCTCCTAGGCTATCTCATCTTCCTTCCTGAAGGTTTTGTTCCAAACACCTTTCTGTTTTGCTCTTATCTTGTTGCAATTACAGGAAAAAAAATGCAGAAAGGGTAGTTCTGCTATGTAACCACAGTAAATGGCAAGAAGCACATTAATAAAAGGCATCTTGGGGTACAATGAAATATTAGTGAAGTACTAAGTCCCAACTATACTCATGCTGTTTGAAATTTTTTCCACACAATTCATGTTTGGAGCTTTCAGAAGGATGAGCCAGATTGCAAAGGCTGGAAAAAAAAGAGCGGGCAGCAAAAACAAAAAGTGAGAAGTTTAAGCATTAGCAATGGCTTTGGCATCCTAAAAAACAGCATGACTCCAGTTCCAGAGAACACACTAGCAAATCACCAAATGAGTGCAGAACAGAATTCTGAAAATCAACAGCCAATTTCAGGACAGCATGGCATTATTCAGTGCATATACTGAACAAAACACTGTATCGGCATGACCTGTCAAGCCATGTACAATAAATGTGATGACTCAACTGATAAATATTTCTAATCTGTGTCTCTTCATAACAAGAAATATGACCAGATATCCTGACACATTTGATGATTTTCTCATTCCTTTTATCTTACCTACAGTTCTAAGTAGCAAAAAAATCCTTAAGCTTTCAGGAAGACCTTCACTATGAGTTAACATGAATTCCACATTGCCTTCTCTTTCAATGCCATCCTAGCATCCCATGGCCACGTTTTGTCCGATACCCTTATGCTGCTTAAATTTTGGATGCTGTTCTTTGATGAAAATCTCTACAAAATACCTTGTCATTAAATGTTGGACCCAAATCCTTCATCTTCATCCTGAATGACTTAGGTACACAGGTGTACTATGCAGTGCATTTAATGTTGTTAAATTAATGGTATATATAAAGATTATCTGGCTACTTTTAGTAGCATACCAGTAAGCACAGAAGTGAGATAAAGGAAATGTGTCTGGCAATCCTGTGATCATCATGGAGACCACAGCACTGCAACAATTTCTGGAATATGTCTAAGTTCCATAACTAAGATATGAAAAAATCTTGAATTAAGGAAACACTTCTCAGCTGAATCGCTGATCGCTCAAAATGTCAGGTTTCCAGATTTTTCTTTTACTGACATATGCTTTCCTAAGCAGAGTCAACAGGTTCAACTATTTTGTAATAGTGATTAGTAAAGTTGGTTGTCTGTCATAAGGAAGAAAAGTTGGAGTGATGATAAAATAAATGCAAGAAATTCGATATTAGCTAAAAAAATAACTGCCAATGGATGACTACAAACACAGTGAAAAGAATGCAGAAAACAACGAAAAGGAGACCAAGAAAGCACAGAGAACATTGCTGTAGCTGCATCCAAGGGCACCTGTTCTGAACTGAAAGCTTCGTGCTAAGAAAAGAAATACAGCAACATTTTTTTGTTAATAATACAGATTTTTAAATGCTCCTAACCACTATAGTTCAAGCATATGGTGTTAACCAAAATTAATTTCTGAACAAGTACTTCAGCTTTTATTTCTAAAGAAAGCGACATGTTTATTCAAAATTGTGACAGAACTAAGCTTTATTTGTGGTATGTTAAAAGCTGAAGGTTTCTCCACTAAATTATATTTTTAGTCTTTTCAGTAAGTTTTTTTAAGTCTCTAGGAGAACTTTTATTGGAGAATTTTGAAAGTATTTAGGTTATGACTTAATATGACTTCATTGAAAATTAATTTTTCATCATTTCTTTCCTATTAGATTGTTGCCTGAGTAGCCAAAGATATTTCATCACACTAACATGGCTCCACCAGAACTTCAACTACGCCCAAAGACCTCTAAGGTCAGCTTTGTTTTACTGAATAGAAAACTGAGCTACCCACTTGTTCATTTTGGGGTTTTTTTAAGTGCATAATTTTGTTTCAAAGTTTGAAAATTAGATAGGACATTTTAATTTTTTGTTCAGATGGAAAAAACGGAACGCAGTCCCTTCACTAAGATGTAACAGGGAGCAGAGGACATGCCCTGTAATACTCCCTCTCTCTCTTAGCAAGCATCTTTGTTTCTCTTGGTACTCCCAGGAGCACGTACTACCAGGAACTGGAACAAAAAAATTTCAAACTGTCACAGAAACAACATGCACCAGGAAAATATTTTGAATTAGGTAAATCTGTTAAACTTTATTTGGTTCAAAATGACTTGGGGAAAAAAAAAAATCACTTCGCTCTTAACAAAGCCTCATCCCCTCCTCCACAAACAGTATTAATGGAGGTCAATAAAACCTGAATGGACAACAGGTAACCCCCAAAATGTTTGCGGAATATTCGGAAAATTTCTGCCTGCAGAAACAATCTTGGTGCAAAAACACAGCCAAGAATCACAAATTCTTTCCACAATTTTGATTATTCCTATGTGATCTCAGATGAGATGAATTCATAGTAGGCTATTTAGAAAAGTAAACGTTTGCATAAAAGAAGTAATCAGAATGCTCATGTATTTTAGAATACTTCTTCTTACCTTTAAGCACAGAATGCCTCCACATTTGAACCACTGAATGGTTTGGGTTGGAAAGAACCTTTAAAGCTCATCTAGTCCAACGCTCCTGCAATGAGCAGGGCCGTTTTCAACTACAGCAGATTGCTCAGAGGCCTGTCCAACCTGACCTTGAATGTTTCCATGGATGGGGCATCTACCACCTATCTCTTGGCAAACTCTTCCAGTGTTTTACCACCCACACTGTAAAAAAACTTCTCCTTTTATCTAACCTAAGTTGACCCTTTTTTAGTTTAAAAACATTACCCCTTGAACACCAACAACAGCACTTTGAGGAGACTTTAGGTAGGATCTTCCATCTTTCCATAAGTCCATTCTTCATTAATAGATAATCATGGTTTGCAATAGTTACGTACAGTTGGCTGGACTGATTTTAAATTAATCAGTTCCAACGCCTAAGGTTTAATATGCAGGTTGTATCTTCAATTTGAAATTCGAAATGAGACAAGACCAAAGGAATGAAAATCTTTGTGATGTGGTACTTTACAACCATTCATTTCTGAAGGGGTTCTTTGCAATGAGCATGTGCAAACTGCCTGTGGCAGCTTCAGTCCCACTGATAATGCTGAGCTGAACTACGGTCATCAAAGTAATCAATCTCGTTTAACCTCTGAGCATCCTGGTTTGGATTTTCTCTACAGTTATGGTTTCCAGGTTTTGATCCATACAACACTGTCAGGCTACCACTGCGCCTGAGAGGTTGAGAAAAGTAACTGAAAAATGCCAAGCCTACCATCAGTTTTCTTCACAAGAACTTTGTTACACGGTAACAAGCTCTGTCAGGGTGGAGGCTAAATGAGGAGGGGACTAGGAATAATAGCCATAACAATCCACTCAGGATCACAGTCTGGGACTTTCTTACATGTGCAATTCGGAGGCTGAGTGGCAAACTGTGTTAACATAACTGCAGTTGTGGCCTGTGGCTTTCTCACAGAACCACATATGGTTAGTATTTCAGCTGTTCCCAAATGACAAGGCTCCAAAATTGTCTTTTAAAATAAATATTTTCCTTTATATTATTTTTCAGAAGAGCAACCGTACCTTTTAATTTCATAAACGTAACAGGTCAAATTCCAATGAAACCAATAGTTTAGAATCTTAAATCTGGCATGAGAACAATAAATTTAAGGGCACTTTAGTCCACTGTCCTTGTCCGGATTAATATTTTTTCTCTTCTTACGAAGAAAAAAATGTCAAAACCAACAACTTCCTCTGTTCTAATACAAAAAAAACCCAAAAAACAAACAGTAAAGACTTAACTTGGTTTAAGGGTTTGAACATGTCTACTGGCACATAAATCACTGATCAAGAAATGTTGTAGGTAGCATGTTATTTGCTATCTGTGAATGTAGACTGTCCTAATGCTAATGTTCTTGCACAGGTGGAAAATATTATCAGAGCATGCATGATATTTACAGAAGCAAGTCTTGCACGACTTGAAAATACAGGAACACATACAAAATATTAGCAATTACATTAATACACTAAAGGTGAAGAAAAATAAAAAAACCTTGTTGAGAATTAAAATCATCAGTGCTGTAGTGCTGTTTATGTGTGATACACAAAATTCAGATGTCTATGGTTCAGAGGCAGATAGAATATTATAATGCAGATAAGGAAAAATATGCAGTTTCTAAAGAAGTGCTGAAAATCATGGCATCCTCATAATCCAAGCTGATTTTAAGTGTATTCTTGTTACTGCAGTCAAGAGTAAGATATTTCATTCCAAACACCTGGAGAGGATAGGGAATACTCTTTGCCAATTGTATGCAACTTATTCAGGTATAACAAAGGAAGCGTATTCCCTAAAGTGATGTTTAATCAATTAAGATTCAAAGCACCTTCTACAAAGGTGTTCAGCTGACCAGAGGAGTTACTTTCATCAAAATAAGTTGCTTTTGTCCTCAACAGTCAAACAATCTAGACAGAAAACCAAATCAATTTGTTCACTTACAAACATTGTGGGATTTCAGACTGTTAAATGTGCAATTCCAATTTCAATTCCCAGCTCCCAAGCAGAGATTTGGACTTCAGAGAGGAAGAACTGGGAGAGAGGTGGGGAAGAGGGTTGCTGGGATTTGTTTGTTTGTTTATTTTAGTTATAGACATTAAGTGAAGTAATTTTTAAATACTTTGTTGGATGACCGGATACCAAATCCTACTCCCGACTGCGTACGGGGAGGGAATTACTGAAAATAATTCTCATTAAAGCATGTTTACATGGCATTTTCTAAGCATCCTAAAAACCCAATTAATTTCAGTCATAATTCTGGGCTATAATATTGAAAAAGAATGTCAACACTAGAGGTGGGTCTTTTATTTTAAAGAAATTGATTTTTTTTCCTTAAAAATCAGTCTAAAATATCAAATATTTCACTACTCTTTGTCATATTAATGTATTTGCCAAAGTTTACAAAAAATAATGACAAAACCCAGAACTGGCCTTTGTTTCATGGTATTTATCTCACAATCACACTTCAGTTTTTGCATACAAGCTGCAAAGATCTCAACTGTTTAAACCAAAGGCTATACAAACATGACAGCAACCAAATTCTTAGAAGATACTCAATCTGCTTTCTGTTTTAAAAGTGACCGTATGTGAAAAATAAATAATGAGGACCATACAGCCACACACCAGTACCTTTTATGCAAATTCCTGCGAAACAAAACATTTAAAAACAGAAGCTTCACAAAATTCCTTATGGAAACAACAACCCAGTCGTCTCTATGGTGCATTTCTTCTGGTACGTACTATCAGTGGTCAAGGCAGCACACACTTTGCAGAGCAGTGCCCCACTGCAGCTGCTCTACCTCAGCTTAACTGTACTGAAACACACATTATATACATACACAAAATCTAAAATAAACCCAAAATTTCACGTTACCTCCTTATTTTTATATATATAAAACTTGTAAAAACAGAAGCTACTGATTTCATCTACCGTATCATACTAGTAAAAAGCCTGTTATTTCCAACACTAAGGACTTTTGTTTTGGTTTGGTTTTTTAATACCTTTCATCAGTCCATCTCTTTCCAAAGCAGGCTGGAGAGCAACTCCACAGCAGCATAACACAGCTCCTAACCCAGACTTGTTTTATTTACAGCAGTGAGTAGCGTACATGTCTGCTTTTCATCAAGGCAACCAAAACTATTTAGAACACAGAGCTATTAGGAACACTTGGCAACCACAAGGCCACAATTAGCAGCAATGAACACTTGAGAACAGTCAGAGCGTACCATGTCAACACTCCAAGGAGCTACACGGTTTCAGTGAGATACCTACGTGTGAGCATGCCCTGCATCAACTGCAAATGTAAGAGGACTGAACACAGGCCAGCAACAGGAGACATCCCTTAAGAGTAAAGCCTGAGTAAAGCCTGCTCCAGCTGACCAGCAGCCCAGAGACCCATCTGGGATGGGTGGGTTTGTACCACCCTGCTTATCCATGCCAGGGAGCTGCTGTGAGCCCCAGAGCTGCAGCCAGCCAGAGGAGCTGCTGGTGCTGCTCTGCTTGTTCTTGTACTAAAACCAATACACTGCTATCATCTGATACATTTATAAAATACTAACCAGAGACCCTTAAATCAAGGCTGAATCTGCTCTGATAACTGCACAGAAATGTAATGAAGGCACAATCAGCATCCCCACACAGTGTGGTCTAGAAATCAAGTTATATCTATGACAAGTTATATTAAGAGAAAGTAGGGGTTTATCACATTTAGTCTAGCATTTTCGATCCATTTTTATGTTAGCAGCAAGAGACCTGGGGCAAACCAGAGGATTCCCTGCAACCAGAGCCCTCCAGAGATACATGTTCATTCACACCCTGAACAGGCTGCTCTGACCGTAGTGGGACTGGGGCATTATTTTAACTTCCATTTACTACTAAGTTTATATTTATGTGTATACATGTGCATATATTTCTCTGTACAGCAGACACGGATATCTGGATCACCCCCGTGCCTCAGGTATGCACATGCACATGTGTGTACATGAAGGGGAGGACGAAGTGTGTGAGCACCACATGTTTCGGTGAGAAGACGAGAGGGAGGGAGGCTGAAGGCAGATCCAGGTACCGACAACACACTATGGGACTCTCATTTCTGCTAATCCTTCCCACTCCCTTTCTTTAAGTAACAGTCTTGTGCAATGGTTTGGGAGGGCAGGTCCCCACAGAGGTCAGAAATGCTTTCAGGTTAACAGAAATAGGGGCGTGGAAGTCTCTAGGAAAACAGCAATTTAGGAAGTTCCCTGCCACACACGAGCTCATTCCTGAAGAGCTGTGCTGGCACAGCCCCAGTGTGCAAAGCAGCCACGGTTTTCTGCTGCCTGGTCATCAAGAAAACTCCTCACTAAAACCACGGAGGCATTTTAACACTTTAACTGGAAGCAACCCCGTCGGTGCACGGACAGACACGGAGAAGCAGCCAGACACCTGGCTGCGGAGACCAGGGCACACACTGATGTCCCGAAGGGATGCCACGAGGAATTACTGGGACACTATCACCTACACAGGGAGAGTCCTGGCCCAGCGAAGGATGGGTCTGGCTATGCCAAAGTGGTCACCTCCCATGACACCTGCAGTGTAGGTGACTCTGACTGCCTGACAGCAGCAGTGCAGCTGGGAAGGCTGCAGCGCTGAGTGCCAGCAGCACACAACACACCTACTTCATGAACGCACACACACACAGAGGCAACCCCGCAAAGAAAGGAACTCTGTTTTCTGGATTTCATAAACAGATGCCTGTGAATGGAATTTTCCTGGACTCTGTGGCTGTCCAATGAGACAGGATGAGTGCAACAGTATGTTCTTCAGAGTGAAAAAAGGAAAAATAAAAACAGATCAACAATACAATTTTCTACAGTTCATTTCCATTTTTTTTCCCCTAGAGAAATTTTGCGAGCACCATCAGTTCAACATCAATGCAATGGCATTTTTGTACTGTGTAATCTCTTGGGAAAGAGACATCAGCAGAAAGATTCAGGAACAGCAGCTTCTTTTATTAAGTCCAGAATGTTACAGGTGGCCCTCTAAAAAGTCAACAGAATGAAAAACCTTTTATTTCAACTTCTTGGGTATTAAACTACGAACCAAAGAAACTATATGATGAGACTAGAAAAAAATAAAAAATATCATCTGCAGCACAATACAGTATTAAATCTGGAATTTTCAAGTCCAAGCTTTAAACACTCTAATCTCCTTTTTTTTACTTAAATGATACCATGACTATGTCTAACATGATAAGAAAGATCAAACTGTTAAAAACTGATGAATTAATAGAATTAAATGTGGCCCTGTTAGACTCCCATGATTTCTCTTCATGATAGATTTTCTATGCTTTGAAGTACCTTAAAATATGTTCAAAGACTGTTATTCAGACATGAATTCTGAGATTCTGCTTCCAGGAATGTAAGTCAAACTGAGTAACAAAAGCCAGGTCATGAAATGGAGGAGAGAAACCTACTGTAACCCTCCAAAATAGAAATGTTTAGCAACATGGTTTATTTAGCAACATAAAATACGAGAAATGCTAGTTCATTTAACCTTCATATTGCCAAGAATTTGAATCATATGACACACATACACAGATGATTTTCTCTCAGGAGCAATAAAATCTTTCTTGTTATTAGACAGCATTTGCAACCTCTGAATTCTGAGACCCGACTGAAAATCTTAAAACTTTATCTGATGGCAGAATATAATACAAAAGTTATTTGCATAAGAAAAATAAATTTAATATTATTTAAGGAATGCCACTTTTTAAAATTTTGCATATTAACGTTTCTTTTGCAACCAACTGTATAGTAAGTGCTAGAAAGAGGCCCTTATTACACCAAAGCAAGACAGAAGAATCACAAGCAAAGTTCTAGAGGCAAGATTAATCAAAACAATCTTTCATCTGCTTTTGACCAACGTTGGCGAACAGATGATGGCCCAGATATACCTTTGTTGTAACCTAATAAAGGTCAAATTTCTAATTCTGCCCTGGTTGCTTCTAAGACTTCCTACAGTTGTGTTTCATACTGTGTACTATACGAACACTTTTAGAAGATTCAGTACAATCTATTTGAAAGATAAATATCTGGTTATTGCTACTATGGAAAGCTACAGTGATGTATCAGAAATTATCTAAAGCACTAAAACAATCACTGATTTGTCTATTATTAAAGATATCCTCTCAGCTACACTGGTACAACACATGCCTCTTCACACAAAGAGGAGCAAAGCCGGTCCTAAACCAGCATTGATAACTTTGTAAACTACCACATTACAGAAGATCCCACTCCTTTTCTATACCCAAAACCCAGAAATTTGAAAGTATTCACGTATTTAGCAGTTTTATGCCCGTTTTCCCCACTCCAACCAGATTTAGATGAAGAATCCAGATATCTGGGGCACATATGTTTTCCAGTTTGACTCATATTTACCAAGCAAACGCATTGATATGCAGTTAGGCAATACCACTGACCAACATCTTACAGAGGCAGTGTTATATCGCAACATTGTAGTTCTGGAGCTTTGGCTTTTAAATGAAACGTTTCATCTGCTCCAACTACCTAAGGAAGTTAGGACTGCCTCGCAGTCCTGTATTATCTGAAGGGAATCCTTCCACAGAAATAAGGGTTTTTTAAGCCATATTATTGTTCCTGTTAAATATTTTATGCAAATTGTTTAGAATGTCTTTTTAATATGAAAATTGTTCCCACTAATCAAATACCATCTCCACAGTACCTTGAGGCCTCTTCTTGTCTTTTCTACCATTTTATCAAATTAATTACTATTGTGTTTCAAAATACAATGGTCACTTACTTGCTGCTTCGTGAGGAAAGTCAGAGAGACAACTGAAACTCTGGACAAGTCATGTATGCAATAAATTAATGGAGAAGTATGTAAATTGAGCCTCGAGATGGTTTCTGACATGATTTCTTAATGAGCATTAAAAGTGCAATGTGGTGCTGAAAACATAAGTACACAGAAGTGTTTATCTGGTAAAAAATAGGCTTTTTTAGTTGCAAAAAAAGTTAAGTGGTCTTTTCTGAAATGTCAGCAAACTTCATTCACGGCTAGGCTTTGCAAACGAAGATTTGAGCAAGCTTCATTACAGAAAATCAAAAGGGAAGGAAAAGCTTTTGAAGCAGCAATTTATATGTAACTGCGAATTATTCTGAGATAGCAGCAGAGGAGAGCAAACATGACTCAAACAGTGTCTAGAGCTATAGTTTCACATTTTCACCTGTAACAGTACCCGCATGAATAAACTGAATTGTTGATCAGTATACTAAGCTTTCACAACACTGGAGATGTTTTTTAACAGTAATTTAGTCATATAACATATGGAACAGAATACAGTGTTCCTGCTTTGCTGTCCCAGATATTAATCACTACTGTAAGACAGGCTGACTTAAATGTTTGTCACAGTATATGATTTGGCAGGGGAAGAAGTCTTACTTAGGGCATGACAATAAAATTTTTAGCAAGTGGCCAATGACAATTCCTTCCAAAGATAAAAGCTGGGAATTTACCTGCCCTCATTAGAAGGTATCTGTTTTAATCAATGAACAATACAACCTCTGTAAGTTTGATCCTCCTCCTCCTAAAAACAATCAGAAATATTTCTTTTATTTCCATTTCAGCAGCAGTAGATTGCCAATTCTTCCAAAGAGGACACAGTAAAGGATGTTTTTAACACTTCACCAATCACTTGCTACATCATGCCTTACCTTAACTGTTTTTGTAAAGCCATCTAAAGTCTACCACACCTGCCTGCCTGCTAAATAAGGCAGATTAATATGAAACTCTATTGTACTGTTATACAGACCATAGACCTATTAATATTTGCAGGTCCTACCCATTACCTTCAGACTGTAAACAGTCGAAGGAAGAATAGGTCAAAAGAATGCCCCTCTTGGACTGAGAGGCTCAAGCTGACAAACACCAGAGATGTGTCAAGCCCAAGTTTTGCCACCTCTAGAGAAACTGGTAAAATACTATCCTCCCTTCCTCCCACCTGGGCACTTGAGAAATAGAGCCTAAGTCATTTTTCACTAAAATAAAACAGCTATTTACTTGAAGCAATGGTAGGAATATTTAATTTCTTTTCCTTAATCTGTTCTCAGGCACTGTAGTAGCTGACATGCCACACCAAGTACAACGAGACCAGCAACAATATACGTGCTGGGATTGTGACCAGCATTTTATTTTAGGTACTGCTCTTCATGCACAAAACGAGCATGGAGGAGCTCTAAAAAGCATCTCTCCTTTATTTTTATGGACTCCAGTAAAACAAGAGAATAGATTCTATTAAAAGAAAAAAACTTGACACTAACCAATCAGAATAATCTTGACTAGTAACAGAGGGATCTGCATTAGATTTGCAGAATGCTGCACACACCTCCCCACTGAACCCGACGCATCCAGCAGGGAGCCAGGGCTCTGCCTGACCTGATGCCTGTGCCCAGGGCCTTCCCTTCCTCTCAGCCTTTGGATCTCCTGCTGTATTCCTCATGGCCACAGCAATATTTCAGTTTGTATCTTACAGAAGCCAATGGAAACATGCAATAATGTCAACAGAAGAATCTGGGCTGAGATGTCCGGTGGTAAGACTGAGACAGTTTCTACAATTCCAGTAGTTCAGTGAGGTCTTAAAGCCGTACTCTCCCCAAAAACTCCACCATAATTAATGTGGTATTTCCCTAAAGCTTGAGCACATCTCCAGTTAAGACTACACTGCTTAAATTAGATTTCTGTGTCTTTTAACAGGCACTGCTTAAATTACTTGGTCTTTTGACCTGCAGCTAACAGAACCCATGTCTCTACAGCAAAATGCTGACTTGCTGAGTGCCACTGCAGCAAGGGCAAACTTAAGTAAGGTCTTGGTAATGTACTTTTTTCTTGAACTGATACAGGGGAGCTCCAAAGTGTCACAGAATACACATTGTTTCAGATAACACACTTGAACAAAGTGCACAGAGAAATTATAAATCATGCTTTTATCTTAATAAATAATTTCATTTGTCATAAAAGTAGATGTACTAAATACTTGCTTCTAAATAGCTGCCCAGTGTCAGGAGTTCAGATGTTTTCAGGTTGTCCAGGCTTATCCCTGAGAAATTAAAATTTCCATCTCATATTTTCCAAGATATGAAAATAGAGTTGGGGGGGGAGGAAGGCATAAAACTGTGCCTCCTTATTTGATCTGTTTCCCCTGCATGATTTGAGTCAATAGCTTTACTGAGGAAAAAAATTAATTCTATTTTAACTTCAACAACACTCCAGATACATTCATTTCCTTGAACACTAAGGTCCTTCTTGGGCCTTCAAACCACTGGGAAGAAAAAACTCACGTTTTTCTTCTAGAGCAAAATTGAATTTTATTATTTTATTAAGAGGTGATGTCAGTAGTTTTTTCCTCAGCAAAGGAAATTTCCTCAATTCCTCATTTTCTTCAGCTATGTTTTCTGCTAAGATAAGAAATAAAGGGGATTTGTATTTGGCTAAAAACAACTTATTTGTCTGCTTTTTTTATTCCACGAACAACTGAAAAAGTAGAAGCAAAAATCTATGGCACATCTAGACAATCCTGTTTTCTGGCTCGACAGAAAATTTCTACCTCTGGAATACACAGCAGCTGCAATATTCCATTAGTCATGATTTTGGGCAGAGACATACAGTTTCACAGATAACTTCAATTTTTCCTCCTACTCTAAGGCTAAACTTTGGGCTTGGAAAAGGACAATGCCTGTGCCAAAAAAGCACACTGAACATGCTGTGCAATTTTAGCCAGTCGACTTCAGTTTTCAGCTGATACCTGCAGGTAATTTTTTTCCTAAGACCACTGCTCAGGCAAAGTTTGCAACAGTAGAAAAATATCTTACTGTGAACAACCGAGAAATGCAACAGACAACAAAACTTGCATTTGATGGCGAGCTGAGGTACCATATGTTCAGTCAACGTTAATTTATTTCTACATTTAAGTGAAAGCTGGATTTAGCACTCACCTTTTAAAAAATGTGGATCAACAAACTGCTGCAAAACAATTTCATTGGGTTTTAAGTTAGAGGAGAGTGGGATTAAAATACTAATGCCTCAATCAAATCCCTAATTTGATACAATAACTCAGGCAGGATCAACAAAGGACAAGTTCTAGCCAAATGTAATCGCATTAGAAATTAAGAAAAATACTACTACATTCTCAGACAACGGACTGAAAACATGTAAGCCTATAAAATATTTCAGATAATGAATTGAGAACAAGGAAAGGTGAACCAGAACAATTATTGAAATGAAGTTATCCACATATTATGCTCTCATCGGTAGCTGCCACCGTATGTTGATGTTTATTCCGCACAAGTAATCTGTGAGCAGAATAACTCAGATGAACGGCAAAAACTTGCAGTGCATCTCTGACAAACTAAGATGTCACCAGGACAAGCAGAACTACCACCATGAACTGTGGAAGCAGAAAACCGGCTTTCTTCTTGAATTAGGTGATGACAAAGAGGACAAACTTTTGGGTGATACACATTTTAGGAGCTCAGAGTTGAAAATGACCCGGAAAAGCTAAGACCCACTCATTAAAAAAAGCACTTCAAGCCATTAAGTTAAATCATTTCAACACCTACCAAAACTAAATTGTATCTAAATTAATAATGGGAAGTTTTCTTTCTGTTTATCATATCAGGCCAATCTGTACAGATCTGAGTGTTTTGTCCTTTATCCTTTCAACAACAAAATATCTTACATCTACCATCAAGTAGTATCTGCTACACAACTGCAGGACACGGTCCTATATAATTTAATTATTTTGCTTCTCCACATCACTCTAAGCAATTCTGCTTATCATTATAACAAAAGAAAGGCAATCAAAGAACAAAGCCTTGCCATACTGTACCTGCAAAGCACAGTTCATCATTCGCACAATGTAGTCAAACTGCTGATGGTCCAGGATTGCTCGGTTCTGTTTAACGTGCTGGCCTAGTTCCTGGGCCAGGCAGTGCCGAGCTGCCTTCCCTTTTAGGGCTCTCAGAGCTGCAGGCAGGGTCTGCAGAGAAGAACACTTGACTTTATGAAAGTGAAATGAAATGGCACTATTCACATTGAATATCGTTCCTCCTGTACCAAGAAACTGCAAGTGACAGTAAAGAATAATTTGGAAATTACTCATCGGCTCAAATATCAAACTGTCGCATAATGATTGATTTAGATTGAGTCATCAAGTATTAAACTTTTCCTACTTTTTTTCAAATGCACTAAAGAGGATTTCTCGCCTACAGGTGGAAATCGAAATCACTTAATACAGACAGGCATTGAATGGATGTGAAATCAGAAATGGATTATCGTGCATGAAAGCAAGTGCTCTGTTCTGTACCAGCCAGGCCAGGCCTTGAGTTCACTGCCAAGGCCAACCAGCGTGTTTTCTGATAAGCAATGAATGACAAATGGTTTTAGAAGTGGCATACCTCTCATAGCAATGAGGACACAAGATTGTCATGCAGTTTAGCCTAAAACAGTGCCAATAGAATATTTATGTCAATATTTTAAAGATGCAGCAAGTACTCCATCAATGATCCTCAACTGTGGCCCTTTAGACTAGAGTTAATGGTGGTAACAGGTAACAAAAGGCAGCCTCTTGGCTAAGGACAAATTTACCATGCACAGGGACAAAAAACTCCTAAACTTTCCCAAGTGCCTATAAGTTGAAAGACCTTGAAAACTACTGTGCTCTACTTGGATCAAAACTCTTACACCGAGTTACATATTTTATGACGACTTTTCCCATGTGCATTTTAAAACCATAATTTGTAAATCAAGCAAAGCTCATTTTCTATCTTGAGCTGCACAACCTCAGAGATACACAGGTGATACTTTCCTGAGAAATCAAAAAATTTCTTAAAATAATTTTACAGTCATTTTCATATGCAGAATTAGGTAAGTTTGAGTGATTGTTCTAGAATCAGTAACTGAATGGACTAGAATGGACTGAATGTTCTAGAATCAGTAACTATGGACAGAATCTACAAAATTTGGCAACTTCTTAATGTGAAGAAAATAAGAACGTCAAGGATCACAACTCACTAGTACATTGCAGTGAAGGCAGACATGCCAAATATTTACATTCCTCTCTGAGTTCTATCAAATTATTGATTTCTATAACCAGCAAAATTTACTGTACTGAAAATTTCAAAAGAGCACTGGTCGTTCAACACTGAATCACATATTTATGCCTTTTGTTTGCCTTCTTTCTAATTAATATTACTAGAGCAATATAAAATTAATAAATATATAAATTGCTTTAAAAAATGTATGTGGACAATATTATTTATAATGGTAATAAATTATCAGAAAGGGCTTCAATGCACCCATGCAGTATAAGGTTTTCAAATCCATTAGCCTCGTATTACACACAGTATTGCATTTAGATGATTAGTTTTGTTGCTTACTTCCGTCATTTAAATGGTCAAAATAATCCTCAGTGTTTGAAACAAGACTTCAAAGTGTACTTTGTGACTATCAGTCTCCATTAGCTCATTAACGGAACAAAGGGTTATTTGGGAAAGTTAACATTTCATTTTATTACCTTTTCAGTCTCCAAAAATTTGTTTTCAAAAATGAACGAGATGCAGTTTCTGACAACTTCCAGCCTTTGAGCACTGTTGAAAACTGTGCTTCCTTTTTCCATTATGGAAACTAACAAAGAGAAAGAAGAGTATATATCTGTAAATGTCTCCTGCAAGAGCCACAAAGAATACCAAAAAGTTCTTAAAAAAAATTAAAAAAATTAATATGCCCTCCATTTTACTATGTTAAGCAAATACCATTAGTAGGCATATAGAGATGGGAATATAAGATCCTAATCTTTGGTTTTCCTATACTATCTAAAGAAGAGAGTGCTCTGAATTTTAACTGGATTCCCTTAACTATTTGTTCTATTTGATTCCTACTGGCACAAAGAGATTACAAACTCTAACATACAAATGAAATGTAAAAATACATTTTTGAAAATACATATTTTGAACTATGTAGCCTTGCAGTAGGTAACTGTTTTTAGTTGGCCACCACAAGAATTCTGCAACATGGAATAAAACCTGACAAACCTGTTTTCTTATCTAGATTCCAATTTGCTGACATCTAAAGATTATTTTATTCATGCACTGTTTAGCTATGATTTTTCAAGAAAATTCAGAATAGAAGAACTAACATCCTCTTTTTCCCTATAGTATCAAATAAATAGAATCTGAATGTAGAATATGCCTTTCTTGTAGATAATAATGAGCTAATAGCCAAAGATTTTGAGACATGGGACAGCAGGGAGTGTGTAAATGTGAAAGCTGTTCCTTGAAAAAACCCACAAATCCCCTTTGATATAAAAATTAACTTATTAAAAAGAAAATGTTCTGTTGCATCAAGCCTTTTAAAGAAAGACGACAGAACACAAGTGCACACCCTTTTTCTGTAAGAAACAGATTCAATGACAGTCAGTAGCAAAGGCAGGTGAAGAGAGTTCATCCTCTTCTTACATAAATCCAAAGAGAAACAGGCCCCGAAAGGGCCTCAAGAGGCCATCTAGTTCATCCTGCTGTCCCTAGACAGGATCAACTCTATTTATGTTATTTCTCATGTTTGTCTAATATGTTCCCAATGTTCTGTGATAACAGAGACTCCACGGCTTGACAAAAAATCCACTCAACTGCCTCACAATCCTCCTTTTACCACATCTTGCTGACAAATAACTCTACTTCTGTGCTGCAATTAAACCCATTATTTCTTATCATTACAGATTATTGCCCTTCTTTTTCTAACTGCCTCTGATTTAATTGAAGACTCCTATTATGTGTTCCCTCAGTCTTCTATTTTTCAGCCTAAACAAGTCCCCATCTTTCCTTGTAGGTCACATTCTCTGGACCACTGGTCATTCTTGTTGCTTTCTTATGGACTCCCTCCAACAGAACCAAACATGGAGACAGTCTTCCAGTGTCCAAAAATGGATACAAACACTCCAGCTGAGGCCTTACCAAGCACAATGAAAAGATTTCTCCATGGGGTTCACTGACTGCACTCCTGTTTATACATCCTACTAAGATGTTTGTCTTTCATGCAGTGGCTTGATATAGTTGGGTCATGTTTGGCTTATGGTCATTAAAATCCCCAAATTAATTTCTGAAGCACTGCTGCCTAGTCAGCTGATCATGCCTATGCAAGTGCAATACCTTATTTGAAGAAAAAAGTAGAGAAGGACAAAATTCACAGAGACTGTTGATTGTAAGATCTCTACTTTTTCAAGATTGATTTGAATTATAATCCCGCCCCCTTCAAAGGTTTTGCAAGCTCTGCCAGCTTCACGTGGCCTGCAAGGTTACTAAATGTACCGGTTTATGCCATCATTCACATTGATGACTATGACTAATAGAATTTTTCTGTCACTAAAATTAAATCTGTTCTTTATATTTAAATATAGATACATTAATTTTGAGCCAGATGCTATGTTTGCTCTTTGTCTTTTCCCAGTAATTTACATGCCTTCCACTAGTATCAAAGGAGAAACTTGAACAGTTCAAAGCTTGGTTCAGCCAGTTCTACAAATAACCTACGGTGATATTCCGCAGACCTAGGTGAGCAGACAGTATCTAGTTTAATAGTTCAACTCAAAATCTAACTCAGATCAAAACCTTTTTTGTTGCTAGCAATTCTGCCCCTCATACTACGGATGTTTGACTGCTTAGTAAAGGCAGATGCAAAATGGCTTTTAAAACTGCAAAGGCCAACACACAAGTCTATGTGTCAGAGTTTACTGCAATCACTAAAAATACAGTATTAATACAAAACTGGGAGCAACACACTGTAGTCATGCTAATTACACATTCAACTCATGGGAGCAAATGAACGTACCAACGGGGGGACCCGCCGGGACAACGCATTTCTTGTCCCCCCGGGTGGCAGGGGGGGCCCCCTGGCTCCTCGCGAGGCCTTCCTGGAGGAGCTCCTGCACCCGGCACTCGTTGATCCGGGGGAAAGGCAGGATGTGAACGCGCAAGTGGGAGCCCTCCGTGGGCCGTGGCACTTTCTGGAATGCTATGTGGGGATTGGGATTCTCCTGCAGGTCAAAAGCAAAACGTTACACACGAATTGCATTGCACAGTGCTACCACTGGTCTACTCTTAATTTTACTGCAGTTTTGTGCATCTCTCATACCTGAAAGATTAAGAAGCCAAATATCTAATGTAGATGACTAACAAAACATTTCATGTCACTATCACCTTTGACTCATTGTCTGTAAGACTTGCAACTTTGTTAAAGGCTTTTATAAAGTCATTTTTGTCAACATGCAAAATTCAAAAAGACAGACAGCAGAAGAAAATCACTGCTTAACTTGGGTCGATTTATGCAGCTTAATGAGCATTTAGGACTTGAATAGAAATTATTTTGACAATCAATCTCTTAATTAGACAAAGGGTTGAAGACTACCTACCAACGCTGACAGGATCACATATCTTTAGGAGTATAACAATCAGTCAAACAAACCAGAATATTTTCATCTCTTCATTCATATGTACAGGGATTATCATTAATCACATCTGAATTTATTGTTCTCCAATTTGACTCCATGCTATCCCTTATTACGGGCTACAAACCACAGCCATAGAGTGATACTCCATCAATTAAGTTTCTGTTGCAAATGCACAACTAGTTTGGAAGCAAACTTGGAAACAGCACTTTAATACTTTCAAGTGCAAAAGGCAACAAGGAGAACAAATGCATCAACTTCAGAAATAGCACTCAAAACAGACCAGCTACTCGGCCATATATATTCTCTGCAAAGACATGTTTAATGGAACAAGCCAAAAATCTAGCCAGGGAGATGAGAGCAGCAGATTCCAGGAAAACCAAGGCAGGAAAAGGGAATGCAGTTCTCAGCAGGGAGTAACAGAGGGCATGGAGCAGAAAACGCCAGAAAAGGAGAATAACTATTCCACAATCCATTTCACTGAGAAGAGATTCAGAGGAAATAAACAGAGTTACTTGAACCTTGGACAGCACAAACATCATGTCAGACATACATGCTATTAGGCATGTAGGTCTAATGTCTTGAACTACTGAAGTGGTACATGTCAAAAACTTGTCTAGATTTTCCACTTGTACCACCTAGACTAATGCAAACATTATCTCTCCATACCAGACCCCATCTCTCACATGTATCTAAACTGCCACAGCTACAATGTGATGACTACTAAAGCTGTGAAGGAGATGTCAAAATATGTCATGCAGTCAGATTAAAATCAGGCAGCTCTTGGCATAACTTCAGGAAACAATGTTACTCATCCCCTATATTTAGTCAAAGACAGATGTATGCATAACTACTGGAAATCTGACTTCCACATGACCCAAGGCACGGACTTAGTGAATATAAAAGTATACTCTGTTAAGTCATTGATTAGTGGTAGTGAATTAGCAGGTCAATCACAATGGTACAAATAAATCTCATCTTCAGAGAAGACAAACAGAACCCCTAAAACCCCCCAAACATCCCATAATTCTTGTGGGTTTTTTTATAGAAATGCATTACGGAAGTGAGACACAGGAAAGAAAGGGTGACAAAGGTGTCAACTGATTGTGTAATAGATAATGCTCTGGGGAATCTGAACAACGACAGGAAATGTAGGATGGAGGGAGCGTACTCAATGCCAAAAAATCAAAAAACACTTCCAAAAGACCCCCAAACCCCACAAACCAAAAAAAAAACCCAACCCAAAACTAAAACTCGCTAATGGAAGAATAGGAAATTTTACAAAAGCACTATGTAACACAAACACACGAGAGGAAGGCATGATTGAAACCAGAAGGAACTTTAGGAAACCTAAAGGGTACAAGAAAAAGGCTGTAAAAAAGTTCATAGTGCCTGCTGAGCGCACAAACCACGGGGACTGTGTCACACAGCAGGAAAGATCTGCTGAAAGTATACATTGTGCCAAATTGGATGTACAGCTTTCATAGGAAAACCTACTGAGAGGCAAGAAGAGATGTATTTGGCATGGACAGGTTGCAGCAGAGAAAACAACCGTTTATATACATTATGTGAATTCACACTAAGAAAAGAGAGTGATAAGCAGCAGTAGCTATATGTAAACCAGTATTATTGAAGTTCAAAGTCTTCTGCCATAATGTAGATGATGAATACCACAAGCTGTCATTTCCATTTTCAGATACTGGATCAATCTCAGAAACAAGAATTTTCAATGTTACCATCTCAACTCTGCAAGTGCAGCAGGTATAATAAACTTACATTTTTGAAGAGCTGTTCTGCAAGTTCTCTAACATGCTTTATCATTTTTGGTGGATTGCCCTCTTCAGCTTTAATTCTTTCAACTTCAAAGGCTACCAACTTTTTTTGAAAAAAGGAAGAATAAAAATATTTATAATTCAAATAAAAAAAGTTATTTCCTATTTAAGTTACGAAAATCTTAAATTGAAACAAAGGAAAGAAAGCTGAACAGCAAAAAATGTGCAATGTCATGTTGCTCTGAAACATGAGACATTTCAGTTTCATATAGAGTTTTTGTTACCAGATGTTTTAGTCCTACCTAACACAGAAAGTCCTACATACTTAAAACATTCCTATCACATTTCTATACCACAGTCCATGCTTCTTGGATGTACTACTACTACTACTACTACTACTACAACTACACAGAATTAATACCAAACTCTGTTTTACTCTACATTCAACTAAAAGCCAACACAGTGAAAATATATGAAAATATATTCCTTTTTAAAATTTTAAACTGTCTCAGTTTATATCGGTGGATATGTATTTAATATTTCTCAATGAGTCTGTTAATGTTTCATAGAATACAATTAAAATACTCAAAATAATTCTGTACTAGTACATGTGATGTATTACGAAGCTACAAACTTGACAAGAGGAACAGCATTACCAAGATTTATACAGCTATTTCATTTCATACATATGAGCAGGGCACAATTTTATGGATGTAAGGTAGAAATATCTGCTTAGTAGAAAATGAGAATTGAGAAGATTAGTATAAACTTGATTTAATAAACAGTGAGGATTCAGAAGCATTTCAGTAGTTTTCCACATGCTGATGTATCGTAGGCACATCATAATTTACTTGGGAATACAGAAATAGTTTTCACCTCATCAAAAAGATCACAGGCTCTGAAGGGAGGACCCCTCTCTGACACAAAACCAGCAAATGCCATTCCATTGAGGACTTTGGTTAGAAAGTCATTCTCAATTAAGCCTCGCTGGCCCAAGAAGGCTGCCTGCAACAAAGACAGAAAAAAATGCCCAATTTTATAAGGATCAAAACTACAACCACTTATGTACTAGCAGTTAAACATTTTCACCAGCTTATACTAGTATGTGGTACTTTCTAATTAAATCTTTTATTATACATAGTATCTTCTTACACCTAAATTCAGAACTGGAAGTTAGATGCACACATTTTTTAAATCTCACAGGTAATAAAACAGAAAACTAATACCTTCAAGCAATGCCTTCTTATTGCATACATACATTTTCAAAATTCGACAACTGGTTCCTCGAATGTTTCTTTGTATTAAATTTAAATGTTAACTTTGTTTTACGTTTCCTCACTGTCCCTGCAATTAGTCCCACTAAAACACACTGATATATTGCTATGCCCAAAGGACATGCTTATCACATGCAGATAATTTTATTTACTTTTTTAAAACCACTTGTTCAAAAGGCAAGCTTGTGGGATTAACACGGTGCAAGCGAATACTAACTAAATATACGTGTCTGCTTCTCTTTTACCTTGTGGAAATGAATTACTGGTTCAGCATGAATCCTGATCAGCTGAAGACAGGACCGGTATCCTTGGAAAAGTTGTGCAAATAGCCTAAGGAAGATTGCTCGCACTTCTTTATCCTGTAAGCAGTAATTGAATATGCTGTCAAAACATTTTTATATTTAAAGCTTTTCCACACTTTGTACAAAACTATATGAGAAATGTCTACAAATTCATCAGTGTAGCAGAGCAGCACATGAAGCAGAGAGAGTTGTACACGTATCAGGTTGTCTCACGGCGTGGTTAGGGTTGAAGGGACCTTAAATGTCATCTCGTTCCCCTGCCCCGTCCTCAGATGGCAATGACAAATTCAGCACATGGTCATCCCTGCACTCCTGCTGGTCCTTCCCACGTCACAGGCTCTGGGCAGTGCCAGTGGAACCAGGGGGTGGCCATGTGGTGAACCCCATGAATGAACTGCCATGAGAGAAAGCTGATGTCAAATAAAGGAGAGATGGTATTTTAGCCTGGATTTATTCCTTAAAGTTAGTGTGGCTTTGCAGAACTACACAAGCTGTGCCACTGGAGTGGGCAGGGACAGAAGGAAGCCATGAGAGCCCAAGGTGGCACTGCTGCTGCCGGAGGATCCAGGCTCAGAGCATCCCAGGCATCTCCAGAGCCATCAGCTGCGGCTCTGCCAGACGAGGCCACTGCTTTAAGTCTGCTCAGCTACTCGGCCAGGACTCTTCCAACTCACATCTTCACTTGCCAATCTGCGGCCGCCAAAATAAGCCAGAGTTACTTTAAAGAGTTTTAAATAGTAGATCTTTAAAGTCTTGGTTTGTTTTATTTAAGTAAGAGAGTGCTTACATAGACACCACAGGAATAATGGCAATGATGTGAACAGCTGGGGGCAGACTTGGGGCAGTGACATCTCCAGCTGGCCCAGATGCCATTAAAGGCTGACATCAAACCCTGTGTCACCCTGTTATTTTAGCTCTGCTCAGGTACCCACTCACACCTCAGCCATGTCAGAAACCTGAGGTCCTAAAAATTGTTTTACAACCTCAGGTTTTACGGTGTCTCAAAGAACTTTTTAAACAAACTAACTTTATACGCAGCAAAGAATACTACATTTATTATCAGGTAACTACTTGATCAGATAATTAACAAGTAAACACAACCTAAATAAGTTAAAGCTTGTAATGACTTTTTAAAGACATAAGGTGTACATAAGATTCTATAATACAGTCTTATTGGAATATTTTACTAGATGTCTTTTAATTCTTCACTGGAATATTACCAATGTTATTTTATTTTTAACTTTATTTTGTAAGGGCTCCCTTTTACTCCTTATAAGGTGGGCCCATTTTCTGCTGCTCTCCAGGATTTTAACATGCACATTTGTACCCTGACTTTTTTGACTACTTGAACATACAGTTGCTTCTTTCAGATTTAACAAAATACTTATTCTGACGCAAATTATATTAATTTGTAACTTCCCTATTCAAAGTGAGATTTTAGCTGAATTCTGTCATTAGTTTAAATGAAATCTGGATAATATTCCGTGTCCTCAGCAATGAAAACCAATCTTAAAGTAACAAATAAGCACAACAGATACATTTTACCACATAAGAGCTTTACATATTCAAACATACCTACTCGAATGTGTTCTTAAATTGAACTGGCTTTTGGATTTTAGTTTGGACTACCAACTCAAGTCCAGCTCTAAACACTCCTAGCAAGCTACAGACTAAACTACAGACACAGTTTCACTCAGGTCAAAGTTCATTACAGCCATTTAAAACCCATGTAACTACTTTCCCACTATATCCAACCATACCATGTATAATAATCATCATTATTATTGTAAAACCAGTGGCTTACATTTTAACATTTACACAAACACAGAAAAAGACCAGTTTCTCCACTCATGTAAAATTCTGCAGCTTTACTGGTCTGTGAGACAGAGACACAGATTTAACTCATCAGACAGCAGTATTAACACAAACTTAGGTGCTCCCATAATAATAAAAATATATTTACAAAACTTCTAACCCATCAGAAGGCTATTAGAGGGCAACTATTTGCTACATCAATAATTCTAGAAAGTATATGGAAAAGAAAACACAATGTAGAAATCCTTAAAAGAAAGCTAGTCTTAAATTTCAACAGTTTTCCACTTAAGAAAGTCAGATATAACACAGAAATCTTACCAGCATTTTTGTGTGTGATAAAGCTGTCCGTGGGGGAGGGAATGCATAATCTGCTGTTTCCAAATCAGGATGCAAAACCTAGGGAATTTTGTAAACAAAATTTTTTTCCTCTCATTTTGCTGATAGAAAGATAAATTACTTTTATTCTTCTTTCTCATAGTAATATTCATTGACATTAAGTACCTCAAGTAAGAGACCAAGTTAAATTACGAAGACTACATGGAAATAAAGGTGGGATTAATTTCTCAGCGTCAGGTTTCTCGAAATGAGCTAGTTATCAAGAACTCTGATTACAGCCCACGAAGCTAGTCAACACCAATAGGGATTTTAGAGTCAATTCATCTGAAACAGATTAACAGACAGGTAATTCTTCTCTTTCAAATCAAAAGATTTGCTGAGAAGCCTCCAAATAAGGTGATTTCTAACTTATTACAATGATAGTAAAAAACCAAACTAAACTACGTTTTTTGGTGATTCCCTAATGTAGAATCCATCATTCTTGAATAGAGAAAGAGGGGCATCACACAAATAAACTTCTAAGGCTAAATGGTAATTAATTTGTTAAATTTCAAGACAACGTACAGTTGAAATGAATTTATAAAACCAGAAAAGCAGCAAAACTGAATGGTAACAATGCTGCTCAAATACTCTTATTAAAAAATCATTATTAAGAAGGAAAAATCAATACCTATCTCCTGAATAGTGATAAATACATTTTAGTATTAAATTGTTGATTATATTAACTATAAACTGAGGTAATAAACTCTTCTAAAACCAGGAACGTTGGCATGAATCATAGTTTTAAATCTCACGTGTTTGAAAGCTTAATACTGAAATTTATATTTCGTTTTTTACAAAGAGGTGAGAGGCTGGAAAATGGGGTTTGTATCAAAACATACTAGAGAAAGTGCCATTTGAGTCTGATGCAGCAGTGGCTCCGGCAGCTGGGACAGATGAATACATTCAGGAATTTTAATTGTTCCTCCATCCAGGTCTGCTATGATTACATCTAACTGCAAGGGACAAACAGGTTATTGGTAGTGCATACTGTGAGCATAGTTTAAAAGCACAACAGTTCAAATTTCATGATCTGCACATAAGTTAAAATAAACAAATTAAAACCAGTACTAACTTCAATGTACAGAATGCTTTTGATAAAGGAAATACTCCAAATACTTCCTATTACTGAATCTAGTCACGGAAAACGAATGTAAACCAAAGAAAGTGAAATGAGGCCAAACTTTCAAAAATGATTTTTGTTTCTGGATGTTCCAGGTCTGTGTTCAGAGACCTGTGATATCTAATCAGCTGTTTGCAAAAGAATACAGTGAGGGCAACTATAAGTAAAGTTATGTGTTTCTAAGCACTCTTAACCCTGCTTCAGTTTCTCCAAGCATAAGCTTTAAAAGGACAAAATAAACCCATTGAAAATACATTTCAAAATCCTAAGTTAAATGCTCAAACTCACAACAAATAGATGACAAAGCTAGAAATGGATGCATTCCTTTCCATCCTGCACTAGAATCAAATATTTTCCCCCCTCTGCTTTATAGTCTCAATGTATTTACCAAAGAATTGATGCTTTTTCTCTTTTTTCTTCTCCCGACTGTCTTGCCTTGCTTTCCACAATAATATTTTGAACACACACATGGATCTCTCATACAAACACCTCTGAAGCACAGAAAACCTCTGCAGCTGAGCTCCACAAAAGACACTGTGACTACGAACGAGCTGGTCAGACATACTTACAAGCTCATGAATGTCATTGCGAAAGACAGAATGTACACCAATGATGAAAGGTGTTGGTGAGCTGAGAACTTCCAGTAGCTGTGCAGGAAGAATTGGAATATAGGGATAACTGTGAAAAGAATAAATGAAATAAAATAAAAGCTTCTGACTACCCTTCCACATAGGGCAACTTTTTTCTTTAAAAAAATCTTCCTGTTATGTATTAAACTCACTAGAAATAATTACTCCAAAAATACAAAGATGAAAGTGTTAAGTAAATACCTCTTTATAAAGTAGCATGCTGTTAAAATAACATGTCATTAAAGCTCCATAATTTAGGTCTACAATTTATTGCAAACCAGTGTATTTTTCAAAATCAGAGAAGCCTATTTATATATTTGTAACATTTCTGTTATGTGTACATTACATTTGTCCCCATCTTTTAAGTAGTCAGGGACACTAAAGTTGTGGACAATACCTTCATTTTAAAAACGTGGCTAGTTTTTGGCCGGGTACCTACAATTCAGCCTTTTGTAAAATATCATTAGTAAGAAATCTTTAAATGAAATATTTTCCTTTGAGATTGAAATGACAATTAAATATTCTGTACAAAACACTATTTCAGATACTGTTTAGTGGACTGCATGACTTAAAGAAAACAAAACAGTGTTTTCATTAGAGCAACATGAAAATCTGGATCTAAACTGATCAATGCATTTCAACATCTAATTTATAGTTATTAAAGTTCATATTCATTACTATTTTAGCATGAAGAAGCATATTCCAAAACTAATTTTCCATTTTCTTCCTATCTATATTAAAATGAAGCCCATCTCTGACATATTTTTAATAAAACAAGCTACTAAAATATGACACGATTTGAAACAGGTGAGTCAGGACTAGATGTCTTCTTCCTAAAAAACCAAACAGCTTGACAGTAAGTTTTCCATTTCAAAATGCTGCATCCACGTGTAGCTTTTAAGACAGCATCAATTTGTTGACTTAAACTCACTCTCTGGTGGACATTTGTCAGTGACTTCAAACTGTGACACACATGAATGTAGGTGTTATTTTTGAGACACAGAATCTCTCAGGTTATAAAGGGCCTCAGGACGTCATTTCATCCAACCTACTGCTCTAAGGAAGGTCGAGACTAAATCCAGATTAAGTTGTCCTGAGCTCTGTGCAGTTGTTCCTGAAAGCCTACAGGGATGGAAGTTCCATAGGCTGTCTGCTTCACTCTTTAATTATCTTCATAATAAGACACATTTTCCCTGAATACAGTCAGAAACCTCCCTCTCCCCTGGTTCAGTTTATGACCCCACTGTTTCCTGCCACACACCTCCTCTTTCTTTTTGGCAGGTTGTTGCTAGATCTCCTGCATATCTTTTCCATGATTTACTCATGGGCCATCGCTGTCAAGCTTTACCATCCAGCTGATGCTGTGAGTAGGGTTTCTACTGTGTTTGTAGGTAGGATGTTTCTCCCTTAATTGATTCCACTGCCATGATGCAATCAGACTTCTATTAATGACGTTGTACAGCCCAGGAATTGCACTATGATCATGAAAACCTCTGCTTACTTGAACAACACCATACGACTCCTTTTGTACAGGACAATGTAACAGAGGTTATAAAATGTGCTGCAAGATTAGTTAACAAGTAAAAAGAATCAAAATGCAACTCACCTGTATTTGAGGGGAAACATCAAAGACTCCAGAGCCCTACAGGCATCACTGAGCCTCTGAAAGCTTGCTGAGTGAAAAAGAACCTTATTTTCTGTAAGCACGGCACAGAACAAGCTGAGTACATTTTGGATTCCTTAAAAAAAACCAAAATAATAAGAAAGAACTGTAACAACATGCCAAAAGAACCAAAATTGCATTAAAATCTACCATTTTCTGGAGGAATTTTCAAAAAGCCCACAACAGCTGCAGAAATTGCCAAGTACCAAGTTTTTTCTACCTTTTATTTAACTAGTGCAGCTTCCTTCTGTTTTTCAGGTTGCTAAAATACCATCTGAATGTATTTCTGCGTTTCAAATATATTGTATTACATCTCCCTTTCAATACCACTTTCAAGGATTTCCACTTCTCAGCACAAACCCCAGCAATGCTCAATAATGACTTCAAACAGCATTATGTGTATCTTCTGCATAGCCTTCTCTGTATCCAGTATTCAATTCTGGCCACTGATCCAGGCTTAACATCTAAACCTTTCTGTATCTCCAAGCAGGATAAAAATAATAAAATCATACTGCTGAGCTCAAGAGAAAATGACAAAGACTTCCTAGTAAATACATTCATACTTTATCCACGAAGAGCATTCGAGGAGTCACAAGGTTATAAGAGGGCAGAAGGAGAATACGTGTCACTAAGAAGATCTGACTGTTTAAACAAGCCCCACTAGATTTAGGGTACGGCTCACAAATCAGATGATGGGGTGCTCTGGGGGATCTTTTAAGACAGTATAATTTACCTAGGAGACAAAGCCATGTGCTTTCAGGGAAAACCAAAAATATATTTCCTTTTAAACAAAGTCCCATCCTGAGAAGCAGACATGTCTGAGATGTGAGATATGCTGAAATTTATGAAATTTCCTGAAATACACTGGAATGTATGATGTTTCCCTGAGGACATGGCTTGTGTTATCAGTAAGACAGCCTGTATTACCTTCACAAAGCTACTGCTTACTTACAATAACCTTCCCAATAAGAAGTGTGACTATGCAGAGCCACTCTACTCACATGATAATTAACCCTTTGTTTTAAGTAATTTTTATTACATGTTTGGATAAATCTTTTTTCTTTTATGATGGATGCAAATTTTCTTCTCTGTAGTGAAGCTTAACTCATAAACATAAAGGGACAAGGATTCAGAGAGGGCTGTTGAACAAAAAAGACTTAATTCTTGGGGTGAACATCAAACATAATACTGTTTTAAAACCTGGTGCTTTCAAACTCCATTCTCAAGGATTACTGCAGACACTCACACAACCAAAGGCAGAGGCTTGAGAGGACTTGAGGACAGAAGGCTTTGTTATAAGGCTGAGTGACTTACTGTTGCAAAGGACTGCTGTTGTGCTCAGTGGCATAATTAATATTGTACTAGGAGAGAACAAACTGCTTTGTGATACACAATGTGAGGATGGCATTACAGAAAAAAATTCCAACGAGTTTGCTCAAGTGAATGAAATAGCACTCAGCAGTGAATGGCTAGAAGCTAACTGGACATAGTGTCCTTTCTTGTGTGCATATACTTATTTCAACACAAAGTTAGAATCTGCTGCCTGTTGAAAAACATCTCTCTGAAGAGCCTAAAAACTCAAACTGCCCCTTTTATGCAAAACTGCCCTTGTTCCTTTCCCAGAACATTTTAAAGACTGTTTTGGAGTATACCTTTTGTTTTAAACTAAGTTTTTGTTTTCAAGCTAAGTGGGCTTTTTACACCATTCCATTTCACATCAAATATCTTCTTAAGACATTTAGGAACACATAATTTTTAAACATCTCAAAAAATTCTCAAACAATCCTCTATAAACCTATAATGTTTTGGCAGGTATTACTGAGGAAAATAATACCAAAAAACCTCACAAATATTCACAACATTTTGTACAATGAAATGCTCCAAAAAAAGCCCCTCTTGTGATGAAAATACCTATAACTATAAAATTCTTGAAAGAGATGGATTTCCATTCTGCACATCCTAAAAGTCAAATCTAGGCTGAGGTAAAAATTCTAAAACATTTTCTGCATGTTACTGACTTTGAACTCTTTTTTGCAAAGAATTAAAGAGCATTCCTGTACTGAGGATATTCAATTGAAACTAAGCTGTGTAAAAAAATAGCATTTTTAGCTATATGGTATTATTTTGCTGTGAATTACAAGGATTCAAGAGTCTGGAAGGAGTATTTCAATTCTAATACCTCTAAAAGTCCTTTAACTTATCCAGTACCAGCATTTTTCATTTGAAATCTCTTGTGAATATAGGCCTCCTCATCTGGTACCAAAACAACACACAATTCTCAAGAGTACATAATAACTGACCACCTTTGCAAAAGCTTTACTAACAAAACACATGAATGAAGTGTAAATCAGGATTTTGCTCATGTATAAGGAGGACACCTGCAAGTACTTCATAGTGTTTGAACACGGTGGCTGTAGATCCCACTGTCTCTTAGGGACTACCAAAATGATACACTATTGTATAGATAACAGAGGTAATCTTCGTGCTTATATGTAGTGTTAAACCGTATGTCTGTCCAATTTTTATCTTTACCACTGTGAGAAATGGATTTTGTGAATGTCTTCAATTTACAGACAATTCCAGATGTCTCGTCAATCGAGCACAAAGTTCATTTAAATTACTAAGCAGTGATGAAGCAGTTTGTGAGGTTTTCATTGTTTCACTGGGGGAATCAGTCTGGTTTTGCTGCATGTCAGTGGCTACAGATAAAGATTCAGTTTGTACTCCACAAAGGCATTTCTCAGTGCAGCTTAATCAGCACCAACACAATTTGATATTTAAGATGACTACTCTTAGCAGCTATTTCCCAGAGGTAAGCTTTGAAGCCACACAGCAGAATATGTACTGCAAATGTTTCTACCACACTCTGCAAGTTGGTCTCCCGGATAGTCCCTGCATTTTAACTGACCATGGAAGAGGAACTGGAAATGTTTACCGTGATACGAACGCACCTGACGCAGCCCCAGCTTTGCTGAGCTAGACAAAAGCGCTGCTTTATTTGCAGCACTTAAGGAAGAGACCAAAATCGAGGGCATCTAAACACATCTCATAAATCTGCAGAGGAAGTTCACTGGCCAACTGCTCATGTGGCAGAAGGGAAAGCAGCACAGTCTCTCCAGTCTGGCAACCCTGTCACACGTCCAAGGTAGCAGGTCCATTCCAGGTTTCAAGCTGAATCTGGAATTTTCAATTTCCATTTAAGTTTTTTCTACACTCTCTTGACCCTTTTCTGCATTTTGAATGCAGAAAAAGCAGAAAGTCACCTCACAACAAATGGCTTTATCTTGGCAGAAACAGAAAAAAAGACATTAGGAATCTTGTGTGCATGCATTTGGAAACCAAAGTGTTTTCGTTTTAGCAAGGTACCTACAATACAACTGAATATACCACAGTGAGAGTATTTGACTTGGTCTGTGTAATCAGTTCACCTAAAATTCATAAATAACAAGAAATAACATTACTATAGAAAAACCAACACCAAAGCAATAACCAGGGTCATTTCTTTTGGTATCTTTCCCAAAAGCCGGTTAAAAGCAAGAATGTCTCTGGCTCTTATACTTTTCTTTCTTGAATGCCTAAGAAATATAAATTTATATTTAAGGAGGGGTTCTGAAATCTTGGTGGGCTTTCTTTTAGGGCTTTTTTTCTGCATAACAGAAATGCTCTTCCACTGAGAAGGTAATCGCCAATATTGACCAACTTCTTGAAAACAGGCTACTCAGTTTGAAAACACATTTGGGCAGCGAAACCCAGGCCAACCACTTCCACTGACTGAAAAACCTGCACAGTGCAGACAGTCTCTTTGGCACCAGTGTTTTCATTCTCTCCCCTTTTCTTTCTTTCTTCTTCCTCTTATTTTTTTTTCATTGCTCTGTATACAATACAGAAGAATATAAAATAAATAAAACAAAGTGTACAATATAGACACCTAATCTGGAATTTACTTAATTGCAAGGTGATAGCCACTAACTCAATACAAAATTATTGCTCCACACATACTATGAAATACATGTTCTCAGGAATATCAGCAGTATGACTGCGGAGAAAACTTTTACCTGACAGAATCCAACAAATGATACGCAGCATAACTTTTGATTACTTTCCTTTTCTAAACCAATTAAACAATTGATTAAATTATTTGACCAAGCCACTGAGGTGTTGTTTGAAGCCTTGCAAGTTGTTTACTGAAAACAAACCATTCCAAATAACAAGCCTGAGCCCAGTTTCCTCACGCTGCAAGACACAATCGTGTCTGTCTGTAACCTTGAACCCCACACTGCTCTGCAAACTCCGCGCTACATCCGATGCTCATTTGTCAGGGCATAAATAGACAACACGAAAAACAACAAACAAGTTGATTTTTACAGATTGCTCTTTTGCAGTCTACAGACAGACATCCTGTAAAATATTATACATACGCTGGAAAATTTTGAATGGAGGCTTCCTGACCTTCACTGTTTTCAAGTATTTAAAGAATCTGTAATTTGTACTAAATTATCTGACATCCTACATCAACAAATGTATCATTCTGCCTGCTTCCTGTTGTTCCAGAATTTAAGTATCTATTTAAGCACGATTAAAAAAAAAAAACCCAAACACAAAGTGTACTTGATAAATCATTAACTGTTCTCTATATTGTGCAAAATCAAAATACTATCAACTTCAGACTTTTGTAAGGAGTTATAAACATGGATTTGGAAACTGAACTAGTGGAACATATTATTATGCCAATATGCCATTCTTGAATTACTGGACACAAGAAAAAGCTTAATAGACAAAATAATCCATAACTTAGCCAGACTAATCCAGGAAACGGGTCAACAAAGCCTGAAAAGCCTTTCTGAAAGGCCACTGGAGACTGCATAGTACAAGTTCTGTGCCAGGCAGTGTCGAGCTCTAAAGATAACTAGGAAAAAAGTAGAGAAAAACAAAACTCTTTTCATTTTTATTTTTAGATGCGGCTGCATAGCACTGCTAATGAATAAAATACAAGCTTAACTAATAACCAAGGGGCAACAATTGTACTCTTATAGGTAATTTTTGCCAAATTGCATTCGTTTGTCCACCCCAAAATTACATGGTATCTCCAATCAGTTACACAAGGTTAAACCCAAAAGACTGTTATGTCACTCCGTTCAGGATCAATTCATATTTAGAAAAGTATGCAGGTCAGTTATTGGAGCAGGACTGCACACACCACCATTAAATCATAGCCAAGCTGGCTCACAAACGGGGAGCAATGTAGCTGTGCCAGCAGAGAGCTCTGTGAGGGTTAATTTATCCTGCTTTCTGGCTGGGTACCAGGGAACATGAGTCAGACAAGTACCCCAAGAGATTAACTCACGTGGTCCTTGTCAGACTCAGGAGGAAGAGAAGCAGTCTCTACAGCACAGACCCTTCAAAGAATCAAACACTTCATGAATAAAACATTCATACTGATTTCTGAGCCCATAGAAGCAAACCTGGGGGTGACACTCAGTGCTGAAACCGACCTCCATTTCTAGAGAAACATTTCTGATTTTGGAACTGACACGAAGGCAATTCAGAATCTGAACCACGAATGCTCCATGTAAGGAAGGGAAGAACGAAGGTTTCTCTACAAACCAGCCTTTGGGAGGTGGTGGGAAGAGGTGAGGAAAAGGAGGACCACACAGAAAGATTCTGGGGTAAATGCCATAAACTTCTACTGATCATTAAAAAGAATATCAAAGAAACTGCAAAAACAGATATATATATACATATATATATATATATGACGATGTCTTCAGCTGATGAATAAATATTCCAACAGCTATCACTCCCCCCAAGTTCAACAGTATCCACTGTGTTCTGTCTACACTGCGTCAAGCAGATGGTTGTCACCCAAACCCTAAATTACACAGGCACAAGGAAACAGGGTTTAAGCACAGTGTATGATCTACTTAGGAAGACACTCAGTGATGCCTGTCATTTGCATGTTGATATGACTTCATTATTGCTAATTTAATTAAATCCCTCTGAAGACCTACTTAAAGGAGCTGCAAAAGCCCTTTGGATTTCTTGAGCCTTCAAATACAACTCTACCAGTACTCTGAGTGAACATGATCAGCAATTTTTTTTTTTTCAGAGACAATGTTAAAGCCAAGGACAATTATTAATAGAAGATTTAGATAATCAGGTTTTCATCCCTGAAAGTGAGAAGTGCAATAACAATTCTTACGCACATTTTAAAGCTGTACATATCCAAAGGTAGACTGATTAGCTCAAGATAACTATGACTGCATTAAGTGAATTTTCTCAACAAATCAGAAAAGACAAAGGAAGGTAAACCAAATAATTGTTTCATATACGGAAAGTATTCACATGCCATATTTACATGAAAGCAGTAAGTTGAATTACACAAATATAACCATCATCACCAGTTAAAGCCTTGTTACTGATTGTATGTCTGGCCAATACAGACAGGTTAGGTTTGATAGGTGCTACAAAAAATAGATTTAGTTATTTTCAATGTTAGTTTTGGGTGCTTTTGGTGGTTTGTGTTCTGTTGTTGTTGTTGTTTTGGGGAAGTGTTTTGGGTTTTGTTTTTTTGTTTGTTTTGTTGTTGTTGTTTTTTGTGGGGTTGGTTTTTTTTTTAACTGAACACATATCAAAACCAAACTCCAGTAAAGAATAAATGTCTAAAGAATGTCAAAGCAGGTTTGCATATAAAATATGCTCGTAAGGGGAAGACAATTTTCTTTTATACGGGGAGGGTGGCAAGAAATATCTTTCAATACTGAATTGTTAACTATGAGGTTAAACAGAAGGTTTTGTTCCCTTTCGGTCTGTCTGTATATGTATATGTATATGTATGTGTATGTGTATGTGTATGTGTATGTGTATGTGTATGTGTATATATATGTATATGTTAACATTTCAGTAACAGTCTACTCTGCTGAAATACGGCTTATGATTTCACACCTCATCTTCTGCTTAGTTATTCAGTTATCTAGTATGGTAACTAAAATAGGACACTATTTGTTTTGCATGTTTATCCCTTAAATACCTACTGTTCAAGCCCAGAGAAAATACTAAGTAGGTAAACAGTAATCCTGTGCAAAACTAATATCAGCATACAGAATTTCTGCATAACCCTCACAGGCCTACACTAACCAAAACTCAATGAAGTAATTCTGCAAAAGAATTTTGCGTGGACTGGGATAATGGACACATACCAATGACTTGAAATGCTGCCCAATTTCCCTGAGCAGAGGTGGAAGAGTGCTACGTATTTCCATATTTCATAGGTGACTTCCCTTCTTTTATTCCTTAGAACTGCCCTTTCAAGAAACATGAATTTATTGTTTGTAGCAAATATTTTGTGAAACCTTTTCTACCACATACATCAAGAGATATGTTGGAAAAAAGCACGTTATTAAAATTATTTATAGTAATTTACAGTAATGATCTATATTTATTCTGATAGCAAATCTAAAATTGTAATTTGTTAAATTATTTGCAACTGCTGATGTATTCAAGTAATCAAAAAAGAGACAGAGCAATTTTCCTGCTCTCCAAATTGATTCATATATGGTAAGCTGTCTGAAAGTGAAGGAGGATTGCTGTTCAGCCTTCAACAGACATTTTAAAGTTCAGAAGTTTAAACTTCAAAAGAAGCATTAAAAGTTTTTGAACAACCCTCTTCACTTTTAAGACTTCATGATAGAAATCAGAAAAAACATCATAACAAAGAAATATTAACTTCTGTGACCACAGATTCAAAGCCCTGGTAGGATGAATAAGAAGGCAAAGTTATAGCCATGACTTTTTAGAGACTACTGGAAACCATTCTGCACATAAGCCAATTGGTAAGGAATGGATGGTGATGTGTGCTGGCACATCATAGAGCCTCATCTGGACACCCTAATCTTTATTTACTCATAGGCACGATGTGAAAACCAGAATTTCTGAAAATATAAAAGCATATGTTATATGCATGGAATCAGCACATTTTGCTTTCACCAACACAAGAAGTGTAGGAAACACTTAGTGACTTTTTACTTTGATGAATAAAACATAGAACAGTCTCAAGTGATGTGAATTACTGCAATGACTAATTGCAGACAAATACATGGAATATTTACATACATAAAATTTCAAAAGCAAGTAATTCACCCATAGGTAAGATTAAGGAAGATCAGATAGGCAAAATAGAGATTATACCCACAGAATTATGAGTAGCTGCAATATGAAAAAGAATAGTGTAACACATGGGAAAGCCTGCCATGTGTTATGGATTGTAGGATATTCTTAGTAGAAATTCTGCAAATTAAATCCTGATGGAGAAATGGATACTCGTAATTTGACTGGATCCATTTAAAGCAGAAAAATGTCCTTTAACAAAACAATGTGCTGCGAGGGTAACACCATCAGGATCCTTAGAAAGACAATATCTAAGAATGAGAAGCGTGTTGTCATTCTTGAACTGTACACAGGAAAAATGGTCAAGGATACACAAGGAACTGCAAACATACCTGTTTCCTGCCAAAGGACTACAAAGTCTTTCTCAGGGAACCCGTAGCCACTGAAGCATTACATTCATGGAACCAAATAAATGCAAAGACAACAAGAACGGACGTGGCTGATCAGGATATTCTGTTAGAGCTGCCTTCAGCCACTGCTGGCTGATATTCATGGAGCATGAAGGGACAAATGTTCCACTGAGGAAACATCATAAATTTTTAAAAATCAATTTATTTTCTTTAAAGATGGTGCTTGGATTCTCTGCAAAACATTTAGCAATCTTTAAAAATTCTTTCTTCCTGAAATTGCCTGAGATTCTCCTGACCTCCAGAGATAGTGGCACTTCAACTCAAACTAAAGAGCAATACTTTAAACATGATTTTACAAGAACAAATATATAGAAGTAAATGTCTATAGAATTGTTTTTCTTTTCCTCTCACCACAAGCATTAATACTAAAGTTTTGAAAACTATGGTTTTGCAAGCTCTAACGATTTAACAGCTACCAGGTTTGCTTTGGAATAGTGAGAAGTTATACCTGCATTCATACCAGCAAAAGTAGGAGGAAAAACAATCTGTTTCCAGTAGGATCTTATTCAATACTTTCTATAAGCAGAGGTAAGCTTCTTTGGCCTTTTTGAAATCTGCTTGTTTATTAATTTGATTTTTGGAGTTTACATTTTGCTCATCTCTGGAAAAGAGTAATTTGTTTACACTCTTCTGAGAGGTGTTCTCTGAAGTCCTGCTTCAATAGAAAATTACTTTCTTCTCAAATATCTCAAAACAAATTTTCACTTAATAGTTTAAATAAATTTCAGTGAACTGTTATAGAGCAAACAGCAATCTATAATTTTATTATTTTTCCTCTTATTTGAAATGTTTCCTTTTAAAAACCACCTCATTAACTACAGCACTTTATCAAATACACAGCTTCAAGTTTATTTACTTTTGTCAGACAACTTTTCCTTCTCAGATTTATAATTTGCTTAAAATAAACTACTGCACATTTTGTCTCATTAAAAGTTTGGACTGGATGAAAAGTAAGCGAGCATCCTATGTCATGTGCCTTGTTTTTCTGCAAAACAGTGAATGCTGCAAGAAATCTCGGACAGCGCCTTGAACCCTTTCAGGATCCTGCCAGGTGACAGCTGCCACCGCAGCACCAGCACTACAGGGGTTGCTGGCAGAGCTCTCCGTTTACCCACACGTGACAAACAAACAAAAAACCGAGCAGCACCTCCTGGAGGGATAGTTGTGACATGACCTGACTGGAATCTGCTCTAATGGCTGTCCCTGAAGCAGATGGTCTTATCCCACCCACACACCATTGCTGCTTTTCTTACACCTGCCCAAAGCCCACGGTGGTGAGTGAGTTCAGACTGGAAGAGGGATGGATCTGTTCCCGTTACAACACTTGGCCATTAGAATGGTTTCACCGCAGCATCAAACCACAACCTGAGGCTGCTGACAGAAAACAGATGTGACTCTCCCTCTTTCCACCCTCCAAATATTTTCTGTTAACTTGGTGAGATAAAATAGCACAGCATGGCTGAGCCAAGCACCACTTTGGCACAGGAGATGGGGCAGCACTGTGCAACTGGAAAGGGACATTCCAAACAGGATCATCTGCCTGGCACTTTATGCTGCTGGGGAAATGAAGCCTCAGTGACTGTTTGCAAAGTGCCATGACTTGGAAATGCAGAACATTCCCTGCACAAAATTCACTATGACAATATCCCTTTATTTCCACCAGCATCTAAAAGAATACTTTGTCTTTGTTTTGCTGTTGCAGCAGTAAGGGCCCATTAGCAGTAAATGCCACATCAAATCCCTCGGTAATCTATTTGTTCTTTGACAGACTACACAAATCTACTTGGAAAGGACTACACAAATCTACTTGGAAAGCTCAAATGGCAAATTCTCTTTTGCTGGGTTATAGAGCTAATTGCAGCTCTCTGCCCAGCGGGATTTAAACTGAAACTATAACATAAGCCAGCAGCAGCCACTCATGGAACATGTGATGCCAGGTTCCATAGGCTGGAGAGTATACAAATTTATTAAGGTCGAAGACTGATTAGAAGTTTATATACTTCAATAAAACAGTCTTAATTTAATCACACATGCTGCTAAAATCCCAAAAAGTTATGTATGTTCCCATCACATGATATATAAAGTTTCACGGAAAGAAAAGAAATTCAGTGTGTTGGGTAATACGTTTGAAAACAACGTGACAAGAGGTAAAAAAAGTTCTGGTTTGTATAGCTGAAATCTCCTAACAAACATAAGATGTGGGAAGGGCACCACATCAGTGCTCAGTGCCTCTGGCAGTTAAAGGTATTACTGTACTGAAAATGCTGCATTTGGTCACTTCACATGCTCTGCAGATTAAATTGCTCATTGCTTTGCTGCCCTACATAATGAAATATTAGAACATAAACCACTCTTGCTCTGTGTCAAAGACACCAGGATTTTCTTAGTCAACAAGTATAAGCCAGCTCACGTGCTGACTGTGCAGTGACCCTTCCATAATGTCTCCTAGCCATATAAATACACATATATATTTATCAGGAATGTCTTTTCCCATTTATACAGTAATTTGGTGTTGTCATCTGTTGGCATAAAGTACACTACGAGAGACTGAACATTGTATCTCCCCTAAACCAGAATTAAAATGAAGAGAAACTATTACATTACAGAAAACATTCCTCAAAGTGTCAACAAATGCAGCCAAAAGCAAAAATCCTGGGTATTTTAATATATATTGGATTTAGAAATGTGGGACTGAAGGGTCTATAAACAGTGAAAGAGTCCAGCCTTTTGCCATCATGACTGTATTAGACAACCCCATATTGATCAAGCATCACGTTAAATGCAGGGATAGTGCTTTCCATGACTAATCAAAACAGAAGGCGTTTCAGAATTTTTCTTGCCCTACAACGGGAAATCATCTTTTAACTTCCAGCCTTAATTGATTCATGACTTTTTTTTATGAGCCTGTTCTTGGGGTTCCCCTTTTTCTGTAACTTATGAATTCTCCCTGAACAATCCTGATGTAAAAAGTAGCACAAGGTAATGCACATGGTCTATGATACAGAGCAAAACAGAAAGATAAAATACAGCAGAAAAACCTAACACTGTTCAACAAGCAGCCTCTAAAAGCCAGTATAATCTGTAATATGACCAAAATTTTAAATATTCCTTTCAGGCTCCATGGTATTTTGGGATTTAGGTTTTCTAAAGAAGGCTACATTTTTTAAGCAGTATAACTACTTTAATTCAGAATAAAAACATAAAGCACAGCATGTCCTACAAGTATAGTAATTAAAAAATTAGCTACCACAAAAATAAGCTACTTATAGGAACACCATAATTTAGTTTTTTGCCTTTTGACTCAACAGGTATTTTCTAATAATAATTATGGAAAAATTGTTATTTTTATGTTGTTATATAATCTTATAAAATTTATATGAAATGTATTTGAAAACAATAAATACAAAGATTCATTGGCTGTTTTTCCATTAAGTATAAAATGACAACTATTACCTAAAACATCTTAACCACAAAAGTAGTAAGTTCTGGCTTCCTGTTGTTTTTTGAACATGGTTCAGTGTAAGATCCACCTATTTTAGGAATGAGATGTATCTGAATAAGAATTGCCTGAGCTATATATTCAAAATGGACTGCTAAAGATGCCGAAATTTCACGTTTACAAACAATTAAAATGTTAATTAAATTAAAAGTGTCTCCTACTTTTGCCCACAGCCTGTAGAAATACTCAAACTCCCAATATGCTTTAGTTGTTCCATCATCCATGTCTACAAGACCAACCTGATTTATCTCTAAAGTGGGCCCTCTTAGAGTATGGAACAGGACCTTTTGATTTTCAGAGATCTGTTTCAGCCCAGATTACTTAAAAGTTCTATACAAGCTCCTTATTCATGGTAAGAACCAAGAGATTCAGGCATGTAATCACTGAGAAGGAGCCACTGCCACACCATTCAAGACAACTAGCTCTGCTTTCCCAAAGTGCAGATAATCTTGCACAGATCACAACTACCACCTGTCCCTGCTGGAAGCTCACACATAAATGCCCAGCCTTGCTGTGTATGGGTAACAGGAGAAATTTCTTGGTTTCATTCTTCTTAAAAAAAAGAATAAAATAAAAGGTAAAGTTTATTTTATGTTATTAATAATAACACAACCAGAAGTAATTAGCAGCTAAACACACATTATGATCTGTCACTTACCTAATGTTTATTTACGACTAATTATCCCAGTGTTTACTTATGGACTAAATGCACCTATTTTATTGGAAAAATAAACTAGAAGCAAGTGTCATTCCTCTACCATGCCACTAGCCAACAAGTATCCTCTGACTTACAGTCAAGCCAGCATTGAGTTACTGTACGTTGAACTTTACTGCCCTCTGAAACTGAAGAATTATTTAGTAGTTCCATTCACAGTAGTGAAAGTGAAATACTTTTAATACAATTGGATTCTTTCTCGAACAACACTGTGTACTCCAGAATGCAGCTCTTCTACTTGACTTACACATCCTAAAATGCTCAAACATCAAACAACAGTGAAAGTTAAAGACCATCAGTGAAGGAGCAGCAAGGCAGTTTATGCTAGCTCAGCAACAAGAAAGTCCTGTTCCAGGGTCACTGAAAACAGAGATTGAAACCACTATCCACAAGCACAAAACTGCACGATTGCGTTGTGCTTCTGGGGAAGTTGAAATACCTGTGTCCTGCTTGCTGCTGATTATCAAAAATACAAATGAGTGTTTAGATACAAGTATTCTAGAAAATCTCCACCCTGCTATTTAGGCCCTCCCTTATCATAAAAGAAAATAAGCTAAGGACTTAAGATGGAAGGCACTTGGGACACTCTCTCATGATCTCACATGAGAGCGCAGTCTTTCCCCAAGCATCCAGGTTGTCTTGTCCTTAGGCTACATACGACATTCAACTAAACACTTCAGCCTCTCCCCCAAACAGGGTGCAGCTGAACTGTAACAGCCTTGCAAATCTGTCACCTTTGACAGCACTGCTAACATTGCTGTCTTTTGGTATATCTGTATCTAATCATTTCTGAAAGCGAGTACAGATGACAAGATCTTCCTCTTCTTTACCAGAGCAAAACAGCTCACACCTGAACTTCCCTTCTGTCTAGTGATGTTGAGGTCTGACTCCGCACAATGAATCCTTGTACTTAGGACTGAAACAAAAGATTACAGATCATCCCCTCCAGATCACTTCTCTGCATTCTCCACGGCTTCAGCAGTTGCTGAACTGTGGTATGTTTAACATCGTGGTACATAAACAATTGTACTCCAGTAGCTCACATCTTAATATCTGAGGCTGTTGGGAAGCAGTAAAAAGTCAGAAAGGTTGTTAACAGATGAAGCCAGCTTTACTGCACAATCCTGAAACTCTGACCAGCGTGCCTATTTTAAGACCAAGAAAATCTTAAAATCTTGATTTCTTCCTCAGGATCAAACTACAGCGGGAAGAAGTGGTGCACAACTACATACATCATAGGACTCACAAAGCTTGATTTTTAGCATCAAAGGGATCAAAACTTACTGTGAAGAACTAATACCAAAACAACAACTCAAGACTTTTAGAAGGTAAGCAGTGAAAACTGAAGAACCACCAGCTGCCAGGATCAGCACGGGCACACTCCTCCATAACAGAAGGCAAAGCAGATGCCAAGTATGGAAAAAGGCGGGAAGGGGCAGTGCCCTCACCAGAAAGCGGTGTAGTCCCACATTACCCAGAGAAAGACGAGCTGGGTAGGTCTGTTGACAGCAGCAAAGTTCAGCCTCAAAGTTGAGACAGCCAGACAAAGCCACAGTGATGAGGAAGGTCTGAGGTCAAGCCAGGAAGCCAAGTCGGCATGGCAAGGTGAGGATCAGGCCCAGCGATGGCAGCCAGGTCAGTCACGGTGATCACCAGGCAACTCCACGGTGACGAAGGAGAGCTGAGACCAAGCCAGGATGTCCAGTCCATGGGTGAGGATCTGGGTGTGTTGCCTGGCACAAGTATCGCTGCAACATGGCTCAGGCAAGGACCAAGGGCACGGCCTGAGCTTCAGTGCAGCATCCAAGTGAAGAAGTCAGCAGGCCCCTGCGTTTTCCATCCCTCACGCAGCTCTTTGCCCAGCAGCCTGAGCCAAGGTCCCAACGCTGTGCCACAGCAGGGCTGGCCTGGAGCACAGGCAGCTCATCTCTGCAAGGAGGGGTTGGGCGGCTGGCCATGCGCTCAGGGCCCTGACGTGAGCTTTCAAAGGAAATACTTGTAAGAACCAAGGACAGAGCCTGCTGAACTGTCAGTCTATTTCATGTCTTCTGAGAGCAGAACGTAATGCTGAATGATACTGGCACAACTACAGAACCATTTAAAAAAATGTAGGTTTCAACTAGTTAACCAAAACTGTGAAGTGCAAATCTGTCAGTTTAAAATCCCTCTACACAAATATCTGCTTCCAAACTGAGTTGGAGTGGTGTATTTTTATTAAAAAATAATTAAAATAATGCTGCCATAATTCAGACCTTTACCCCCAAACAAATCTTTGAACACAAAGCAATATTAGTGAATTTATTATATGAAAAAAAACCCCTCCATCAGTCTTCATTAGTTTCTAACAAATCTGAGAAATGAGAATTTCTTTTACTTCTGTACACTTCGTTACACAACCTCAAAAAATTACAAATGAGTATGATAGTTAATATATGATCCCATCATTACATTTTGACTGGATTTATCACCGTAGAGCAGTAATGGGGTTTGGTTCCATGACTCTTTAAATTAACAAAAATCATCACTGTCAGTGTCACCCCATCAAACTTTCCTTAAAAGTTTAATCAATCAATCAATGACTTTTGATATCTGGAATTACAGATATTTAATGACATAGCAGTCTTCAACTCTATTATATTGTTTTTGAAGTACCTGTTTTAGAGGATTCATATACCGGCTTGTGGCGCACACACAACTTCTAGTTACAAATATTTCAAGATACATAAAAAGGCCAAAGGATAATGATGTTTAGCACTTTAAGTTACATCACAGTTTGGACAAATTAAAGACAAGCTTGCCAAGCAACCTGCCTCAACCTCTCATTACCATTCATCTTCACCTATTGAACCTCTATCCTGCGCAGCCCCGGGTTCCAAAAGACCCTTACCTCGTGTCTTCATCCAGAAGATTCAAAGCAGAATTTACTTCGAGGTTTCATTTTTGCCACTCAAAATTTTACTTCATTTTTAACATAAAGTCAGTCTGAGTTCTACTGAAAATATTTGAGTGGTGAGTTTAAGATATGAGGAGGAAAACAAGCACAGACAAATTAAACGGAACAGAGGAAATACGGGGATAGGAAAACAGTCCTGATATGAGACTAAACAAGAAGGAAAGGAAGGAAAACCCTTTTGTCTTTGATTAGTGTTTGGAAAGGAGAGAGAAACATTAATTCTTCCGGAAAATAAATTTTCATAATTGTTCTGCTCAGCTTAGGAGTGTGATTCGTGCTATTAATCCTTGAAACATGAAAACCTTAAAAGTGCTGGTTAAACCTTAGGTTCTTGCTCTGCTGCTTAGGTCCCTAATATAACTTTTGTCTTGGGTTCTTTGGAAAAAACCTGTCTCTTGGGGAGATGGAGGTGTATGTCTCAGATTCAAATGACTGAACGTGTCAGTGCCGAATTCCCAGACGGAGAAGGTGAATAGGGTTGGAGTTTGGAGAAAAGAGCTTTAAGGCAGAAGCCCAGGAATGTATTGTTAATATAGTGATAGAGAAGAGAAACATAACCTGAATCTCCTTTGAGCCTGAAGAAAGCTCCTGCATTTTGAACCTTCTATAGATACCTGCCATCTTACTAACAGACAAGAAGAAGTAGAAGGGTATTGAAAGTCTTCTATCTACCACAGATAATTTTTTAAAGTAACTTTATGATTCCTGTTTTTCCACCTAATCCTTTGTTGATTAAATAATTTCTAGTGATCCAGCTAAAGGCCTGGCTTTTGTCACATTATTCCTATATATTACATTTTATTTAATGAAAAGAAAAAAAAAGAATGTATTATTTAAAATGTCCAACACTGCTGTTCCTTATTACTAAGCTTAAAACCTTTGGGGATGTTTTTCCCAACTGCAGTTTAACGCCTAAGTAAAAATAAGGTCTGTTTCCAGATCTGCTGTGGACTTGGTAATACAGGGAGGGTCATCTGCTGACACTGTATTATCCTGCCAAGCAGAAAAAGCACGATGAGAATACCATTGCACAACATTTCTCAAAATAAATGTTGACATTACTTTTGTATCTATTCATAGTGATAAATTCTGTCTTGCTGCCCATCTTCCTCAAAGAAAGAGCTATTTTTAAAAAGGTGATTTATGCAGCTCACAAATATTTTTCTAGCTACTCTTCACTTTTCTATTAGCAATTTAGATAGGATTAAGTGACTCGTACCAGAAGAGAAATAACTGAACGTGTTGTTACTTGATAAACGGTCTAGTCAATATTTGTGTCCTATTTGATGGGATAACAGCTGTCACTAAAGTTACAAACACCACACTGGACAACAGGAGCAGAATGCTTATGCCCAGGTTGTAGAGGCAAATACACATTAAGGTCTTCTTCAAACGGGACAAGAGAAATAGAGCAAGCGTGAATATTGTTACAAAATGCACAAAAACTTCTGTCAATTTCAACTATGATCTCCAGCAGAAAAGATTAGGCTTTATCTTAGGAAAATAAACTTTTCCAAAGGGATGAGCCAATAGGTTCTACCACATTCTTCCACACTCACTGTCTAACTCTTCCTAAGACTACAGGAAAAGTGAGAATTTATTTTAAATAGTCTGTTCATATTTCCTAGTCCTCCTTTTATATTCAACAACCACTGCAAACAAACATACGCAGCTGTATCAACAACTTTTCTTTCAGTAAATCCAAATTGAAATTTAGCATTAACAAGCCTTGGCATTAAGAACACGATGACAGCTCACCACCTACATGGGAAAGGAACTCTGTTATTCTGTAAAGTGTGGTACACTATGGAAACACAAACATTTTCTCATTTGTGTCCTTAGAGATACAAGGCAATTCTACCACTGCACTATATCCCCAGACACTTAGATACATCAGCTGGGAATGGAGGCACATTTGGGGGAAGAAAAACAACCCCCCCAAAACCCCAAAGAAACGAAAAAAAAAAAAAACAGTGGTCAGAAATAGGAGGTGGGAATAGTAGCCTTTTTTTGCAAAGAATTCAAGTAGCTGCTTTAAAAAAAATCTGCCTGCAAACTTACTTGCCTATTCCTTAAGTAGTATCTGGTCCATTCCCAAGCAACTGCTGCCATCCTTGTCACACCAAAGAATAGGGAGACACAGACAGAGCACCTACACAAGGCCATTAGACAAGCTCTTCCTAATAGCTCTTATAGTCTTGTAAAAGAGAAAATTCTGCCACAACAGAAAAGAAGGGGTACCGAGACAATTTTTTTTTTTCCGTGAACTTGCATGATCCCCTTCAAGGAAACAGGATGTAAGCCTACAAGCTTGTCTTTGGGAAGACTTGCCAAGTTTTATAACCACATACTTTCTTCAGTCTCTCTCTTCTTCAGGCCAGTTGAAGCGCTACTAACCAGAAAAGTGAGCAACGAGCATATTTTCCTTCCGTATCTCCCTTTCCCCCTCCTTCTGCTGATTTTCATATCCTTCTGTGCCCTGTAACTGGAAAGGGCCTCTGATATCCGTGGGCTTACTGACTCATACTTCTTACAAGCCACTAAAAAGCAAGAAAGACGGAACCTCCAAACATTTACTGGAAGTCCGGGGGAGAAAAGGCAGAAGAGCAGCAAAACCACAGAAACCAGACAGCAAAAAGGCTAAAGGAGTATAGCAAAAGAAAGATGAGATGGTAGATAAAGAGTAAATCAAGGGTATAGGTACTGGAAAGTGTATATGGGCTAATAAGGAATGACACAAATTCAAAATATAAAGGTAAAGGATCTTTGACTGCTAGCACAACAACCGAGGAGTTCTGCTTACAGGACTCTCCAAACTCCTCAGTACTCTGCTACAGTAGAGTTAGGGAGTTACACAACATCCACTTGTATGTATTAACCCATTAATAAAATGTGGTTAATAATACTGACTTAAACCCTGAGTGTGTGAAAGAAATTTTAAATTCTCAGATGAAGGTTTTACAATTCATTCTTATACACTATGATAGGAATTTAAAAAACCTTGCCTGGCAAAAAACGCTCTTTCTAAGAAACCATGAGTTTTCTCTTCCACATGTTTACATTCCACTCCATCTTTACACAGTTTCCCTGTATGAATCTGATGCTTGCAAGGACTTTCCAGATTATTTGCCTTTGTTGCCTTCCTCAGACTGATACAGCGGCAAAATGCTACAAGCACAATTTACCATACAAAAGCCAAGTGCCACAACACAGGGCAGTCAACCCATCTAAGCAGTAGCTGACAGCCTCACTTCCTTTGACGTTTGTGGAACTGTGGATTTATAGCAACTTTCATCTACAACTGCCTAAAACAAACTGCCTCAACTTAGTTATATTCCATACCATACTTACCAACGAAAACATACCGTACTTACGGCACCCCACACCACATTCTATGCCTTCAGGAAAGAGGGAAACTTGTTGGGCCTACCCACGTTTAAAACACTGCCTGCAATCTGATCAGAGTAATCCTAAGGAATCTTGACATGATAAGCCAAGTAAAAACCTCAGGGACTGTGGTGAAGCTAAGTAACATCTATACGCCATGTTAGCCACATTTTTTTTATTTACTCCACTAGCAGCAAAATTATAACATTCCTCCCGGAATGACATTCTTCTTGGAAGAATACAATTAAATCTTAGTAGCAATGGCCTTGGGCTCATCAGATCTGAGACTGCTTTTTGTGACATAAACTCCTACTGCTCTTCACTACTCTCTTTCTGGTTTCCATCTATTCTTATTGTCAATTTATGAAAAGAATGGATGACCAACAAATATTCTGAGGCAGTTTGATTACTTGAGATTAAATATGAGGCCCACAGGTTCAGAAAAGATTATTAATTGTGCCCTTATCCATGACTGCTACAAGTTTGTGCTTCAAAGTCACTTTACAAACCAACGGAATGAATTCTAACAGAGTATTAAAATTGAATGAATTTAATTGAGTGGAGTTGGACTAAATGGTTAAAGGTCCCTTCCAACCCAAACTATTTCAAGATTCTTTAATACTGGAGATAACTCACTACAGTCAGGATGTACAAAAAGGTTCTATGAATGTCTCAGTAAGGGATAAAAGCCCTATTAGTCATTCTTTCATTCAAAAGAAATTAATATTCACCACGCAGCTTTCTTGGCACATGATTAGAACTGAATTAGAACAGAAAATACCTCATTCTGTGATTTAAAAAAATGTATTTTTTTTTCAAAGCAGACCTAGACATACCCAGTTGCTGAAAGAGAAGAGCCACACTGGTGCCTGTAACAGGAAGGCTATCGTGCAGAGGAGTCTGTATCAGTTGTCGGTCTCCAGCTCCCAAAGAAAACAATTTCTGTAGAAACAATTTTAAAAAAAATTTAATGTAATTTATAGAGAATAAACCAGCTGTCGTCGTACAGATAAGTGATTAATACTGCAAAAATTATCTGTTTTGTATAAGGAAATTTAAAGTCCAGAAGAATAACTGAATTGACAAAAAGAGATCTGAAATATAATTTGAGGACTGTCATATGTACTCCTTGCATGTGTAACATTATGGTGTCTCCTTTGCATTTACACTGAATTAATTGAATAGTTATGGCTTTGAGGGCAGTTAATAGCACATTTCTAATAATACAATTAAAAAAGGTTTAAACCCCATTTAAATCAGAAAAATGCATATTATTACTACTGAATTTCTTTGCTATCAGCTGTCTGGATCCATGTATGAACTATGAACATATTTGTGATATGCGGGTATTGAAGAGGACAGTTTTGCTATTCCCGTGTTCCTGCTATGCACGGTCAAACAGACAAAACCTCAGTTACCTTTCCAGAACAAGAACATACCTCCCTTGAGGGAGGCAGGAAATGGGAGTGAAAGGAATGCACTGGTGTATCGCATCCCAAACAGCACTGTAATTGCAAAATAACCTTGCTTTCCTCTAGGTAAAGCCACATGACAGTCAAGCAGTGAGTGATTTCAAGCAGTTACCTCTAAGCACTAACCCCCATGGGCTGGGGGGCATTTCTGTACAAGCACTAAGTGTGGGACATCCCCACTCGGTGGGGCAGCAAAGATGCTGATGTATGAAGGCAACAAGCTCTAGCTGCTGCACAGCACGTATTTGAAACCAAAATGCTCTCCAGAAAAACCAAACAAGTCCCTGAGCTGAAGCAGAGATGCTCTTCCTCAGCACACCTGGATGCAGGTCAGTAACTCATTTCACAGTCGATTATTTTAACTATGTGGAGGACAAACGAACAACCTGGGTGGCTCCTCGAGGACTTCTGAACATAAACATCAAAAGAGTGTTCCCATTCTAATTCAGAATTCATCCTAGAAGCCTGAGGCTTAAGAAAGAAAGGAGAAACCTCAATTTCTGATTAAAATGATGGTTTGACCGCAGCAAATTTAAGTTCGAACTGAAAGAGCTTGTTATTTGAAGAGAGAAAGCAGAAGGAAGAACAACCAGAGGAATATGACTTTTCCTTCCTCTTCTGCCAGAGGAAACAACCACTGAGAAAAGCCATATTTATGGATGGGGGGGTAAAAAATTAAAATTAAAAAGAGAGGATAGAAGTGGAGCCAGAATTTCCAAGTGGATCACCAAAACCTGTAATCTGAGGCTCAAATAGCATTGAAGAAGGTTTCTGATGAGGAGATACAATCTAATTACTCCCCTTCAAAATCAGGATGCAAAAACACAGAGGTGGCTGCCTGGAGAGCAATACGGTAGACCTTGACTAAGCTGAGAGGACATTCTGACAGCAACACTAAAAGAAATTCCAAAGCAGCCAGAGCTATGGGAAAAACAGAAAAGAATTAGGGATTTGTAGGATTTCAAGACCATTGAGAATCCATAGGTTGAGTGGGAAACTATGCATGTACCTGACTTTCAAATGTTGCCATTTGTGTTTACAGTTTCCAGGTACGTTTCACCATAAGGACCACAATTTCCCAGCAGTGTCACAGCATAAAGTGAAGGCCAAGCACATAAGACCCACCTGGTTTATCAGAAACCAACAAAAAATGTAAAGGAATAATTTATATAAAGGAAATCAACACACAAACCTGACTTTCTGCTTACAGAAAGCATAAGTAAAAAGTAGAAAGGCATGTATTCTCTGGAAAACTTTATTCTTATTTTTGAATGCATGGGCTACCTACAGTATTTAATTACCTCTGAGAAAACCACAATCGTGTTCCTTTGTTTTTAGCACTTAAAAAAAAATTTATGAAAACAGAAATTTGAACAAGTTATTTATGAAACAAACAGTGGAGTCCTGAACTTCATCAAGGGGAAGACATGCACAAATGAATCAAAGTGAAGGTTATGTTCAAAAATGGCAAAGAAAAAAAGCCCTTAAAAAAGTTTCTGCAGCAAGCAGAAATATTCCTGAACACATTACTATTAAAAACTAAACTTACACAAACTGCTTGATTTGTTAATGTGCCCTGTAAAAAGCCAACTCAGTGACAAAATTAACCCTTTGACCTTATCCTGGAATGGAATTTTTGCTGTCTTTAGAAGACAGGCCACAGGGAAAGCACTCACAGGCCACAGGGAAAGCACTCAGCTGAACTATGATCTTTTTTTCTTCAAAAATATCTCAAGAATTTATTTTTTTGTTTTCTTCATAAATTCAATTAACTGGAAAAATACCCCTTTTTCCCTATTTACCTGAGAGCCTCCAGAAGCAGGGACAAGGCAGGAGCACAGATTGGCAATGAGAGTCTCCAGTGACACGTTCAGGCTGTCCACATACACGGTGTAGATCAGGCCAAGGCAAGCCTAGAAAGGGAGACAAAATACATCAGTCTGCTATACAGGGCAGGCAGGTGTCAAATTATTTAAAGATCTATGTGTGCAATTTTTAAAAACCACGTTCTTCTTAATAGTTATTAATGTAGTAAAGTACTTTCCAACCGAAGACAGAGCAATTTGCTATGGAAGCAATCCTTCATTTAAACAAATTAGCTTGGCTGTTTAGAAGGGTTGTATTTGCTGCCAGGTGTAGATATACATTTATTTTTAAAGAAATTCTATGTATAATACTTTTGCTTTGTTTACTACACAGAAAGTGTTTTACTAGAAGTTACTTCTAAAAGTTATAAAAATCAAGACAGTGCTTTGAACTCTGTGGATCTAAAACTGATTGGTTTCTAGGATAGAACACTGATGAATCAATGAGCTTTTGAGGCTCACTTTAAGATCAGTATCGGTGTTCAACAATTCCATATGTTATTTAATTTACGTTATTTTATTATAGCGATATAAATATATTTTTGAATTAACAGCACATCAACATTTCAGCATTTCCTTTTTCTTTAATGGACCCAGTTTTGACTGAGAAATCCCAGACACAGCTTTGGCATTTTTACTAATAATTTCATGAAGACCATTCAACATGACATTCTAAGAAGCCTGTGGAAAAAAGGAAATAACTGTTCCCCAGAATCCTTTTGGTGTCTTTTAACTGCTCTAACTTCGATCAATCAGCAAATATTTTAGTAATTCTCTTCTTAGAAATAATCCCAACAGTAATTTTTCATATAACACTTAGTTAAACAGCGAAACTCCTTGACATGGGCTGTTGTAAAATCTGAATGTTAAGAAAGTGGACAAATTATATGAAAAAACCCACACAACTAACACCTCTGCTTCAAGATGTCATTTAACTATTATTCACACTGAATTAGGAAAGTATTTTGTAGAATTATTTCTACAGCCAGCCCTATTCTTACCTGCTTTGCATTTGCTACAGACCACTATCAGAGACAAAATACTGGGTTACATGGACTTTTAATCTTACTTGGTACTGTCAATGTCTGATGACAACTGCTGAATGATTTCCTCCTTTGATCTATAAACCGAACTTTGTTTCTGTTACTGTGTATTACCTTAATAAAAATTTAAGCTTTTCATTTATCTCTGATAACTCATATTTCATCAGCTGAAAGTAATCCAAGATTCTAAATCTCTGCCATGCATCTTAATTTGATCTGGAAGAGGCTTGGACATTTTACCTTACATATGAAAGAAAACCAGAATTTCACTATTAATTTACCATTATATAGTTAATCAAATATTGCCAATGTCTTGGTTTTACCCGAGCAAGTCTGGTTTTGTCTTAGTAATTCCCTTCATTATACAATAAATTGAAAAAGCTCTATCACATCTTCTGTGTAGTTTCAAAACTGCTTGGAGGGTAAAAAAGCACTGCTTTAACCTACAGGGGCTATTTACTGTCACAGATATTGAATTATATTTAATTCAATCTTAACCAACTTTTGCTTTTAAATTCCCAGATCAGTCCTGAGATGTTTTAATTAGAAAGCATTGCCACTGCTACTCATTAAAAACAGATCTGTCTGCTGACATATATTATAAATGGCAATTGCAAGTTCTTTACCCTGAAAATTTCTGGATAATCCAGTCTGGACACCAAGACCAGACTTTTAGGAGCGAATACTTCTGCAGGCGGAATTAAACCAGACTCCTCTTCACCTTCAATTTCTTTTGTTCCCTTGAAAGAAGAAACACTTCAATTAATAAGCAGAAAGAAACCTCAAACGTCAGCATTCTCACAGTTTTAGAAACTAACTGCAATGTTGGAAACTGGCAATGAAGTCAGTTAACAAGAGCACATTCCAGTGGTTGCCTGAACTCCCTGGAAGTTCGTAGATGTAGTTCAACTCACTGACACTCACCTGGCAAGTCCTGCACCAAGGTACCTGAAATACAGTTCTCTGAGACAGAAGTTTAACAGGACAATGTTTCACATCAACTACCCCCTGCTTCACATTTTAGCTAGTGAGGTAGGCTGTAGAAAGGATCCCCTCACATCAAAGCGTTAGCTGATTTACAATCAACCGTACTCCAAATACAGAAACCACGTATTTCACAGCAGAATGTTTGGTTGGCCTCCTTATATCAATATAAGCCAATTTCTTTCAGAATTTCCAATAACATTACAGCTAAAATTATCTATAAAGTCATCTCCAGCCTTATCTACTGAATTTGGAATCTAAAGGAATTTCTCCATGAGAAGGCCAGTTCTGATTTCTCAGAAAGATTCCTCACACTTAGGAATCACTAAGGTTAAAAAAAAAAAAAAAAAGAGAAAGGCACAGAGCAGATAAACTCGCAGTTGTTCCTGACATTGTGCAAGTCACTACAACCTCCTTGCCAGTGCTTATTATTCAATCGCAAATAGTTTATTATTATTCATAGCCAAAACTAAAGATGTCACTAAATATTTTCATTTCTAAAATTCCACACAATCTTTGAAAAATTCATTAACTAAGTTTTCAAATGACAGAATGTCCGTGCCTTCCAATTTTTGCATGTAATTCTCTCCACTCCCACACCACCCACCACATTTTTTTATTTGTTCCTCTGACCGAGCATTCTTCCAAGCAAAAATCACTCTATTATCTTACTTAGGAATATGAGAGGAATTACTTCCATTTCCATATAACAGCATGAAATATCTGCCTACTATTTCTATCATGTTACTAGCCATCACTTCAGTTTATTAAAAAAAATTTTTCAACATCACTTTTCTATTAAAAGGAAGAAATCTGATAGAAATGCCCTTAAATGCCAGGAATGCCGCGAGTTCATGAGCTTTATTTCACCACCTCAATTCAGAAGGCACAGTTTCTTTAGGTGAACCCTAACCCACAATTCAGCATTCAAGTAAAATTTATTTAAGAAGCGAGTACTTAAGTTTTAATTAAAATAACTTGGTTAATACAGCATAACATTTTCATACCAAAAAAAAATTCATTTGGCACAACAATATATATATAATTATATAAATATTTAGTGAAATACATATAGATGTGGGAAAACACTTGTCTTTGCACATTAAATTTTACCTAAATGGCAATTAGCAATTAGTCTGCTTTGCATCTCATTCCTAGGTTAAAATTGTGATTCACAAATTCACAGAGAAACACAATAACTCAGTAGTTGCACGTCCTGCACGTTCATTTATTTTCATCCATTTTAATGTTGACAGGGCTTTTGAAATTGAGCTGTTACAGGAATTATGGTTCCCTCTCGCTGCCCCCAGAAGTTAAATTACCAACAGAAGTTTAATGTATCAACCACTCTAATGAACAATTATGAATTCTAGGCATAAAGGCAATAGATTCTGGATATCTGACAAATTGTGGAAAATTAGGAAAAATGAAATTAAAACACATTCCACATTACGGAAGGCAAGGGAACATGGAAGCTCCTCTATATTCACATGGTACTGAGAGAACGAAAAGTCAGGAGTGCATAGACAGGGAGGAGGTTTCTATAAAGAGCCATTTTCATAAAAATCCACTCAACTTCAGGTCAAGTCTTGAATCAATTCATAATTAGGTTTAATTTAAAACTTTCAGGGCACAACAGCAGCCCAAAATTGAATGACGGATCTTTTACACTATGAAGCCACTCTCCCTTCCCTCACACAAGATTTACAGAAAGGTGCAGTGTGAGTGGCCATATTTCTCCCCCAGCTCCACGTTCTGACAGGCACGCAGGCACATTATTAGGAGTCAGTAGACTAAGCACATAATCATTTCAAACACATGACTTCTAACCTCCTTTTCCAGCACAGTATTAACAGCATAAGCATTATGTAGCAATACTAATTACAAACCAGTAAAGCTGCAAACGTAAGTCTTCCTATTTCCACTTCTGCTCAGACACATGCACGTTTCATCTTTCTTTATCCCTTTGCTCATCCAAGGAAATAATATTCTCTAATCAAAATCAACAGAATAAAATGTTCTTCATTTCAACTAAATATTGAAACAGATTCCTTTTTTTTTTCTATTTTCCTGCTTTTATTTCTACAAAAAGGCAAACTTTGAAAACAGCTGAGATTAGAAAAATGTACCACTGGAGTGCAAACCAGTTTATTGTATAGGTAGGACATGGTTGAGAATATATCATAAGTTTAAACAAAAAATCTTATCTGGCTTTGCAGCAGAGTGTTTGATTTGTTTACTTGCCCTCTTCCCCCCCCCCCCTTTTTCTGCATAAATAATATACGATAAACAAACTCAGAAAATGGCAACACTTCTTTTGAAGGACATATGATGCAACTTCATTTTGCTCGACTTGTTTGCTATAGCTATAAAGTGGCCTCTTCAGAGACTGGCCAAAAAATGTGTGTGTGTTTGTGTGTTCTGTACATTTAAAGCAGACCAATATATACTGAAACTCAATTGTTTTCATGTATTTTAACAAATGTTCACACCCACCCTAAAATATACATACAACTGCTTAACTGGTGTTCTTTGGCTTTAAAAATCCCTCCACATTTATAAAAAAGTGTAAAGCTGGGCAGTTTGCAGCTATTCATCAAGTAACAAGATAAGAGTTTGAAAGCTTGATTTAGAAGAAAAATTATAAAACAAAGGACAATATTTATAATAAAATAGGGCATATTTTCCTGAAATAAATGGACATCAGTCAAGAGCAAAACACTTCCTTAAAACTGAGATGTATATAAAATATTTGCTTCTTATGCACCACACAGGGTACTGTGGAAAATGATTTACACACTGTCATGGAGCAAGTGTTGAGCAGCCACACATCTCTCCAGCTCAGTACCTGTAACTCCCATCTGTGCTGGGAGACGCTACAGGGAATGCAATGAACACCGCAAATCTAGGAAACCATGAAACGCAGAGTGCACCGGCTTAGCTCAACAACATGTGACTGATACCACTGCAAAACTTCATCACGCTCTGAAGTTAAAACATTTGTGGATTACTTGATGTCTGATGAAGGTTGACCTGATACTCCAAGTTTTCCCTCAGGTGGCAGTGGACTGTGAAACATCTTTCTGCTTCCCACCCCTCCTCCTCGCTACTCACTTCCATAAAAGCCATTGCAAGTACAAGATCTCTCCTGTCAGTCACGTTTGGCTGACACTCGATGTGTTTAAATGTTGCATGTGGTAAATCAGTACAGAAACAGACTTTTTCATGTAAGCCTCAATTTCTGCTCAAGAAACTATGTTGAAACTTTTAGAAGAAAAAAGGGACTGATTTTGTGCTACTTCAGTGGCCCAAATTTGCCATTTAGCAAACCTCCATCACTGAAGGCTCCTCGATAAAGCAGCTCTGACCTGTTAGCAAACCTCTGTTAGCAAACTCCCCAAGACTACCAGCAGTCTATGCAGCCTTCACTTACTGGCTCTGCCTCCACTATGTCCCTCTGGGTCTCTGAATTCCCTTTGACAGGAGGACAAGCCAGGCATGTTGGCCTTACATCTCCATTCCAGGGGAATATGCTACTGAAGCCAGTGCAATTTTGTTCTGACTAATGTTGAGTGGAGAAAAATTGACTTTATCTTCATGTCAGAGGAAGCAAAATCAATTTAAACTGAGGTACTAGTAGAAAAGTTAGAAAACAGAAAGCATTAGATGTAGCTTCACCGTTCTGATGCTGCCAGGCATTATTTGAAACTCAAAGGAAATCAAATGTGAACAGAAAATGAAATTAGAATTGTACTTTAATTCAACCCCAGAAAGAGAACAAACATTTTTCACTACAAAACTTGCACTCTAGTACTTCATTATGTCACAAACAGTTTGCCCTGTGCAAAATTTTGCATTGAAATTACGCCAAGTTCAGCAGGCCTGTTGTTTTTCTACTAACTGCCCAGCAAAGATTTAGAGCCCATGCATGATTTCTTATTTTAAGAAAAATTATTTGCAGTTTACTTTAGTAATCTTATGTCAATTGCTCATTTGGGACAGATCCCTTTCTCCTCATGTGACTTGGTCTCTGCTGGTCTTACTTGCAGCCAAACACACTCTTAGCTGGTTAATTAACAATCAAAGGCCAAAAAACATTCAGCATCAATTAATTTTATTTACTTTCTAGATTTTAAAAATGCATGTATCCAATAAATTCTAACACGTGTATGAAAGTTAAAATAAACTTAGCTGAGTGCTTCCAGAAGACAAATCTGCATCCTGCCTACAATATGCTACACTGAACTAAAACCAGAGGTGAACAGATCTGCTTCATGGCTTGTCTACGCACTCAGAATCACACCACTGCAGCTAAACTTACACTGGAAAAATTAAACCAGCATAAAAGCCATTACCTTGACTTAAGAATTTCAAAATGGGACAATAAATTGTAGTAATGCACAGTAGGGAGGCTACCAACTAAAAAAGATAAGGATCGAGGATAGAAAATTACGTGAGGATGAGAAACTTATCAAATAGAGCAACCTCAAGTCTCTACTGCAGGTCAGCTCCCTCACTCCCCAAATACTACTGACACCTCAGAGTACATACTAAGTCATAACAAGGAGTTTGCAATGCACCTTCCAGCATTACACAAAATTTACACCACCATTCTCTATGAGATGTTTACCACTCAATGCACCCCACTTGGAAAACTCCAGAAGGTGCTGATATTCACTATTATCTAAATACATGGAAAGAACTTTGGAACAAAAGCAGCCTCATACCCACACTCTCCCCCTCTCAGGGCAGCTTTCGCAGCCACCAGCCACAGCAATCCTCTGGAGTAGGCCATTGGGATGTCCAGCCCCAGAAGATCTGGGAAGTCCAAGGTAACGCCACTGAGTTGCCCTGCAAAGGCTGAAATTCCATGGGCAGTAATCAATAGCATTCAGTAACTGCTTTTAACATGTTATCCTTAGCACTGAGGAGTTTAAAGAACCACAGCACCAAGTCCTTAGCAAGAACTACGTGTACACAAACATAACTTCAGAGCTTGGAGTTTACTACATCTTCCGGAATTTACCCAAAGGCAGCAAACTTGATCCATGAATTCCACCATTTCAAGCTTTACACACCTAAACTAAGGTGAGAACACTGCAGAGATCTAGGAAACATAATTAAAACACAGTTAATTCCTTTAAATTGCATAAGTGGAAATGTATTGAAAAGACTTCCAATGAATGGCTGAACTAGTACTACTGCTGTTTAAAAGTCACATGAATTATCTGAACTCTGCTGACAAAGAAATGGCTCCTTGTGCCGTGGGCTGAGACTTGGGGCTGCTGTACAGACACGGAGCAGGAGGTAAGAGGAAAAGGTGACCTTTCCCCAGCACAAGTTTTTGTACCCTGCAACAGCGTGAGTTCAAACTGGGAATGTGTGTGCGAAGGTAAGAGCCAGAGGATAAACAAGACAGGAGAAATCATTGCCAGAGTTACTAGGAAGATGGAAATATGCTTCCCTTTGTAAAACGGCTCTGACCTTAACTTTAAATTCTGGTCTAAAGAGGACCTTAAATGTATAAAAGGGCATTAAAATACAGGTCTGTTTCTTATATAGAACATGATTTGCAGCCTTCTGTTTATGCCACAATAGGAAGGAAATAGGGCATTACTTAAATCTCTCTATGATATCATAGCAGCCATTTTTCAGTAGGTTCAGAAAGATGATGATGCAATATACCAAACGTTATTTTTTAAATTGGGATTATTTTTTTAACACAAAACGTGATTTTGGGGCACTGACTGTAAAAAGTAATTCTTAAAACAAATTTCACATTTGGTATATTCGCAAAAACTTCATCTTAAGAATAACATGCTAATCTAATATCCAGAGGGGAGTCAGATTTCACGCACAAAATGGGTACAACTGAACTGAGGGTTCTCATCCTCTGCCAAAAACCAAACATCAGTGACTCATGGAGCAGCATATGCTTTAGCACAGCAGGATCACCAACTCTCCAGTCCAAGCAGAAAAATTATAACTTTATGAAGCACAGTCATTTTGTTGGCAGTTTTTCCCTTGACTCAGGAAATATCTGTGAATGTTGTGAATCTGCCATTTTATGGTTTGGGATTTTTACAAGTTCTTTTTCCTCTTTTTGCAGGGGAAGGCAGACAGAGGAAGACAATGTGAATGGCAGGAAACAGGAGACTCATGAATTATTACTTATATCCATTTTCCAGAATGATACATTTAATCTTATTAACTTTGTGATCACAATGTTTTAACATACATACGCTTAAGACGACACACAAGAATGACACAATCTTGTAATGAGACTGCTATAAACAAATGTTTTGGGGGTCTGTGCTGATCTCGTTGAGCAGATTTTCTGTAATGCCAGAAATGCAGTTGCACAGGCTCAATTACTGGCATAAATCACTCTCTAATTTGTTGATGGTGGGGTTGGGAAGAGAGGGCAAATTTCTTTCCAAGTGCGAAGCGATGTACAAATTGACCATTAGGTTCCCAAATTATGCGAGTCAACATTTTTTACAAAGATTCTATCTGTGGGGCTCTTCCAAGCGCTGTCAGTATAAATCCTCACTGCGCAACTGGTAAGAAGCACAGCTGAGGTCAGTAGAAGTATCTGCTGAGTCAAAAGCATTAAATCAAGTCTTTGTCTTCTAAGTGGCAACATCCAGAAATTGCTGTTAGAAATAAGAGCCTCATTTTAGCAAGCAGTGTGTACACCACACAGAACTACACAGACGAATACATTAACATATGCATGTACATACATGTATATATTATACACACATATATATGCTTCTTTTTCTTGCTTGTTTTGATGACTAATAAAACTACAAACACAGAGTTTTACGGGTGTAGATGTAAGTTATGATTCTTCTGAATACCCTCTGGTTGCTCAGCAGTTTCTGCCTTCAGGTGCCAGAAAAATAAACTGGGTAGACTACTTCTTTTGGTTGACAGGACAAGATTTTCTCCAAATCAATGACATTTCAAGTAGGTTTCAAACCAATGAAATTTGAAGTCCACAGAAATGATCCAAATACAGCAAGGGGATACCACACAACTCCACACCCATCCCCACTGCCCCAGCACCCCGAAAATAAACCCAGCCAGCTTTCAAGGCACTTTGAGGCAAGAGAGAATAGAGATGTTTCAACTTACTCTCCTCCTCCTAATTCCTACAGATACATGCAAATCAATACTGCATCCAGCTCTATTTGCTAGAGTATCTATACAGTACCTTAAGCCAGACAGCAACATGGATAAGACAAAGCATGTGCTGGAAACACAAAAAGCTGGAAAGAGAAACCAGTTCAGTATTTCAGATTTCTTGACACTCATGTAGGAACTGGATATGGAGAATTAATCAAACTAAAGTAATGACAATCCTTTTTATATATTACCACAAGTTTATGGGAGCTGATTGCTAATCCAACTGACCAGCACCCATGCAGATATTAAGCTCTGGTCACTTCATTACTATGGTTCAAAGATAACAACCAATAAAAGAACATTTTATTTTCTATCCAGGAGTATGAAGTTGAAAATAGGCCACCAGCTGACAAGTAGAGCCTGTGCTTTCCTCTGAAAAACTTGTTACGACATGTAACTGCCAAGAGATTAAACTGAATCCAGGGCTCGCAGAGATAGCCTTTCAGGGAGGGTAAGTTCTTCCTGCAGACTATACAGCTTTTACAGTTGCTACCTTCCTCTTGCACCCCAGGTCATCATGGGTACCACCTCGGTATTCCATGTGAGTACAAACTCATTCCTTTTCAGGTAGCATTTATTTACAAATCCTCCTGTAACAAACAACTGAAGCAGGTACGAAGGGAATTAAAGCTACAGAAGGAGTCTTCTCAGACCCCATTGTGTCTGAACGGTTCTACTGTTATTATGCAGAAGGCTCAAAGAAGCTTTGATAGCTCTCTTCTAGCATTCACAAGTCGAGAAATCAGTTTGTTTTCTATTCCCAATTCAATCAACCACAGAAACTTCCAAGTGGTTGATTCCACATTTTTTTGTGAAGATGATTCTGCCAAGCCAAATATCTAATCTGCTCTGGCTGAATTGAGACCAGTCTCGTGTATCAGCAACGTTCACCTGGTGAAACCTACTGGGAAAGAAGTGGTTCTGTGGGGGGTTTTTTTTGAAATTTAATCTTACTTTTGTCTTAGCAAGTTATATCACCCTCTTAAAAAAAAAAAAAAAAAAAAGAACTGTATTTAACTGTGAAAAGTAGTGCCCATATTTCATTTCAAGTCCTGTACCCTATGTTTCATGGACTGCTTAATGAGGCATGAATCTGAATGGTTAAATCAATATTACTGTCATAGTCCAATGCTTCACAAGCTTATGTTTCATTACAGATTGTACATGTGCTGAATTCTTGCCTAATGACCATGTAACAGGGCACGTTCAATTATTCTCTTTGGGTTTCAGGAAGAAACAGGAAGTTTGGCTATAAACAATGCAGTCATAGAATAAATTTCACCACAGCAAGTTCATCTGAAAAATATGCATTCTTTACAACACAGCCAGGAATGGCATTATGAGAACCAACATCCTGCTGCACTCAGTTTTTTATTGTTGGTTGTTTTTTTTTAACTTTGGGGGTTTTTGTATTAATACTTAGGCAATATAAGAAAAAAAACCCTTTTAGTTAATACTGGATGTTTTGTGATGAGCATTACTTCAAAGATGTGCATAGGGAATCAAAAGCAGCTGCTAGAAACCACAGGACAAATAACAAATTTGCTAAATTTAGTATATGTTATGAAATACATCGAGTGGAGGAAGAGTCAACCATTGTAAATTTTTATCAGCTGGGAAAGAATTACTATAGAATATTTCACTCTCTCGACTTATAAAATAACGGAAATATGACAGACATTAGACTTTTTAATAGGAATGTGTCAGTTGATCTACACTAAAATTTAAGACTAAAATACTTTCATTCTTTGGGTACATTTCTGCTTTTAACTCCTAATAATCTACAAAAAAATATCCACCTAAATTGTAGTGCTAATGAAATAAGAACAACTATTACCCTCTAGCTTCCAATTCTGCCTAGAAAAAGCATAACATTATTATTACTATGCCACATCTTTCAATTATTCTACAAATAAAATTTCAACTCCAGCATTAAATGAACAGAGTGCTCTTGTTTTCTTAAAAACCACTTTCTTAAAATAACCAATAATGCCACAGTTCTTCACTAAAGGAACAAAAAATTACTTTACTTAGCTATCTATTTAATCTTAACTAATTCTATTATACTTAGTGCCAAGGTCTTACTTATTTTTTAATTTTTATGTAGGAAGGAAAATATTTCAAAACATAACAATGAGAGTGTGCAGTTAGAGATTGGGTTAGGTTTTCCCTAGGTTACAGATTCTAGAGATTCCAAGTATTAAGTCACAGCAGAGATTCTGTGAAGGACTTTACATTAAATGGGAAACAAAATGTCTACTTTTGAAAGAACAAGGTTGCTGAAGGAAATATTAAATACATGCTTAAAAACAAAAACTGCCAAGTGGCCGACACCTAAAATCCGACCTAACTAACAACTGAATAATTATTCTATCAATTTTAAATTCTTGTCATTTACCCCCACACAGACCTTGCCAATAAATGCACTTACAGAAATACGTATATCCACAGAGCAGGCCAGCAGAGGGAGCATAAGTTAATAAACTTATCCCTAGAACAAGGCTTAGAATCATCCATGCTATGTCAAACATGAAGGGAAATAAAAGGAACACCATATTGCGTGTCTCATTAAAAAAAACAACCAAAACCAAAAAACCAACCAAAAAAACTCACCACAAAAAAATTCTACGAGATGTTTTTGGCTGCTTTTTTTTGTTTCAAAACAGATAAAACCCCCAAACCCACAAAGAAGTACATACACCGAGCTCACCTTTGTGCAAATGCATGGATTTCTGAATGAGAGGAACAGCAAAACATTTTCTAGAGTTGCCCTCTATTGTTTCTAGACACCTTCTGCATTTTTGTCACTTATTGCAAAGGTTTTACCTGGAGGTTAATCTCTGCTTCATAGAAAGTTAGGCAGGAACAGTAGTGCCTCTCCGAGTCTATGTCAGTCAGAACCACCACAAAGAACGTTGGCTGTTTCCTCTCTTTCGACAGCTGCCATCCTCCAGGCTGGCAAAACTAAGGAAACAAGAAAAGAGACATACCGTTAAGCAGTCATAACAATTGTTTTATGAAATATGAAAAATATTGTTAAACAACGTAACTGATCGTTATCAAGAAGCTCATTTCATAGGAAATGAACATGGGCCAGGCTGCAAAACTTGAAGGAAATGAGGAAAATCCAGTAGGTCTTGGAGTTGGCCAGACTGATATAAATCCACCTCTACAAACATCAAGGCAGATATAATTAACTCCACAAACTGAAGACGTGTTCCTTTGAATTCAGTGTTCAGGATCATCTCTGCAGTGTTGAAAAGGCAACGATTGATACATTACTGCTTTTACTTGGATAACAGGTTTCAATTTGAAGTTACAATTCTCGTGACATGGAATCTCTCTACATTTCTGATTTCTCTCCTCCCTTCTTTGCTAATTTACCTAGTCAAACATAAGATATTGCACTTACATCTACTTGCAAAATTATTCAATACTTGCTCTTACAAAAGACTATTCATAGAGCAATATTTTTCAACTGTTTATTGACTCCCTCTATAAACTTCATTATGAATATTTGAAATTTCATAAGAAGTCATACTATACAGACTTACACGAAGTTATGTATATACAGGGATACAAGTTTTCCCACCACTGAAAAATACATTCAAGTTCTTGACTTCATATCTCCCAGGGACAAAGAAAACCACTTGCTGCAGTTCTCCAGATACTTCAAATGCTCGTTTCCAAGTCCCTGTCCCAGTGAGCAGACTAAATCTGTGCAAAACTTAAAACGCATGGCAAATAAGCCTAAGTCCTTTCAGTGCTTGTTCCTTCAAGCTGACCAGGGCCGTGGCAGTACAGGCCACCAGCACCAAAGGCAGCAATTCCGACCTCGAAAGAGAGGTGCACAAGCAGCATGAACAAAAAGAGAAATACAGCTCAACAGCAGGGTGGAAGATATATGTTTCGTCTTCTTTTTTCTTTTTTTTAAAAAAATGACTAGAGTACATCACCACTTAATAACTTGTCCTCTATAATGGAAGAATGTGCTGAAATTCAGAAATCAGCTCGCTGAACATTCTTGAGATGCCCTTTACGGAATACTGTATTCTCCCTTCCTTTTACTGAAGGCTAAAGTCACATACCCTGAGAATTCACGAGCACATTTTTAATAGCAAAGTTATAAACCTAGAATTTACATGCAGCAAAGGTAATAGCCCCTGGACATATTAGGAATAAACAAAACAAAATAAAACAAAGAAAAAACAACAAAAACTCCAAAACAAAACAGCACACAAAAAAATTCTAAGATTGTTAAACAATGCAGATACCAAAGGAACAAAAGAGATAGGTCAAAATCTCATGTTTCCAGAAATTGAATTGTTTCATTTCCCTAGACACATGCTGAAATCTGAAAGAGCATGAAGAGTAAGCTGCAAACAATCATTCACTACAGATTCATCTTTAGAGCCTCTACAATAAAACCTGGGTAGTCTTAGGTGAATAGCAGTTAAAACTCTGCCTCTGATACACAGTTTCTTTTATGGTCATGGGAAAATCTTGAAACCCAAAGTTTTCTCATGTAACATTCTTCAAATTCTAGATAGTCAGCTTAACACTTCTGAGCCTGTATCCTTCAAAGTGCTAAGCACTCCCTTCGGCATCTGAAAATAACTGCTCTGAACATCAAAAAGTACTCTGAGAAAAGACATCCTAGTCATTCCAAGCTAAGCATCCAGCATTAGTCCATGATTTTGATAATACTGGCCTAATCTCCCTTTGTTTTTCATCTCATGTCAGTTAAAAATAAGAAGATACTGCTATTAATCTTGCAGGACTGCTATAAAGATAATGTAATATGGTCAATATATACAGACACTATAACAAAAACATCACTAAAAACTTTGACAATAAAATCATTAGAGTTCTGTATCTATTTCAGAGTTTAGGGGGAGGGGTGTCTATGTAGTAAATGAAGCCTGGAATCCACAGTTCAGTAAGATAACCCCCAAAACTCTGAATTTGTTCAATAAGTATGAGCCGAAATGCAAAGAATGCAGTAAGATTCTTTTAATAAATAAAACCTATGCCATTAGAACCGAATCATCCATACAAGGTAGTTCAAATTAAGGCTGTTCAAGCAGTCTCAGCTTGAGCTTCTTAAGGTCCAGACGCCTGAGTTTACAATCTTAACACTCTTTGAAATCCGCCAAGTCTACCGGCTCTGACAGGAGCTCCCTGTGCTGCCACTGCCCTCCAGCTTTACAGGTAATGCCCCATCTCGCTCCTGTAAATGGCGATCTATCAGATTTTGGAGTGCCTGGAATTCCTGGACAAAGGGCCATTCTGCATGCATCAAATACTCTCAGAAGAGCTGGTATATCCAAATAATCCACAGGCTATTCTGCACCCAAATGACAAACAAGGCAGCTGGGTTAAGCATAGCTGGTTTCCACGTGATACACTCACAGTCTATTGATTTTGAACTTGGAGGTATTGGTAAGTTACTTTTGAATATATTTTTTGCATTTATTTTGAAATAAAGTAAAATTTAAAATAATTCTTTTAATTGTAATAATGCATTATTAGCAGGTCTCTGCATAAGATTTATACCAACATCTCCCTGGTACGCTGGGAAGTGCAAAGGGAAGCCAAACAGCTAAACTTTTAACTATTGGAAGAGACTGTGGACCTGGGCAGGCTGATGTCAATAGCAGTCTCTCAATCCTTGTGCATGTCTAAAACCTACTCATGTCTCAGTGAGAACACTTCCCAACTTCCAAGTGCTCTTGTGTATAACATATGCTTTCTAGATTTAAGTATTTTACTAGAAAATAACAATTAGTGATTGTTGAGAAAAACAGCTGAAGTAGAGTACATTCACTGGCTACACAGAGAATCTGTGTTTTCAAATAAACTGGAAGGAATTTATAAATACAGAGATTGAGGATCAAGACAACATGCTCCTCCAAGAGATTAAACAATGAGTGATTCTCAGTTTCCTTAAAATAAGGTAATAAATATTAGTGCAATATTTGAAATGCTAACAGCACTGAGAACAACTTTCCAAACTAGTATAAATACAAGCTACTACCCAGTATGATTACCAGCACACTCTGGCTACTAAGGACAGGAAAATGTTTCCTTACCAAACCAGATGCTATACCAAAACAGACAAAGTCACCACTGTGAATGTAATTCAAAGGTCATGTGCTTCCTCAGTAAACAAGAAAAACCCCAGAAGTTTAAGAACGAACATGCTCCCATATTGTTTCACTTATTTGCCAGAATTCTTGGAACCAGACTGTAACTTCTATCAGAGACAGTAAAAATTAGGATCAATCACATTGTCCAACTCACTCTCCATAGGAATAAGCCTCTAATGGTGGCGAGTGCTTCAGACCAACTCCACAGCTGATTACCTTGTGAAATCTGGTGCAGATATCCAGGAACTGCACTGAAGAATATGCAATACATCTTTTACTCAAGGTGCTGAAATAACATTTTACGCATTTTTGGAAACTGCAGGTGACCACTAAAGCAAAGAACTTTCTCTTAATTATTCCCACAAATGCTTTCAGACTAAACAAGAGACCAGACAGATTTAAAAATGACACAGCGTTTTGTAACAGTGTGGCTGGGTTTGTTACCTTTAAAAAATTTGTATGTCATCACCACAAGCCTTCTCTCAAAAGTCTAGGCATGATTAATTAATATTTAAAAGTGACATTTCTTTCTTCTAATTTTTATGAGCTAAAAATATCATCTTTGCTTGATTCATAGCTTTTGCTCTTTCTTGCCAACCCAGGGCCATAGCTGTATTCCCTTGTCCTTTTCTATTAAAAGAAATAGTTTGCATAAAGCAGCATATCCCTTAGTTATACTGTATACAGCTTTGCTGTCTAGAATTAGAGAATCCAGAAAATCCTGAACTAAAAGGGACAGGTCATGGACTAGATCATCCTGAGTGCCATCAAACAGAGTGTGCTGGACAACCAGGGGATCAGGCCCACTCAGCATGGATTTAGGAAAGGCAGGTCCTGCCTGACCAACCTGATCTCCATCTATGACACGATGACACCCTTAGTGGATGAGGGAAAGGCTGTGGCTGTTGTCCACCTAAACTTCAGTAAAGCCATCGACAGCATTCTGCCAGCGCTCTCCTGAAGGAGCTGGCTGCTCACGGCTTGGACAGGGGCAGCGCTCGCTGCGTTAAGAACCGCTTGGACGGCCAGGCCCAGAGAGTGGTGGTGGATGGAGGTACTTCCAGCCGGTGACCAGTCACAAGTGATGTTCCCCAAGGCTCAGCGTCGGGGACAGTTCTGTTTAACACCCTGATCAGTGATTAGGACGAGGGGACTGGGTGCACCCTCAGTCAGTTTGCAGGCCACACTAAGTTGTGTGGGAGTGTAGATCTGCTGGAGGGTAAGAAGGCTCTGCTTGAGGGTAGGAGAGCTCTACAGAGTGACCTGGACAGGCTGGATCGATGGGCTGAGGACAAAGTGCATGAGAGTCAACAACGTCAAGTGCCAGGTGCTGCAGTTTGGTCACAACAGCCCCCTGCAGTGCTACAGGCTGGGGGAGGAGAGGTTTGAGAGCTGTTGGGCAGAACGGGACTTGGACGTGCTGGTTGACAGCGGCTGAACATGAGCCAGCAGTGTGCCCAGGTGGCCAAGAAGGTCAGTGGCACCCTGGCTTGGGTCAGCAATAGTGTGGCCAGCAGGACCAAGGAAGTGATTGTCCCTCTGTACTCAGCACTGGTGAGGCCACACCTCGAGTGCTGTGTCCAGTTCTGGACCCCTCACTTCAAAAAGGACATGGAGATATCAGAGCATGTCCAGAGAAGGGCTTGAACACCCACAAGCCTGAGGCCATGACCATTCCCCTGGGGCACCCAAGCTGTTGAAAAATTGAAGAAAATATCAAAATAGTCACAATTTCTATTAAAGCACTGGAGGAATTGGGATGTAGGTAGAAGGCTTACTGTATCCTGTGAATATGAAGATTAAGTACTATTATTATAATGAATAGCAATTACCTAGTATTCGAGTTTCATTACAGAAAAATTTTAGTTCATTTTATCCCTATCAGGACAGAACTACAATACCCATATCTGCAGATCAGAAATTACTCAGTTGCTGAATTGCGCTTTAGGTATTTATGTTCTCCTGGGCTTGCACCCTGAGCACAACCAAGCCCACAACAAAAACTCGAACCAATATTCTAGTTGGGTGTGTGTAGGTACAGACCGCTCTCTCTGCACTTTACATTGTCTTCTGTGTCAATGATCCAGTCAGCTTTCCATCAGAAATTCCCTAACTGATGGCACTACCGAAGTAGAAAGGGGAAAAAGCTTGTTCAGAAAGTTTACAACATGATACATTCTTTGCAAGTCATCCGTTGAAAGCATTTTGTGAGGAGTTTACACAGAACAGTAGACAAGGTCTGTGACACAGCGTTACAGAATCCTGCACTTACATAGTTATATTTAAAATATATTCTCACACTATTTTTTTTTCTTCACAATACATCTGTGCATTTCTTTCTTGTCATATGAAATCCAATGCATCTACCTATCTGGATGCACATAAAATAGAAAACATGTACTGCATTGACAAGACCTGAATTAGAAGATCCCAAGACGATCTTAGAATTTGAAACACCTGATAGAGTTGTCTACCTTCCCTTCTAAATTAACTTTTTCACCAAACATTTGATTCTCCCTTGATCCATCCTGGCCCCAAAGAATAATTTTATTAAGCCTGCTTTTGTAGGCTTTCTTTTACTTTAACCGTGCTTTGTTTTTGACATGCATCATCATCGTCTTTTCTACAAGCCTCCCTAAAAATAAATGGTCATGTTCTGGACATTATGTGAAGGAAGTTTGTTCCATCTGGACTTGCATGACCTAGCACCAGCTGCTGAGTATTTCACCATTTCTCCGTTCACTTATGTATGGAATTTTGGCACGGGGAATTTTCTTTTTCAGATGCATACCTCCACTTAAAACAAAACAAAGCAATTACAATGCTCATTGGCATAATAAAAAAACAATGTTATGAAGCTCTAAACATGATGAAACGCTTGGAGCTTTTGGATATCTCTGAACGTAAACAGAACACAAAATATACACTGATCTTTGTAACAGCTTCATGCCTTTCAACATCTTGTATCTAAGAAACCTTGTATTTATCCTTAGCCTGGTAAAATAAAACCAGTGCACTTAAAGTATACTCCAGATTATTTCCAGGTAAAAGCCCATTTCAAGTGTTGTAGAATATTCCGATGAACAACTGTAAACACTCATAAAGAAAAAAATAGCTTTTAATCTTAAAGCTATAAAGAAAGACAAAAGAAAAGAAAGGCCTTTTTTTTCTACCTTGGAATGAACTGAAATGCAGAGTTCTCCAAGATGAACCCTTACACAGTCATCCTGTGGCACTTGTGAACCTGCCTGCACCCCTGAACCGTGAACCTGCCGCCAGGATCTCCCACAAAGGTGCCTGGCAAACCAGCTCCCACCTCTCCCACCCACATTAACATAGTTCATTAATTTTCAGACTTTCTAACCTATGGGACCAGAGACAGGGGAAAGCCAAAATGAGTGCGAACAGGCAGTGTTCATGTGAAAAAATCAAGGGACTGCTTTTCTCCCCTTGGCAAACTGAAAAAATACACTTAGGTGCCTGCACGGGCTGGTGTTACGTGATACTACCTCTCCTCAGCATCTCATCCTGAAACTGGTTGAAGTACTTTGGGGAATCACATGAGAAGCAGCAGGAGGGTTGTTTGTGACTACAGTGACATTACTGTCCCAGAATATTAAAGGTGAATTATCTTTCCTTGCCTTGCTTGGGACAGACTCTCCCCAGGCACTGTGGACATTTCCACCTCAGCAGTCAGCTCCTCATTCTACAGTTTAAAATCATGTGAGAACAGACACTAAGAAACACTTCCCCGCAGAGAAAAGATCCTCGACCGCATTCTTGAGCTTCCTAAGGCTGAAAGTTGCTGAAAGATCTCTCAATGGCACTAATCCTGCACAAGTGACAGACGAGGTATTCTCTAATTGGAGCTACAGATTAAAGTGATCCTCAATAACCAGATGCTCAAGCTTGTCACAGAGACCCTGCAGCAAAGTTCAACAAAACAAGACAAGCTCAAAGATTTGGGAACATCTCAATTAAAACCAGTTAATTCATCCTCCAGTCACAGAGACAGAGAAGCCTTTTACTGAAGCACTTGGTTAATCTCCCCCACGTACTAGTAAATATATAAACCTGGCTTGAACATCTACACATGCACACGAAAATAAAAATCAGTTTTGAGTGCACCGCTTTGTGTTTTTAAAACCTCATAACACTGTGTCATTTTAAACACCTTTCCACAATGAACTGCTATGATGAAAACCCAAACTTGTAAAAAGCATTTGTCCAACAACTGCATTCCTATTTTATCTTCTGAAAAAAATACTTGCACTGGCTTTTAGGAAGTAAACTACACCCACTGGGAAAACAGTTTCTTCTTGTGTTTTCAGAACACTTAGTATCGCCATCCCAGTGGCTTATTTAAAACAACAACAACAACAAAATCTGTCAAATAATCCTCTGACCATTTCTGAACAAAACCAAGCTAGACCACAGATACAGTGATTTATGAGTAAGTACTGCATGCTAATGCCTTTATTTTAGAAATAGTACAGGATTAATGACTACATTAAATGGGGTTTTATTCAGGAAATGAACTTCCTACACCTCTATTCTAATCAAGTTTATTTAGACTATAAACTTAGTGGGCTTGTGCAAATAATTAAGTTTGGACTTTTTAGTCTATGGCCCCTCTTCTTGATTTCAGCCAAGTGCTATGAAGAAAATCTTATGGAAATTTAAAAACGCTGACACCTTTGGACTCAGAATATTTTTTTACCACATCCACCCCCAACAAAACCCAACACCATGCTCTGGGCTACCTCAGGCAAAGAAAGCACAGTAACCAGGAATTCTCAGACGTACATCAGTATGTCAAAGCAAGTACCAGTACATCAGGTGTCTGAAGCACATATTTTATGCCAAAGAATTTTCTGTATTTTTTTAAAACATACATTTTAAACTTCATCAATGAGTTAAGAAGTCAAAAATTTAAACTCAGGACTTGCAACTGAAATTCAGGAACACAGAACTCCGCCTCCAAAATTTCTTTTCCGGAGCGGTATTTACCACTCAGCAATAACTGCTGCCAATGACACTGCTGTCAAAAGAATAATGAGAAGTCTGGAAACTACGTATTCAACTATGTATGAAAGCAGAAAACACAATTTCAATGCAGTAATAAATTAAAGTGGGGCATGACTTCAGCAAATTATACTTCAATCTGAAGAACACAGGTCTATAGTGAATGTTTGACTATGAGACAAAAAAAGAGTATGGCTGGAAAATTTCTGATATTTAGAATATTCCTGAGGCAACACTGAAGGACTATGAAAGAATACCACTATCAAAGAAACTGATTCTTTGTATTAAAAACTTGTGTTTTAATTTGCAGCACTAAATATATAAAGAAGCATCTTTGTCCCTCAACCTTTTCAACAACCACTGCTCAGGAGTGGTTTCCAAAATGCATTGCGACACTGAGACAACAGTTAATTTGTTCTGGGGGAGGGTTCTGCTTGCTTTTTTATTTTGGGGTTTGGGATTTGTCCTATTTTTAATTACCACTGTCTATACCCTTGGAAAGACTGGTAGTCATCTGAGCTATAGGAGCCTACAAAAACAGTTTCCATTTAGAAACATCATTGAGTATTTTATACACAATTACCAGTCGAGCATGAAATATTAACCTTGCCTAACGCACTCTTTTTCCTCTTCTTGTCTCCCTCCTTCCTTCTTTCTTTTGCCCTTTTGGCAGTAGTAGCACTGTGTTGCAACAGCAGCCATAAATCTTTTCAGTTTGTAGTGACTTCCCAACTCATTTACTAGATAACACTATAAACTAGCTTTCAAAATACATACACCATGTACAAGTACCGCTATTGCACTGGTTGAGTGTCCAAATGAAAAGGACAGCAGGGTAATTAACATACATCACTCAACCATTACAACTGCCAAACAGTAAGCTACTTAGACAAACATAAATTTTGATTTATGTTAATGATTAATACTGCTCCAGAGAACTGGTCAATGTTATATAAAATACTACTGTAATACACAAAGTCCTCCTTATCTTATTTTTGTAGCTTACACCTGTACAGTCAGATATTGAACCACACCATTAATACAACGATGAAGTTCTGTACCTTGGCTGCTACTACTCAATTCTACATTTCCACAGCATTAATTAAGAAAAATATGAAATGTGCTTCCTGTTAGCACTCTCATGGAGAACAGAATAAAATAAGTAACATGAAAAGACAGCTGAAAAGTTTGGTGCTTTCCACTGAGTTTCAGTTTCCTGTGCTTTTAGAGAACTGGGACCAACAATACGAGACATACTTGTCCTCTCTTCCCATAAAACTGGGGCTTGTATTATTACCAGTGGGCATTACTACTGGACTGCATTACAGGATATCTTTAACGGGTGTGGTAAGTGAGCGTGTCTGGCAAAAGCTCCACTATAAACAAAAAGGCTTTGTGCCACTGCAGATGTTCTCATGCACTGCTGGCATGCCAGGAAACAGCCATTCTGATGAATGGACTGTATTTCCTCCAGGTAGGCTTGCAGAATTTAGCAGTTTCTGAATTAAGATCATAAGAGATTCCAAAACTCGTCAAAATTAGACTTCAGAGAGGTCTGTCATTGAGGAAGTCTGTACTTGTAAGTTCCTATCTAACCACAATAGTCACCTTTTCCTCCCTTTCGGCGTCTCTCCAGCGTTCTCCGTGTTTGGACGACATCCTAAACTTGAATTGTGCACAATCACTAGAAAACGGCAACTTGTGTGTTTTCTGTTCTCCACCACATGATAATTAAAACAGAGCAAAACAGAGCACTAGAGGTTTTTATGGCTTCTGTCGTAAGATGTTACTGGAACAAAACAAAAAATAATGTGGAAGACAGAATGTGAGAATCTCTGATAAATGTCAACATTTTCCAACAAACTGGCTCAAGTAACTTGCATGCAATGGAAAGGGCTGAAGAGTTCTTCACCAATAAACCTAGTATTCCAAAAGTTTTCCAAAGTGGGGAAATCCCTGAGGCCTGGAGACCACAGATATTATTCTTATGCTTTAAGAGGGTAAAAAAGAACATCCATAGGAAATTAGCTGCTAGTTCAGCACAACAGTAAATTCAGGTAAATTAATAGGAGGTAATTTGAAGCTGTATCAGAGACAACAATTAAAGATACAAATAGAGTGATGGCGGGTATTAAACCAAGGCATTAAAATAATTTTTGGGGGTGGGATAATAGCAATAAATGCAGCTGATAAATGTAATCACAACCACATAGTATACCTGGATTTTTTTCTTTGTCTTCTTAAAAGTATTTGATTTGATCCTTTGTGCCAATTATATTTTAAAAGTATACTGGATGTCATTAGCATGGCACACAGTCCATAGATTAAAAGGCGAGCTTGCTGACAGACCGGAAAAGATAACCCTTACCAGAGACACACATCAGCGAAGCCACCTCTACTGCAGAAACATTCTCTAATTCCCCACCCTGTCCCCAGCTAAAAATCCTCATCCTGTCCCATGTGTCATAATCGGGCAGTCACAGAACTGCCAAAAATATCAGTTTAGAACACGGTGTAGAGAATACAAAAGGGTTTTCCAAGTAAGACAGAAAAAAACCCCAACGCTGGGGCTGGAAAACAAGTGTCATACCATGAGTTTAAAAGAGCTCAGCTTTTGGAGTTTATTCCAGACAACTGAGAAGCACATTATAAAGTAGTTATATGTAGATAAGGTGTTTGCTAGTAGGAAGATTTCAGATTAAGTGCCTTAGATCCAGAAGTCATTATCACAAAAATTCAAATCTCAGAGTAAGATGTCACTCTCTAGTCATTCAAGGGGACGGAAAACTGTACCAGGTTATCGGACAAGTAAGCATTATAAGACAGTGAGCATCAGGCTCCCCTCAGTTGGAGCTGGAGTCCCTCAAGTAAAATTGAACAGCTTTTGGAAGACAGTATTTAGTCCCTGTGTGTTGGCAGAGGTCACCTCAGACCGGTGCTGGACCTGGAAATCTGTATATGAGGCCCCTTGTTCTTTCCTTTTCAGGAACGTGCTTGTAGCACTTGGAGCTCTACGCTACGACACGATTATAATCAGATCTCATACTTCAGAGCTTCAACCATTCAAGCACAGAGATTTAGACAGAATTTCCACCTGGATACATAATTGGACATCCAGGTTGTTGCAAGCGAGCCAGTGGCAGCGATCCAGCACTTCATGGGGCTGGCAGGTACTTGCAGAGGAGTCTGGCTGGCCTGTCTTGCTTATGTGACTCTAAGTCGTATGCCAAATCAAGGGCTGAGAAGGAACTTTCTACCAAATCAAGCTGAGAGGGATTCAGGGATTCATTTCACTTGTTTCTTTTCCTTTGTAACATATGGCATGTTAGTATCATCAGCATAATCAATTCCCTTAAGCTCAGGAGATGCTCTGGTTTCATCCTAATCTCAAGAACACTATCAATTTGGACAGAACTGAAACTAGCTGGAATAACTGGAATTGCAGAACATTATATCACAAATCAGTGGTGCTAATTAATAGACTCTAGTCAGACTAAATAAACTGATGTATCACATATGGTCTCCTCTGCGAAGCCAAAAAGAGGTGAAAAAAGCATTTTAAAATAAACTGAAATGTTTAACAAAGAAAGTAAAATTCATTGTTTCTGAGCAACATACTTAAATCATTATATCATTTCATAACATAAAATTCGGTTCTTGGAAAGTTCCAAGCAGGACTGGATATGAAGGGATAAACATTTTTCAAGTGGATTGGTAGGGATTATATAATTCTATCTTGCCTTGATAATTTAATGCAAAATAATTGGTCAGACTCAATACTTGTAAAAGAGTTTACTGCTTATAAATGCCAGTTATTGGTAATTAATTAAAATAGTGCAAAGTTAAGAGAATTGAAAAATGTAAGCTGTTAACTGTAGTGTTCAGAAATAACACGCATTTCCCTGTGTCCCAAGAGAGTTGACAAGTGCAGACAAAATATCCCCTGGAAGCACTGCACATTCCAGCTGCAAGCAAGTGCCCTCTGCAGGGCCAGCACGCCCAGAAAGGGCCTGCCCTGGGTTCTTTACCGGTGGGATAATTCCAGCCTCTTATATCCAAAGGGACCTGGGCTGCCCTTACAGTTCTTTGAAGCTGAGTATCACTGAACATCATCAATTACAGATCATCTCATAAGATACAAGGAGTAGAAAGAGAAAGCACGTGTAAACTTCACAAGAAATGGGGAAAATATATTATTATTATTATTATTATTATCATACATGTCAAATTATTGCCAAATAATTATTACACAATAGCAGAGGCTATTGAAGAGTAGGAATTAATACATGGAAAATTACATTGTAAATATCACGTTCTCACTGAAAACATTAAATAAGTAACATGTTTCCTTCTCCAAATTAATCAAATGTTAGTGGTACTCCTATATATAAAAATAGAAACACTAGTCAACCATGGGGGGGTTCCCTTCTATTGTCCCATAAGCATACTGAGGAAACAGAAATATTTCAAGGCATCTGTAATGTCTTACATATTTTGAATAAAATAAAGAGCCAAAACACTTAACAGTACTGAATTTTATTCCAAATTATACCCAAGAGGAAGCCATCTGCAGGAAAAGTAAAAAATAAAACAACAAAAAAAACCCCATACTTTTGCCTTGGACATCACTTGTGCAATACAGCTATCCAGAAGGACAGCATGTTCTTTTAAAAGAATGACTACTTATTCTTTCCTGATACAGGCAACATAAAAATCACCTGAAAACTTTCAGGTTTTTTTTTTAATCGACTAAAAATAAATTATACACTGTTCCAGTGAAACACTGAACTACTTCTGGCTCTTTTATTTTTTCCCTCATCTAAAATAAAATTACTATATTGGCAAGAGTCATCTCTAGAAGACTCTGAAACTCATTGAAGTTACCCACAGCCAAGCAAATCACTGCTGCTACGGTGTAGTTTGAAAGGATAGTGAAACCGAAGGTCTAAAATGCATTAGTAGTTTAACATTGACACAAACAAGGCCATGGAAGGTTTGAAGTCTTTGCTCCAGACAACAAAAAAATACCTGGTAACATTTCGATGGAGAAATAATTACCTACAGCTTAGTGATACACTCAGAGTAAAACTAAAATTCAACGTAGCAGGAAGACATTTATAACCTGCTACTACAAGACACAGCCTGGGGTTGGTGAGATGACGACTACGCCGTACGCGCCGCCGATGACAATGTCTCAGACATGATGGTCTCATCTGAGCAGCAAGGACTGACTGCGAATATATTAGCACAGTCATCCATTTGTCTCAGGAGAAATGATACAAGATGAGCAGAAATACCCTACTGCAGGCAGCATTTCCTGGTGCATCAGTGTTTCCTAAGTCTCCAAAATATGAAACAGATCATACAAAAGAGAAAAAAACAAAACGTAAACTCCAAACAAATTAAGTGAAAATTTGAAAATAACTATGCAGTCCTGGACAAACATCAGAAGAATAATAGATGAGCTTTGACAATGTGTGTATGGATTACGTTAGAAAAAAAGGACCAAAAAACAAGGAGAAAAAACCCCCTTTCAACAGTTGCATACCAGGAAACATGTGTTGACCTCTGACACTTGAACAGCTAACAACAGTGTCCTACGCACAACCTCCAAGGCACAGAAGAAAAGCAATCTTTCAGAGTATTTGGGGATTCAGGGACCCTCTAAAACATTACAAAAATTTCCTGCCATTTCCGTATTTCCTAGTCAACACCATGCAATTCGAGAAACTATTTCTTTTTCTTACAAAAAGGCATAACGGGCAGTAGATACTACCTAATGGTCTTGGCCCACACAGATAAACTCAGAGTAGATTGCCAAAATGATGTTTTGATTATGCACAGATTTGTTCTAAAATAGAAACCAACAGACTATTCTTCAAGAAATAGTATTCCCTACCCCTCAGATATTTAGAATACTAACTGTGTCCCTAAAAATCTACGCTGCTAGAAGTTGCAAAGAGTGGCTGTACAGAGACCAAGTCATAAACACAAGTCTACACATTTCTGCAAGTGGTCAGAAAGTCACTGTACTTCATTTTGTAAACTACTCTTAACCCAGAACAAAAAGAACTCCCCACATAAAGCCAGAACTACATTCTAATTTGGTTTTAATTGAGCTCAAAGGTTGAATATGTCAAAGTAAGGCTGAAAGTCAAACGTCCTAATGATCTTCCTTTTTCACAAAATAATGCCTAGTGCTAGGAACCAGCTCCTCTAATATTAAAAAATACTCTCACTGGCACTGCTGGCTTGAAGGACTGAAATTTATCTTTTCAGAGTTAGTCCGTACTGGAATAACAAAACACTAGTATGCATATACTGAAAATGCCAGCTAGATGACACAAGTTATAGTTCTGACTTTTATAAATCTTGAACCTGGACCCAACCAACGTATATCCAAGAATTCTCCCAGATTCACATCCTAAGGAGTTCTCATTAAGTTCAGCAAAGTCCTGCACTTACGCAGGAAGTTCTCAAAAGAAAACTACACAAGTGCATTGACCTACTTGTTACAGTGCAGTGATTTTTAAAGACCTGGTTCAACTTCCAGTTCCCTGCAGATATGGAAAGCCATGCAATACAGCAAATACAGACAGGCTGACACACAAGCCTACTCAAAATGTCTGCAGCCTTCCCCAAGCAATTACTGCAATCTACTAAAACATCAAAATTCTGAACTCTCTTCTCATCACTTAACCTCTCATAGCTAAACGCAAAAAAATTTCATTGGTATTACCATGGAACAACTGACGCATTTTAAAAACGTTGCCCTGTAAGTTCTTTTTTTTTTTAAATGAAATAAAATAAACAAGTGAATGAACGAGAAAAGTGACTTAAGCAGATGAGTGGCAGATATGGGAAAGAAAAACATACCACGATATTAGGTCAAAATGAGGCAGAGGGAATGGGAAGTACAGTTCTGCCAGGATCTAGACAATGTTTTCTGAAACTGTAGGTTATGAGAGACCTCACAGACTGCTGGTCTTCATTTGTAAACCACAGCTTAGCAATACCTCCAAGTCACAGAAGTTGCCCTCAAATGTCACATAAAGTACGAAAGCTATCAAACAGATCCCTCCACGCTGCCAGTAACAGAACTGACAACACCCTGCCCTCAATTCACCGATTCAGATATCTTATGGTTCAAAAGCAGTGAGATAAAAAGCAACACTAGGGAAAAAGGGAAAGGTCAAGGAGATGTCACCTATTTCATTTCCATTAAGCCAAAAGAAATTAGCAATATACTAAGATCCATCAGCACTTCAGAGTAAGAACTGGATATATAAACATGTTTACAGACTGAGTGGCAGACCAAAATTTGAGTCATTATCCACAAAGTCTGTTTCATTTGATATTCCCACCAGCATCCAAGAAAACACAATTTTCTGCCATAGCTGACCACCTTCTCTTCGTCTCACCCAGTGACTCAGATCTTTTTGACCCATTCTTCACTTACCTCTGACTCTAATATTACTTTATCTTACACCATTTCCTTTATAGCCTCTGAGAAATATCTTTCTTTCACATTCTATTTATAAGTACATGGTAAGTTCTTTACTCAAGAACTAAGGGACTATAATTTTAACTGTTTGTTTTTTCAAAAAAAAATCCTGCTCAGCAACTGCTTTATCTTTGCTCCAAATACATCAGCTCCTTTGCAGAACCCATTCTTGTGTTATCTCTCACATAGCAACATCAAGATTTTAAAAACTAAACCAACAATTTACTTTCTCCTTTCACAAATCCTTATGCATGTTCACACTTAGGAATAGCATCCTTTTTTTGCTGCAGGTATTCATTTTCTTCAAAGCTTCCAAAAATAATTATACATTGGAAAGCCTTCAAATGTGCCTTAAACCTTCTCATGTTTGAGCTGTCCTTCTGTGAAAGGTTTGGTTAAATTAAGACTTCTGGACATGATTCCCTTAATTCTTGCAGCAGCACTTACTTCTAAATGCTCAGTTTATTCAGTCAGCATATACTCCCACTAATGGCCACCTACAGCACTACAATGAACCTTAAAATCAAGTCTCTGTCAGTGGTGAGGTAGGAGATGCAATGCTACTTTCCAGTTCTTTTCTCATTCGTCATTTTGCCTTTGGACCCATGTTTACCACTGCAGTTACAGACAGCAGTACCAGACAGTTCCATTTGGGACTGTACAAAGATCTTTCACTGTAATCCAAACTTTGTTAACAGAGTCCTGCTATTTCTTCCTGTAGCCATTTGTACAGCTCAAGAAGTCTCTCTTCACTACCTTTTCCAATCCAATTCAGCTTGACTTTCAGCAGTGCTCACTTTGATCAGACACTTTGGTGGTGTCTCGTTCAAGCAGAGTAACTAATATGTCCTTTTGGAAACTTCTTCCTCCATTCAGGAATTTCAAAACTGTTTTAGAGCTGGATACAACACACTTCACAGGAAAGCTGCTGGAGAAATGTAGGCAGAATGTCATCACTCAAGGAAGAAGTTTACGGAAAACAAAGCGAATAACACTCCTAATTTTGCATGGACAGATCTTCAGTGTTTGAAGTGGGCCAGACCTCAACTTTATGCCTGACTGAAAGCTGCCATTCCAAAAATTATTCCCTCAAAAGCACAAAGAGACCACAATGCTACAGTCACAATTCAATCCTGAAAGAACTGTCACCTTTTCCCTGTACCACTGTGAATTTTATTTGACGTTTCTTTGCATATATTGAGCACGCAAACCCAAAGAGTCTCGGGGATTCCTTGACTGAATTCACATTTTGTAAAACTGAAATTAGTATGCTGCAGGAAAAAAAAATCTCAGACCTTGCCTCACAAACAAAGGAACCCATCACCTTACTCCTAAAGACAAAATCACAGCTCTTTAGTTGTCGATTACAAGACAAAGATCTTCCAACAGACATTAATAACAAAGTGATGTCCAATTTAAACTGACTAACGCTGTACACTTCCGCCAACCCATCTCCATAAAACTGGCACAGCTCTGCATGACTCGTGACCTCTTGCCTGAAGCACTGACCGCACCCTCTGACAGTAATAATGGTGATTACAATTTCTGGAATGATAGGATAGGAACAATCCGGGCGTTCTTCCACTGCTGTGGTGACTGCGCATTTAGTAAGGTGCATTTGTGCTTACATAAATGACTTAAGACTCTCCTAGTTTCAAGAACACTTGCTTAATATTCCTGGACATTAACATCTTTAATTCCAGTTGCTGAAGACTTTTCCTTAGTTCTCTGATTTACTTGGGAGTAAAAAACATAACAGGAGAACACCCCAACACTGAGAATGTGGCATTATCCCACCAGATGTGTTCGCAGCTACCAGTGCAAGGTCATCAACATACAGGAGAACAAACAGGTCTTCTTTCTGTAAACCAAACCACATCTATTTCTGCGTGATTTAATGTAAATCCCCAGATACAGTGATGTTTAAAGCATGATAGCCAATAAACGTGGTTACAATTAAAACCAGTTATTCTTCCGATCTTAACAGTCTTTAGGTCCACTTGTTCCTTGAAACCATCATCCCACTGTCCATTTTCTATTTCCAAGAGCTCGACACCAGCTGCCAAGACAGCTTACTCAGAAAATTAAGCTGTGCTTGTGGGGTGAAGAAAAAGTACAGCACAAAGACCGAGAACAGTGTCTTGCTTATAATGTAGTAAAAGAAAGAATATTGCACAACTAACTACTTTGGTTTTCAAAAGATTTAAATTAGGAATGAAACAAAAAAGTTGGGAATCTTTACACTGGCTGACACTCTTCCAAGTCTCTAACAGTTTACATTCTGTCCACAGCAAAGCAGAAATTCTATAGCCAAGAAAGAAAACTATTTATAAAATTATACATATTTTCATACTGTGAATTACATGTGCCTTAAAAAAGTGTCCAGTATGAATGACAGCTTGCAACTCCACATTTTGCAAAACAGTTTACTAGAAGGAAAAGAAATGCTAAGCACAAAAGCCTGGATCATATCCTTGTCTCTATAAGCCCCATGACTTGTTAACAGCAGTGTAATTACCAGACACATTTCAGGAGTGAAATGCAGATTTAATGATACGCTTTGTGATTTGATGCCAATATTCTCAGGATTAAAAAGCTATAAACCTTCAAGTAACATTAAATGCACCTTCAATATGCATTTAAAAGTTGCTCCATAATATTTTTCCTTTAGTTAACATTTTTTCTAATCATCTTCGCATGCAAAGTGTCATCGACCTATTGCACTACTTAAATGCAACAAGAATTGTTTTCAACTGCTCTAATGGCTTGCACTTCTCTAAAACCATTACAGACCCATAAAATGTTCCCCCCTGCCTTTTTTTTTTTAACATTTCACAACTGTAGTTCAGAACAAGTTTAAGGAGGCAAATGATGCTCGGCTACATACTTTGCATCTTTCGGCACATCAGAAAGCCACACGTAACCAGAGAATTATTTCAAATCCAATGTTTCCACACTGATTTGGAAACTGTTCCAAACTCCAGAAAGTAGGGCATAAACTGATACTACTGCTTCCCAGTAACTGAAAGCTGGGAGTGAAGAATTACTCAACTCCCTGAACAACTGACTACAGCCACTCGCTAACGAGTTTACTAGAAACATTTTATAGAAATGAGTAAATTCAGGTGGAATGTAAAGATGACTTCACAGTTCCTTGTTGCACAGCAAGCCAATTTTAGATACAAATTCTACACCTGCAAATGTGTCACTTGTGAGCAGAAGAAACTTCAGACTAGTGAAGGAGCAGGCAAAAAGCTGTGCGTATCATCTGATAAAAGACGTGAGGTGATTTGGATAGAAAACACTGACAGCACAATGCACATTGAGATTCCTGTACATCAGTGAAGCTGACAGTGGTTGAGGATTTTAGACAACCCTGCTGTGGAAGAACCACGGTCCCCAGACCACTGAACGACACATTCCACTTACAATCTACATAATGAAACCAAGACTGTCTACAGTCAAGGCAATAAAACAAGGATCACCCTGAAATCTGACAGGTAAATGGCCACTCTGTCTAATGCCACAGCACACAGTCAGAAAAACAAACAAACAAACAAACAAAAAACAAAACCAAACAACAAACAAACAAAACCCCTAAAACTGAACAAAAGCTAAAAAGGCAAAAAAAAAAAAAATCCAAACACACCTCATGACAACTCTTGCTCCAAAAGCATTTGTGAACTACCTGTAAAATAAGGAAGAAAAAGGCATAATTCTGTATTTAACACTGCTGAAACTTAAAGGCAGTTTCTTAATTCCAGTGGTAGCGATGCAAATGTTCCAAAGAACATATTACATTGCTGCTAAGAGAGGAAGAGAACAGCTCCAACAGGTGGGCAACCACAAGCAGAAAAGAAACCAAGAGAAGTGTTTGTACAGTAAAACAATACATGTGTTTGATCAGCCACACAGTGGCCAGTTGCTACCACAGGGAGTAGCACATAACCCTGTGCCTCTGCCACCGATTTTTTGTGTGATGATGAAATGACACTTTTTTTCAGGTTCTCCCTGATTGCTACAACCAAACTCCGCAGCCACACAGCCAGACCTTCAGAAATGCCGAGCAGATGCACTTTTTAATGTGTGCCATTTTAACCTTTGGCAGGAAACTCAGCAGTATTACTAGTATGGAAAAACTGGGTCATAGATATCTGAGATCCGGCAAAGTTGCTGCAGACAAATTGTCAGATCTCAATAAAACACAATGTTGTGATATGAGTCTTGAATTCAGCAACTCTAACGAGCTGCCCCTGTGTCAGGAACAAGAATTTACAGGAAAGAAAGTGACTTTCCACAACAGCTTTCAACACATCAGAGGCTGGAGTAGGAGATGACGATCTAGATTTACCTAGAATCTTGAGTGATCTTACTCGTTCCTGCTCACCTCTAAGGGATTCACTACTTCAGTCCGAGTATTGAATCAAAATTTATTCTAATCTATAAAAAGTTAAGACTTTCTAATACTTATCGGGGGGAGGGGGGAACATAAAAAAATGTCCTTCTAAAGAGAGAAGTGCAGGACAATGTGATGACAACCATTTCTAGAACAAACTTACAGCATTAGTCATGCCACAACACCCCATTCATTTCATCTACTGTGACAGCTCAATGGTGACAATACTTTAGGGACACGAGACCAACACCAGAGAATTTGACAACACAGACTCACTCGGTCATCAATCCAGACCAGCATCATTCTATTGGTATTCTCCTCTTTGAACCGATTCAAGGTCTAAACAAGTCTGGAAATGTTCTTGCTCAACACAGGGTAGAAGTTAAAATGAAATTAGAAAGACAGCGCACCGAGGGACTGTTTGGTGCAGTTCTGTCTCTAGATTAACGTATTGTAACAAAAATCTCGGGAGGGTGTTTCTGTTTTGACAGGGCTAACTAGAGACAGATTTCTAGAGAAATGCCTCCAACATCGACTGAATAAAGTAGAGGGAGGACTCAGGGAAATGCCCCAGAAATATTATAGTAATTAAACCTCCCCAAGACTTCCTTATAAAAACATCTAGCACTTGGCAGCAAAAGTTTTTCTTGAACTTAGTCTTTAGGTTTCAGGTCCACAGATGTTTTGCAACAAGCTGTCAACAATATTGAAGTTCCTGCTGAAACTGAAGGTAATATAGTTTGAAAAAACACCAAAATATTGTCAGGCCACTTTAGGAAATGAACTTCCAACACAAACATGTACCCTCTCCAATAGGACAAGAGGCAACAGGCAGAAACTGATGCACAGTAAGTTCCACCTGAACATGAGGAAGAAATTCTTTGCTTTGTGGGTGACCATGCACTGGAACAGGTTGCCCAGAGAGGGTGTGGAATCTCCCTCACTGGAGATATTCCAGAACCATCTGGACGCAATCCTGTGCCATGTGCTCTGGGATGACCCTGCCTGACTAGGGAGGTTCAGATGGCCCACTGTGGTCCCTTCCAACCTGACCCCTCCTGTGATTCTGTGATTCTTTAGCCAGAATAAACAACACGTCTTCAACCAACCAATTCAAATCTCAAATATGACAAGTTGTGATGCCATTTGCATCACAACTATCAAAATGAGTAAGTATTTTAGTAATACGTGCATCCCACTCTTGCATATCCTTAACATACAACTGTTTTATTTATAGTCAAGTAAAGATACTTATTATATTTTTATCAACCTTACAGCTCAAGGGGCTGCTTTTTAATATGAAATAATGTAGCCTATCTGGTCTGCCTGCATGACATAGCACAAAGGTTCAAACACAATTTTTGGCTACTGTATAAGCAGAGAGATGCACAGATCAGAGAACAACTTCTATACAGTTTTACACTTTACAAAACAACAGATATCTAAAACACAAAAACCAAAAAAATCTGAGGCATTATTTCGAATCAATTTTAATCAAGGAAAAATTTCATTTTTCAGAGAAGATCAAGAGGAGTTTACTGGGAGATTGCACTTTCTAAGCTTCCTGGAAAACAGTACACTTATAGGAAATAGACATGAACAAAGATGTAGAGATTTGCCAGAAACGAGTCAATAATGTCCAGCCAAAAATTGGGGAAAACTCTAAAGTTTTGCAATGCTGGACATTCAAAAAGTCCACAGGAATTTGCACCAGAAAATCTACATAATTCATAATTTATGAATTTAAATGCAAAAGAGGGGATTCATAAAGCTTGAGAGGAAAGACATTTTTAGCTGGCAAGCACTTTCTACAGGCTAACCCTTTCTTCTTTATCTTGCTCAAGAGACCTCTTTCAGATACAATACATTTGTTAAGCATTATGATGAAGAAAACAAGGCAACAGTACGATAGCGTGTTTGTACCCTTTTAAAGCAAATCGTGCATATTAACACAGTCATCAATTTTTTATGATTTGCAAATTCCACTCTCATTAATAAACAGCTTATTCTGATAAATATGTTGATTCCAACTCACTTGGCAACGATTTTTAGATGAGAACTTTTTGTCATGAGGAACTTGCAATGAATTTGTGTGCATTTTTGCAAAAAGAGTGAGCACATTATGAAATCCCAAGACAAAACATGAAGCATAAAAAAAAATTTTAAAATTAGAAAGTAGACAAAGAAATGCCAAAATTAGAACATGAACAAATACCTATGAGAGAACTGATTTGTCCACTGCTTGAAAACACAATACTTCAAATTCCATTCAAAATCCTGAAAACCCATAAACGCTTACTCTAATCTTCACAATGAATTTGGAGTTTCTCCATGAAGAAAATCAGCCAACCAGATGTGAATTCAATCGACTACGTTCCTTTCTAAGCCCAGAAACAAAGAGAAAAAACCCAAACCAACAAAAAATCAACTCTCCTTCAGCTCTACACAGAGACTGATGTTTTCTGCTTTTCACTCTGGGTAGGTTACAAACTGATAACAAAATTCCTTATAGATCAATAACCCTAACAACAACATCACCAGCTGGGAAGAACTTTTACACTGTCTCCGGGGTGGAACTTACTAATTTCGCTTCAGAGTGACCATGACAACCCCAATTCTAGACAGCCTGCCCGAGTCCCAGCATTGGAAAGCGAATATTGTGGGAATAGTCTCACAGGGACTGAGCTCATACGTGAAGCTAACACACCCAGGAGACTCCAGCTGACAATGCAGAAACCACTGAAATCATTTCTATGTTGCACGTGCCACAGCTCCAGATTTAGAAACAAAATGCTTCCCAGCGGATTCCAGGCAGAATCAGCCCCAGGCCAGTATCACTTCCCCCTGCACAAAGGCAGAAAAGGGCGATACTGTTTCCTAAAGTGAGCTAACATGGAAGCTGGAAAGTGACCACTGCAGGGGAACTGCATCAAGGCCACAGTTAATCTGTAACTCAGGTGCCCTAAGCATGGACAGCTCTGTGGCTGCCTCACGTCAGAGCAGCTGTGCAGCCCAGAGAAGGACTTGTACCCTGCTTTCTGAGCAAGCACACCAAAGGTCCTGCCATAGTAAGAAATCTGTATGCAAATAGAGAGATACGTACCTTTTTTATAAATCTTACGTAGCATTATTAAGTTTTATTGAATATAAACCTAGTTTTATCAGTTGTATATTTAATTACTATAAGAAACTGACTGAACACACCTTCTAGTGTTTTTTTTATTCCCCCTTGAAAAAAGCCTATCCCATAGAACCTTCCACATTACTTGCATTAAATCCTTTTGCACTTACCCTAAATTGCTTTCCTCTGGCAGAGGCAACAATTCTGCTCCTAAAGAAAACTCACCACAACCACCAAAGCTCTGCAGAGCAGCAGCTGTGGCTTAAAATCTAAGAAATGAAACATGGATATAAGAACACAAAGAATCTCAACTTCTCAGTGACGAGCTGGTCTAACTCTGTTTACGGTCACTGGAATTAGAATCTCCTCTGTTGAAAATAAAAAGAGCATAAGCAGGACAAAACCTCTGAACATGCAAATCTGGCCCCCTTACCACGTTTTTGTATGGAATGCAGAATAAAATTGGCATTCCTTATTTTTCAGGTCCCCAGCACAGTTCAGATCTACAGTTTCACGACAAACCACCTTTTCATTAGTGAAATTATAATTTTGGAAAGCCATCTATCTTTGGCAATACCAATAGCTCAGTGCAGCCCTAAAGCTGATGACAGGAATCACGGTGGCCCAGCAAGGACATGGGTAAGTCTCCAACCTCACAAACCAGGAGAAAGAGCAAGAATACCCTAATAATATCTGGAGTCCCAAACAGCAAGTGAATCTCAGGAATGAACACTCTTCCTTGTCACAAATCCAATCTCTGTTAGATAACAGAGGACAGCAGACCAGCCTGAAAGAAGAATCATTCCAGTATGGTCCAACTTCCCAAAATAGTCCATCTCTGCCACCTCCCATCCTCTCGGGTGATCCTGGACATACCACTGCAAAGTCCTCCAGGCACAAGTCCTGAAAACAACAGCTTTTCCCTAAAATATGCTTCTCTTTAAGAATTGACAAAATGCCTATAGAAAAATAATCTCATGAACCAGGCATAGTTTAAGGGCTGCCAGAGAGGCCAGAGCCATGTTATGCCTTTCCCAGTAAAGTGCTTTTGGTGCTCTACAAGGGGTAGCCCGCAAAGGAATCCTGGAAAAATGGCAGTGATGGGAAACTTTTCTGGTAAGGTTTAGAAAACAACAAACAGCCAGAAGAGTTGAAGAGACAACAGAGAGATTACTCAGTTTGCTCTGGAATTTCCCCTGAGCTGGAGGAACATGCATTCTTACAACTGGATTTGCACTCAGTGGGAGCTGGGTTTGCAGGTTTCCCTGGAACACACACCTACCCTGAGCGTTCCAATGAAGAAAGTTATTTTTATTGAGCCCAGCACCAGCAAACACACAGACAAGCAGTGAAAAGGACAGCAATCTTTCCACGTAAAGAGCTATTTTTTCCCAAGCAGTTATCTTGATCAGCTAAATCTGAACCATTATTCATCTAAATAAACCTCAAGATGGAGTATGTTTGCTAAGATTATAAAAATTGTTTGGATAAGTATAATGAAAATTCACTCCGGATGCTTCTCAGTGCGCTGCTGAAGGCTTAGCAGACTTTACTAAAGCATAAAACCATCACGATGCATATTTATACTGACCAAGCATGTCATAATCTCACTGCAATCTTTACTACATTCCACAACTTTCAAGTTCAGTATATCTAAATGAAAAATTAACTTCCTTTTTTTTCAGTACTAACAGAAAGGTATTGCAAACACAAAAAAATTATACTACCATGATAGATTCTGCATATCAGGCAGTTATTTTTAGTCAGTGAAACCAAACAGATATGAAAGTCCTTCTGTTTAATAGGCACCACTCGTAGCTACAGAGAAATCTCTACTCATATCAGCACTAGCAGAGTCTTCATCACTTAAAAATCACTACTACCAGTGATGAAGATTTTAACACCAGGCATGCTGGTCAGTGGTTCTCAGGCTCCTGAAGTGAAAGAATAAGCTCAGACCCAACAGAGGAAAAGGAGAAATTGGATCTCTACGAAGAATTACACAGGGACACAGCACACCTATCAGCCACGAGCTTATAAAAGCTCATAGAATAATAAGAATGGTTTGGGTTGGAAGGGAACTTAGAGATCATCTAGTTCCAAAGCCCTGCTGTGGGCAGGAACACCATCCACTAAACCGGGTTGCTCAGAGTCTCATCTTGAATACTTCCAGGGATGAGGCAGCCACAGCTTCTCTGGGCAACCTATTTCAGTGCCTCACAGTAAAGCATTTCTTCCTAGTATCTCATCTAAACCTACCCTCTTTCAGTTTGAAGTAATCTACCCTTGTCCTGTCATTGCATGGTCTTTTAAATAGTTTCTCTTCCTCTTCCTTGTAGGCTCCTTTCAGGTACTGGAAGGCCAGAGTTAGGTCACCCTGAAGCCTTCTCTTTTTCAGGCTGAACAATCCCAATCTTCACCTTTTCTCATAGGAGAGGTTCTCCATCCCGTTAATCAACCTTGTGGCCTCCTCTGGACTCATTCCAACAGATTAATGTCCTTCCTGTGCTGGGGACCCAGAGATGGATGCAGCGCTCCAGGTGGGGTCTCATGAAAGTGGAGTAGAGGGGGAGAATCCCCTCGCTTGACCTGCTCATCACGGTGCTTTTGATGCAGCAAACACTTCTTTTGACTCAGCTGAGTGGAAAGCTCAAAGAAGTCAAAGGGTTTGCCCCTTCAGCTGTTTGTCCTCTGTCTGGGAGCTGCTGATCAGTTGAAGCAGGGCTGTTTTGAAGAAGGACACCAACTCAGCAGGACACCTTTATGGGTTTGCCTACCCCAAAACAGGGAAACTGAGATGAGCCACTCCAAAACCTTTAACTACGTCATGGAACTGGTAACTGAGCTGGGTGTCAGAGTACAACGCTGTGGGGCTTTGGACCCAAATCGTAGCTTCGTTTAGCTCTATAAACTTACACAGATGAGGATGACCTGTACAAAAGTTCTTACGCATCATCTTGCTGGATTTCCCGGGGTTCCTGTCAGTGCATTCCTTCAGCCTGTCCAGGTTCATCTGAATGACACCTCTGCATCAAACTGCACCCCTCAGTTTCATATCATCTGCAAACCTGATTGTGCTGCAGTCTGCCTCCCCTAGACACTGTTTTTCAGGTTTTGATGATAGACTAAACATATATCTTTCTGCAATCAACAGGGTTCTTCTTCCCTGACAAGCTTCAGCATCAAAAACAGAGGCACACGGTACAATGCACTAAATTACCATTTTTACTAGGTTTTACCACGTAATGTCAGATTTTTAAAGGCATAGTTCTAATGCCTGTCTATGTATCTTTTGTTTCCTCTCTTTCAAAAGGACAAATAATTGAGTTATATTTTTAAAACAAATTGAAAACAAAAGCTGAAGTTTACCACCATATACATTCCTCTAACTAAAAAAGCACAATGCATAAGCAGTTGCATAAGCAGTACAAACAGGCAACGTGATACTAGAGACTGCATTCCAAACCTTGGAGTTTGTTTGTTTGTTTTATGAAGAGCTCCACGATATAGGGAACACTTAATCCTCCAAGCAATATATGTGCTTAAAAGTCTGCCACTGGCATGAATATGTTAATATGGCCACCTCACTGCAAATCACAAGATAAAGCACTGTAGGGCATTTAAACAGAGAAGTAATTTTTAATTAGCAGGGCACTTCTCATATCAGTCACTTTTGCCTGAAACTGATATAACACGGAAAGGATGAATGGGTTTTTTTAATGTAATTATCACGCTTAAAAGTATTAGCATTAACAGGGGTTAATAACATTGTGCATTAAAGAGGCAGACATAAGTGAATTTACACACAAACGGGTATTCTCATATCCTAAATCTGTCAATTGAGTCAAAGCTAGTATGTGACACCGTCATTTGACCACAATTCAAAAATCAATATTCTAGATGACAGACCTGCAATGCACACATTCACAACAGCACAAAGACATTAACCAGCCACCCAAATATATTTAATCTTCTAATGAAGGCTGAAAAGTTTTGTTGTGCAGTTAAATACAACATATACACGAACTTAAGAAGGTGCCTAAATGAAACCACTCAGTATTCCTACACCAGAAGAATATCCATCTCCAGCCTGCATTTTTGCCAAAGGAAACGAGGCCTGAAAATATGTACCTTCAGACAACCTTAGAATTCCTCTAACTAAAAACAGGTGGCAATGAACAATGGCTGATCATTTCTGCATGACTTGAACACACATAAGCATATATTCAGCTTAATAAGCAAAAGAATTTCTTTATCACACAAACAAACTCCTTGTACACTCTTAGCCAAATGCACTTAGCCAATACCAAAATTCAGGAGACAATCTGGCTTGTTGATGCTTTTGTCCAACAGAGATGGTAAAGGCTTCACATGTTTCTGTGCATACCTGTTCCTGTTCTGGCACCAGCTCTACATATACAACCTTAAGTTCTGCTCCTGCTGCCAAGCCTAATGAGCCTTGGAAAAGTCCTGCAGATTTTTAAGGGTTTTCTGGCTGGTGATGGTAGGCTTTTCTGGTTTGTTCCATTTTTAACTTGCAGCCTCTGGGCTGCTGACATAAAACTTCCTCCCTTCCTACAGAAAAACTTCCCTTATTACAGCTATTGCCAGCCTTAAAAGGATTGACGGTTTAGAGATATCAATTTTTAGGCACAAAGAGGCAGACCCAGTATCTTCTTCAGGAAACCAGTGACAATCTAAGTAGGGGAAGCTATCAAATGAGGAGCATGGGAAGCCGCTCAGAAGAGGTGCTTCCTTGAGACACTGAATGTCAGACAGTTCAATTGCACCTCTTCTTCACTTCAGAACAGAAAGGTCTGTAACACCTTGGTCTGTATTTTAGGATGACCTTCTCATTCTGCCCAGTTTTATGTGAAGTGGTTTCTCTGTCTTCTGTCACACACTGATGGATTAATTCCTGGAAAAATTAAAGTGGCCACTCTGCTCCTTACATATCTACTCGTTATATTACTAAAGGATTTGAACAGCAGAGGCCATCCTTAATGCTAAAGGTGCAAGAGTTGCACTCCCAGCAAGTCCCAGAACCAAAGACTTTGAGTTCTAACAACTTCTTTACAAGAGATACACATAGAAGAAATACTAGCATAATGGAAATTAAAATTAATTAGCAAAGTGAAACACACTAGATGAAAAAAAAACCCACATTCAGAAATGAAAGTTGGCAAACGTTATGTTAGCCTTGGACCAAAATCAAGAAGCAGTGGCTTTTCCAAGCTTTTATTTCACTAGTTATACCTTTGAGCATAAGAACATCACCAACACACACACTAAATATGAAAAGTTTCCATTTAGGACAATTTTTAGAATCCAAAGGGTAAAATCCTGTATCAGCTACAAACATATGAAGAACATTTCTTTTTAATAATGAGAAATTACTCTCAAAAAGGCAGTCATTAGTACTTATCTAACAGATCACAGAGCCACACTGCTTCCAAAGTAATTTCCTAGACACAGTTGTAAAGTCAGTTTCTCCTCCAAAACATCCAGTTTCTAGAAAACAAACCAATGTTTAATCCATCTATGCCTTAATAATGCATACAATACAATTATCAGTAAGAGATACCTGGATCTCAGTGACCTCCTTTATCTATACAATTGTTTGCATCACTTAGCGAAGCAAGACAGCATCATGTGCACCTCTGTAATGGTTTGGGTTTTTTGGCAACGGTGCCAAGCAAGAACCTAGAATCAGAAAGGGGTACAACGGCCATGGCACATTTCTTTATAACCATCATTCTCAGCGTTAAGAAGGCGACTGAAAAATACCTGTTGGCAGAAATTTGGTTGAACCACAAAGCTTTTTTAAAATAGTTCTTCTGCTGCTCAAAAATGGCACCAGTGTTCTTGCTACGTTTTGCTGTTTCCTAAAATTCACCGTGAAGCCCAAATTTACTTTTATGCGTCTAACAAGACTGTTTAGTATTACTAAGGATTTACTCACAGACATGATTTAAATCAAAAGCACCTCATTGATTAACACCGTAAATTTTTACAGGATTTCTGTTTCACTTGTTCCAAGGAGGAAGAAGAACATTTATTATTCAGATGAGATGCTCAGACATAATTCCTCTAATACATTGTGACTTATAAATTAAAAGGCCACCACCAGCTTTTAAACCACAAAGATGGGCACTGAGTAAGAAAGTGAGGAGTCAGGCTAACAGCGTACATACACAGTGCTCATGTTTTGTATACGAACATGGAAATGCAAGCATCCATTGGTGAAAAGAAGGAACTTGCTCTTCTCTTACACAAATAACAGGACCTTACAATTACTACTTCTTGCTGAAAAAATGTTTTTGTGAGCATTTAACACTGCTTCCAATTTTTGTCTTCTGACTTTTGTCTTCTACAGAAACATGAGTCTTTGTTAGACAAGAGACAAAAATACACCAGTTTCCAGAAGATTAAGAAAGATATATCCAACATATTTTCCAATTTTTCAAGTAATACTTTCCAGTAAAACAGTCAAGGAAAAAAAAAGGTGGTTTGATGGAGAAAGTACACAATCTGTAATTTGAAACAAATTGGCTACTCCTGATTAATATTTTAAATCCAAATAGTGTTTGAGTGCCACTTTAGAAAGAAAAAGCCCAGCTAGTGTGTGTTGCAATGGAATAACATGTCTTAATAAATGCTTCCTTCCACCTATTATGGATTCGGTGTTGGAGTTGTTGCACGGCATAGCAGTTATAATCTTTTCAAACTCTCTTCTCTTGAGCCATTACTATTGTCTACAGTCATGCATCTACCAAGGAATTATTTTAAAATCTAATTAAACTCTTCACCTCCAGAATAAACCCCTGGGAGTGGCTGTCAGAGCACAGCTGAGCGTTACCCAGAGCAGAAGCTTTTGCAGGGTCTGCATTCACAAGCTGTGTGTTCCTAGGGACTTGGCTGTTCTCATCATGAGCAGAAAGGTCTCTGTGCTGTTTCAGAGCTTCTCAGCCAAAATTTGCACTTTGTCCAAATCTAACAGCTATTCCTCAAGGCAAAAAGGTGCAAATGTTCAGATTCCCTCCAATACACACCTCCATAAACTTTTCATCTACCTTGTCATTGTAGTAACCATACCCAAATTTCTTGTTTCTGTGCTTCCAGAAACTATTGGTTTACGCATTTTATTACCATAGTTCTATCCTTAGCAGCCCTTAGCTTTTGCTTTTCTACCACAAACTGGTGCTTGCCAAGCCAGAGATCTCCAACTCTGCTGTCCAAAACATTGCTCAGATACCCTCTAAATTCGTAAAATTAATTCCTAACACAGCAAAGCTTAGGCACAGTTCAAATTACTTCCTTCACTATGCATGCTTTTGCATTCATCAGCATTGAATTTCATCTGCCATCTTGCTAATTATCCAAGTAATTTGCTCTCACAAAATTCCCCCCCGAGGGTTTTCTCTGACCTGAACTAAATACATAATTCTAATATCTGCAATTTTGTTAATCCCATACCTGATATTTAGTGCACATAAACATTCTCATCTCTAACAAGGAGCACTTCTGCTGTGATGAACACCTTTTCTTTTGCACCTTTCAGATCTCCTGGTCCTGACTGCCCCTTGCCTTGTAATTTCCTCGACCTGTTCTGAAGCGGTTTGGCAAAGGACTTGGAATCTTCAAACAAACTATGTCAGTGTCTTCAGCTGTATCCAGTGTTGGGTTTACGCACTCAGAGAACATTAACTAACCAGCAAGCCATAGTTTTGCACTGTGGAACCAAGAGAACTTTGCTCTGTATTTTGTTCAGCTACAGTTTTTTAAAACTGCCTATTTTAATCAGCAGTCTAATTACAAAACGAAACAACTTCTGAGACAGTAACTGACTTACTCACCAAATTCCCCCATCCTGCAGTCCCTCCCCTTTTTATTTTATTTTATTTCACTTCACACAACTATTAAAAACTTAATATTCCTTGTGTTTGTCATTCAATGCAACAAGAACGTCAGTTCCTGGAAAAGGAAGAAGGTGTCAGCAGGATGCATCCTTCTGTACGCGGACGTTGTTTCTGGGCTTTCCCTAAATAACTTCAAAACCGACAAAAAAAAACCCAAACCGCTTCGGGTGAGGTGATGGGGATGGAAGTATTCACTGAAATGGAATGCAGGAGAGAGGGATGAATCCCTTATCCGCTGTGTCACACACTCCAGGTCACAAGACAAAGGGATCAGCTGCATGGACTGAACAGCCTCTCCATCTACTGTACAGCTGAATCCAGCTCGGAATGTGCACCCAAATGTGAACAGATTCACCAGGCAGTTTCATTTGTGGAACCATTAACATTTTCTTCTTTGATATTTTCATCTTTATTTAATACAAAAAACCCTAAATCTGCTGCTTGATCAATTCCAGTAGTTCTTCTGGTTAAGTTCTACCATCCTTACAGGACACACACTTCGAAGATTTGATGCTTTCAGCTTCATTAGTACAAAAGGAACGTACTAGACAGTCTCTAAGAAAAAGTGCCCATTTCACTCTCCAAACAGAGTTCTAATCACCTGTGCAATTAAGGCCCAATAGGGACAGTACTTATGAAATCATTATATCATTCAGCGTGTTTCATGTAGTAATGATGTCTTTCCTGGAGGATTTGGTGCTCTTAATTACTAGAAATATGTAAGCATTAAGTGTATTACTAGAAGCATGTGGGCAGCCAGCACACACAGCCATCATTTCTTCTGTCATGAGAATATTAGTACTCGCCTAAATAAAAGACTTCATTTACCACCTGCAAGGTACAGCTACGAACTGCAATGAGTTTTAAACTCTAGCACACCACCATCAGTAAAACTCAAAAAAGAATTTCTCGCAAAGTGCAAAGAAAAATAATGGGTACTTCCTTTCACGTGAAGGATCTTAGTGGAAAAATCAAAGTGAACTTTCAAAACTTTACTACAATGTGAGCAAATATTGCATCTCTAAGTAGTGCATAGTGCAGTAACTAAAAAAACATGTAAGATACTGAATTTTACAACAGTACATAATCTTCTGATTACAACCACACTATCCTCTTACACTAAAATGTTCAACCACAGTTTCAGAAACGCTGGGTTCTCCTGTTCTAAGATGAGCTTTCTAAGTTAGTAACATGATGCTTCTGGTCAAAAGCTTTTTTCTGGAATATGCTGTAAATGAAAGGAATCTTGGCAGGTCAGTATCTCCCTAGAACGTGCAATTCTGCATGTCATTGCCGCCTGCTTATTCACTGAAACAACAGATTTCATTACCAAACAAGAAAGAGAAACAAACACAGCCTCCCACAGTTCCTGCTTTAGGAGCGGCGTTCACCTTTCCTTTCCTTTATCGCAACACCCATTGCCAAGACCACGTCCCACGGCAGGACAGGAAGACAAAAGCAACAAGGAATTGCTAAGCTGAGCTCAGTCGCCCTTGGTCACGGAGCGATGATAGCCCCGCTCAGGCGCTTCCCGGAAGCTCGTGCTGCATTCCACGCCGCAGCTGGGACCGCGCCGAACAATGGGGAGCCCCTGCCACATAAATACCTCTACCCGCTGAACCCCCCGTCGGGTCTGCCCTGCAAGCCTCACATGAAATAAAACAACAGACACACGACAGGTTTGGGTTTTTAAAAAAATATTTACATGAACTGCAGATTACCCATAAAGCTGCCTTTATCTGTATCGCATTCCTGTTTGAGGCAGGGGGGCACACGTCTAAGTTTCATTTTCATTTTCCTCATGGAACCTATTCACTGAAATTATTGAAACCCAAATCAGACTGCAAAAGAGTCTTAGCCTGAAGCTGAGCACTCCCTTTCTGTAGGAAAAGAAATCTTCCAGTACTAATAAATGGAATATAAACATTGAGATATTTTCACTTTCCTTTTTTTAGCAATTAAAAAGACACTTATTTTCCACTGAAATAAAACATTAGATTTCTGCTATAAGACGCAAACCCACATTTTCACAGTTTACATCTTCAAGGTATCTAAATGTCTTTCAAAGCAATTTCCACAGAACTTTTAATAGGCATTTTTTCAACACAAAACATATGGATATGAAAGATGAAAAGAGCAATATTTTTAAAGAAGATATAAGAAAATGAGCAAGCCGAAAACGAAACAAATTTCTGCTTAGAGTTTCTTTTCCTGAAAATCAAATCATTGTGTGATAGAGCAGATGAACTTACTTCTCCAGTCTCCACAGCTGCTGTTTCTTACATCCTAAGTGCCACAGCTACAAGGAATACATGTGTGATGAACAGAAGGACCACACTGCACACAACCTCCCTCACCTCCCATGGAAAACACTCTTTCTAGAGCAAAATGTGAAAACATACTGAGACCAACTGTTATCTTAAGTTTGCCATTTTTACCTTCACATTTACCTTTTCAGTAGACAACCACGCTCACCTAAGAAGCACACAATCTACCAGTGAACCAAAGTGATTTATCATAAGAACAGCTATCTCGAGGGAACGAACCATGTATTCTGCTTCTAGATAGGGCTGATAGAAGACCTACTGGGAAGAACTTCCAGGCCTTTAATAACTTTTAACCGAGGGATCTGGTAAGCTACAAGTGGCATCTCCTGCTTCCACAGGTTTGTAGGAACACTGCACATGGCCATAAAATAGATGGTGTTTTACACCACAAATGGAGGCAGAGCAATTACTAAACACACACCTTGTATATCTGCTTCCACACATGAAAAAGTGACAGAAACCAAGTGACGGGATGGAGTAATGAAAACCGTACCACAACTCATCAATAACTTGATGGGCTAAAAATTAAGAAGGAAAAATGTATTTTAAAATTAGTTGCTTTCTTCTCCATATTTTTTCACCTGCAAGGTTGTCAAGTAGGCCTCCAGTTAGATGAAAATGTTGGAGATCTTCCAATAAATAGGTCTATCTCCTCTGTTTTTAAAAAACTAGTTATTGCCAACAAGATCTTTTACAAGGTGGAACATGCATTTTGGTTTTGTCAGCGGGCCACAGCAGCAAATGCAGCTGTTGTTTGTTCTGTGCAACTGAAGGAAATCTGCTGGGACTGATGGTCAGACTGATGAACAGCATCCAGAACCAGTTCCCAGAATAAGTACCCTTAGGATCCTGGGCAGGGAGAACAGGGAGAGCTGGAAAAAAATTCTACACTGTTACTTACAAGAAACCTACTACAAAGCTAACACTATGATGTGTGTGACCTAACTAGCCATTCAGTGAGCTACGTGCTGGGATCCCTCTCTGCCCCTCTTGCTCAGCAGCAGGACCACTTTGCAATGCAGTAGTTGCTTTAACTCAGATGTAATCTCACTGCACAGTTCTTCCTTCTCCTCATCAGCCTCTGCAGATGTATGACACACAAGAGCGTGCTGACAGCCGGAGGTCTCAGGGAAGGCACTTCAGAAGGTGTGCAGTCCAACCTCCTGCTCAAAGTATGATAAACACCGAATTCAGACCAGATTGCTCAGGGATTTACAAGGTCAGTCTTGAAAACTGCGAAGGACAGAGACCATAAAGTTTCCTGAACAACTTATTCCAATGCTTGACTCTCGTTACGATGATGGCTAGAACCTCTCTTACTTCAATTTATACCTGTTGCCTCTTGTTCTCCTATCATGTGCCTGGCTCTATCTTCCTGATAGCCTCCATGTAGGTATTAGAAGGCTGCTGTTAGGTCATCCCAAAGATATCCCTTTGCCAGCCTGAACAGGCCAGGTCCTGCAGGCTCTCCTCATGGAGCAAGTCATCCGGGCCCAACAGACCATGTTGGCCGCCCTCCTCTAGAACAGCTCCAGTTGATGGACATCCTTCTTGCACTGGGGAGCCCAAAACTGGATGCAGCTTTTCAGAGCGATCTATCAGGTGCCGAGTTAAGGACTTGAATAATCACTTCCCTCAGGTTCCTGGCTGTGATCCTCTTAATGCCATTTGGGATGCTGCTGGTCATGTTTGCTGCCAGGGCACGCCGCTGGCTCACGGCCAGCTTGTGGTCTAGCAGGGCCTCCAGGACCTTCCAGCAGAGACGCTTCCCAGCCAGTCTCCAAACACTACGGGCGGCTCTTCCCCCCAAACACAGGCTTTGCATTTCTCCCTGATTCATCTCATAATGCTTCCACTGGCTCACTGCTCCAGCCTATACAAGCTCCTCTGGATGGCAGCCCTGCCCTTGATTGTATCAACTCACATATCTTCTAGTACCAGATTCCAGTATCTGCTGAAAGCCAGAGACTCGTGGTTTATTCCTATAACCGGCGCTAACCAACCTCTACTGGTTCCTCCAACAGAGGGTTCCTAAAGGTCAAACTCACTTCAACAAAGACACACTTTGGAGCACAGAGGGTCAGATATTTGAAATAAGACAATGAAAATATCCTTACATACTTGACTAAGTCTATTCTTTTAATGCCAGCACGAAACCCAGAAAAAGCACAAGAAGATAAAATATTACACTCATGCACATTTGCACTGCATGCTGTACAGAAATGTGCAAACAGAACTCATGAACAACTTCACTAAGGCCTGCTAGTCTGTTTTGCAAAACTAATGTTAATAAAGATGCTCTAAAGAGTAAATTATCATATCAAAAATAATGAGTAAATTTACTTTTCAAAATACATGAGGAGTGAATTGTCAAGTCTTCGAAGTTAAGAAAAAATTGGAGTGTCAATATTTGTTGGTAATTCTAACCTCTCATCTGAAATAACTGTTTCCAGAGACAGCAGGTTTCTGAGTTTGTAGTATAAAAATAGTATCTTCAGAAAAGAACAATCTTAAAAAAAAAAATAAAAAAAAACAAGCTTAGAAGGAAATACTGCCAACTGAAAGGGAAAAAAGCCTAAGAAAAATACCCTGTCTGGTCATTTCCAAGGAAGCTGCATGAAAAGTGTCCACAAAGCCCAGTGGAAATGTACATCAATATTTAACAACCTTTAAAAAGCTTCTCCCTCCTGCCCCAAACCAAGTATTACACAAATTTTTTTCCTAAATAGAATTTAAAACCAAGATTAATTTAATTCAAAATAAAATCAAACTAAATATAAAATGCCAGCTACTGAACAGTGAATAAATTATTGTATTCACTGAAAACAACATACTGAGATAGTATATGTGAGACAAAAATAGTAAACAGCACTCCGTGCATTTATGTTGTTTCCATTTAAAGTATGAAGTTACTTATGCATGTGCCTTTTAAGAGCCATGGTAAAACCACAATAAAACTCTCAAAGTCACCCTTTTCTGCACTACCCAGAAATTCTAAAAAATAAGGGATATATGAAAAAAACTACCAGATTTTTATTTCACATATTCATTCAGTCAAACTGACTGAAGTCAAATCTCACCATGACCCATGGCATTCCAACAATTAGGTTCATGACCTCAAGCATTTTAATTCTTTTCTAGATGAGGTTATTAATAATGTTTACTGTAGTAGAAAACAATGCATGTAAATTGCAGCCTTGTCCAAAATTTATGGGATGTGGCAGTGAAACTAGAGACTGAAATCTTAAAAAAAACCCCAAACAACCAAAAAAGCCCCTAAGACTCCAAGGTCCCCAACAACAGTACTCTGTGCCACAATACTGCTACAGCTTTTAAGTAAAATCTCTGTTTTTCCACCTCAGTAAAGTGGCACAGCTGCATCCTGAAAAACATGTATAAATAAGTTAAGACAAGTACTCAAGTTTAACAGTACCATGTACAGCCTTCCCACTCTGGTAGGAAAATACCTTCAATATTCCTTTGTTGAAGAGATCTTTACTACGACACCTGAAACACACATCTGAGCAAGAAAAAACTAACATCATTTTCATCACCTCAGATATTTTCAGGAAAGGTACATTATTTTCAAGTAAAACCTGAAGAAAATGTAAACACAGTATAAATATACAATATGCAGTGAAAACACACACAAACTAATTTCAGGAAAGATAACCACAGAAGGTTTAGTATGGGAATTCCAAAACTGTTCCTACTGAGGAAAATTCAGGCAGTGACAAGCACCCCAAGCTCCAGAGTTCTGTTCCAAATGGACACAAGTGAGCTGCCCACGGGCTTTTATGAAAGCACATTTTGCCAGCCTGGTTGAAAAGTTTGGAGACAAATTTTCCTGCTTGGGAAAATTCATTAAAACTCACTCTTTTCTGCATTTAAACACTTTTTAATTACACTTTGCTGCACCAAACAGAAATCAAAAAGTTAAGAAAAAAATTGATAGCAAGTACACAAAAGCTGAAAGATCAACATCCAGAATAACCATTTTATCCTCCCTCCTCCTCCTGCCACATCCCAGCGGTGGCCCACACAGTTCCCTTGGCAAGCTGTGTCCAGGCACTGCTCCTTGGAACATGATGCGGCTGCAGCTCTGCCAGGAAAGCAGCGGGTCAGTCAGGCCGTGCTGGGCTGGCAAGGCCACACAACACAGTCCCACTCCAAGCCTCTGGGTCTTGCTCAGCACAGAAAAGTCTCACATTAAGAGAGAACGACTCTAAGACAGGACCCTACGCACAAAAGCCTTGGACCTCTTTCAATAGGGGACACTCTCAAAGTAGCAATGAACACAAGTTGTAAGGAAAAGCACGTTCTAAAGGCAGGGGAGTGGGAATGTAACTGATACCAGCAAGAACTGTAGCAGTTGGTTTGTTGGATGTCAATGTGATAAACCTCACGTAGACCTGACTGTTCCTAAAGAAGTGGTGATGAGTCTGCTGAGGTCAGAGTGCACCACACAGTAGCCCTAATTATTTTTTGAAAACAATCATTTCAGCATCAGAGGGGAAAAAAAAAGTCACGCTCAAGATAAGGAAAATTAAAATGTGCATAAACTCCAGTAGGTTACATACAACACTAGCACTGAAACTAATGGAGAAATTTGGTGCAGAAACCTCCTAAGAAATAAAAATTAGAATCACAGAATCATCTTGAGTTGGAAGGGACCACAAGGATCACTGAGTCCAACTCCTGGCCTTGCACAGAACCATCCCCAAGACTCACACCATGTGCCCAAGAGTGTTGTCCAAATGCTTCTTGAACTCTGGGCTGCGACCACTTCCCTGGGGAGCCAGTTCAGTGCTCAACCACCCTAGGGGGGAAGAACCTCTTTCTAATCTCCAACTTAAACCTGTCCTGACACAACTTCTGGCGACTCCCTCGGGTCCTGTCACTGGTCACCACAGAGCAGAGATCAGTGCCTGCCCCTGCTCTGCCCCTGACGAGGAAGTTGTAACTGCAGTGAGGTCTCCCCTCAGTCTCCTCCAGCTGAACACACCAAGTGCCCTCAGCTGCTCCTCACGGGGCTGCCCCTCAAGGCCCTTCGCCATCTTCACAGCCCTCCCTTGGACACTCAATGATGGATTAATGTCTTTTTTTATACTGTGGTGCCAAAACTGCCCACAGGACTCAAGGTGAGGCTGGACCAGCGCAGAATAGAGCAGGACAATCACCTCAATTATCGCTAAGATATGTTTCAACATGCATCAGAAGTAGGCGGCTTATAAAAACCGATGATGGCAATGGCTAAAATAAGTACAAAGGTAAAATGATCACTCAAAGACAACTAATCTAGAGCTCAAAAAAACTCTACTAGGAGTTCTTTCTACATTATAGTTCCCTAGAGGGATGTCTGAGGAAGTCCCCAGAACAAAACTGTATTTTGGAGAGGAAGATATAGAAGATTTCGGAAAATGAAAATCAAAGTATCAGACAGTATGACTCCAAGTGTTCTGTGTAATCAAAATACAGAGTTAGAGAGTTATAAACTGTGGGTTTCACTTTCTACTTCTGGAGACGAGAGAGGGTTATTGGAAGATGGGCAAATGTTTTATCCATCTTAAAAGAGCATTGAAGTTATCCAGAATCTTTGCTCAGATGTAGCAAACTTGCAGAAAATTTTAAATTAGAGAACTAGTAACCCTACAGATAAAAAAATGACACTGGAAAAAGCAGAGAGGCTTCTCAACAGCAAGATCGCAAATCATTCATCTATTAACAGTTCTTCAACATGGATGTATTAAACAGAACAACAGAGTCACTTAATAAAAAATCTTTTAGCAAGAACACTCTCAGCAAAAAATTCTCAATTAAACTAAATTGTCATGGTATAGAAGAACAGTTCTCTTTTGAAAAAAGAATTTTTAAAAGTAGGAATAATGGTTAGCTTTCCCCAAGGGAGGCAGATCAGATCTCTACAGGGCTCTGTGTGCATGTAGCAAGGGCTGACTGACTTAGGGTTTTTGTTTTGCACAGACTATTTCTGAACATATCAAAATTTTCAACATTAAATGTGTCAAATCTATGGACAATAAAAGTATTTGGAACAGTCAACACTGAAGTCTTTTGTGATAGTACATGAAAGGGTCTCCCCATAGCAGGCAATTGGGTAAAGAAACATTACAGGTTTCCTAACTTAGCAGAGGAAACAAAAGCCCATTTAAAAAAAAAAAAGTCCTGAAGATACACATGCAATAACAGACCACACATTATCACCACCCAGGAAAGGGAACCTGACATGTGGTTCACTTTAATGTGCAGTAACCAAGAGGAAAAAAATTCAAATGCTCAAAATCATCAGGAAAGGAACCGGGAGGTACATGCAAGACTCCTCATTTTGCTATCTGCATTTCAAAAAGATACATTTGAACTAAAAGTCAGAGAAAAACTACAGTACCCAGAGCCTTGTAAGGCCTCTACAGGGAAAGATTGTATTAGAGGGGTTTCTCCACCTTGGAAAAAACATGCTCTAAGACAGGAATACAAGAATGTATCTCACTCATGAACAGAATCAACATTATAAATACATAATAATTAATTATTTTTCATGAAAATTAAATAGATATCATTATATAAAATGATTGTGTGTTGGTATAAAACACACGGAAGTCTTTCACAAAAACACAGTAAAACTGCAGACTGTTATGAAGGACAAATGTAAATGGCTTAAAAACTTTCAGACAAAGAAACAGGGGAGAAGCTCCTGAGGAACTCACATATATGTTGGCCAAAAAGTATCCTACCACTGCTGAAGAGGCTGAGGCCTCTTAAACCCGGAGCAGCATAGTATTTATCAAAATAAGCAACAGTGTCTCAGCTCATGATATCTCACACTTGTTCCCAAACTATCCACTGGTGATTCTCGTTCAGTTCTGGACAATAAGCTTTATCCACTTTTATTCTGACCTTGGGTATCAATATTTCCATTGCTATTCAACGTAATTATCACAAGAGCTTCAGGAAGCCAAGACTTGCTTTTCAGCATCTTCCCATGAGCCTTTTGCACGACCACGGAAGGAGCGCATCGATCGACAGCATAACATCTCTATTTGTAGCAGAATGAGCAGATCTAAATCTATCTGTTACACTGCTAAAATTACTGTTTAATACACAGCCTTCCAAAATTCACATGGTTCCCACAGCAGTAAAGGAGATACTTTAGGAAGGGGAAGGTAACACACACAGACTCGTAAGACAACAACCTTGCAGAAATTGCATCGTCGGTGCTTTGCCACTGGGTTGAAATTTAAACAGCAAACCATAGAATCATAGAAGAGTTTGGGTTGGAAGGGACCTTAGAGATCGTGTAGGTCCAACCCTCCTGCCATGGGCAGGGACACCTTTCACTAGACCAGGTTGCTCAGAGCCACATCTAACCTGGCCTTGAACAGAGTTGGGGCATCCACAGCTTCTCTGGGCAATCTGTGCCAGGGCCTCACCACACAGTAAAGAATTTCTGCCACATATCTAATCCAAACCTGCTGTCTTTCAGTTTGAAGCCATTCCCCCTTTTCCTGTCACTACCTGCTCTTGTAAATCTCCCTCTCCAGCTCTCTTCTAACACTATTTCAGGCACTAGAGGTGCTAGAAGGTTTCCCCTGAATCTTCTCCAGGCTCAACAACCCCAACTCTGTCAGCCTTTCTGCCACAGGAGAGGTGCTCCATCCCTCTAATCATCTTGATATCCCTCCTCTGGACTCACTCCCACAAGCTCTAACTCCTTCCTGTGGTGGGGACCCCAGAGCTGGGTGCAGCACTGAAGGTGGGGTCTCAGAAGAGCCGAGTAGAGGGGCAGAATCAACTCCCCCGACCTGCTGCTCACAGGACTTCTGCTGTCTCAGCAGAAAGCACTGCCCTGTCTGCACTGCCTCTCTTACTGGGGTCTGAAATATGTAAGTTCTACACATTTCTACACTGCAGCTTAAATGAGGCAATTTGTTTTCTCCCCTCGCTCTGGATCAGTGCTGGCACAGAGATCCTCACCCTCTGAGACAAGAGAACCTGAAGAAGCGTTAACTCATACTAAAGATGACAGATGACTCAGGACCACCACGTTCTTACTTCATTAGGTTAAGACATAAAACACTGTGAAACTAAAACTGAAAAGGTGCATTCTTTTCTGCCACACTTAAAATCAGTAATCTGAAGAGACAAGAGTCATTAAGTTTCTTTCTTTGAACGCCCTTCAGAAACCACCACTAAACTCAATGCCTAATTTAAATACAGTTTCCACTCTAGTGTTGCTCTTGCAACAGACAGGTGAGGTATTATCCATAATAGGTAAAACAGTGTACATAAATATGCTGTTACCCAACTCATCATAGTAAATTAATACTTAAAAAGGAAAGCTTATAAGCACAATCATATTTAAGCAGTAAGACATGAGGGTGTGCATATGCTGTAATAATGACACACCTTAAGAAGTATGTCACCATTATTCCATATTACACACCCTAAAATGCTTCAGCATAGATCACATCTATGTATTTAAATAATGCAATTAGGATACTCAGAAAATACATCTATTTAGTGGCTGATAACATCAAAATGTTCACAGAAATAACCCAAACAAACTGCCCTCCCTCCCATTCCCAAAAACCCAACATCACCACCTAGGAAAACCCAATAAAACCTCCATAAAACAAACCACCAAATACTCCTGCTCAAGCGACCATTTCCAACCATTTTTTTATCATCAAATTACAAATATAGACTGTTAAAAAAATACTTGAATCATTGAATGCATTCAGTTCCTATAAAAAGAGTTAGAAAAAGGAAGGAGAGTCAGTGAGACAAATCTCTTGTTTTGTGCCATTTTGAAATGTTCTTGAAAGCTCAATGACGAATTTAGAAAGACAAGGTGCAGATAAAACCTTTAAAAAAGTTCTTCAGTTTTTTTGGTTGAAGTACTTCCACCTTTCCATTTCAACAGCCCAAGAAATGGCTCAATGAAAACATCCCACTTTGGTTATCTCTGCTAATTCTCAGTCTGAACTCAGAGGCTGAGGAGTTTAGTGGTTTTAGCTGAACTCTTCCACACTATACTACTTAGAGTCTAAAGCCCAAGTCAGCACAAAAATCTGACATTTAATTACATTTTCCATAATTATGTTACTGTTCACCTTGGAAGTAAATTGTTACATTCTGGAAAATGTATTACAGAACACTTAACCGAATACTATCTACTTAGCTTTTGCCACACGAAATACAAACACAGTTATGTTTGTGGCAGCCAGAATAAACAAAATTTAACACTGATATGCTTTTATCTTAAACCAAACTGAAATATATTTAAATAATTATTAATCAAATATAATTCCACAGAATTTATTATTGCTTTTCTCAACTACTTACTTTCTTCAGCTAAGGCAACTACTACTACAAAAAACTAAGATCAACAATCTTTCAAGCCTAATCAAACTTGACAAAACTACTGTTACTCAATGTCTTTCCATTCATCTAACTGCCCTTTGGTTATATATAATGGAAACAGTTTCCCAAATCATGTGAAGTCCTCACAATTGCATTACCCAAAACCAAAGAAAATTGTAGATATACGTTTATTACAACGTTCCCAAACAGTTTTCCAACTACAGAGCTGGAAACGCTGCAAATCTTTTAGAGAAAAGACACTCAGACACGAAATGACCAAAGCACATCCTTTTTAAGCAACAGATCAAGATGTAACAAGAATCAAATCTTGAATTTCAAAACAGAAAACTTAAGACATGCTTATATAAATGATTCAGCCACAAGCAAAACCAGTAAGTGATTTTTTTTTCCCAAGTAGTTTTTGTTAGTCAGTGCAAATATAACAACTCGCTGTGGGTTCTGAAAACCTTTTCCTCCAGAAGCGGCTCCTGCTAACACACATTGGACATACGAGCAAAATATTGAAATTGGAGGGGGGGAGAAGGGGAGAATGTACTCTCCACCCACTTTTTGAGAGGTCTTGCCAGTTCCTCTGCTTTTTGGGAGAAGGAGATCAAATTCAATATACAAGACGCAAAACAGATATGAAAATAGTCCAACAACAAATCTTCAAAATTGCAAATGCCAACAAGTCTCTACAAGTATATTACTGGGCCAGAATGCAGGAAAATCCTTGTGAAATAAGCGTTTCTGGTATGCAGTTATAGCAAATAATCATGAGGTGATGCCGAGAACTAGACAAATCTGGTATTCAAAGAATGTTAAAAACATTGAGGTCACGAATGCACGCTGTAACTTTAGTACTCACTTCTTATCCCACTATTTTGACATTAAATCTAATTCATTCTTCATTCTAAGCATATAAGCCATGATTTTAATGAACATCTCTCCTGTCCACATGTTATAACACATGTCAAAAAGGAACCAATACAGTTTAAAAAATGAAGTGAGGTTGATTTTGTATATGCCACGTACAGAAGGGGAATATTGCATGTTTTTAAAATACTACATCATACCACAGATTTTTCAGTAAACTACAAAACCAGATATTCCCTCTTGGATCAAAATTTTGAATTTATATTTTTTTAGAATAATGCTTCCTGCACTCCTAGCTCACAGGTGAGCCTAAGATAAAGCACCAAAATCATAACTGCACTGTGCATTTTATTCCTAAAAACGTATCTGATTGATTATAATACTGCATCAAGCTATAAAAACTAATTACATAATCTGACCTTATCCCACCAGTTTGTTTTACAAACAAATGGATTTTTACTCTCAAACAGATTTGTGTTGAACTGCCTTTATTTAGATAATGAGCTAAAACTGTGAGTTCTGAAGGCACAGAGACCAGGAGAGGGGGGTGTAGCAAGACAGGACCAGAAAGTTAAAGCCCGTTCTTATATTAAATTCCTCACAATTTATGGCAGCCTGACAACAGGAATACTAGCAGCACCATAATACAGCAGAACATTTTATCTGGAGGTGGGGAGTGTGAGTACACATTATTTATCACGTTAAAATTGCTTTATTCTTATTTTTATATATATACTTGTTGCTTTAGTCCAAGTAACTTGGCAGAGGTTCAAATCAGAATTTGAAATATTAATTTGAATATCTGAAAATACTTTCAGCAAAAAGAATAAAGATGTTTTTGACTCAAGGATAACTGACACTATTCAATATCTGAGCGTCATCTCCTTTTCCAAATCTCCTTTTGGTGACATAAATAACAGATCATTTCTCATCAAGGTTAAGGAACCAGCGAGTGCAAAGGAAAGATGAGTAAGTAATTTTACATTAGTTAAACATAAAAATCCAAAAGAGATGGGGGGAGGTGGAGAAATTTGGTTTAAGCTTGGGAAACACCCGGAGAGCAGGTGACACTTCAGAGGCTGCAAGACTTGGGATGTCTGGTCAGGGAATCTCTTGAGAACAAGTTCCAAACGCCATTCACAAGACCTGGCTGTCAGGGTTCTCCCTCACTGCCCAGGTTCCCTCTGCAGCCTGGATTTAATGAGCTGCAGGCTGAGCAAGAACTACAGACTGTAAAAGGATCCCCATACAAGTAGCATTATCCACAACTGAAGCCTGAACTGCCTCATCTCCAAATCTGCAAGTTGGAGCTTTAGAGATTCACACTAGAAGCCAGTTCAAATGCTTAATTTACTACTCTATTACTGATAAAATAATGAAAATCCTTTTTAGTTTATCCTGGTATCCATGACAGCTAAATAAAAGCACCTGTTCAAGTGATCCCTTGAAAAACGTGAAGACACTGCAACCAAACATCCCCAGGAGAGGTCTCTGTTAGCAAAAATGCTGCACAATAAAAACTGAAAAATCTGAAAGTGGTTTTGCCAGTTCCATGCAATTAGTGAAAAGAGAGCACCAACATGCGGTACTGAAACAATATTCAGCAGACATTGCTTTATAAACAAAGAAACCAACATCCCAACCTCAGGATTAATAAACTGAGCTCCTTTTGAGACTGCAGTTAGAGATGGTGCTGGAGGCCAACATGCTACTTTTGAAAAACAAAATTGGTAGTAATCCTCCAAGTCCTTTCCCAAGGATTCTAAAAGGCACAGTCCCAGTCAGACACTGAAGCACCGGAACCAGCTGCTTTCTCCCCAAGCCCGGGCAGGTGTCGTGCCAGGTGTATGCTCAGAGCACACACCCACTCTGCCCTGGGCACAGGCCTGAAATCAGGAGTTACATGAACTGAAACAGCAAAAAATCTCTGCACTGATGTTTCTGTTTGGCTTCTAACTGGATAACACAATGATAAAATGAGCTGTAGCACACTGAATATACAAAATTGTGAGGGATCATCATAAGATTTATTAATGTTGTTTTTTTCTTTGATGCACATAACCTTTTATAAACTATTATGAATAAGGACTTAAACTGTATAAAGGCTTCAAAGAAGTTTTAAGTTTAACAAGTCAGGCTTTAAGACCATTGAGATGATTTAAGTCAGCAGAAGAAACCTGCATCAAAATGCAGCAAAATTTATGTGAAGAGTACAACTTAAAGGGTCGATCAAACTGGGGGGCTGGGGGAATATAATGACTTACAAGTACTACTAGAAATTCTTAGCGTGAAAAGTGTCGGCCTTAACAAAACACAAACCATTACCAAATTTGTTCAGAAAAAAAAGGTAAAATACCCATTATTTTCCATTAGTCTGTTTTCTTGAACTATTAGAAAACATTCCAAACTGATTTACAGTCACAAGAACCAACTTCACAGATAAATTATTTCTGGATTCCCAGAACACATTCAACGACCCAGTTCAAGTTTCACAATCTTGTATTCAGCCCAATAGACTGTGTTTGATTAGATGCACATTATCTGCCTTTCTGCTCCTTTGCACAGCCCAAGAAAGGATTGCTTTGTGACAACTGGATATATAGTTATAAACTCAATACACAACAGTCTTGCTTTCTGGCTCTCTCCAAAACCACACAAATTCTCAGCTCCCTGCACAAACAGACAGAAAAACCAAACCAACCGAACAAAAAAAATCCCAGAAGTGTCAGTCAAAAAACTGTCTAAATTACAGCACTTCAAGCGTAAAAGAAGTTCCAATTTCTTGGAGAAAACTGACAGATAATCTGTAATAATGAATTGAAACAAAACATAAGAATTTTAAACAACAAACTGCTAAGTGGTTCTGAGGCACTTCAGTGCTTTACTGGATTGTTGCATTTGTGCCATTTTCTCTCTTCCTCTCCGGTCCAACAGTGGCATAAAGCTTGTTGCATTTAACAGCAAGGATAAACACCTGACAATCTCATATAAAGACCAGGTCTCATCTCTCATGGCAACCCACAGAGATTTCTTCATTCGTCACCATTCGGATGTCTCCGTTTGGTACCTTCCCAATGAGTTAGAGGGTCCCTCTCTGCAGAGGAGCAAACAAGCAGGAACAGAGAGTAAATCTAAAAAGAACCTGAGGAGATTACCCAGGGTATTCCCCTTTCCATCCCATTCTATTAGCCTCACACAGGTCATTCCTCATACGTACCTAACATTAACAACAAATAATACTGCTCCAAATTGTCATTCTAAGTAGCACGAGCTCCATCTGTTTAAAAATTTCTTCCCAAACGTTTACACTAAATCTTCTCAGCTAGCGAATCCACTCACCATCACTCACTGTATTCTCAAAGGACAAGGAGAACAGTTTATTCTCTTCATTTTATTGATGTGAAGTCTTCTCACGTCCAACCCCTGGCCATCTCAGAACAGTGCTTACCTTTTTTTCAAAAGCTTAATTGCTTTGATTCACGCTGAGCTCAAGATGCTTGTGGAGACACGGGATGGAGAAGTGCTGGCACCTGCACACTAACTTGGACAGGTAGAGTCAACTGCCCGTGGCACAAGGAACAATGGGAAAACTGAAGTTTTGTATAACAACAGGTCTAGATGTTGTAGTGCACACAAACACAGCTCAGTTAATTTCTGTGTGTTTGGGTCAACATAAAAACAGCGCTGGAAATCCAGAAGGTGCAGCACCTACAGTACTTTTAACTGACTTAAAAGTGTACATTGGTTGGTGTTTTTCTGGACAAACTGCTGTTTTGCTGCTTGCATTCTAAACTTACATGACTTGTCTTCACACAGAATTATTCTGAAATAATTTTCATTGATGATTAGTCCAAAGTGGAATAGGCCACTTAGGCTAAAGAACCTCCCCTGATGTTAAGGACATGTTCAGCTATTCAAAAACATGTCACTTTACTGTCATATATTGCATTCATCCAGTTAAGTATAAACTAATATTTTTGGAAAAAGACAAAGCACGTCCACGAACAGGCTATATATAAAGCCGAAAGTAATTAAAACCATCCTTTTTTCCTACAATTTTTCTTCTCATATATAATACAACAGGATTTCTGCTCTTCAGCTTTAGTTTCTGGAGGTGTAGCCCATTTTCATATCGTGTCTTTGACACATATGTTGCTCTCCCTTTTCAGTCAAGAGAATTTCTTACCTCCTCTCAATAAGCATGTAAAATATTCAAAAATTGTTACCTGTTCACACCAAGTACATACAGGCAACAGGACAAACTAATAGGGAAAAAATTCCTACAGAAACATGTTAGCCACAAAACCATATATTCCAAGGGTATTATATAGTCTAGTCTTACAGCCTGAGAAACTTCAGAGCGTAGAGAATGTTCCATAATCCTGCAGACTCAAATCTCAGCGAGGCACAGAGTGAGAGAAAACCACCACACCTGTGTGAGAAACCCAGACTGGCTGGGCACAGGCACACAGGACTGGGGAGGGGAAGAACTACAGATCACCCTCGAACACCTGCAGGAGAGGGAACTTAAGAGGAAGAACGATGGTACTGATACAGATCCACCAAGGCAGCACTACTGAAATGAAGCACAACTGCCTTTGCATCACTACCTTTGGTGAGTACCTCCGTCATGTCCCTCATTACATTTTTTTTAAACAAGGAACATCAAAAAAACACTTAATACTCAAAATTTCAGAACGTTTAGAAAAAGCAGGGTCTCCAGGACGCTTCTCACAGACAAGTCTATTAGTTATGAGGTGGAAATACCAAGACACGCACAGAGTTTTGTTTGGTACAACACCACTTAACTCAGGTTAACTGAGGTCTCAATCTCCTGTGCTGACTGTTAGGCAAAAAAAACACAACCAGAGACTTACAGAGAAGTCCACGTTGTAGCCTTTCCTCTAACTTTTAAAGAGGATGAGAAAAATGAAGGAGAGGTAATAAAGATACTGAATCAAAGCAAAGCTTAGGTGGACAAGACCACCTCATGCAGTCAAGTTTTATTTGTGGAGATGACAGCTACAAAGACTGAAGAAAACCAACCCAAATCATTCTATGATTCAAAAAACATCTGTACTTCTTAAGAAGGCTTACAAAAAAGGCTTTCTCCTCCAGAAGATCTCAAAACATTGCCCCCCCATTTTCAGTTAAATTGTATCTTAAAACACCTTGATAATTACAAAACACAGTTACACTTCAATATACTCCATGGAAAGATTAGAGTTGAAATTCCAAACTGATGTCACTTCAATATTTTACTATTTTTACTAAAAATGTTGACTGTAATACAAAGTGCTCTGAGGTGGTTTTTTCCCAGCTCAAAAAAAGAAGAAAAAAGAATTGACAAAACATAATAATTGCACCCTTTCACAGCACTTAGTCAAGTCCAATGAAGTTTTGCTAAGCAAGGACTACTTATGAGTCCTTAGATATCAATATCAAATTATTTTACCCCATTAGCCTACAAAATCCAGCAGCTAACATCCCTTCAGTAAAAGCAGTGGGATCCTGAAACCAGAATATAACTGTTTTACAGCACAGCAGAAACATTACTGTAAAATACATCACATTTATGGCACTCCAAAATTTCTAGTGGAGGCAAGTATAAACAAGTTAAAGAAATATAAGCTGAGTCCAGAAACACTGATTAAAAAAAAAAAAAAAGTTGTACTTTTGCTATTATCTGTTTTCTACTAATGCTGAAAGCACCTGCACTGCAACAGAACGAAAATTAAAACAACACAGTGCACCTATAAGTGCTACACTAGCTCTGCCATGGAGTTGTTATGAAAGAATTACATATGCAATGATTCTTGAGAGGTAAAAAAGTCTCAGGGAAATCTGGGGGGAACAAACCCCAACAAAACCAAAATCTCTGCAGCTGAACTAGTGCACTGAAGGTTAAATGGATGCTATAGACAACTCTTTATTCAGCTCCCTAAAAGCATTAATGTTGCAGGAAAATTGGCTTACAGATCAGCTAGCTAAGACTGAAGCATTTAAAGATTAACTCTCTTAAAACTTTAATCACTTCAGGCCTTAACTGTCTAATCTGCAACCCAGTTTGTCTCTCATGTCTTACTTAAGTAGTAAAATGTTCAAGGATCAGATTTTTTTCTCAGAAAAGATGCCTTACACCCAAGTGGCAAAATGAAAACAGCACTAAGTGATTAGCACTTGAATTTTAAAAGTATTGATTTTGACTGCATGTGTAATGATTTCCAGAGACTCTGCACTGGGAATCTCCAAAAGTTCAGGAGTTCTTTAAAACTTTTCTACTTTAAATTCTGGCCTACTTTTAAATGTCTCCAACTGAGTGCAAGCCTGAAGACAAACAATCTGGGGTTTGGTGGGGGATTTCTGATAGCTTTCTTCTCCCCAGCCCAACTATGAAGTTCCAACAGGAGCTCCTCTGATGATTAGTCCAAAGTGGAATACTAAAGAACCTCCTCTGATGTTAAGGACATGTTCAGCTATTCAAAAACATATCACTTTACTGTCATATATTGCATTCATCCAGTTAACATCCAGTTAAGGTCTCAGAGATTCAGCTGTCACTCCTAACTTATGCATGCCAAAATGAAGGGGATATCTGCACAAGACTGACTAGGTCCATCAAAATACAAATACACTTTGAAATACATAAATACCACTCCTTGCTCTAATTTATTTTTTTCATACCTCAGGTTAGTTAGAACTTGAAAGCTGAGTCCATTTTTCCATAAAAGACATCCTTCACATCAATTTAACAGTTCATATCTGAAGCTACTCAAAGGTGCAGAAACACTCAGCTCTGCAGCCAAGGCTCTACACAAAGGAGTAATGAGCTGATTCCAACACCACCAACTCCTCCTCCTCCAGGAGGAAGCAGGAATCCTACCACATCTCAAAGGGATACATGCAGCCTTTCTTTATTCAAAAGCACTTCTCTTAATATCGTATGACAGGTAAGATGTCTTCAAATGGGTGTATTAAATAGCAGTTTCTACAAATTACATTTTCTAATTTAAGTAATTATTTGGATAAGTGATTAGCTTGTCTAGAAAGGTATGTTAATTTCCATACTTGCACGTACTTGAAACGCAAATTACTAATTCCTGACACTGCTACTACCACCACCACCGGCTGCACCGGGAAATTTTCTTCCCTACTACTCACCAACTGCACAAACACATTTTATCTAGTTTAAACTTCAGACATGGTACCCATTTCTAGGTATGACTTTCATTGCCCTCATTAACATCAGCCTCCCAACACTGAGTAATGCAGATGACACTCCAGTTTAGCTAATTTAGCCCTGGGACAAAAATGAGCTTACACTGTAACATTACATACCAAAGCTTCCTTCTCTGATGTACAACTAATTATGATATCCAGAAAGGTATACAATGGAATAAAAACTGGATTATAAATAAGAAAAATATGCAGAAATGTAGAGCTAACTCATTCACCCAACATACTCTCTCAAGCTTTTCTTTCTACAAGCAAGAACAAGAAGTTTGATTATCCTAATTTTAAACTGCTCTATATGTCTCAGCTGACTTTAGAAGGTTATTTTTAAACTTAAGCTGTATCTGAAACAAATTCTTTGAAAACACTATGGAGAAGGACACCCAAAGATGTTCATTTAAAATATCATGAGGGGCAGCTATTAGATTGGTATGTTCTAAACGCATTCTTTTCAAAACCAATGACTTAAAATGCTTTTCTGAGCCAAATGCTTTATTAAGAATAAGTATAGATCTCTTTACTCCTTGAAGTCAACTTACTTCCATGAAACTTGAGGAAATCACTGTAATTATCAGTAATCCATTATGAAAGACTTCAGGCACCTTTTGCAGCAATTTGCAGGTGGCTCACTTACCAAATTCAGTTATAAGCAGAACAAAGGTAAAAGCTGTGAAGCCTTCAGAGAAATAGCAAATGCAAAGAGTGTAAGATTAAGGAAAATCTCTTTAGGTCATTTGAGGAGATGCAGACAGGCACAAGGTCTAAGAAGACACACTGACTGAGACCTACTGACAGTATCGCTCCCTCAACAGGGACTCATGGCTTTGCTCATTCATCACTGACAACCAGAAGGCACAAAAAAAAGTTTTTTAACAAGACAAATTAAAGTACTTGACTTCAATAAAATTTCATGAAGTGTATTTCTGTTGAATTGTGGACACTGTGTTTGTGACCAGAATATAGCTATCATGCTGCACACACAAAAACAGAAACAGTTCACGTAATTCTTAACCTTTTAATACAGAACACATATACACCAAATATAACATTCTTCAGTAGAGTTCAAACTGCAATTACATTTTATAATGACCCAATTCTCTACATAGTTGTGTCAAATTACCAAAACTACAAATACAGTCAAGGCTAAAAGTAAAAGGTGAAATTGGGTCATCGTCTTTCCTAGAGAAGATGTTCTCAAAATGATCCCTTCTCACTCAGTCATTGGCAGGTCCAGTTTTTCCCATGTTAGCCCATTTTTCAAAACTAGGTTCAACAAAATGAAACATTATTTGCAGGGGGTTTATTACTGAACTTTAAAATTGCCTCCACTCTTTATACTGCCTTAATTTATGTCTCAGAAATCTGATCATATGAATCCAAGCCCAGAAGGGTAGGGGGCATGCAGGGCTGGGGAAAGAGAAGAGCCCTCCAAAAAACTCTCAGAGGACTTTTGTCTAGAAGTTTTTGGCTGGAGCTTGACCAACAGCATGTCTAGAAGCTACAAAGACCACAAGGGGGCCAAGCAGGCATTTTCCCTCTCGAAGTATTAAAGCCTGAGGGATGTGGGTGTACACAGCTCTTTTCCACTATTCACACACACACACCTTGTTTCATAAAATGCCATTAACAACACGAATAGGAGACAACTATTAGATGGTTTGGGGATGTAGTGGAGTCCCCACTGCTGGAAGTTTTCAAGAAGAGACTGGACAGGGTGGCAAATAATCTCAGCTGTGCTTCCTTTCCCATGAAAGGCTGGACCAGATCATACCTCAGGTCTCATCCAACCTGGGCTGTTCTGTGATTCTGTGACGGTATCACATGCCAATACAAATTCAACCTCTATTATTTGGAAATTATAACCCCCTCCAAATGCCTAAATTCTCAGGCAAAGAATTCACTTTGTGAAAAGAGCTGCAAAGAGCTGTGTGTGTGGCACACTGAGATCATCACCAATAATCAGCTGAAGGTCTTCACAGCAGCAGAACTAACTTTGACAGAAGACAAGATTCGAACACCAAACCTCCCTTCAATCCGATCACTAAGCATGAAAAGCTTTGGCCTTTTTCCTTCATGAGAAGGCAGAGAAGGGACCTTACCATGTTTTTCAGATACAAACCATTGCTTTTTTTCCCCATTTAACAGAAACCACACAGATCCTTCACTCAAAGAAGAAGTACATTTAGGAGGATTTTAATTCAAATTACTCACAGAACTAAGTGCTATTAATAAATATGTCTACCTTCAGTCTCATACACATTTGTCAGCTATTCTATTCTTACCTTTAGTTTCCTTTTCTTTTTCCTCAAGGTTTGCCTGTTATCCCCTTATTAAAGCTGCCCTTAAGGTGACAAACAGAAAATGGTAATGCAGCTTTTTTTCTTTTCCTTTCCATGAATTAATGCTGATTTGTGTTACACTCATCCAGAACCTTGGAAAAAACATCCTGCCAAAATCTGACTTTCATAAGTGATTTACTTTAGTACTTGGATCTTTGCAATATCTCTAACTCCTCAATCTTAATTAACTAAAATTTTATTACCATACTTGGAAAGCAGATGAAAATTTGATTGATTTTGCCAACCGGCTGAATCAATGTCCTTAACTTTTAAGTCATCAGATTTCATTTTACTTGGAAAGTTTAAAATCTTCATGGCTTTGCCTAACGAGTCATTTGAGAAGTGACATAGAAATAATGTTTTGTCCCACCCAAAAAAAAAGTATCTACCTTTAGAAAGGTGTTTCTTGCAGTGCTAACATCCTAGAGTTAAAATTAAATGGGAGATAATGTTCAGGTACAGATATATCTCTTAAGCTTGACTGTTTTAAGAGAAGCTGTGCTTATTTATTTCACATTATCACTGGAAGTCAGGCACATTGCTTTCTCTGAAATAGGTAAGGAAGATTTGTGTGACAGTATAAATCTTACTATGACTCAAACTCTTGCAGTTGTTTGAGGCAAGATCAAACCACCTAATCCGGCCTCAAGAGAGTTGTCAGAAAAAAAAGAAAACCTCTCTAAGCCTTGGCATCCAAGTTTATTTCTCTTCTAATGAACTACAACTGTGTGTACTTATCTGAACTCAGGCAGCAGTCAGCAAGCATCTGCTGGCCAGGAATGTATTAAGTAGAGAATTAACAGCTAGAGCAAACAGCAATTGCTGTAGAGAGTGGTATAATGTTGTAAAGTAATAGGAACACTTCAGAGAAAGCAGGAGCTTCCCCTGTTTCAGCCAAAGGCAGAGTTATGCAAGTGCACCGCAAGCGCTGTAACCATCCGTTCGTGTGTGGGAAACGGCGCTCAGCCCGCAACTACTGTGTGCCACCCCCTGAAACAGGGGCTGGGGCTGGGAGGAAACAAAACCACCTCTGAAGGAATCGAGCACCCGGTCACGGACACAGCACAGTGAACCACACACACCTCTGCTGCACCGGGAGCAGCCGGGCAGCTGAGCAACACCTGAGGGGTATGCTCAGCTAAAAGCTGGCCTTGCTTGCTGCATCTGTGCAACCAGCTCAGTGAAGAGACTGCCTTTGTCCTCTGCCACTGGTACAAACTGCAACATTTTCTACTGGCCATCTCCTTCCCTAGCTCATCCTGTCCCAGAAGTTACTAAGTTCACAGCAATGAAAGTTTCACGCTGACTTCTCAGAAACCTAATTTGCAGAAAATGGCCACACAGTCCTTCAATCCTCTTCAGGATTTTTAGAACCAGACGTTTAGTGAATCCTTGATCCAGATAAGTAAGATATGCCTTTTCACTGCATCTCACAATATGAGACCAAGGAAGGGAAAGAAGTGGCACCTTGGAAATTCTCTATTTAAAACGGATCTCTGCTCACCAGCCTTGCTTTGTGTACTGCTTGTGGAAGCAGCTCTTATTGCATCTGTCAAGGACAGAACACTGGGTAAAAACTGACCACTTTAATGCGAAACTATTATTTATTTATTTGTTTTTAACTCTACAGTATACAAATAAACATTTGTAATTGTTTGAAGATAACAGTGAAAAGTCATCTGCCATCTAAGGGATGCTCCTAAAAATGTAGTCAATTACACACCTACTGACACCAACAAATATTTCTTTTAAATGCACTGTTTCTGAATTTGCAGCAGACATTTTATACACTCTAGGAATGCTTACCTAGTGGTACAGATCAGAATAAACTAGCTTCTGTTAGCCCAAAACTATTATTCTTAAAGCTATTACCTATTCCCTCTACTCAAATAATTTCTACCAATTCCCTGTTGGGTAAGAGAAGACACATCATGACATGGAGGCAGATGTATTTTCCAATAGAATGTGAGAGAAATTCTACAAATTACAAAATGTAATACAAACTTACCAACTCTATTCCCTGTGGAAAAGGAGTGTCTTCCCAGTCCTTCTGAGGAAACCTCTGTATTATTTTCCCCAAACCTTCTGTTGGTCCTGCTGAAAGATAAAAATTCTATTACTTAAAGGCAAACTGCTGGAATTTAAATCACCATACATTTAAGAATATTTTTAGGTATGTTCTAAAAATATTCTTAAATGTATGGTGATTTAAACCCAATACTAGGAAACTTTTCACCACAAGAGGCAGAACAGGCTCCTCAAATGTGTCTTGCAGATCACACAATAAAGATAATCTTAAAGGTTCTCCATCAGTAACAAGAGGAGTCACTACATGAAATTAATCGAGGAGCTGCATCCAGCCTCTGCCCGCTGTGTTTTCAAAATGACAGGTGGTTACTGATAATTCTAGTCTCTCTCTCTCTACAAATAGTAGTAAGTTAAAAACTAATATAAAAGACAATGTGATATTTAGAAAAAAAAGCACACAGTAGTCATGTGAGACAATGAAGAGGTCTTCCAAAAGAAGCCTACAGACTGAAAGAAGTCTACAGATTAAAAATCCGCATAATTCATCTAGGACACACTAGCTCCTTTGCCAGTTTTGTCATTGGTTTCCCTGGACAAGTCAGCAGTGGCTTTCCACACAGAAAGATGTAAAGAAAAGCTGCTAATCTCTGATAACTTCTCTGATGCAATTGGCTTCTTTTTTTTCCCATTCCTTTTCTGGAAGGCACAATGGTACAGACAGAAAGCCCTTTGGAAACACTGCAAATACACCACCACTGTAGCACTGCATCATCCTGAACGGTACAGGAATGCACACACATACATGAATTCTGTTCTTCACCTTCTGAAGTCCTGGAGTGAGTAGTGAAATAATCATAACCTTCTTTCCTTTTTTTTACTGTATTTTAGCTCTGGGATACACCAACAAATGAACACGGCAAAGTGAAAGCCATTTTGACATTAATCAATTCTATCCTGAAGGAAGGCTGAAAACTGGGAACATCCAGAACCGAGCAGTGCACAAGGTAAAGTTCGCAATCAACAGCCGCCGACCTATGTCTCCCACATTTAACGTGTGATCCCCTGGGGCAAGAGAACCTTTTCCTGACACCCAACCCAAACCTGCCCTGACCACAGGGCAGAGATCAGCGCCTGCCCCTCGTGAGGAAGGTGTACCTGCAGTGAGGTCTCCCCTCAGTCTCCTCCACACCAAGTGCCCTCAGCTGCTCCTCACGCGGCTGCCCCTCACGGCCCGTCGCCATCTTTACTGCCCTCCCTTGGACACTCAATGATGGATTCGTGTCTTTTTTTCATGTTGTAGTGTCCAAAACTGCCCACAGGACTCAAGGTGAGGCCGCCCCAGGTCAGAGCAGAGCGGGACAATCCCCTCTCTCACCCGGCTAGCGATGTTTTTCCTGATGCCCCCCAGGACAGGTTGGCCCTCCTGGTTGCTGGGGCACTGCTGACTCACATTCACCTTGCCATCAACCGGCACCCCCAGGGCCCTTTCCATGGCACTGCTTTCCAGCCTCTCATTCCCCAGTCTGTCTGTACATCAGTGGCAAAGCTGAAATCTTCAACCATTTAGAACATCTTTTAATAGCAGACCCATCACTTTTAATTGGATCACCTTTTCTCTAAAATGCTACTACAATTCAAATTGAGATTAAACATTAACATACTTAAACATTTTCTTTGAAAATTCTCAAAGCTATACTTTGATATTATGAGGCAGTACAAATTATGCATTAGTAGTAGCAGCCCATGTGCTGCTTCCTCCGCAGACACCCAAGCAGCAGCAATGAATACATTATTCTCCTGACTTTACCACCGAAAACAACTTTCAGTCTGACACAGCTCAAGTCTGCTAGCATAAATCAGTGTTAAGGTGCAAAAAAAATAGGCTTCCTTTAAGCCACCTGCTAATTTACAGTTTGAGTTTGCTGCTATCTTAAAACCCACCATAACTTTTACAAGGCAAACCCCATCTGATGGTTTACTAAGAAGCATTTTCTCTGGTTTATGAATATTTATACTTAACATTCTATGATTGTCTCTTGAAAATAATTTAGGAACAGATGTTCTGGGTACAATGGGCATATCAGCTACAGAGAGCAAACTCCCAAGAGCAATCTTATCCCTACAAAAGCACATACTGATTGTGATTCCCAAGGGCAGCCTGCTGAAGAACTGCAATCAGACTGGGTTAGCTATGAGATCTAAGCAGCAGTAAAAGACCAAATCAGCAAGTTAAAAGGTAAAGGAGACATCACGTTACAGAGAAGCTGCAGAGATGGCCAGAAAGCAGAGCTAGGATGTACCAGAAAACAAGGAACCAATACAGATATGGCTACAGCCTCAGTTTTTGTAAGGAAAAGGAGCTCCATATCTATTAGACTGTAGGAACTGAATAGTCACTTATTTCACTTGTTTAAATGTTCCCCTTGTGTACTCTTTCACAGCATCTTCTACTGGATTATCACTCTTCTCCCCTCCACCATTTCATCTCAACATCCTTCCAAAATCAGAAGGCATAAATGGAAAGGCTTTACCATTCCCTCCCTAAACAGCTCTGGGAAGAGCAGAGAGCCACACGCCTTGCCTCCTAAGGCAGGCAAACACACTCCAGCATTCCTTCTTTCTTCTGCAGGCATCCAGTCTCTGTTTCCTCCTTTCGTGTAAAAAAAACCACAACAGCTACATTTTAAACTAAAGGTGGCAGGAATTGGCATGTATTTTATTGCTGCAATAAGCAGCCTTCACCTTTCTATGTTTTCCCCTTACCCTTCACCTTTGGTACCCCACTCAGAGAACTTGTCTTCCTTTATGCAGTCACCTACTTGATAGTTGCTACTACTCTCCTTTTCACTCCAAGAGGGCTGTCCCCTCATGGACTCAGTATCAGAACTACTTCTCTTGTTGAGTTAAAAGTCTCAAATCACCATATTATCTACTTTTCTAAGTCATGTCTTTATCACATCTCTTCTTCCTATAGTTGTTGGCAGGTGGCACAAACAAGAGACAGCAAACAAATGCATCCAAGGCATCAGTGAGCACCAACACCTTCCAGGCAGGGCAGGACTTGTGGTTGAGAAGCCAACAGCAGGAAAGGACAGAAGTCACAAGGTGAACCGAAATATCCAGACTTCCCAGGAAAGGAAGCATCCAAGAATTACAGCAGCAAACAGTCCCTGCTGCGTCTAAGCCCCCTGAGTTTCTCTGTGGGAACACAGGCGACTTTTTGTTTTACTCTGAATGCAGATCTCAAAAGACTGAGACCTCTGACACCACCAACTACACTTACAAACAATGAAATCCAGGAAAGTAGCTCAAAATTTCTTCCACTTCATCATATTTTGAAGCTATCAATCCTTCTAGTTCTCTTGTTATTTGACTGCTACAAAGACCCTCCCTACATTCCTACAGGAACTTTTTTTAATCCAGAATGAAGAGATGCACACATTTATTTTTTTTTTTAAATTTTTAATAGTCTCTATGTCAAAAGGTTATCAGGTTTTTTAGGTTCCTTTCCTTAGAAGGCCAGTAATGCTGGCCACCAATGGCAGACCTTAATGTATGTAATTCCATTTCACTTTCAAGGAGGATTCTAAACATCCATAGAAATTTACTTGAAAGAAATGCACTTTGAACATTTTCTGAAAGCCAGAATTAACTTATGTCACCTGAACTTGCACTTCAGTTCACCTCTGGGATCAAATGTCTTGGAGGTCACTGCTGGGAAACACTCTTGAAAAATAGGAACATGTTCTATCTCCCTCTAGTTCAAGTGCAACTGATTTGGTATCCAAGTTTCCAAAAAATTTCGAAAAGGATCCTCTTCCAAACAGCTCACAGGATCCTCAAAAACTTTCCAGTTATTGAAAAGGCAAAGTTAAGGCCCACAGCAGTAAAGATGAAGCTTCAGGAAATATTCAACTTAAACACAGGGAAAGTTCAAAGTTTGAAAAAAGAGTTCGTGGAAGGGTGCATGTAGAATATATCACAGAAATGCAGCATTTTAAAGGGAAAAAAAAATAATAGATCTGTATCCAAGATATGAGTATTAGAAAAGAAAAATAAGTATTCACATCCATCGGATGTGAATAAAAACAAAATGCCAACAGAAAAAGCACTGTTAATCCTTCCACAGAAAAATCCTGTGATAGGGATTTACAAATCTACTAATAATCCATAAAATCTAACTATTTCACAGGATTTCTTAAATTGTATACAACACAGACCGATGGAAAACACTCTTTCTATCCCACTAAACTTTGGTTTGGCTTGTGGTTTTGCCTTTTTTTTTTTTTCAATGAATCTGCAATCCTCCAAAATCAAGGCAATTCTTCAGAATATCACAATTTTGTATGTTTGCAATTATGAAACAGAATTCATTGTAACTTTGATAAATTTGGAAAATAAACAGAATTATGCTTTTCAGTTACAGAAATTACTTGGTGAAAAGTTTAGACCCATGAACACTTAAAAGAATCTCCATGCTACAGGCAGCGAGGACCTGGCCTGCTCTTGCCACAGGAGTCTTCTAACTTGGATTGGAAGTGTACTTTGCCCAAATACAGAAATTTCCATTTATTCCTTATACAGAAGCAAAAAGATAAGCAGAAAAGGTCTGTCTGATAGACATGAATGCAAATAAAGGTAAACAGAAATGCTTAATGCTGCTACACAAGGTTAAAACCCATGCAAGAGAAGACCCAGTAGCTGCACTTCTGTTTAATAACACCAATTCAGTACAGTCTGCTCACCACATTTTCCCAACATTTTATAGTTCAATTACTCTGTTTCCAACTAGTTGCATAACAACAGAATTGTACTAAGTCCCTAAATCCCATGGTTCAGGGTGAGGGGGTGTGAACGATATCTGCCTTCAGCTGACTTTTATTAAATCATCCAACTTTCAGCAGAGAAGTTATGTCTGAAGATAACAGGTTGTTCAAGAAGTGGCTGCAAACTCAACACCCAAGTGAATTTGCATTCTCAACTGCTTTAGCACAAGAGGCAGAAACAGAAAAAAAAAACAGATCATGGGATTCCAACGACTATCATTTGTTTCAATATATGCTACTGGTAACTGCTGACAACTCTGCAAAAATATCAAGGCCACATGATGACAAAACAAAAAAAATGTGATGAAGATTTTCCCATGAATAAGTCCCATATTTCAACCACATTCCCTCCACTGTATCAGGTCTTCTTTCAAGCCCTTTTTATTAATTAACACTAAAAGGACATTCCCTCAATATCCAAGTGAAACTGCTATTAACTAAAGCCAATTAAACAAATGTGACACCACATTAAAAACACACACACAGTGAACAGCCAGTGAACACCAGCAACAACCTCCTCCGCTCGTGCCTGCTCGTATCTGCTTTACAGATCACAGATCTACCAGGATTTCGGAAGGTTCTAAGAACATTAGGAAGAATTTCTTCACAGAAAGGGTGATCAGACATTGGAGTGGGCTGCCCAGGGAGGTGGGGGAGTCACTGTCACTGTCCCTGGAGGTTTTAAGGAAAGACTGGATGTGGCACTTAGGGCCATGGCCTGGCTGACATGGTGATGATCAAAGACTGGACTTGATGATCTCCGAGGTCTTTTCCAGCCCAACTGATTCTGTGACTCTGAACTGGCACTCATCAACACTGACACCTTGTTTTTAAATTAGAAAATACATTATTCCAGTGTCAATGACTTCAGATAACCCCAGCCAGCAAGAAGGACCTTTGTATCACCAAAAAAAGGATTCCTGTCTTTTGGTGTCCTTTCAAATAACGTGCAAGCTGCCCCAAAAACACGGTGGAGTAGAGTATTTTTTTGTCATGTAAAGTACAAAAGTTGTGAAGATACTGCAGCAATTTTCAGAGTTGCAACTTTACACCTGTGACAATGAATAGCATTTTCATTTTCACTAAAGGTGCCAGGTAATAATAATCACCATCATCACCCCATCCAACAGTATCTCTACCTTTAGGAGGGCTTAACTCTTTAATCCATTAGAATCAAAGCTGACTACAAAATAAATCAGGTTTCAAATTTTTAGACCTTTCACCCTTGTCCCTGTGCAATACATACACACAGTGAATTGCCCAAGACCAAACCCCAAATGTCAGCCTGTAAGGATTCTGAAAGAGCACTCTGTACCTTAAGCTGGTAAGCAAAAAGTAACTTTTCTCCCCAGATAACTTCTTCTGATCTGCCCTTTTTCTCCTTCTCCTTTTCCCATCATTTTCTTTAAACAATACAAGCATGCAACACATTAAAATTCTGGCATAATTTGCTGGTTCCTGAACCCTAGTCCCCTAAACTCCCTCCTTATATAAATCTTTCCCCATGAAAGGTCACATGCCATCTCTTGCTTGCCCTTGAAATTCCAGAAGCGAGCTGTTAATGCAACTTACATTCCAAATTAATGAGAACTGTGATAAACTCTGTCTTTTCACTTACAAACCCCTGATAAAAATGCATTTGAGCACTAAGTATGGTTAGCCATACATGCAAAGCTTTGAATGGAAGCACTGTGGTGACCTGATACAAAAGGTATCTTTTTCAGGTGTGCAAAGAAGCAGCATTACAGATCACAGAGAAAGAACATCAGTGGCTAAGCCACAGAAATTACTTTAAAAATACTATTATAGATCCTATGGACGTAAAGGTAATAAATAATTTCAGTATTCAGAAGTACAATTTTACACATTGGGAGTTAGAAATGCTGTCAGCGTGAAAGATGCACAGATGCAGGTGGCAGAGCACAGTTCCATTTATCCTTTTCAAAGCTTAGTGCTAAAGACATCACTAAAATCTGCTGTGAGGTAAAGTCCTTTTCATATCAAAGTTCTTAATTTGAAAACAGCAAAAGTTTTAAACTATCCAGGATTCTTGACACTTGTAGGAGTTCTAGAAAAGCTCTTCATGGAAGCATGAACACAACTCATGTTCCATCTCGTATCTCCATTTGTAAAAGGGAACAGAAATGTACCAGAGGTCTCCCTGCACCTTTAAAAACATCACCACAGAAATCTTGATGCCAGAAGACAGAAAATACGCCAGATAATATCCCTGTTTTCACTCAGCCTCTTTACAGAAGTCAGAGCTGAAACCGAAGTGAACAGAGGCAAAAAGAAAACTAACATTACACACCTAGAAAGGAAAATATTTTTCTGATAGGCCTAAAGCACACGGCAGCATGTTCTGAAAAAAATCTGTCTGAGCCCATTACAACACAGGCCGTGTGCATCCTAAAGCCTGAAGTAGCCTGGACATGGACATTGACATAAAGAGCGTTTAACTCAGATGTATTCTGGAGAATAAAGACTTTATTGCAGCCTAATGGCCACAGAAGGTTAAACAAAATGCTGGCACGTTCAGGAAGACGGAATGAAGAGGGGCTTTGCACAGTGACCACAGACACTATTTGTACAACTGGCACAACTCACAGTCAGTTCATCTTAATCAGGTCAAAGAAACACGTGCAACAATCCCAGGAATTTGAACGACAGACGTTCTGGAGGCTTGCCACATTACCAAGGATGCAACAAATAATAGGATAAGACGATCCTCAGGCCCTTTTCTTTGTAAACAGGAAAAATTTGTTGAACTTAGCAGCAAAAATTTTTTAAAAAGTAGCATTTCAATCTTCTCCCAAATGTATAGGCACTGCTAGGCAGGACTACCTGAAATACTTGGATGGTCCAAAATCCTGAATGCATCGATACTTATTTGCCTTTGGTACTTCTGTAATTTGCAGAGCCATTATACACCAGGGAAGGAAGCACAGAAAAAGGGATCTACACCCCAAGGATGTATAAAAAACAGGCTCAAGGGACATCACCTGAACTTTGGATTGCACCTTATTCACAGGATCATCCTTCCCACTATTGCAATAGATGTTCTACGCAGGTCAACAACGATCTTCATTACTCCTGGGTATCAGAAGTCATTTCTATGCTTTGTAAATAAAGGAGGAAAACTACTCTAGCTTTTAATTAAGTTAAAGCAGGTGGCAAAGGGGGGAACGGCAATACAATTTCATTCCACTGAATCAACTGGTGTTTCTGCTGAAAGGAGGTTAGTGATTGCTACTCAGTTAGGAAACAAAAAGGTTTGAAAAGATTAGGGAAAATTCACATTTATGGATGAGCTTGTTGTTTCAATGCCAAGTGAAACGAAAATAGATAAATACCATAAAAAGCAGAAGAGGAAGTAAACAAAGTGAAGCATGGGCAGAAGGAAGAGGAAGAAGAGGAGATGTCATAACCATCACCACAGGTCAGATGTGTATTTAGCTACAGCAGTAGTGTCCCTCTAACTCTGCTCAGTAGGATACAGCACACCAGCTCTGGCTGATGGTGCGCACAATGACTGGGCCGGCCAAGGCTCCGTCAGTGCCCAACCCTCCTGAAGAAACATACCACACAGCACAACAAATTCAGTATCACCCTTGGAAAACCATCAGCCGTGCAAGGTGCTGTCTCATTCTGAAAGCCCTGCTTGGGAACAAAACTGTAGTGACCAGTGGCAATGACCTCACTGACATTTTTCAACTGTGAGTTCTGTAAAAAGCTGTTTCTTTTTGCTGCCGTTGCATCCACCGTCTTTGAGAGCTCGTGTAGGAACTTCTCCAGTGGCATGAACTGTCCTTGAAAGAGCTTTTCTGGCCTATAACCCATGAAGGTGCCAGTTACTACTGAAGAACCCTCCACCATCCTCCGCTTCTCACCAGCATTCCAACTGCCCCAAAATTTTACCTGGATAAGTTACTGATACAATTAAAGCAGCCTGGCTGCAACAGCTGGACCTCAGGACTCTTCCTTCCAAACAGGAGTTTGGGACATAACACCCTTCTGGACAAACACTGGATTTTTGCTAGGTGGACAACAACAGGGCTTTGCAAAAGCCTTAAAAGAAAACAACGGACAAGAGAGTAACAATCAATGTTAAATCATTTCCAACTAATTCCCTATCCAGCAGTGGGCATGATATTCAAGAAATTGGGAAAAGGCTTGGGCAGCTGGCAGGGAGAAAGTTTCCTGCTCCCCTTCTTGTTTGCAAACAAATCACTTTTGCCAGCTTCTGCATAGGAAGGGAAGATCAGACTTCAAAATAAACACACTTTGTTAAACAAACAGTCTTTTGAACACACCGGACTGAAAAAGACTTCCCAGCTGTCTTGGAGAAAATATTGTTTATTTATTTTCAAGGAAGGTATAAAAAACAGGATGCCAAAACCACACTCAGCTTTGTACTCTGAATCAATGTCTTAAGTTTCTCAGACTGCTCACATTAAAAAAAAAAAAGGAATATAAAATTTAGGCAGCTTCTCAGTTCTCACAAGTTATATATACTGCTCAGCTTTAAAAATAACATTGCCTTATCTACTAAATATGATTTCTGTTTTCAGCGAGTTATCTTCCTTCTACAACCTGAGATATCCAATAAATAAAAACTTTGCTCCACTTTGAAATGTCCTAAACATAAATGTAAGGTTCTCGTTTTACCAAAACAACGTTGCATTTCCAATATTATTATTTCAACACATTAATCAACACCCATTTTTTCAGCATAGAAAATTTGAATGCATTTTAAAAACCCAGCCTGAGTAAATACTTCTCTTCTACCTTCTCTCCTTTTTGTATGGTTGTTTTTTTAACCAAACACAGATGGCAAGGTTACAATAAGTTTACAGATATTTACAGTCCAGAGATGTAAGCTGCTGTAACTGTAATCTGATTTTGCTGAGTATAAAGAAAGCTATTCATATACTAAAATTCAGCAGGGAAACAACTTCACAAAAAGCTTTCTACACTTAACTATTAAAGAAGTATGTTCATGTTCATTTTCTAAATCGCTTTACAGAAGAATAATAGGTAAGGAAGATTATCTGTAACAGTTCTCTGTATCGGCATTCATTTACAGGATTCCTGAATATGAATATTCAGGTCTAAATGCAATAATTAAAACAGACCCTAAATTAAAAAATTAACTAAGTCTTTCAGCATATTTAAGTAAATCAGGCTTTAACCTCTATTATGTGGGCATTTTTTCCTATTACATTTTTTTTTCCCAGGAGCAGAGTAGAAACAAAGCTAAACTGGTGCTGGAGGGAAGGAATCCCACATTTATCATTTGACTGACTATATGCTGTTTGTTCAGATTTATAAAATAACTTCTGCAAGCACGATTGACCGTAGTTAGAAAATCATAATTAGATCTATGAACTACATAATGTGGATAAAAATCCTGAACGAAATTCAGATTATCAAGCTGAATACGGAAACATGCTACTGTGCTCTACTGAAAATGTTAAGAATACAGGTTAGGTTTTTTTTTTTTTAATCCTCATAATTCATACTTGTGTGAACATTGATAAAACAAAGTTATAAAGCCAATACAAAGAGAGATTCTTTCTCTGACATTCTGTGGGAATAGGAGTCACATGACAAAGTAAAAGATAAAATGCTGCTCAAAGTAAGTTCATTTTAAGAGCCATCTACAGTATCATAATAAATTATTCATTTTGAAAACCCATCTATATCTCTTCATGAAATGAAAATTTTAATAAGTCCTTTCAAGCCCTACGGAATGCAGGCAAACTGCAGCCTAAACCCTAAACAAAAACTCTGAAGAAGCTTCCTAACATCACAATTCTATTTTCATTTTAAAAAGTGCTCAATAAAAAATAAAGGAGAAAAAACTAAAGGAAAAAAAAAATCCACAAAACTTCACTGCAGAAACACACTAAAAATCTGGGTGAGGTGAGGAAGAACAAGCAGCACTGTGAGCAACAAGCTACTGAAGCCTGAATTCCTGACAGCCTTGATCCCACGCAGACCTTCGGTCTAAGGCTCTGATAAATTTCTCTGGCATCTGTAGCACCTGCTCTCCACACAGCCTGCTGAGCAGCACCACTCTTACTGCCCTGGAAGCTTTCTATAGCTTGGAATGCTTGTACAGTTCTCCTATTGGCCCACCAGCTTCCCAAAAACTTGCCAGCACTCAGAGCTCTCAGCATCTCCTGAGCTGCTCTTTTTGGCTCTCTCAGGATATCTTCACTCTCCCCCCGCTGGTTTCCTAAGGAAATGAGGTTCCAGCTTCTCTCCACCCCCTTCAGCTCTCAGCTATAAACATACTTACAATAAAAAAGCAGAATGCAAACCCTGAGGTATATCAAGAAGATAAAGTTGCTATTAAATTTAACCATCATCACACTTATTTTTTGTGCTGCTTATTCTAAGATCCAATTATTTTACAGAAACACTGTCTTGAGGTCAACAAATGCTTCCCAAACTGATGCATATGATAACAGAATATTATTAGATTTACTCTGTTTGGGAGAGTAAGATCAGTAGTAGCTGGATACACAGGCTGGACTAAGCACACATGAAGTTTGAGGCTGGGTCTTCTTTTATAAAAGATGTGTAAACTCTTGGACAAAGACATTCCTGGGCAAACAATGAGACTTCCCTTGAAGCTCCCATTTGCATCCAATGGTCTGAAAAAGTGGTTTTGTTTGAGGGGGGGCAGCCAAAGAGCTCAAATTCAGTCATAAAGAGCCCTGAAACAAAATGTCTCATAAAAATGGTGATTCAGAAGAGTGTTCCCCAACAAAAGACAAAGATTTCGTGCCTACTGCATGTCGAAATAAAAAGTGGAAACAATGAAAAGCAAATGGGCTCTCAACATGTACATAAAATTACATACTTTCCCCGTTAGAGAGATGGATAAACAACCACTAAGAGGAACACAAATACTTTTTGCTCTAAAATTACAGTGGTTTGAGAAACACCATTTAGACCTGCTGTCAGAAGGACTTCGAGTAAATAGATTGCAAGAGGAATCTTGTCCCTACCGCAGTCTAGCTTTGAAAAAAAAGATAAAATAAGCTTGCCAGTGTGAATTATCACCTGAAAATTCTGCTGATGAGAAAAACTGTCACTGTACAAGACCAAATGTGTCTTCTCAAGCATTGACTTGTTTCAAAGGCACCACGGAGTCGGATGTATCTAATTAACAGGGAATGCAACGTTGCAAAAGAGTAAGCAAAATAGTTCCCAGAGCTGGCTGATAACTGCACTGCAGTGCAGGGCTCCCCAACACACAGACCCAGCATAACTCAGCAGACAGTACATTCTTTGAGAGACACAAAGAACACTCTGGAAAGATTTTCCACCCCATGAGGAAGAGCAAACACGGCATTAGAAGACAGTTCTAGCTACACCAACCTCACGTATCTGAGTTAGAAAATGTGGACTCTATATTTAAAGACTAATCTTTCCTACAAATCAGACATCTTTGTTCCCCTTCTAGACTGAATACATTCTACCTTTCCTTAAATCCTCATACACCTTTTTAAATTAACTGATTTATGGAAAGAACACAGCTGTGGGAAAAAAAGAAACATGAAGTTATAGGTTTCACATATCTGATCTCCAAGCAAAAATACTGAGATAAATGGCCACAGCATTTCAGGTTACCTTTGTGAATGTTTTTTAAAATATCTTGCAGAGCCAAACATTTGCACCTCTCTCTTAACACATAAAAAGCTAATAAGAAAAGGATTTTTCCTTTAAAAATAAAAAAAAATCAACAAATTTCACAAATTGATATATTAAAGCCAAGCCATTGGTCACTACTTAGATGTCTCATTTTTATGTAAATCACCCGAAAGATTACTCATACATCCAAAAATGCTGGCTCTTTCTACAAAGTTCCCTTAGTTAATCTCCTTGAATATCAGCTTGCTAATGAGGTAGACCTGTAGAATCTCTCTTTTAACATTTTTATTGGTTTGATGCTAATGTCAAATCTAGCTGAGCAAATAAATTAAGCTTACTGCAGTAGCAGAAAACCAAAGAGCTTCCTTTAACTCTTCTACCAGGTACACAGGTGTTATTTGAGTTACCCGTTGTAACCATTCTCTCTTTGGTCAACACGCTGCAGAGAATCCATGACACTGTTCCATTTCCACTGAAAGATCTCAGCTGAAAACTGTATCACCCTGCTCTCCATAGGAATAATCTTATCCATCATTTACAAGTTCCTGTGGCGCGTTGAGGTGTTGTCAACCCACTGGGACGGCCTCCAGAGGGACTCCGACAGGCTGGCTGCAAGAGCACGCTGTTTTAAATACAGAAAGTAAAGGACGTAAAAATGTAAGGTTCCGATTTAACATGCAGTGTTTAGACACTCATAAATAAGGAGCTAACATCCTTCAGATTTTATTTTCCCTAAATTCGACTTGACCTTGCAAACTTTACTAGGTGGGATCCCACCAGTTAAAACACAGCAGCACGTGCACACACAGATCCCAGAGCGGTTATTGAATTTCTTCATCAGAGGAACAGAATCATGTCAGCTGCAGATCTGAAACTTTATTACTTCTGGTAACCGTACTTTATATAAAGGAGAAGCATCTGCATAATTTTAGAAACTACTAGTTTCTGAAGAACAAAACTTCCTTTCAAAATCTCATAATGAGCGCTGCTGTGTTGATTGAGCTGCTTCATTAGTGTGATATAAAATACCTATCCGTACCCCAAGTGCAGATGCAGCCCTGAACCTCAGCACAGCAAACTGGGTATAATCCAGCAGCGGCCACATCGTGGGATGTAAGAAAACGTGTACCATGAGGCTGTGGTGCCTTGGGTGACTCACAGAGATGGAAGCTAATAGCTCATCCCTCACACTTGTTCTTTTTTTGCCTACTAAATCCATCATTATCTTGGACCATCCCATCTAAAGAGAAACTGTTTGGTTTTCAAAGCTTCTGCCTGCTAATTTCTCTTCAGTTTAACAGCTGCTCTCAGAAGACGTCTTTCTTGTGCCAGATGTCAGAACACAAAATTAATGTTACAACTTATAAGACACTTTCCATTATAATATCACAACACTTCTAACAAAAGACAGATGACCTGTCAAAACAGGGACATCCCCCCCCTTTTTACACTCAGTGAAAGATTAATTGCGTAAAACCACAAGTGACAGCGCTACAGCTACTCGTGTCCAACTGCAACGTCTCCACCGAGGGGTTCAAGTCCCTGTGTCCCCACACAGTTAGAACTCTTACAAAAGCCATTTTTATTAATTAGTACTACTGCCATATAAAACAAATCTTAACACAACCTTTTCTGAGCTGTGGCCTAATAACAGAGATTCTTTAAAGTTTCATAAATAATTCTCTTTAGTTTTGCGGTATTCTTATGTAGGCCACCTACAGAACATTTTCTTAACGTAACAGTGAGAAGAATTCAGTGGTATGACAGGTGCTAGACGGTGATCCTCCAAGAGCAGTTTTGGTTATGCAGTAGTTTTGGAGAAAACATCAGCCAAGAACACTCTTACATGCTTCTGAAGTCCTGCCAGGATCTAAATTAAATGACCTAATATGAATTCTAAGTCACAAAAAGCCTCACAATTCGGCTACTTGACAGAGACCAAGGCAAATTACTGCGATTGAAAGAGACTTCTACACCCCCCACAAAATATCAGGAAACAACAGAGGTGCAATAACTCTTTAGGAAGTTTACCCATCAAGAACCAGAGCCTGAGCATGGCTCATGCAGTGCTGAATACCTTGTCACGTCAGTCTGGAGAACATTCTAACACACAGTAACAAATGCATTCAACCAGTCTTGAAAAACGAGGTGCATAAACACATGTGAAAGACCTCAAGGCTAAGCAAGACCTTGAATTTTCTCTACTCTTTCACACAAAACAAAAAGAGCAGAAGGTCCAAAAATCAAAATTTTCTCACCTATATGAATTATCAGTGACATACCTTGTCTTTTTTTGGGCTATAAAGATTCTCAACAGTGGAACCAGAAAGACATAAGTACGGCCAGACACTCTGATTTAAGTGGGAGCATATCCAAGAAAGTTTGGCTACAAACTCATTAAGGAGCAGAAGAGCTTCCAGTTGCTGTAGGAGGGAAAACAGACTGATACCCAACATTGTAATTACATTTTGCTGCTCATGGTTTAGGAGTAAAATAATTTTATTTACATATCACAGTTTGAAGCTCCACGTGGGTTGCTGGCAGGCGCAATTCCACATACTTATCCCAAAAAACAACTTGCTTATTAAAAGATAAAGACTGCATTATGTTACCTGTCGATCTAGTAACAGGCAGTTGAGGTTGATCATCTTATCTAAGTTTTCACTTATTTCCAAGAGTGGAGAGCCCTACAGCATTGATGTAAAATGCCTTTTCTAACGAAGACCACAGCCCTTGCACAATAGGACAGTCAAAATGAGCTTCCCAACTGTCATGAACCGAACTGATGCCACTTTCTTTGGAGGATTCGGGGAAGGTCAAGTGCTGAACAACATTATCACAACAGATCGGAACAATGTTGACCCAGTGACCAAAGGAATCCTTGCCAGAAGAACTCAAGAGTAATTCCAGATAGTACAAGTCATCTGAGGTAACATTTGGTGCAATGAGTCATGTAAGATAAATGGGTCTTCTGTTTTAAGAAGAAGACATACTGATTCACCATAGTGGTTAGCTGAGTATGCAATCCCAGAACCAAATTAAAAGAATGGGATCAGTTTTATAGGAAGGAAACCTCTCCTCCCTGTGGATTCAAGAACACATCCAGCTACTCCACAACTTGTACACTGTTTAAGCTTTTGCACAACAGCTAACTCCAGAGACCAGTATCATCTAGGTCTCCTTTAATAATTCCCAAAGCAATGCCTTGAAGACAACTTGGAGTAAGAATTAATTCTGTCTCCTTTCAGTGGGCAAGAAGTCAAAGAAGAACAGCTTGGTCACTTCAGGAAAGCAGTGTTAAATAATCTGACAGCCCCACTGCACTGAGCCAAAGGAACAAATGCCTTCGCTGAAATCAGCCTCGTGCTGCAAATGCTTCTGAAGCTGGAAGGTTTGGCTAAGGAGGATTAAAGCAAGTGTCCACTTCCTTGAAAACCAGGTATTCCCCATTGCTCTGTGAGCAGTGAAGTAACAATCTGGAGACTTTCAGGGAGAGTGTACTGGGTATAGCTGCAATGAAGTTCAGTTCCTCCACAGCAGCTGAATGGTGCTGTGTTTCAGGTGAGTGAAACAGTGCTGATAATAAACCAAAGTTTCAGCTGTCACTCAGCAGAGCTCGCACAGCATCACTCTGTTCCCTCAGCGAGCAGGGTTGGAGGCTGGCAAGATGTTTGGAGGAGGGACAGCTGGGACAGTTGGCCCAAATGGGCCAAAAAGATATTCCCGCAGCATGGAACATCATTCTCACTACTTAAACTAGGGGAGTTATTCCAATCAAAGTGGACGTTGCTTGGAGATAGGCTGGGCTTTGATCTGCTGGTGGGACACGGATTACTTTTGCACTGCCTTTCTTTCTTTCCTTCTTTCTTTATTTCCTTGCTTCCTTTCTTTCCTTCCCACACCTTCAGTTACTGACCTTTATCTGTACCCACAAGTTTTTCTGACTCCTGCCCTTCTGATTCTCTCCCCAGTATCGCTGTAGGGAAGTGAACAAGCACCTGGGTGAGAGCTTAGCCCCTGGTCAGAGTCAACCCACCTCTGAGAGGGTCCAGGAGGTTAATCAGGTTTCCTTGGCAGGCAGTGACATCCAGGCCGCAGGTAGATGATACACCATGACCACAAAACATGGTTCCACTTCCACACTGAAGGACTCCTTCCATGTAGGATCCTCCATTTACTTAAGCAAGTTTAATTACTGTAGTACCTCTTTTCCAAGACAAAAATAGCAGTTCCAATGGACATTGCCCACTGGAAAGGTTCTGAAATACTAATTCCACAGAGGTGAGGAATTTTTATTGGAAAAGTAAAGATAAACCTGCTTAAAATTAAGTAAATTTACACTATTTTTCTCTGTGTTTTTCTCAGTGTATTGTAACCAATATACACTGGTTTGTAGCCACAGAAAAGGAACATGAGTCTTATGGAGGCAACTCTAGAACTTACAGGGAAGGAGGATGACTGCCACTGTCACAATTCCTGCTTCCTGGTTTCACTTCCTTGCCACAAGGAGCCATGCCCTCCACGGTATGTGAACACAGCACTTTAAGCATACATCAACTTTTTCTTCCTGGGTTTTACTGAATAACCTCATGCTGAAGAAGTTGTCAAATTTATCACGTGTTCAGAGGGGTAATATCCTCAACATGGACTTGTTAAGATGGCAGCACCCAATGAGCTTGCTGACAAAACCTGCCTGCCACTAAAGATAGTGCCAAACGCTCTGAGTTCAGGTGATGTCAACCTGTGACACCCACAGGCCCTCAGATCCAGGGAGATGTTCAGACCCCATCCAAGGAGATCCTGATCATTTTTGTTCTGACTAAAGATGAATAGTGGAGCACCTTAAGATTTCCATCTCTGTGGTAACAGGGATACAACACATGTGGAGGACAAGATGGAGTCAGTTCTCGAGTTGCAAAAGAAGAATTCAGGGAGCCAGAATATCTTGGAAAAAGAACAAATATGGAACAACTTTCTGCCACTCTGAAAAGAAAACAACTCACAGCTATGGAACACTCCATCTCCCCAAGGAAGAGACGTGCCAGATGCATTCCAGTTAATGTGTCCATGTGTTTTCTCATTCTCCATGCATGGAGCATGAATGTTCCATCTAGAGTTTGTAGAAGGAAAAAATTCCCTCTTCTCAAGTTTGCAAGTGTAAGTGGCATGTTCAAATTCATGCAGGCTACATCCAAATGTAAAACTACAAGTTCTGTAGTACTTTAAAATGAAAAAGGCATTATAAAAAATATTATTATTAAAGATCTCAGGAAACCTTCCTCCTGTAACTGCAGAAAAATTCTATCAACCAAACTGGTTTTTACCCTTTGGGAATAAAGGACAAAAAAATTATAATCAGGGACCACTGTTCTGTACTGGTGTTCTCTGTTACCTTTTGTTCTTATTTTTGAACCCTACAAGAATTTCAATAGTGAAACAGAACCAGATGTATCAGGATAAGTCTTTTCATTCTGGCACACTCCAGCAAAATCTGCTTTACATGACTAAAAATGACTAAGCTTTAAATATTTAATTTGGGAGAGCTGCCTACCTATCAGTGACAAGCTGCAGTCACTCAGAGAGAACATTTTAAAAAAAAAAATTAACAAAACAAAACAAAACCCCGAGGGGAAAAACCTAGTCTAGGAAAGAAACTGAAGCCAACAGGCCACTCTTTCCTCCCAAAAGAAACCAAATGAAAACTGCAACTATTTCAAAGGAAAATCACTGGAGAGGATTTTCTGTGGAAAGACTATCCTTAAATTTTTCCAGAACTAAGTATCACCTGTATATAAAGAACATTGACTTAAGCTAGAATCATCTTCAACTGTGTTAGTCTAAACATGCTGAAAAAGCCACAAGAGTGATTAATCACAGAATACTCTGAGCTGGAAGGGACCCACGAGGATTATCGAGTCCAGCTCTCAAAGCAAATAGCCCATACACAGATCACACCCATGAACTTCTGTGTTTTTAGCACCATGCTTCAACCAAACTCAGAGACAATAAATGACCAGGAAAACCAAGGATTGCTTCACTGTTCTCTCTCATCCATATGCACATATTGCACAGTGGTGAAGAACTGTGGCACAGCAGATTTGTTACTATTAAAATTATGCTATCTACAAACAACAACAACAAAAGCATTCATGTCTTCATACAAACTACCAAACTCCAATCCCAGCTACTGGCTATGACTCTGGCATGTCTTATATCTGATCTGCGGGCCATTTATGAGTGTCTGAATGTCCAAGTCAACAATAATTGTAATTCAGTGGATTCAGCATATACCACAATCATAGCACTCCACAGAAATCTTAAGGAAGCATTTAGAATCATCACCCAGCAACAAAGACATTAGTGTTTTCATCTGCCTTGATTCTAATGCCTATAACTCCACTGTAAACCCTCAGTTAGAAGTGGTGCTTCTATTTTTAAAACACTAAAATCAAAACAAGAACAAACTGTTACAGCACTGTTTCCCAGATTCCCGACCTAGAAGGTTATCACTGAAGAACTCCTGGGGCTACAGGCACCACTGCAACCTCCAAACTAAAGTACTTACACTACTATTCAGCCCTGCCACTACAAGCAAAAATATATTAAAGTGCAAAAGCCCTACAAACTACGAAATCCCAGGGGAACTGCATGTGTAATACAGTCTGTGCATCAAATTGCCAAATTACTTCCAACTGTTCTCAAATGTATCCTTCCAGATCAACACCACTACAAAGAGACAAGAATTTCTCTGCATGCTGCAAGTGCCACATCAAAGAGATATCCCATCACGCTATTTCAAGATATCCTTCCTCACACATGTCGTCACCTTAATTCAGAACGGATTTTTTTCAGGGTTGTCCAAAACCTACCAAAAGCTGTCAAACAGTACAGCACAGCAACTGGAGTTAAACAAGATGTTACCTAGCTTTACTTCTAAAACTTTTCAAAACTCCTTCCTTCAAGAACGAGCTTTGATGTAAATAAGACTCAGGAAATTAGAGGCAATCGGTGAGCACTAGACACCCAACTAATTACCCAGTGCCTACTGCAGAATACACAGTCTTCCCAAATCCTTTAGTGAAGTCCACATCACCTGCAGCACAGAGGAAGAGGAACTTGTCTCAGCTGTGGGAAGAATATGATTTTGTGATCTCAGGCTGCTCATTCAAGCACTTGCCAGCAGCCACTGATAATATCATAAATGCACCTACAGTGTTCCCCAGAGGAGAGATAACAGCTTACATGGTGTTTTTATTTTCAGGATTTGTCAGACCACTTTCCACACGAGACACATGTCTTGAGAATTAGTAAAGTGCTGCAGTCTCTTGTACTGGAACTTGAAAGCCAAAAGTATGCTGAACAAATGAAACACATTTTGTAATACAGCTAGAGAGAACAAACACGTAAAAATGACCACATAGACGCCCTTCCCCTCAGATCAATACACTCAGGAGAGCTTCACTACACAATTAGATTCCAGTAGCATCTTTGCATAAGCAGATTTTGATAACAGAAATTTACACCAGTTAAAATTTATTTATCAAGCTGACAGACCATTCTTTCTGTAGTAAGCATTACTTTTCCCACACAGGGCTGCACTTCAAGTACTCTTTGTCCTGTACAATGTCATCCAAGTCCCAGCTGTTTTCAGTGCATATTTATACAACACTCAATTAAATGAGTTTTCAAACACTCTCTCTAAACTGTGTTTCTATTTGTTATCCAAAACAGGAGCTCTTAAAAATACTGATAAACCATTTAACGGCATACATGCAAAACCCCAAACGGCTCTTATTCCACAACATGCTTTTAATCCCTTCCTCAGTGAAAACTCTTATTCCTCAGGAAACTGTTATTCCAGCTTGCATCTGGTCAAACACTGCCTAGATCACCCAAATTACAAACAAAATGTTCACTTACTCAGTATCTTGTTTTCATGTACCGCTAATAGATTTAAGGTAATTTTCCTACTACTTTAGGAAGAGTGATCCAGGAATATGAAAAACCAGTTCCTGCACATGCAAGATTAGCCTACTACTTGAAATGTAAGAAACTATGTCACCATCACAACTACCATGAGAACTTCACATGGTCTTTATTCACCTTCACATTAATCTAAGTCATGTGTTTGTGGTCTTTCTCTCCAGCCCATAACTACCACTGATGAGGAGGAAGGGGAATCTGTACTAAGCTATAAATCTCTCCATTTCATAGAAGAGCATCAGGGTGCATGGAACTCTCTACCCTATCACTTTCCAAGCTGGAGGAGCCACTTTTGTCCTGGCTCCATCCTGGAAGTTACTCACTTTTCCAAGCACAGAAGCCAGAAAGCACAGCAGGAGAGGGCAGCAGAGGCTGCTGCTGATGCCTTGACATCCTCTCGAAAGAGCAAACTCAAATATCACACCTATACAGGAACAGCTCAACATCTCACTGGCAGGATCCTGAATAACCTGACAAATGGACAGAGAAACAGAAGGCAGGGTATAAACATGGAAAAAGGTACATCCTCATTGCCTGTTGTTTAGCTCACAGGTTTTCAGGGGAAAAAAATGCCTGTACAGGCATAGCATAAAAACATACAGAATATAAAAACAATGCCTGTTACTAGAATGCAGACACACACTTGGGTTTTCTGTTCACCCATAAATTCCACACTGTGTTGAAAGTCTTCCGTTATTCTAGTTTGATTTTTAAAGTTTCTCCTCTTCTGAAAAGAAAAAAAACCAAACAATCACACAAAATCCAAACCAAATTCAAGCAAATACCAAAGCAAGATTTTGCAGTTCTTCTGACTGAATTATTAGCACTAAATCCCCACTACTCCACAAAGAACATCCTCCAGCCAAATAGCCAGACCATTAGGGACCACACAAAATGAAGTACTGAAATCTCAGCACATTATGAACTTCCCAGTCGTTACTCCACAGCAGTTTACCTTCACTCAGTTTTCCTGCATCAAGAATCAAGGACATGCAGAAACATCAGAGGTGCTGAACCGAGCAGCAATACCCACAGCAGAAAAGGTGGTTTTGGAGTTTACTGACTGGACCAACAAGTTCAGAATGCTATTTTCTCAGAGGGGTGATGTGTTGCCAATGCCACCTAAGATGCCATCCGTGATACTGTTACGACAGGGGCACACCACTGCGAGTGTGAAGAACAGAGGAAAGCTCTTGAAGACAGCACAGACTTTACTGAAGATCAAAACACACCTGTAATTAAAATCTGACTCATATGAAAAATATCCCCAAAAATGTAGTATTAGAAACTACCAATGATTTAACTCCTAAACTCAAATAATACACCTCCACAGACTACACAGAAGTGCAGACTACTTCCAGGCACTAGCAGTTCATTTTTAATTTTAACGTGACCTAGAAAATAATATCTACATTCTTGGCAAATTTTATGCCATAAAATTCTGCTTTTAATAGATTTCTGAACATCTACTCAGGTAATTTCAGTGTAATAAAAATATCTTTACTTCTAACCTTGTAAGAAATACTGTGTTAGTATATGATGCACTTTATAGCCAGGGCAGATTCTTATCTCCAGAAGTGATAGGTTGGCAAATTACCACATTAAAGCAATAGGAAAGAAAATGCAAGGGCTATCAGAGGCGAGAAGTTTGAATTCAAGCTGCCCTTTCAGAGAATGAGATATTACTGAGGCAGGGTGGGGAGAAAGAAGCAGAAGGGAAAAACAGGACCAGTAACTCTATGAAACCAAACGAAATACATGTTGCAGCATTTGTGATGCAAATTTGGTAATAATACCCTCCTCAATAAGCTTCACTCAAACCTGCTTTGTGATTCACTGTCAAACAAATAATTCTAGTGATTCATTAACAAAAGAATGAATGATCTAATGCGGCTTTCAGGTAGACAATGCACAATCTAGAGGAAGGTTGCCACGGGTTTAAAAGTAAACATTACCTTAAGAAACGAAACTTTTGAGTTCACAAAAAAAAGGAATGACCTAACTCTAAATAATTTTAAGCTTTAAATACCTTTTTTTAAAAATTCTCATCTATTTCACACTACTGTTAGTTTCAGAGGTGATGCAATTGCTCCATATTAACTTAAATACAGCACATTTATTTCAGCATCTACCTCAAGGATTCCTGTACTGGAACAACTCCAATTTGCACAGTAACTGCAACAAAAAGATTCGACTTCAGCAGTCCTTCTGCAGTTCTTCTGCTTGAGTAAAAGCATCAGAATATTTTACATCACACAGCACTTTACCAAAGCAGGAAAACAAAGCCATAAAACCGGGGTTATTACATAAATATGCTATATATTTTAAACCAATGCATACCAGCACAGAGTTTTATTGTTTTCAGTAAAACTAAAAAAAGCCTTCAAATATAAGTCAGGTCTGAAGAGAAAAAACACAGAAATATCTGTAAACATCTCCATACATACCAACAAGTTTCATGATTAAAGCCTAGGCATTTGACCTAGACATTTTATAAGAATAGCCTGGGGCTATTTATCCTATTTGGCTTGAATTGTTATGATGTTTTATTTCTGGATGAACAGTAGATGCTTTCTCTCCCTTAGCAGCAATAACTTCCAATCATTTAATTATGTTCTGGAGAACAGCTAATGCTGTAGCTCAGCATGCCAAAGACAGACCACACTTAAAAACCGGCTTTAAACAACACAAATTAATATCATTAATAAAGGCAAAATTAGGTCCTGATACACTGAAAATGATACTCCACTGGGGTAACAAACTGAGTCCTGCACAGAAAAGAATGGAGCGAGAACACAGACCTGCAAACATTCTTAGTTGAACGACTTCAGCCTTAGCTGTACCATGAACTCAGGTGTGCCAGGAGAGAATAATAACTTTAAAGGGGGGAGGGAGGGACAGGCAGGTGCTGGGGGTGCTTCCCTTGTAGGGCTGAGTCAGTTGGGGTTTTTCTGCACAATATTCTGGATCTTGGAATAGCAGAGATGCCCAAGAGAAAACACTGAAACTGGTAGGAAAATGTTCCACGTAAGCTGCATAGAACCAGAATGACACAATCCCAGTTAACTACAAATCATACTAAAATATTGTTTTGTTCTTCAGTCAAGTTTAAACATTTAAACAGCGGAGGTAAACACTTTCTCTGAGTACAAAAGAATTTACTTTAAGAAATACCTTTCACATTCTTTAGAATGTACAATGCCTTCGGGATGAGGAGGGTACAGAGGAACCACTACTTTCTAGTGGGGGAAAAGAAAGGCAAAATTTCAACTCCTGATGAATGAAGAGTCTGTCATAAGAGACCAATATGTTTGAAAGTACTTTGACTATTTTTTTAAGACTACCAAGATGCAAACTGCACATTATTATTAAACACTCACATACTTAAACGAGTCTCTAACATAACTTTGTTTCTTAGCTACTTATTAAATGCAACCTTCTCCATAATATGTACAAATTGTTGCAAATTGCATATATTCTCTATCTTCAAATACTGTGGTTTACTAGGAAGTCTTTCACATTATGCATGTTTGGCCCAGAGCCCCAGAACAGCAGCGCAGGACCAGAGGGCAAGTGGATGTTGGTTCTAAGCCACCTTTCCACTTCCCTTACCCTTGGCCTGGTAGGAATAAGACCAATCCTCAGAGTTATGCTCAAAAAGCCCAAGGGCTGTTCTTAAACATGCCCTTCAAGTGGCTGTTTCACGAGTTGGAAGCTGCCAGGACAGCATGGCAGTACAGCAGTTTCTTTCAGCTATAAAATCACTGAGCATCACCACAGCTCTAGGTCTGTGCATTCCTTAACCTGACAAATAAAGCATGAAACTCTTTCACCACTGTGCTGCCAGCAAACACATCAGTAGTAACAGCCAACGTGGAGTCTCTCCTTTCTGAGTTAATGAATCCACTGAAAACCAGAGTATTCCATGTAACATCTATTTCTGATGTAATGTGAAAGCTTCCAGCTCTATAATTCCATAATAATATTCATCACCATCACCAACTCTGAATGTCTCTTCACTTGACCTGGAAGATGTTGCTTAACTGCATTATTCACGAAGGAAATTATTTTTACAACGTAAGAAAAATGCCCTACACTTTAAGGTTTATCCTTTCCTCGTTTTTCTGACCTTCCCTACATAACCAGTGGCTACTGGGGCGCTGGAGGGAGAAGGAAAAAAAATCCCTCCCCAACACAGACAAGTTACACAAACTACGTCTCCCACTGCAACATCTGATACAGGTGCCATGAAAGGAGAAAAATATTTTTAAAAACCACCAAATCCAACTCAATCAAAAACCAAACAAAACCAAATCAACCAAACAAACAAAACCCAACACCACAAACCTATGGCCTAGTAGTTTGTTCAGGACGGCAATATTTGCAGGTGTTACCCCAAAAATACATCCACACACAGCAAATATTTTAGAAATATTATCTTGGTATATCTTGGTTTAGAAATACGAAACCACTGTAAAATTCAGGAAATATGCCATATAATACACTGAAAATTGTTTCCCCTGGCCCTTCTACAAAGGACATTTTAACACTGAGCCACAAGAGCAAAGGATTAACAGGTATTCTACATGATAAATACAGTCAGGAAAACCTAAAACTCTATCTTGCAAGCAATGTGTTTGTAAAAGGAAAAGGGTTTAGCACTCTACTACCAGCAAAAGTAGCAGTGTTTTGAAATCTACCTCTTTGACTTTCTGGTTAAGTATGCCAAATAACTGAAATACGTGTGAGAGCTGCTCTCTAAATGGATAAGCTGCTACTAATCTAACCAGCACTTGGCATCAGTCAGAACCCTGACACCAAAAAAGAGCAGGGCAGAAAGACACTGCCCGAGACAAACAGCCTTCTTCTTTCTAACATGTCTTCTCTTACGTACAGCATCACAGTCCAGCCATCACCCACTTAGCGAATGCTTGGGATTAGTTTAGAGAACCAAGAAATTATGGATGACAAGACAACTCTGTGTGTACATAACCTCTCCTAACTTCAGCTCCAAAAAGTCTCCATGGAGACTTAAGAGGAAAAACAGAACCTCTGTGTCAGAATGAAAAAGAGTCTGAGGAGCATCAATACTAATGAAACAGCAAGAGCTACCTGAAGGTACGACATCTACTTTATTTCAACTATTAAGGGAACAGCACAGCTCCTGCCCACCTCGCCCAGCCAGGCACACACACTCCCTACACACCTCTCTTTTTCACTCCTCTTTGCTTCTCATTTACCCCAGTCTCAAATTTATGCAAGGAAACCTTCTCAAATCCATCTCATTAATCACCTTTTACTTGCTGGCAGCCATGATGACAAAGTGTAATTATTAGTGCACTGCAACAGAAAGGTCGGAGTTACAATTTCAGAGCTGGTTTTCAGCATCTCAAATAGGTATGGCACTGAATAAAAGTAACTTTAAATTAATCAGGAAAACAAAATGCTGGATTAAGTTCCTCATTTATTTGTTAGTGTCTCATGTACTGTGAAAGAATGTAAGAGATGAAAAAAGACCCCCAGTGTCTTGTGAAGGTTTTTCTTTAAAACATAAAGGCACTGTGGATAGCCAGTGAGGTGGCCCTCAACAGACTTACTATGTCACACTTCATCAATTACTAAGACAAAAACATAATTAATATGGCAACACAGATATCCTAAGGTGCAACTCATAAAGCAATCATTTCTCTTTAAACCAAAGTAATTTTCCATGTACTCCAGCCAGGAGTTTGTGTTTCAGGTTGTGTCCTACTTATGCACAATACAACCATAAAATACATTGAGATTAACAGAAGTGGGAAAGATTTAAATGCAGAGCTACAAAGAAATAACAGAGAAACATATCCAAAACAATCCAAGGCAGCTCACACACATTTTAAAAAAAAAAAAAAAAAAATCAAGATACTGTCTGTGCTGCTTTCTTCCTTCCCCCATCCTGGAAACTGCAAACGCACAAGTATTTTAATTTGCATGCAGAGTACACAGCACCAAGCGAGGCACATACTTTCATTATGCTTCAGTTGGAGCACCAGCTTGCAGAACAGAAGTTCAACAAGGCACAATGCTCCACATGTCATTACCCTATCACTGAACAGCATCTCAACCACACAGAGGTTGATATAATTTGACAAAAAAGCCTCCCTGACACGAAGGTAAAAACCCTCTTGTGTGGCAGAAGCAGGTCTTATCTTTTCATTCTCCTGCTTTCTGTGTATTACCTCCTCAAGTGGCTGAACACACACACTAGCTAGCCATTACTTAAATTAAATTACAGGATCCACTCGTAGATCTGAAGGCCCCACAACTCTATAGAACACATATGTGGAAAATGAAGGAAGTTAAGCCTGGATTTTTTTCTTTAGTTTATGGTTTGGGTTTTTCTGTTTGGTTTTGGGGGTTTTTTTGTGGCAGTGGTTTGAGAGTTTTTGTTTGGTTGGTTTTCTGTGGTGGTACTTCACAGAATCACAAAATATGCTGAGCTGGAAAGCATCCATGAGGATCACCAAGCCCCTTAGCCCTGAACAGGAACATCCCCAAGAGTCACACCATGGGCCTGAGAGTATTGTCCAAATGCTTCTTGAACTCTGTCAGGCTTGGTGCTGTGACCACTTCCCTGGGGAGCCTGTTCCAGTGCCCAACTACCCCCTGGGGGAAGAACCTTTTCCTAATATCCAGCCTAAACCTCCCCTGACACAGCTTCATGCCATTGCCTCTGGTCCTGTCACTGGTCATCTGATTGGCATTTGTTCCTTCTGGTCTTTCTCCTTTTCTGTTTCTGAAATTGCATGAGGGATGGATGATGTGTTAAATAACTTTTTCTCCCATGTTTATACATAGTATCTAAATAATATCTCTTATGGTTTATGGTCTCATGTAGTTGCCATGTGTCGCTGTTATGTGGGGTGCTGTTATGTGTGGTGAATAAAAAACATCTGAAGGCTTATTCAGGGCAACATAAGAAGTTTTTACTTTTATTATTCTCCTCAGCTTTTTCTTATAATCCTTTCTCAGCAGCAAACAAGCTGCAGCGTCTTCACTGGCCAACCATCATCACAATACTCCTTCACTTGGCAGCAGTCGTGAAACACCTGGAGATGTTCAAGAGTAAGCTATGATTCTCACACCCCGAACTTACGGACTTACAGTCTGTCCTTGTTCTCTAATTAGGCTGTGTACATAACGTACTTATCACTAAGGATACACAGGAAAGTTTCTCAAAATCAGCTGCTTCTTCTAGGGAGCTAACAGACTCGTTGTTAACCCTTACAGTCTCATTCAAGAATTACTGTGTAATTCTGTGCACCTGGTTCTAAGACAGAGTGACAATGATAAATGCTTTCTCTTTGAGCAGATTATTTTGTAGTGTTGGCATTATACATTGTTCTTTATATTACTGTGTCAGCCTGAAATACTGACCTTGGCTCAGTGTTTCAGGGCCAAGGCCAAGGACCAAGATCTTGTCAAGCATCTAGGAAAAATTATATTTGATGCTTTAATCATACTACTTTCATCTTGCTTTAAGGAACTTGATACTAGAACATTTATGCATGGTATTTCACTATGAAACACTGAGTTTTCTTAAGGTTCTTTTCTCCTAATCCTATTTTTAGGGGTTTATTAAGTGTATCATTATCCCTGGTATTATTTTCAGTTATCTTACGGGGTTGAAGGTGTGAGATCCCCTCTCATACTCATTTTACCTGGCCTTGGTAAATCAGAGGAATTAATTTACTGTAACAGTGATTGTCTGCTCAGTTCTGTTTTAGGCTTTCGTATTTTGTCTTATCCATAATGCTATAGAGTTGTCATGTTCTTCCTCATACTTTAAAATGTCATCAATTATTAATTTCACATCTGTAATTTCTTATATTATTTCAAGCTCTCATTTCTGAAATAAGAGATAAGGGTACAATTTGTTGGTGATTCCTTTGAAGCATCATGTTCCAAATTAAATGCTCAAGACAGATAATGTATTTTCTTTTTCAGTCTGATATTTCAGGAAAGCTTCTAAATTTTATCACCTAGGGTGAGAAAGGTAAATGTGGCCATACCTGCAGAACGAAAGAAGAAATTTCTGTGGTTGCCAAATCAGAATTCAAGCCCCAAGCTTTTTACTTTCTTGGCAGATTTCTACTGAGAACATGGTTGTTGGTTTGGGGTTTTTTTTACATTTGTGGGGTATAGCATAGAATATGTCCCTAATATGAATTATTTAAAAAAATTGAAAACATTTGATATAGTTGGAAACAATTAACAACTAGGCACATACAGGATTAGATTTTCTGTGGTAGCTAAGAATACTATATTTTCCTTATTAAAAAAAAAGTATGAGAGATCCCCCAAAATATGCATTAGATTGCATGCTGTCTTACCTAGGCTTTGCTTTCTGTTTGCAGAATCACAGACTCATAGAAAGGGTTGGAAGGGAACTTAAAGACCATCTAGTTCAAATCCCCCTGCTGTGGGCAGGGACACCTCTCCCTATAACAGGTTGCTCAAAGTCCCATCCAACTGGTCTTGAACACTTCCAGAGATGGGGCATCCACAGCTTCTCTGGGAAACCCATTCCAATGCCTCACCACCCTCACAGAAATGTATTTCTTCCTAATATCTAATCTAAACCTATCGTATTTTAGTTTAAAGGCACTCTCCCTTGTCCTGTCACTTATATTCCCTTTTCCCTCTCCATCTTTCTTGTAGGCTCCCTTCAGGTAAGGCAAGCTTGCAAGTAAATCACCGTGAGGCCTTCTCTTTTCCAGCCTGAACAATCCCAATTCCAACCAAAACTTTCAGCATGAAAATATCATGCTCTGTTAAGTCCAACACCAATTTTTCTGTAAGTTCCTTGTTGCTTTTTTGGCATGCCTGGAGGTCAGCATACATCTAGGGCCGTGCTGGCTATCTTGGCTTTGCTGTCAGTGAAAAATAGCATTACGTCCCAGGAGCGATCAAGTCCAATTTGAGGTCACACTTGCCTTCCTCTGCTCTACGACTGTGTCAGTCACAACAATAAAGAACCAGGAGGAATTTACTTGTGGCTTACTGCCTAATTTTTCTGCAATGTGAGTAGTCCAGACATACTGTCTTTGAAGAATGAAGAATGACAGCAACCATAATACCCCAAAAGGTGGCCCTTGATACTGACAGTGTTAAATTCGTTCCACTAACGTGCCCCCAGCCATTCCACTCCTGGGTGGGCCGGGGCAAGCAGTCCATGTCCTTCTCCAGGCCTGCCAGCATCTGGAGAGTACGCTCTGATGGACCTGGAACAAAACACTCCTTGGCCCCAGAGAAGCCTGGCTGAGATGGTGTTGCCAATTCAGGGACTCTCTAAGCACTGACACAGGGCCTAGTTTAGAAAGGAGGCATTGTTTATTCTGTGCAGGGTGCAAAGTGGAAGTCTTCCACAAATCAAGCACAACAATTCTCAAAATTTTACACTATATAAACATTTTAGCAAACAAAGAAATCATAGTTCATTGGCTACAAGTTTTCTACCTAGTTTTCTTATTAATTAGCATTCTACTTTCTGTTGGTTAAATGATTCTCTCAGTTCTCATGCTAATTAGTCCACATGCTCAGTCTTTTTCATCTTCTGAGTTTCTTGAGTCGGGTGGTTGCAATCTCGGACTGCTGGATTCAAGAGGCCAGAATGGGGACCTGTGGCGCTTTTGGATCTGGCAAAGCATCGCCAGCCAGCCAAGGGAGGGGATTGTCCCGCTCTGCTCTGCACTGGTGCGGCCTCACCTTGAATATTGTGTGTAGTTTTGGGCACCACAACGTAAGAAAAATATTAAGCCATTAGAGGATGTCCAAAGGAGGGCAACAAAGATGGTGAAGGACCTTGAGGGGAAGCTGAATGAGAAGCTGCTGAGGACACTTGGTCTGTTCAGCCTGAGGAGACTGAGGGGAGACCTCATTGCAGTGACAACTTCCTTGTGAGGGGAAGAGGAGGGGAAAGAACTGATCTCTTCTCTGAGGTGACCAGTGACAGGATGGAAGGGAATGGCATGAAGCTGTGTCAGGGGAGGTTTAGGCTGGATATTAGAAAAAGGTTCTTCACCCAGAGGGTGGTTGGGCACTGGAACAGGCTCCCCAGGGAAGTGGTCACAGCAGCAAGGCTGACAAGAAGCATTTGGACAATACTCTCAGGCACTTGGTGTGACTCTTGGGGATGGTCCTGTGTGGGGCAGCAGTTGGACTTGTGACCCTCTTGGGTCCATTCCAATTCAGGAAATTTTGTGCTTCTGTGATAAGGCAAGAGTCTGTTTCGCAATTCCCTTCTCATTCTCCGTAACTCTCCGAGCAAATTGTTAATTATTTCTGATTCTCGAGGTGTCGGCATCGGCAGGGCGCGGCTGGGCGAAGAGACAGGAGATGAAACGCAGAGGCACACGGGCACGCTGTGGCCGGATGCCCCCCTTTTTGCGGGCGGCCTGGGGGCGGCGCCCACACCGTGTCTGCCCAGGGCACGTCGCCGTGGGCGGTGCCGAAGCCGCCGCCTCTAGGGCGGGCACCGCCATCTTTGCTCCGGGCGGGGCGGGGCGGGGCGGGGCGGGCTCGCGCGGCTCCCTCACGTCCGGCGGCGGGCCCAAGGCAGGGGCGGGCGGGCGTGCGCGGCGCGGCCAATCAGCGTGGCCCACGACCGTGCCCGCTGGAGGCGCAGCCGGCTGTCGGTCGGTCGGTCGGTTCGGGCCGGGCCCGGAGCCGCCACTGTCGGGACCGGGCGGGAGGAGATGGTGTCCCCCGGCGCCTCCGCCGGGCGGCTGGGCTCCGCGCTGCCCTTCCTGCTCGTGCTCCTCGACCTGCAGTACCAGGGTGAGCGCCGGGCCGGGGTCGCAGAGGGGGCGGCCGGGGGAGCCCGGCGCGGCCCGGCGCGGCCCGAGGGCAGTGTGGCCCCGGGGGCTGTGCCGCCCCTCCGCCCGCGGCCCGCCGGGCCTGGGACAGGCCGCGGCTGGGCCCGTGGCCGGGCTAGCCGAGGGCAGCTGCTCGCCCTGCCTCCGCTCCTCGGCCGTGCGGTGTCCGCCATGGCGGCAGGGCACACGCACCCCTCCGGCCCCGGGACGGGGGGATATTCGGGAAAGGGTGTGAGGAGGGAGGTACAGCGCTGCCACCTCATCAGTCGGGGCGGTGGCGGAGGGTGCGTAATGAGGGCACCGCCGCTGCCCGCGACCTGCTGGGGTTTATCGGGGTCCCTCGCGGTGCGGCTTGAGGTGGCTCGGTGTGTGTGCGCTTCGCTTTCCCGGAGCTGGTGATGGATGGGGTGAGGCTGCCGACAGCCACTGTCAGCCCTCGGGATGCCGTGCTCTCTTCGGATGTGGCTGAGGGACAGCATCGGCCTTTCCGTGCTGACCGTGAATGTCTCACTCCGGTGTGGATTTCGTGTAGTTCCCAGGTTCAAAGGTTTTTCCAGTGGCCCTCCTCGGCCACAGCCAAGTATTAGTGCCACACATGCAGATTCGCTGAGGCTTCTGACAGTGGTGTTGCATTTGTTCCTGATTGTGTTTTGTTGTTATGGTTTCTGTTGTTCCTTTTTTTCTTTTTTTTTTTTTCCCCTGTCTCCATTAGTATTTGATGGTCAGCTTATCTACGCTTTGTGTCGGTTGTTTACTTTCAGAGTACACTGTCGGCAACACCTGTGTAGCCAGACTTTTATTCACAGGCTTCTGTTAAATTTCTATACAACAGTGTTTGTTAGAGTTTCACCTGAGGGACGTTCTTTAACTGGCAGTGGTAGATGAAGAGGGACCGAAGCTGTCAATAGTCAGAATAAGTGGCTGAAGATTGATTTAGACTAACATCAAAAATTCAGTTGATGCTCCAGATTAAAGAATAGTTTAGCTGACCAGGTGGCAACAGGAACGTACTGTGGCAAAAATATTCTGTATTATAAGATTACACACTGTGGTGTCAAATTCCCTTTTTTTTAATATGCGTTCTAGTGGTGTTAGAAAACAATAACTTTTGTTAAAGTATACTTTTTTTTCCTCCTGAGATTTTGACAGTGGTGCTTCTGCTAGGATTCTTTATTTAGAGTTGCCAGCCGCTTTCAAGTATATGCTTTAATGGCTATTTGGACTTAAAAAGTCACATTTCCTAATTTGGGCGATGTTTTCTTAACTTCAGTTAATAAAAATGTAGAGTTCAGTAATAGAATGAGAAATGATCATTCCAGATCTTAATTTAGTAAATAATCTCTTAGTTCATGAGTTCATTTTCCAGAATGTGTAGTTAGAGAATTTAGGAGAGGAGGGCATACATTATTTAAGTATCTAGATTCCCCCCTCCCCCCCCCCAGTATTACTCATCTGAGCTCAAAGGTGTTCATATTCACATTTCAATTTGTATCTTAATGTCTTTATAATAGAAGTCTGCCTTGTGTCATCTGATTCACGAATCTGCGGAAGAGTCATTCTGTATTAACTTTGTATCTTACAATTATGTCTGTTTATATCTGGCACTCAGTAAAAAGGTTTTTGAATACTTGGTGATTGTGGCCGGTTGCTGTTGTGCTCCCTGAGTTCCACCTATTCAAATACCTGGACTTGTGCTGAATTTAACACAGATCCTCTCTTGGGAAGATCCGTTCTTCATGGCTGTTTGCCCACACTAATCACAAAATCACAAAAAGAGGAGGATGTTGTTCATTTTCACCCTCTCCTTCCTGGTAGTAGAAGAAAGGAAATATAATATGAGGAAGAGTAAATGGGCTCTGAGTATGCAGAGCTCAGTTCACTACTGTCAGACCACAAGCATCAAGTGTTTCTTCCGCCGCCCTTCCCTGTGTTTCTGCCTTGACTTTGGGAGCTTTTTAACTCGCTCCAAATAGCAAAGGCTACTTGGGGGCGGGGCTTTGTGTTTGCCACTCTTAGCTATGTTTACCAGCTTGCTTTGCAAATGGGATAAAAACTTGATGGGTGGAAGTTACACTGACTCAACTGGATACTCTGAGGCTCCATGTGAACCTCAGAAGTATTGTTTCTGAAACCGTGGTTGCTTGTCCATAGCTCAGTTCAGTGTTGTGCTTGAAAAATGTGCTTGTAGACATATATAAATCAAAGCCCAAACCTGTTTAAAAATAGCAGCAAACTTAAGACTGGTTGTGCTAAACAGAGGGTCATTCTGATCCAAAAACTTTGCAAAATACAAGATAAGACAATCATTAGACTCCTCTATGTAAGAAAAAAAGGTTTGGATGAATGTAGTTAAGATTGGTGACATATGTGCTGCTTCTTTACCTTTGAAACAACTCTTTCTGATACAGAGTAGGAACAAATTCTATTTATTTTCACAGTCTTGTTACTCAGCTTAGGAACAAGATTAAAAAAAATTAGTGGAAATTCTACAGAGGAGGGAAAAGAGGAGTGTATAGATAAACATAACATCTTGAAACTGTTCTCATGTTGCAGGGCTTTCTTGAGTTTTTTACACTGTGGTTGTGACCGATTATCTGAGGATATGGTTGAAGTTTGTATACTTAGATACCTACATATTAGGACCAATTATTCTAATAAAACAGAAATCCTACCAGGAAGTTATAATTTATTTGAAGTGAGTGCATTTAACTGGAAAAACAGGTTACCTGCACCTGCTTATCTTCCCTGTGCCTTCTGACTGTTGTCCTGTGAGTTGTCACGGGGCCAGTACCAATTATCTTGGAATAGTTGGAGGTTTTGTGTTTGATTGGGTGTTTTTGTTTGTTTTTATTTTTGTTTGTGTTTTGTTGTTTGTTTTGGTGTTTTTGTTGTTTTGTGTGTTTTGGTTTTTTTTTTTACTCTTCCAGTTTTGCACTAGTACCAGGACTACAGACCCTGAATGTATCCAGAATATCTGACTTGGTTTGACAGCTGGGGCTCTTGTGTGTGGTCAGTCTGAGGCCCTTGGTGAATAGATAAAAATTAGTCAGGCTTTAGAAATCATATTAAAATTAAAATACTTGGACGTTTTAAAAATAGATATTATGCTTGCATATCTGTTGTGTAAATTCAGTTTCTTGCTGGAGCATACAGAGCTTCTTCAGCTGGGCCCTTGGTATCCAGCTCACCAATGGCTGTGTATCTGTTGGAAAAAGCTCTGTGGGGTGGGTTTGATTTTTTTTTTTTTGCTCTGGATGAACTGTAGTTCTTAGGCCCGTTCCTAGACCAGAGAGTGAATAGGTACCCAAATAGGTTGCACAGAATCTGAGTCCTTGGACTCCTGTGCTTATGTTATCAGTTTTCAGATGTCTGCTATGGGCTGGTTTAGTTAGAGCAGTTGTTTGCCTACAGCCAGACAATGAATAAGCAGCCCAGCTATCAGATCGGTGTACAGTGTTCCTGAGTAGTTACAGTAAATATCACTTTTCATCATGGTTAGGCTGATGATACAGGTTGCTTCTGGAGATTCACACATCAGTTTATGATGTTCAGCTATTTGCAGTGCTAAGATTTAATGTTTGTCAAGTATAATTAGTCTTGTTCTGCAGGGAACCTACAGTCCTTCACAATTTACCTTCTTTGGGTTGCTCCTGCTTTTGTTTACTTGTTTGCCACAGTGGTCATCTGTCTCAGTTCTTTTATTAATTGTCCTCAGTATTCTAATGGAAAAAGTCGGCTCTCCTGCCTAAAGGATTATGTAACTGTCAAACTGTACTGAACATAATGTGTTTGAAAGACACTGAATTGTGTAGGTACAGCTTATTGAGGAAAAATGTACTCTTGGAGCTATCCTGATGTGACTAAATGTGAAATAAGGACACTCCTTCAGATGCTTTAGACTGTGGAAATTGAATGTCATATTTAGGTGGATGGAGAGATCATCCAAGAGTAATTTATAGACCACTTCTAGGATACCACTCCAAACTGACAAGTTTTGGAAGATTTCAGGTACTCGTATGTGGAGAGAGACAGGAGGGATGAAGCTTAAGAATTTTTAGTTTGTATTAGCTCATTTTAAATACTCCAGTCTGTTTACTGTTTTATACATGGTTTGTTGCTTCTGTGGTTCCAAAGCAGGGGAAATTTGCACGGAGTTTTTCAGCTAGTCTTGTTTTGAGTTTTTTTGTTGTGTTGATTTTTTTTCTCCAGGGCTTGCTTTTGTCATTTTAGAGGATGCTGGACTACTTGATGATCAAAGCTAGAGAAGAAGCAAAATGAGCAAGGAAGGATGTCCTTTTTTTCTAAAAATTGGATGTTCACATAAAAACTACCTGGAAGTAGATACTGTGTGTGAAGAAAAATTACTGTCCGCTATCAGTGGAGCTCTTTGTGTTGTCTTCAGAGCTATATATACCTAGAATTTACTTTGAAATGCATCATTTAATAAGATCCTCAAATTGTTTGCATGATAAGCAATTGCTGTTTTAATTTCATCTACTTAAAAAAGTATTCACTGGAAATTTGGAGCTTATTTCATAAAGTGGTTTCCATTAATAAAACAAAGGAATTTGTTTGCTGTCGTTGTTCTAAAACAAATAATTTATCTGAAGCCCTTGAATCGAGTTTGCTGAATTATTATCAATCTTTTGGCAGATGAAGCTTTGTCTAGTGGATATGTGGGGTATTTTGTTCATTTTAGTATAGACAGCTCCATGATTTTCTTGTGGAATTAAAGGAATTTTGAACAATGTTGTAAACTCCTGGGTCTAAAATCTTGATGACTTGGTGATCAGAAATTGCTGTTTTTTCATTACAAATACTTTGTTGTTTAATTACCTTTCAGTGTGAGAAGTTTGGATATACTTTTCTTGAATCAGTGTAGTATAATGCTTTCATTCAGCCTCTGAGAAACAACTTCCAAGTGCTACTGCATTACATTTAAAATTTAATTCAAATGCCAATCTGAATTAGCTGAATACAAAACCTGAGTAAAATAAATTGTAAATCACTGTTTTTTAATGTAATATGCTTATTCAGGATTCCAGTGTATTCCCTTGCTTGAACTTAGGCATGGGGTATCTTTTTAGGAAAAGGAAACTACTTGTAGTTTGAAAATTTTAATAGTCACAAGCTGGTAGGTAATTTGTGGTGAAATTCTGCCCTCACCTGAAGACGGCTGGAAGCAGGACCGGTGAAAAACCTGTTGCTGATTTGATGTATGTACAGCATGGACCTGCACTCAACTGCTCATTTCTTCGCAACAATTGTCTTTCAATGTTGGTTCAGCAGCAGCAATTTATTAGCCTTAAACTGAAACTGTCGCTTCAAAGAATTACCACTTTGGTATGGTTTTCATGCTACTGGTTAAATGAAAAAGGAGTGAGAATTTTTAATTGTTTCTGTCTAAACTTCGCTCTGGAAGTGCAAATTATGAAAGTGAGACAAAAGTGCAGTAGATGAGAAGCCAATCTCTAAGGAGCTAACAGTTCTCAGTTAAATACTGATTTGACATCAGGGTCGTGAAACTTAACTTAGCCTTTGTATATTTGCCATGTGTGTGTTATGAGTACTTTTCCGGATTCCTCTGAAGTTGAAAGTCCACACACTAATGTAGTTGGTCAAACTATTTTTGTAGTTGATATAGAAATCTTGATGTGCAAAAGTGTAGTACTGAATATATAGACAGGAGTAGAAATGCATATTTGGTGACTTGTCTCAATGTGGTGCTTTTTGATGTTTTATCTAGTTTGACACATCCTTATTGGGACATGCTAAGAGCTTATTAGGCTGCAGGTCGCTTTATAGAACCCTAGAATCAATTAGGTTGGAAAAGACCTCTCAGACCATCAAAAGTACAAGAAGATGTGACTTCTGCCTCTATTTCAATAACATGTTAGATGTTTTATCACTATATGTGCTTGGTACAATCAAACTGGTCATTCCAAACTTTGATCTTTTTGTTTTTCTTTAAGGAGCTGAGTGTGGAATCAATGCGGAAGTAGAAAAACAGCTTGAAATGGGAAAGAAATTATTGGCTGCAGGACAGCTAGCAGATGCTTTGTCTCACTTTCATGCAGCTATAGGTATGTATCTCAGGGAAATGACTCTTGCACTGAAATACCTTTGGGTGGGTTTTTTTCTACTGTTTGCTTCATTAAGTATCCTGCTTTCTTACAAATTGCATTCCATGAGTCGTAGCGATTGGGGCACCCTTATGGAGCAGTTTGGACAGGAGCCAACAGAGATGCAGTAGAATGTTTATCCTTTGGTTTTGATAAAAGAAAACTGTTAAATTACCTACATCATGCATAAACACTAAGTCACTGCTGTTCTGCAAGTGATCTGTATGAAAGGAATTATAATTGATTCTGGTATCATTTGATGAGGTATTCCCTGTGTGCCTAATGCCATCAAGATCAGGTTTTATCTTTGTGACATTTTTCAAAGTATGTCTGTGAAAGGCTGACTTCTATCCAGTGCTGTAAAAAATTAAATGTTTAGAATGATCTTTCTTTTTTTATTTTTTCTTAATTAAATCTTGAAGTGTGTGATACCTCAGTGAAACTGGTGCTACAAATTTTGAGATACTGAACGTGTAGTGTAGAGCAAAATTGTCCCTCCATTGTACTTAGTGAGTTAGTTCTTTTTTGGTGTTCTGCCTTTTCAACAAATTGAGGAGTTAAATGTTTGCTTTTAAGAATTTTAACACAACTTTTCTGATTAAAATCCTTTAATTGAAGCAAAGAGACAGCTCCAGTAAAGAGCAGTGTCCATTAACACCACAACTTCTTAATTGCATTGTGGGTTTTTTTTTTAAAGTTATTGGACTTTGTTGTAATGTGTATAAGTGCATAGTTTCCTCTGTGAGAAGAACGTTGCTAAGATGTTATGCATTGATGGGTCATACTATTGATACTCTTCTGTTTATGCCTTGGTCCAGTAGTGAGATGTAAATGAAATACCAGAATATTTTCTTTGTGTTCTCCAAGATCAACTTCCTTTATATAAGGGAGTGGAGGGGGCAACTTCCTTTTTTTTCTGTGTTGTGGAAGCTCCCCATTCCACCAAGAACCATTTTGTTACTCCCTTTGTTTGCATGTTGCTGCCAAAGCGTTTCTGTGGGATGTGTGTTACAGCATGGTTTACTCCTTTACTATTGGTTGGGAAGATTTGACTTGGATTTGGTGAGAAGTCCAGTTCGGTCTGTGGCTGTGCAGTTGCTGGTGGTGGTGCAGAGGCAGCAGTGGTACGAGGTGGGATGAGCAGTGAGGTGCCTGCATGGGTGAAACCCTCTGCTTTGCCAGCTGTGCTTGAGCAGCTTGTAGAACTATGGTGTAACCACTTCAGTTGTGACCTTGATGGGATTCTTCGTTGGATGCTAATTTGAGCCTGATCACCTAATTTTCATCAGACTGCTAGTTCTTTGTGTTTTGCCTCTTTGAAAAGATTTGAAGCATGATTTGCCAACTGTGCTTGTAGAGGAGGCAAGAATTCTTTTTTTGTCTGTACTACAGCATTGCAGACTGTGAGGTAAATTTTTGTCTTGTCTCAGCCAGCCTGTTTTTGTTTTTTGCAAACATGTAAGGTAGAAAAAAGCTACTGTCCATATTATCTCTCTTCAGTTGAATTTTTAACTCTTTCTTTAATCCCATCAAGTTGATGGTATATAACTTCTGAGCGTCAGTTGCTGTTCATTGCTGTTACTGGAGTACTAAGGCAAAACTATCTGACCATCTGGTGCTTTTCTATGTTAGCTCTTTCCTATCTTTCATCCTTTGTGTATTAATAAAGTTCCTTAATTTCAGTTGTTGATTTGTAGTTGTAGCCTACACGGGTGTGTGTGGTAGAACTTAATACTTCCTTTTTTTTTTTTAAAGGTAGTAACATTTGAATTTATTTGTGCCCATAATCCTGGCAAGGTGGCATGCAGCATGGGAGTTATTAAACTTGAACCCTGGAGATTAGCATTTCCACAACCAAGACATTGTAGAGGAAGAGTGCAGATATCTCTTCCAGTGAGAAATGAACTAGTGTTTTGGTAATGGAGGTGGCCAGCTATGAAACTCAGCTGCTAACCATACAATTTTTGGCAATGCTATTTCTTCTGTTTACTTGAAAGTTCAGCTTAACCTCAGATGAGGTGAGGAAGAAAAATGCTTCATATGGATGTTCTTGTCTGTAAACTCTGGATTGATTATTATGTTTTTAATAGCACAGTAAAAAGTCTCGTGTCTTCTTACTGCATATGGTTGGTTGGGTGGTTTAAGTTACTTTTCCTCGAGAGCCCACAGTAACTGTCACGTGTTTCTTTGAAATACTTGCATAGAGAAGAATGTTAAGAAAATTGTTCCAGGTTTCAGAGACTGAGGTTTGCCTCCTGTACAGGTGTATGTGTGTGTGTGCTAGCCTAGAGAGAGTTAAAATTGCTGGATCTTGGAATTTTGGCCAGAAGACAGCATAGAGTTATGGGCCCTGAAGTTAGGCTTTAGGCTTCGATAATGTACATGCATTTGTCTGCTGCTGAAAGGGGGTGTTGGTGCCCACTTTATTATTCAAGAAAGAAGATGATGCTATTTCAGTGGATGATATAAAGAGTTTTTGTCTGTGAAGGCACCGGACTAACATACTTGTCATTCTGGGATTGTTTTCTTGCATTCTATTTGGTGATCGAGGACTGGTCTGGGAAATGATGAATTAACATGCTTTCACATGTAGGCCTGCAGTTGGAGGTAAAGGGTTAATATGTAGTGCCTTTTCTGTGCAAAGCTAAAGAACACGTACATGTTTAATCTCAAGTGGTCTTAATTATGTGGCATTTACTGTAATCTTTATTGTTAAATTATCAAACTGCATAGAAAATACGGCTCGGATAATTACAAATGCTGTGTCTTAATAAATATTGTTTCCAGTGTCTTAAAAGTAAGTTAATACATTTTTACTCATTACAGTTCCGCTGTACACAAAGTTTGTTGCTGTAAGATAGTGTTCTGATTATTGTTTGTTCATTTGCAGAGGGAGACTCTGATAACTACATTGCTTATTACAGAAGAGCCACAGTGTACTTAGCCATGGGCAAATCTAAAGCTGCAATTCGTGATTTAAGTAAAGTGGTTGAATTAAAGCAGGATTTCACATCAGTAAGTATTACTGGAATTGAAGATTGTTCAAGTGTAAGAAAAAACCAACCTGCTTCAAAGAAGGTTGGGTTTTTTTCTTTTTCCAGATTTTGCTCAACAGGAATAGAGAATACACTCTGAAGGCTTTAAATAGGATAAAATAATAGTGGTGCATGTCCTTTAATTTGCAACTATGCTGAGTACAGTCTAGCCAGTTACTTGAACAACTAATAGTTTTATTCAAGTACGTGTTCTTCATGAATTTATTGTAAACACTTCCCTTTTCTCACTTGTGGTTATTCTCTTTGGCACCAAGGCTATGCCATCTGGGGCAGGGAGAAGAGAAAACACAGATTTCTTTGGGGTTTTTTCTGTCTTAATCAGCATTTGATTTGAGACATCTCTTCTCCACAGGAACTGTCCTAATCTCACTGCCTTTCTATGGGATTGTTGCAAGTTCTAATTTCCTTACCCCTTTCTCACTTGTGTGTACTGTATGTGGAGGCTGCCTCACTGGTTGGAGAGTGATGCTGGAGTCCTCTCCATCTGATTCTCTCATCTCGCTGTTCCATGGGCAGTGGCATGTCCTGTATCGTTTACAATGAAGAAGCAAATGTTAAAATCATTGTTGTAAGAAAACTTTCTGTCATAAATCAAAGCCTTATAAATAATTAACTTGTCTTTTCACATTGTTTTTATTATTCTGAGTTTAGTGGAAGAATTAAATGTGGGAACTATTTATTGTTTATTATTTATGCTATTTTCTTAATCTGTAAGCAGTTATAATCAGGAAAGTGATGTCAGGTCAACATTCACTTTCATTTGCAGACCTTTTCAAATAGTTCTTTCCATGAGTTGCAGCTGCTCATAAAAACTGTGGCTGCTTTACCGTTAAAGAGGCCTTATAAGAATATTGTTAAATCTAGAAGACAAAGAATGGGTGTTGTGATCTGTGTTTCAGCTTGTTGGCTGTACTAAAATCAAACTTCTTTTTTCCCGCTAAAGGAAACTGAAGTTTCATACTTTCAAATCTGTGTTCATACTTTGCTGAACTCCTGTTTGTAAATCAAAAGAAATTATCTGATGTTTCATTTCAGGCAAGATTGCAGAGAGGACACTTACTGCTTAAGCAAGGAAAATTTGATGAAGCAGAGGATGACTTTAAAAACGTGGTAAGTTGGAAGCCTAAGTTGAACTACGTCACTGCTTTCAAGGTTGGGTTCTGAGCCAAGCTCACATCTCAACTCTGATGCTCTGTGTTATATGGTATGCATGCCTGAATTTGTCTTTCCTGCTCTTTAAAGTGGTAGCTAAGCTACCTGGTATGAATAAATGACCAACAGAGTTGCAGTATAGTGATGAGGATGAAATCGAGTGTTACCTGAAACAACGTAGCACTTTGAAAAATGGTCTTTGTGTGTGCCTGACTCTTCATGATCTCTGCTTGATGACAGCTGTACTAGGGAGCAATCTTCATTCATAAAGAAATAAGTGGTATGGGACTTGAAGTATGTAATTGAACTCTGGTTTACATCACTATATTGTCATCTGCCTGGGAAATCACTAAGGGCCTCGTGGATCAACCTTTACAGGTTCCTATCTCTCTTTGCTGATTGCAGAAGAATTGTGGGCTTTTAATTTAGTCACTGAGCTGTTAAATCAGTGAATTTCAGTGGCATGTTTCTGTCTGGCTTCTAATCTGCAGAGGAGTTCTCTGTCTTTCATGAATGTGTTGACAATAACTTTCTCTCCATGATCAGGAAGGGCCCAGAGTTTCCATACGCACAGTTGGATATTACCCACCTAAAACTCACTTGGGCTGTTCGTAGTTTTGATGGGTGTTTTTTAGCCCTACGCTGCAAAAGTAAACTGATGTAACTGCAGAAAAAAGGTCCTTAGAGAATGTGAAACTTGCTTCCCTCTCTATTGCATGAAATTCATGTAAATATGAGCATAAATAAGATTCATTCTTATTCTTGCTTACTCTTCAAGAGTTTCTAGTTTGACTAGCTGTCCCTTATGCCAAAATAAATAGAATTTGCAAGTGTAACTGGTGCTATCACGTTGTCTTTCCTTGAAGAGTGTGATGGAGAAAGAAGTTGTGAGTCTCAGATTGCAGATGTTTAATGGAAGTTATACTGGTGAGCATGGATGACAAAACCGGAGCGGTTATCCCGTATGCTCTGCAGGACAGCTGGGAGGAGTGGCCCTTGCACCAAGCAGTCTGTTTGTAGCAGAGCTGCAGTAGCTTTCTCTGACATTTGTGTAGCAACGGCTCCTCCAGCTGCTGCTGCTTCCTCTGAAAGTTTCTTAGGAGTGCATGGTCTGATAGCAGTGCAGTCCTGCTGATTGCAAGTGCGGGAGAGCGTCGTTCAGCTCTGATTAACTGAGGACAGTTGCTGCAGTAGCAGTTGTGTGATGTCAGTGTCGATTGTGAATTTGTGTGGGTATCTCTTTGCAGTTCCTGTTCTGTGAAGTATTGCTTAATGCTGCGTGTGGAATTGTTTCTCCAGTCAACTGCCAAGCATCTTTCCCTTTTGCCAAACCAGCTACAAAAATTTAGATTGCTGCCTTTGGTCAGTTAAATAATTTCAGTCCTCAGGCTTTAAATCTGAAGTGGAACAGAGTTTCTTCTCAGAAGCTGGCTGAAGAAGATACCATATTGGTTCTACACTTACTTCCAGCTTCCTTTGTTCTGTGAACAATATTGCCTGTGTACTTAGAGAACTGGCAAGTGGTCTCTTTTGAAGAGCACAATTCTCAGTTAAGTACAGTATATTCAAGAAAAATGAGCCAATATTAAAGTAATAATTTGTAATAATTTAATTTATTCATACGAGGAGGAGATTAAATGATGCTACATAGCTTGAATCTTTTAAGAAGAATGCTTAATTTTTTGAGAGGTTTCCCCTGTTTTCTTCTATATCTTTCAGATGATCAGATTGCTTATTTTACCAATTCTCTGCATCTCTAAAATACCTAGTATACTCTGTCAGTATGTTTCCATTTAAATATAAAATTGCATTTAATCTCAAGAGGAGAGGAAGTTAGTCACAATGCTGTGAAATGTATCAGTATTCTGTGGTCCTTTGGGTTTTGTTTTTTGTAGATGAGAGGGGAGGAGAGAAGGAAGAAGGTGTTAGGTATTGAATAGCTTTCTAACTGATTTCAAGACTTGAATCCAGACCCTCTCTTTTCTACCTAGAGCAACAGGGGTCTTATTTCAAGTCAATGGTCAAAAGCTGAAAGGAGTAAGTTGTTCCTTGAAATGAAAGTTCCATCTGCTACTAAAAAATATGATGCAAAAAAATGCCAGTAGGATCTCAGGCTAGAGTTTAGTTGTAGACTTGGCCACCTAAAATAGCGTGTTTTACGTGTGAACAGAGCATGCAGTTTATGGTTCTTCTTAACTGAGTAAATGTAGGTCAGGATCTGAACAGCTCTCTAGCCTCTCACTTTGTTGGCTGGTTATCAGCATACTAGAATGCTCTCATTCTGGGTGAGCATGTGGCTCATCAGCAAGCTTTGGTGTCCAAATCTGGAGGTAAATTGGAGATGTACTTGGGCCATCCCACATTAGTAGTGCACAGAGTCTAAATCTGCAGTCAGTGTAAGTCGGTAGGAATGCAGCAGCCTGGTCATAGGTTTGAGTTTGCAGAAATTGAGTGTCATGGAAAGATGGGGTGGAAATGCTGTATTTGAAAACCGAAACAATCTTTTACCTTATCCATCCTACTCACTGAAAGGGAAGGCTTAATTTGAAAGAAAGCTACCCGCTTTCTGTACTGTGCAGGGTTTTGGGATATCACCCAGAATAGGTGGTCCTGAGAACGTCATATGCTCACAGAAAAGAACTGCAAGGTGTTAAATGTGAGAGTTTTTACCAATTTTTCTTTCCTGAGGCAATGGTTGTGTAGGTGGGATGGGCTTTCTCTTGATAATGCCAGCTGCCCTTGAAGTAGGTTGAATACCCTTGATTGATACTGGATGTGTTATCTCTTATGTGATTTCACACAAGAGATTGTTTGGGTCAGGTGTCGATTTAAAGGGAATAGTAGATCAGATTTTAAAATATTCCCCACTCTTGAATTGGAGAAACCGGGTCAGAGTGTGGAATCTAAGAAGACTAATTTTACTTGGACTACTCAAGGACAGATATGTAGGAGTGAGATGGTTTGTAGTTCTCTGAAGGATGCTTGCATTAAGTGTCCCAGTGTTGCTTTCTGTGCCTACCGAAACTGCAAGGTGACTGATAGAATGAGCCATCCTTAAAATGCGGTTTTCTCCTGGCATATTCCAGAAGTCTGTCGAATCCCAATGGAGACTCTGAAAAGCTTTTTTTTTCCCCCAATCCCTTCTCTTGGAGTTATATGCTCCTTAAAAGGGATCTCAGCAATTTAGAAGATGCAGTCATTTTTGAAGGAGAGAAAAAGCAAGAAAAATTCAGCCCATCTAAATGGAGGGGAGGATGACAGGTAAACTTTTCCAGCTTGTACGATCAGTGGTTTTGTGTAGAGCTTAAAATCATAAAAACTATTCTTTACATGTAATAGTAAAACTATCATAGTGAAAAGAAAAAAAGTAATCATATCCTCAAATTGTTTCTATAAAGTTTCATAGTATGTGGAAAAAGTTTCATGGTAAGCACCATAAACTTCTTTAAACTTAAATGATTGCTAAGCAGAGCAGTTTCTCTGTATAATCCTGCCCTCTGTGGCGTGTCAGTGCTGGCTGTCTTGTGATGCAGTGCTAGTGTGAGAGTAGGCAATGGGAATGCCTGACTGGAAAGGATGCAGTATTCCTTTTTGGTAGCAGAGCCTCTTGAGATTCCAGCCTTCATGCGTTATTTTTAGATTGCCTTTTTTCTCCCCTACTCTGTCCTTTCTGTTGGCTGCATTTAATCATGAGGTTTAGATAGAGGGTGTGATTCAGACATGCCTTCTCATATTAAGCAGTACAACATTTCTAGAAATCTCTCCTTTTGGCCAGCAAATGCACCAAGCTGATGGAATTCTTTATGCAGACCAGGTTTCCCACATGAAAAGAGGATAAAATAGAACCCCTTTAAGTGATTTTAGAAAGCTGTGTTCATGCTGTATAAATAGTATTTGTTTCTCTACTGTAACTTTAGTCGATTATTCATATCAAGTTCCTTCTGGTTTAGTTAGTAGTTTCTGAATAATAGAAGTCAATAGAACACATCTGTGGGCACATCAGTCATGTCAAGCAGTGAAAGCCCTGGAACATTTAGTTTATCTGTAAACATGTGATTTTTTTTTTTTTGTAAGCTGAAAATAAAAGGAATATTGGCATGCTTTGGTTGATGGAAGGCCTTCTGGGAAGGTGAGAAAAGCAGTGCAAATCCTGGCAGCCCTATGTATATGCCTTACTGTTATCTGTGACTCTGCTTGTGGTCTAGAGGAAATGACAGGCATTTGAGTTGCTGAATTCTGTAGAATGTACAAAAGTAGAATAGAACTTCTGTCTAGTCTATTGGAAAGTGTGGAAAGGACCAAGTTGTTGCATCTCTTTTAAATTCTAGTCTTTGTTAAGACTGACTGTAACATTTGTAGTTGCGGTTTGTTGCAATAAATACTGTAAACTGAGGTGTCCTAAATAAGCAATTCTCTCTGCCTTGGAAGAACAAACACTTCAGAGCTGGAAACTGAAGGCACATCTTCCAGCTCCACTAGATGTCAGCCAAGACCAAGTGACTGAGCTCTGTGTACGTTTCCAAGTCGTGTACTAGTCTAGAGAAGCCCTTGGCTGTTGCAAAATACACTGGACAATAGTTTTCCATGGTTGGTTGGTGTGTGTAATAATACTGTTTTGGATGTAGGGGGGAGAGACCAATCTTAAGGGCACTGTAAGGTAACCCGATTTGATTAAGTTGCTAGGCGAACTTGGGTTGGGTATTTGCAGCTCTCTTAACCATCAAAGAGGTTAGAGAAACATTAGATGTTTCCAAATATATCCCTCTGTGGTACTGTGATTATCTGTAGCTTCCTGGTTAAAGAATTCCTTGGGTTTTTTTCCATCTATCATAGCTGTGTTACTTAATATGTTATTAGTTTAGGGCTTTCCTTTGTGCACTGTGAGTGTGTGATGTCCAGATCTTAGATAACACAAACCATGCAGGTTCCTTCAGTTCCCCTCAGGATGTTTTACACAAGATTAATCAATTTCATGGTCTGTGTATTTAGATTTGAAAAGCAAGAGGATAAAACAGCTTTAGAAGTGTGGATACATGTCTGTGTTAGTGGCATTGGACCACTGTAAGCAAGGTATGGGAACAGTGTGTCTGTAACATTTGGGGATCGTAAAAATAATTTTTTTTTTCAAACAACATTAAAGTATTGAAGTTTTTCGAGTTGACAGTATCTGTTTATAAGAAAGATATACAGATGTTGTAGGTGAACTGCCTGTGTATCTTTAATCTCTACTCTGTCACAGGATGGTTTTTGAGGTTACGGTTTTGGGTTTTTTTCTCCTCAAGGTGGTTGTAACTCTTCTTCAGTAGAGTTCTTGTACAGCGTGCCCAGCTTTTCCCTGTACTGTTAATGGGCCATTGCAAAGGAGGTTCTAGGACTGTGTAGCTGGAAAGCAGGAGAGGTTGTGGTAAACATGTGCTTAGCCATGTTTTGTAACTCTTCCTTATGCTTCTCAGAAAAACATCCTGAAGCAAAGGGTTCTTAGCAAACTTCATAGGCAGCAGTTACGTGTTCCAAGTGATTTCCGGTTTAAGTGTTCTGCTTTTGGGGATCTTTTTTTTAGCATGCTAACAGACAGTGTTGTAAAGCCTTGTTAAATAAAAAGCATATTGCTGCTCCAGAAAGCATAATTGTAAGATACATATACGTGCAACACATTGTGATATACTAATTAATTCAAACTGGCATATGGCATCTTCAGGATAGCAGCATCCAACACACAAAATGCAGATGGATCCTGGGTAGTTTAACGGTGGTCTTGCTTCAGTGTTTTGTCACTGATGATTTACTGGTTTGGCTGTGTCAATGTCCTCCTATTAACAAAATTTTTCTGAAGTAGTGCTGCGTTGTATTTTTCGTGTTGCCTTGTGTGTGCTGCTGTAACCTCTGTGTGGTTACAAAGGTCATATTGATGGACTCAAGAAATACAATAAAGGATGGCACGTTTGGTGTGGTGGGGGGTGTTGCCTTGCTTCTTGGAAACCAACCAGCATTAATTGTTTAGCTTGTTAAAATGCTTTTCCCATCAGAAAACTTTTAAATACTTTATATTTAACTGCAAATGCAAGATGGTCTACTTGGAGTAGAAATGATCCTTAGAGAGGATCTTGCAAAAAGCTACTGATCCTGAAAAAAAAAAAAAAAGCTGGGTTTCATGAACTGAACCTCTAATACTTTTTCCTACTGTCCTGGGTGCAGCCAGGCAATGTTGCAAAGTTTTGTCAATCCTTGAGGGGAAATTCTGGAAGAAGCTAGTTTCCTCACTGAGAGTAACAGAGAAAAACATGTGCAAATGCTGTTAACATTCACCTTGTTAAATTGAGTGAGGGTTATGATTTTCTTACCTTCAATCTTGCTTACTTGAAGGGGGAAAAGTGCTTTTTTTTTTTTTTTGCTTACACTAGGGTTTGTTTCTCCCCTATACTGAGATGAGACGGAAATAAAGCAGCACATATAGTAGAAAATCTGTGACAATTACTTACAGTAACAAACCCATTCCTGTATACTTTGTTTTCTGTAAAGGAATTAGGCACAGGGTTGGCCAGGGGAGTGAACGAAAGCTGCTGTTAATGCATGGCTGGTTCTTGTTGCTGCAACTACTTTAGTGTTGTAATCCAAACGTAGTAAACCTCAGAGAGCAAAGGGTAGTGTGCTGGTAACGTGCTCAGTGGTAGCAGTATGGTTGTCCTGCAGAACTGAGCAGAGCACAGCCCCTGGCTTTGTGCTTTCAGGCTGCTGGTGAAGCATGCAGAGGAGTGTTAGGTTTGTCTTAGACATGTATTAAATTCATCTGAAGAGTTTTCTCAATACATTGCTCCTTTCTTGAGCATCTAGCCCACTTAGTGCAAGCAATTGTTCTGCGTCGTTACCCCCAAACTTATTATTTCACAGAAAAGGAGTTTGGAATGTGATTCATTATTGGTATGATGTGACAGGCCTCTGATCATAGTGCAGAAAGACACAAACGCTTGATGGCTTTAGTTTGAATGATAGCCTGAAAAGTTCTCGTTTCTTTGTTAACTGGGCATTTTGTACTACCTAGAATTATCTAGGATGTTTCACTCAAATGGTCTTTATTACTACTGGACTTTCTGCATGATTGTAATATTCCTTTTCATATTCCACTGACCTTTTCTCCAAATAAATCACAGGAAACGTACTGTGTGCCTAAGGTCTGCAGTGTTACCACGAGATAAGTTTAAATGGAAGTGTAAAGCTCATCCATAGCAAAAGCTCTTAATTTTAAAGAAGAAAATGCTGAGAAATTGAGGGAGAAATCAAACAAGTCAGCTGGAAGTGAAGAGTTCACAACTTCAGAGAATTTTGTAGACTTGGTACTTTTAAAATTACAGGTACAGAAATTTCCCTCTACTACAACCTCTAGGTTTTGGGGTGAAAGTGGATGTATAGCATCAAGGGTTTATAAGCAGAGTTCTAACCAGAGGAAAAGCCTCTTTGAGACTTGTATTAGGAGTCAGCCTACAAAGAAGAAAACTCTTTGATCAAATTCATCTTCTCTTGCTGAAGGACAGTGTAGGGAATAAAGGAGAATTTTTAGGTCTAAGTACAAATTGTTTCATTTTACCTGGCAAAAATCGGCTACATACGGTTCAAAAAGACTTAAAATTGAAGACAAAGTGTGCGAGCTGTGCATGCTTTTGATGTTGCATTTAGGCTCTTTCCTTTCATATACTTAAATGTTAGAACCAGGGGAAATTATGTTGAAGGACTTCTGAGGGCTAAAGTTGAATTACATTAGAGACGTAAGCACAAAATATGAGTGTTTCAAGAACTTACTGGTGAGAAAAAGAGATGAGGCCACTTTCAGATAAATGAGAAAGAAAGAAAAAAGTACTGAATATCTCTGAGGACTCAGTGACTTTAGTCAACATTCTGTGTACAGAATGCAAGATGGTGCAAGTTTTGAGTTTGTGAAAGTTTGATATAGGCCTTCCTTGGTAACCAGGTCTAGTGAAACTAGGGAAGTGGCCATTCCCAGTATTCCATCCTGTCTTTTACCTAAGGAAGAGTATAAATAAGAAGGAGAGAGGAGGGTCTCCCCTCTTCTATTGGACTTGAAGACAGCAGGTCCCTGTGGCCGGTCTCGCTTATCTGGGAGTGAGGCCTGCTGTGGCCTGTTGTTTTCTGATCTGGGTGGAGAAATCCGGTGGAGTGGTGTTCATCTTATCGAGAAAAGTATTTTGTTGTTTTGTTTGCTAGTTCTGGATTGGCTGGGTATATCTCTTTTTATTCATTTTGGGGAGTTGAGATTCTCTTGTTTATGTGTATATAGTCTCTTTGTAACTGTGTATAGATGTAAGAATATATATATATATATACACTGCTTTGGTTTTGTCATTTCAGTGTTTTCAGTAGCTTTTCCTTTCCCTCTTTTCCTTGTGTTTATGTGGAGGGGGGGTGGTGGGAGGAGAGAGGGGGCTGCCACTGTGGGGTTGGGCACTTAGTTGAGAGCCAGGTCAAACCATCACAGAGTTTAAACAAACAACAAAAAAATGAAGTCATCCTGATCTGTCCCCTTTTAAAACTTTGGAAGTCATTCTCATCAGCAACGAATACGAAGCAATGGTTTGTTCAAGCCACACTAATCCTACAGATTACTTCCTGGCTTTGCAAGGGAATGGCTAAGATTCCTTCTGGCCCATATTTATCTTTCTGGGTGACACCAAAGTTACCTGTGAGATTTTTTTTTCCTTTGAAAATATAAAGCAGCTTAAACAAATGAAGACAAGTATCATATAACCCCTTCTACTTGCTCAGAGAGAGGGGTTTAAGAAATGAGAGACCTTGTAGACAAAACTTGTTTAAAGCTAGAAAAAAGGTGCATAAACACTCTGCTGATTCCAGCTGAGCCTTTCTCGCAGCTGTAGCCTCTTAGCTTGCTGCTGTAGTCACTCTTTGGGGGGAAAATGTCAAGAAACATAGCTTTACAGTAATACTGTCTGAGACACGGTTAATTTATTTCTGGCATGAATTTAGAAATCCATTTTGTGCTTAAAGTAAGAGATGCAGTTTGTGCCATGTGGTTGTACTGTCTACTCATGCTGAGGAATCCCGTGTTTAATAACTGTCTGCAGGGAGGTGAATTAGGCTGCAATTGAGAGGTCCACGACTTCAGCAGGTGATGGGGACACCGTGACTGTTGTGTATGATGTGTCCAGTGGTAAATGATCAAGCATGGTGAGGGGGAGGAATTGAATTTCTCTAATTTCTGACATCTTGTATTGGAGCTCAGAATGTCTTCCTCTTTTCTGAAGTTTAGAGGTAGAAACACTTCCAGTGGAATTTTGAAACTAATTTTGGTTTATTTGCAGCTTTAGTCAGTTCTCCATGATATGATTATTAATGGGACAAAGAGATCCTTGAACAAGCATTTCAGTCTTACTCCTTTTTAATGTTTGCAGCTCAAATCCAATCCTAGCAATAATGAGGAAAAAGAAGCCCAGGCTCAGCTGACAAAATCTGATGAGCTGCAGCGCCTGCATTCACAAGCATTATCTGCCTACCAGCAAGAGGATTACGAAGCTGCTATTTCTCTTCTTGATGAAATCTTGGCAGTAAGTGTTAAGTGAAATTGTCCCAAGAAGGGAAAGTAAGAGCTTCTGTTTGACATTTGTGTGTTTTTGTTTTATAGCTTCTTCACTGATGTGAAAACACTTGGTGTAACTGGTTTAGTTTTGCTGAGCACTATGACTTCATAAGGAAGTTTGAGAGTGGAGAAGGCTGAGCCCTAGCTGCCAAAAAAAATCAAAATAATAGTTTGTAGTTTGGGTTAAAGATACAACTTCAGCCAAACTTCTGTTATAGACAGCATTCTTGGTTATACTTTTCTGTTTTTGCACAGTTTGGTGTTTGGGGAAGGTGGGAAAAAATTTGTTCTGAAATCAATGAAATTTTGCCAAATACAGGAGGTGTAGGTTTTTTCATCTGGATTTTTCATTGCCTGTATGCTGACAGTTTTTGTCTTGAGAAAATGAAGTTAACAGAAGATCAAAAAAAACCCCACAAAGTTGAAAACGTATATAGCTAGCTCAATTTCCAACTTGTTACTTAGGTATCTGTGTTTGTTGAATGTATTAGTGTAGGTAGTCTGATAGTGTGAGTGTAAATGACTCAGTGGTTGGGCATTTTGTGTGTCATGTAGAAATACACATTATTTCTATAGTTATAGAAGACAGTTAACTCCTATGACTCTTCACATACAAATGAGCATTGTTGACTTGGAATTTAAAACACTGGAGCTTTTGGTGAAGAAACTACCAAAGTGTGGGAGTTAGTCTATGGGTGGGGAATGGGAAAAAGCAGAATAGCCTCCTCCTAAAGTAATAGTTTACAAACAACTGATAGAACGTGGAATTAATTCTCTAAACCAAATTTTGGCGGGCAGTTCCTTATAAGTAATTATTTTTGTCCTACTGTTACATTATTACCTTTCTGTATTTTTAAAATCTGAACTCTAAGGTCAAATTTTGTGGAGCTGCATCTTACCCATGGGCTTCTTCCTAGAGGACAACTGACAGCTTGGTCCTTGCTGTTCATTACCTCTTTTCTTTTGGGAAGACATAATAATTTATGATTCTGATATCCTTTCCTGGAGGCTCAACAGACTGTCCTAGTTTAAGTAGTGCCAGTAGATTTAATTCATCTCTCTGCATGAGCTCATTGAATCATTTACAAAATTTTCAGGCCTTTGTTTTCTATTTGGGCAGGTGCATCACAGCATCCACCAGGAAGCAGAGATGCTAATTTTGTGAGCTCTGCATGCAACTTGAACCTTATGCTATTGCAGTTGGCAAAGTGAAATTAAATGGGATTTTTGTTTTGGGGAGGAAAAGAAGTGAAATGTTATGGACCAAAACCAAGCTTTAATTTTGATTTCTTAAGGTTTGTGTTTGGGATGCAGAGCTTCGGGAGCTTCGAGCAGAGTGTTATATAAAGGAAGGGGAACCAAGCAAAGCTATTAGTGACTTGAAAGCTGCTGCCAAATTAAAGAATGATAATACTGAAGCCTTCTATAAAATCAGCAGAATATATTATCAGCTGGGGGACCATGAATTATCACTCAGGTAATTTTACTATTTGCTGTAATCATTATAATTGACAAAAAATGTAATTATGTAGGTCACAATAAACCATGAAATATCTATGTCATGTGGGTTTTGGATGTAGTAGCAGCTGCGGTCTGGATCTGGTAAAGGAAACTCCTTTCTAGAAGCTAAGAACAGGCAGTGAAGACACCATGTTTATGCTTGGCCGACCAGCCACCAATGGTTCCAGGCATCTTCTTTGCTAAAATAGAAGCCAGAGTGCATGTCCATCAGAGTTGCTTGCAAGCAGTGTCTTCATTGTATTTCTCCATCCTAGATGGAAGTGCTACTCTCAGCTTGCTTTGTTGGAGCCTTTTTTTTTAACCTTGAACCTCTATTCAAGTGAAGTTTACAATGTAAACAAAAAACATATGCATTAAGGTTACAGCTTAAGAATAAATAAAAGGTACAGGAGCACCCACCTATGAAGAGCCAGGGGTCCTGAGCTGTTGATCTTTCATTCCTGCAGACAGTGTCCAGCATTTTGGATGCCTTTTTATTCATGTTGACTTATGTTTAAGGTCTCACTCCCATATGTCCCTTGCCAATCTGGCAGATAACTGCCCTTGGCCAATGGGACTGTTAGAGTTTTACTCTGTGCCTGGCTGGACAGGCAGTGTAGTCCTCCTCTTTGCCCAGGAGTGGTTTCTGTGCCAGTCATAATCTCAGGTGCACTACCTTCATCTCCAGACTCCTTCCAATATAGTTTCTGCCACAGAATCTCTTCAATAAGAGGTGAAGAAAACTGAAAAAGTCTGAGTTTCTTTCTTGACTGGCTCATGGAAACTGCATGTGATTGATTCTAATTGCAAAAATTCGTTTTACAGCTGGGCAATTGGTTTGCATTACACATACCCATTCTGGAGTGTACTTAGTCTTGGGAACTCATAGGTCATTTCTGTCGTGAGTTTTGGTAGCTGGACATCACCTTTCATAGTGATTTCAAGAATAGATTTTTGATTTTTAAAAGTACAGTTAAGAGCACTGTTGAAGAACATAATGGAATCAGAATGAAGGGATAAGCCTCTTCATTCTGATCTGATACCTTTATTTTTTTTGCATCTTAAGATATACTAAGAAAGAGTTCAGTAGCTCTTGGAGTCGCTGGATGCTTACTCTTGTCCTTGTTCTTAGTTTCTTTCTCTTACCTTTACAGGCTTAGTGATTTTCAAATACTGAGATGTTTTTGTCCTTAGGAACAAACTCAGATTTTGTAATTTCTTTCTGAAAATAACACCATGGTTGTGCTGTGATGACTGCATTTTTTTTTTAACATTTGACAATTTGGAGAGGTATCTGCCCTAATCAGAGTCTTATTAAAGAGCAGTCTTCACAATGAAGAGTGAGGCTCAGGCTTGGCTGGGTTTCCACGTATCACATGTAACACTGAATCTTTTGCATATTTGGTAATACAGAATAATTAAAACTCAAACCAGACAAATATTCCTGTATGTTCTGGAAGACTATTTTTGTTGGTCTCAGTTCTTGAAATAATTTTTTAGATGAAGAGAGAGGTTGTGTAAAGAAGTCAGCTGTTCTGCACAGCTTGTATATGTCGCATTTGTTTCTAGTTAAAATTTCATAATATGTGGTGACTTTTTTTTTTCTTTACCTTCTCCTTACCTCCCTGTCAAAAGTGAAGTCCGGGAGTGTCTGAAACTGGACCAAGATCATAAGCAATGTTTCTCTCTCTATAAGCAAGTAAAGAAACTCAATAAGCAGATTGAGTCAGCAGAGGAATTCATCAGAGAAGGCAGGTAAGTATTCACTCCTATATAAAAAACCCCCACAAACCAAAGGCACCAACTTATTGATTGGGGAACTGATTAAGTGATGCTTTTTGCGTCTGTCAGTTGAAGTGGATAACTGAGCACAGCTCTCAAATTACAATTAAAATAAATATTGACTCGCATAGCGACAATCCTGTTCTCATTCCTTCCGATGCCGCTGCCTTCTCTTTGCATACTTAACTTCTTTCTGCGGCAGGTAGTAAGACAGAGATAGGGATAGTAGGTTTCAGCTCTCGTATATTATTACTCAGAACTGATGAGGCCACACGGAGTGCAGGAGAGATGAAACTATCGAGAAAGTCCAACAAAGTCACACTAAGATGATGGAGGGACTGCAAGGAGAGGCTGAGATAGCTGGGACTGTTTGAGCCTTCTCTGCTACAGGGTGATCTCATCGAAGTACCTGAAGGGAGGGTGCAAAGGGGGCAGAGCCAGGCTCTGCTCAGTGTTGCCCTGTGTCAGAATCAGGCCAGTGGATGCAAACTGAAACAGGAAATTCCCTTTGAACACAGTAAAATGCTTTTTACTGCCCCCTCATTTGCAGTGGTGCAGGTTGCCCAGGGAGATTGTAGTCTCCCCACTTCGGAGTTATTAAAAAGCTGTTTGGACACAGTCCTGGGCAGCCAGCTGTAGGTGGCCCTGCATGAGCAGTGGAGTTGGACCGGATGACTTCCAGAAGTCGCTTCCAACCTCAGCTATTCTGTGATTAAAGGACCACATCTCTAGACTAAAACCACCTAATAACTCTGCAGCGCCTTGATAGCAAAAATGGATCTGACTGATGGGCTTTTTCTTTTTTTTTTTTATGCCTCTGCATTCTTCTGCATCTTGCTTTACTTCAGTTTTACGTGTTCTCAAGCACATGACATCCAACTGTAAGGACCTCTAACAAATCATTAGACATTGTCAAGGTGGTGTTTTAAAATGAAATACATCAGGAATGTGAATAAGCACAACTGAGGTCAATTTGATTAAGCCATCAGTCTGTTTGGACTCTCTTCACTTAATCCAGTATCAGCACTGTTTCAGGGAATCTTCTGAGAGCTTGAATTTCTCTAGCTTGTATAGCAACCCGTGAGTTCAATCACTCTGCCCTTTTAGGTAAATGTTCTAATCCATTTCTTGCTCAAACCATGCAACTTTAGCATCTTTGAGACCTTCACAGCAAAAAAACCACATTTTACTGGGTGACTTGTGGAGAAGAAAAGGAGAAAACAACTGCCTAATTCAAGGTGGCATAAAGAGCTTTTTTGTACCTATTGAATAGGTGGTACCTTTTGTACTGTGCAGATAGTACAGTGCTTGCAGTAAGACTCCAGACTTGGTCCATCTCAGATATTGGAGAAGGAGATGCTTATTTTTCAGTGCAGAGTGGCACATTGAATAGGAGGCACATCTAGAGACTGTTGTCTGTGCATGGTGAGGGATGGTAGTTACTATCTTCTGCAAAAGCCTGCCAGGCCTGATGCCAGCTCTTCTGTCTCATAGCACAAAAAAGGGAACGGGGATGTAATTTTTGAAAAGGCCGCAAGTTTTCTTCATGCTGTTGTCTCACATCTCACCTTTAAGGCTATTAAAGTTAAGGTACATCGCTAGGACGATGTGAAAATCTGTGAATTTCAAGATTTGTAAACAAATTGCAACACCCTGATATAGTGATCACATTTCATGATATTTTGTTTTATGATTTAAACAGGTATGAAGATGCTATCAGTAAATACGAATCTGTAATGAAAACTGAGCCAGAAGTCCCCGTTTATGCTACTCGTGCCAAAGAAAGAATCTGTCACTGCTTTTCAAAGGTAATTCTGTGTATTCTCCCTCTGTAAATTCCTTTAAGACAAACAAACAGCAAATAAACCCCCACAACTACATGAATTTTGTTTTATATTTTTGCTCTAGAATCAGCAGGCTGCAGAAGCCATAAAACTTTGTACAGAAGTTCTGCAACTGGAACCAACCAACGTGAATGCTCTGAAAGACAGAGCAGAAGCTTATTTGCTGGAAGACCTGTATGAAGAAGGTACAGTTGTATGCAGTTCACACATACTTTTTTTGGTGGACATTTAAAATGCACTCAGTGTTTCAAAGGCGCTTTTTTTAACATGCACTTTGAGTCTACACTATGTTGTCATCCTTAATTAGCACTGGTAGTTGCAGATTTACAAAAATATCTGGTGGTAATTTTGTCTTGATTAGTGTAAGTGGAATGCACTTGTTTTATCTGTGGCATGGTTGTCTTTACAACAGTGGACCGTGTTCAGGATGTTTTCTGAGACCGTACAGCTTCATCTACTTAAACATATTTTATATAATCAGCAATGCCAGACAGTTGTGTTTAGAGGTAAAAGGTAATTATAGTTTGGTTGATGTAAATCCTCTTTAGGACTGCAATTTTAATGTCTTGAGATGGCAGCATGAAAATAATACAGTTCTGTTCCCTGGCATGTGTTGAGGGCAGAGGAAGTTAACGGTTGTTGCTTCACCTCTGTGGATCTCTGTAGTGCTGCTGAAAGCAGTAAACTGACTCTGTTCTCAGGCTGCATTTTCCATACTGAGTTTCTGTAAAATGCGTACGATTACACAGTCATAGAAACAACCTCTAGGATTATCAAGTCCAGTAACCCAGCATGGCCAAGTCCACCACTGCACCAAGTTCTCTAGTGCTGCATATACATGTCTTTTAAAAACCTCCAGGGGTGCTGACTCAACTCTTGCAAAGCAGAGGAAAGGAAAGTTTTGTAACAAAGCTCTGCATAAACGCAGGGAGCCGGCTTGGTCTTGTGCTGGAGCAAATGCCTCCATATTATAGGATATAAGGAAACAGAGAGGGGACATACCTGGGATGTGGGAGAGCTGGTGCCTGCTGAGCTTGGCCTAGCCTCGTTCCAGGTAAACAACCATGCGAGAGTGGAACAGATCCCTGTCCTTTAGCATACATATCCCATGCCTTCCTCCTGCCCTTGGCAGTACTGAGGTGGTTGTAGTTACGCGCTGCCTTCCAGCAGAGCCTCCATCAGCAGCATTGCAGCCCATCAGTGTTAGTCTGCCTGAAGGTGTCTTCATTTATCCTTCGGTTTGAACTGCTGTAAAATGATTGCCGATTTCTCTTTGCGAGAGAGAATAGTAGAGCAATTAAAATTGTAGTCTCCTGTTTAAAGGGGAAAACCGACTGTTATTCTTCCCTCAAAAAAAATTTTCAAGCCAGAAGCACCTATTTTCCTGTTAAAGACAGGAAATTTCAGCGTACCTGTAATTCAGAACTTTGAAGGCGATTATTGCGAAATGTTCAAGATGCACTTCGGTATGTATAGCTGAGTTAATCAAATGGTTTTAATTACTTTATAATCACATGAGATCCAGGGCTTGTCTACAGCGACAGATGTGTAATGACTCCCTTTCTGGCATACCTCATAAGTACAGAAGACTATCTGTCTAAAGCACAAGTTTTGTTGATGGAAAGAAAGCTGCCTTGCCATTTCAAAATTGTACAAGACATGCTAATTTTTCCTTTTTTTTCTTTCCTTTTTTTTTTTTTTTAAATTTATTTTTTTTACTTTTCCTCCCCTTCCACTGCTACTTTAGAGGTTTCAGTAAAAGCATAACTGGTTCTGTTATTTCTCTAACAGTCTTGGCATGGATGTATGTCGTCTGCAGTTACTAATGTTTGATAGGAAATTGGCCATTACTGCACATGCAGAATTGATCTCAGTCTCTGTTTTAAAAATACAGGCAAGATCCCAAAGCCAGCAAAGTTGTCTAGAGTTACAGTGTGATTACCTTCTGAGAGCTTGTGAAGACTCTTGTGTTTAAAGAAGGAGAGTTAGATTTGACTGAAGTGTTTAAATTGAAAGTGACACTGGAAACTACTTGTTCCTTTTATGTTGTGGAACAGGATGAAAAGAAGAAAGGATGCTTTCTGGAATAGCAGGCCAGTAAGCAGCAGCAGTGACTCTTCTGCTGGTTTGTGAGGTACTAGTGCTTTTAGAAATAGTGGCTCAAAAGAACTGATTAAGTATCTCACCTGACATACTGTGAATTAGGAATAAGTCTCCTGTTTTCATTGCAAACTTCTTGTCATCATGAAGCTGCCATCCTGCTTCACCTGCTTCCAACCCTCACCTCTCAAGTGGGAAGAGCAATTAGCTCTCTGAAAGAGGAAAATTCCTACACTGCAGTGTGCCATCAAAATGGAAGTGTGCAAGCGTAAAATGTACTTGCTGGGCATTTTCCCTCTGCAGTGTGCAGCACTGAAGAACTTACCTTCCCATGTGCCTAATGCTCCCAGTCTTTAAATAAGGGAGCTGATTTAAAAAAAAACAAAGAAAAGATAAATCTAATACTGTCACGGCAAATAGTTGATCCCTGAGCAGGTTGTTTTCCCACTATGGTGCGTTCTGTCGGTGCTGCGGCGCTCAGTGAAGCTGAGCACTCTGGTCTGCATTTGGCAGGACGTTGTGGTGGGACCTCCCAGTACCACGTGAAGCAGATTAAGTACACTGGTGCTTAAAATTATTGGAGCAGTAAAGCAGCATAATGAAATCCTTGCATTTTCATTATTTTTATTGCTTTCGACACCATATATTGGGCACACACATCAGTTCAGTCTTGGGTTTTCTTGGTTTTGTTTTTTAATGACTGGACAAAGTATTAAAAATATCAGCAGAAGCCAAAATGCTTTGTTCAAGCGGCAAATGACAGTGTCCATTGATGAGAAAACGAATAGAAATTTTGTTTGGCTTGTAATAGCCTATGAAATTGTTGGGGCATTGGCAATACTTTTAGGAATTTTTTATTTTTTTTTGCCAGTAACTGAAACAAGATTGCAGTGGTATCAGATGTCTGGGTAGTACAAATTCATTAGCACTTCCTGCTGTCTTGCTCAGAAACAGTGAAAAACAAATGTAACACCTGCTGAGAAATAGCATCTGGTTGGAAATAATCTGATGCAAGTACTTTATCTAACTTGAGAAACCTAGGAGATTGGGATCTGCAAATGAGACCTTGAGGATTATAACAGTGAAAGAAGAGCAATCTCATTAAAGACTTAGATAGTTGCTTCCCTTGATAAATTTTGATATCAAAGAATATATAAACTTGGTGTGTTAAGCATTCAGTTACCAGTTACAATAATAATAGAGTTTAGTTAAAAAAAAAATTAGTGTAGACCTTGAATGTTTTAAAAATTCATGAATACATTACAGCGTCTCTCTAGCTTTCCTTCCTGAGAAATGCAGCTCTTGAAATAAAATGAGAGTATACCTTTGGGAGAAAAAAACCCTTAAAATGTAACTGTCTGTGTATTATGTATGCAGAGGTGTAAAAAGCCAATGTTTGCCTTTCACTAACAGTATGAATTTACTGGTAGTCTGAAATGTCTTTATTGTCATTAAAGAGAACAGACTATCATGTTGATAGAGTGCAGATTGGGGGAGAAAAATGAATATTAACTTAAAGACTCTGGGTAATGCATCCTTCAGCTGAACAGCAATGTGGGACTAACGTCATGCAGTGGACTCTTCACATAATAGTTGCTGAATCTTGTTTCTTGGCCTCCTTTTCCTCCTCTCAGGCCTAGAAACTTGTTACGTTATTCCTGTGCCTGTTGCAACATCAAGAAAGTGTTGTGACCAGAGTCTGGTAACCTCCCTTCTCCCTCATTTCCCACAAGTGTAATGAACCTAGAGAAAGAAAATTACCTAATTTACATGTGAAAGTGACTGTCCTCTACTCCAGGTTTTCTAATTTAGGAAAAAAATCCCCCAAACATGTCAAGTTGAAATGGAAGTTTTGCTGTTTATATATGGTAATAGCAAAGCTTCAGTTTTGTGGAGTGGGTGAGTTCTTTAAATTAAAGTTTGTAGAGTTGTGTAATCTTCTTTCATTCACTTTTTTTACAAAAGCTATTAAAGACTATGAGACTGCTCAAGCCAACAGTGAGAATGACCAGCAGATTCGGGAGGGGCTAGAACGTGCCCAGAGAATGCTGAAGCAATCACAGAAGAGGGATTACTATAAAATCCTGGGAGTAAAAAGGTGAGATATTAATTCCAGAGATGATGATGTGAAAGTTGGTTATTTAAACCAGTGCAGATAGGGCTGATCACTTGAATTTGTTCTGCTGTTTCTTTATCTTGCTACCTTCACTTTCCTGCTGTACTAATTTAGTAGTGTTCAACTTGTAAGTAGCATCTATTTACAGTTCTTTTAGAAGGAATGGAAAAACAGCATTGGTGAGAGGGGAAATAAATCATTTGGCAGGAGATTCCTAGTAGGTGAATGAATTGGGAAGGAAATGAAGACTGGCAAGAATTACTGAAAGTAACAAAAAATAAAATTGTGGCAGATAGTGCGATAGATGGGAAGAGTTTGGAAGGACTAACTGAAAGGTATCAAAAATACTTTTGCCATTAACCTTGAGAAACCAACAACTTCCCTTTCTAATGAGGACCAAACAGATGTCCAGTTCTGAAATAGTCTTGGTCATCCTTCCAATCATGAACTAATTTGATCTGTGCTTTTTGTTATGTTTGCAAATTCTTCAGACTGGGAACTCTGTTCTGCATAGTATCTGGCAGTACCATCTTTCCAAGGAAAGTAAATGGGTGGTGAAATAGGAGCGAGTAATCTTTGTACAGAGTTGAAACCTGCTTTGTTTTGTGTAAAGAATCTTCAGTGCCACTTGCAAAAGGTTAACTAGCACCTCATAATTTTCCTGATGCCTTTAATTACTATTTCGGTGTTTAAAATAAACCTGTAGATTCACTAGTGTGATATGTGATTTAGAGAATTTAGTTATGATTTTATCCATCCAGAAATGCTCGAAAGCAAGAAATCATAAAAGCTTACAGAAAGCTGGCATCCCAGTGGCATCCTGATAACTTCCAGAGTGAGGAAGAAAAGAAGAAAGCAGAGAAAAAATTTATTGATATAGCAGCTGCTAAAGAAGTCCTCACTGACCCAGGTAAAGATGCAGTGACTTCAGTTTTTAATTACTTTTTTACAGTAAGTTAAAAACACAGCAAGTGTAAGTCATAACAGGCATTACAGTTCCCTCTTTTCCCTTTCTCCCCTCATCCCTCCTGAGAAAGTAGTGTGCTAATACTTGCATCCAGTATGTCATATGAAGTCAGATGTAAACCTGGAATTATTTATTTCAGTGTTTCAGTGATTTTTGTTAAAAGTCAAAAATTACTGTTTCAAAGATCGCTTTTTGGGATATCATCTTGCAGAGATTTCTAGGATTGAGTAACTCTGGATATGCTTACTTCAAGGATATGTGTGTCTCCTGCCTCAAGTGCTATTGCAAATTGCATTTAGATTATAACAGCACCTGAAGTATTCCAGGGAAGCCCTGTTACTGCTGTGCCATAATTCCATCTTGGCTTTCTTTCCTCCAGAAATGAGGCGGAAGTTTGATGCAGGAGAGGACCCACTGGATGCAGAGAGTCAGCAGGGTGGCAGCAACCCTTTCCACAGGAACTGGAACACGTGGCAAGGATTCAACCCCTTTGGTTCTGGAGGAGGACCATTTACATTCAAATTTCACTTCAGTTAGAGCCAAGACTGTTTCTGGTGGCTGCTGCTGTTTTTTACGGAATTCGTTGAAAAATAAAAAGTCTCTCAGTTCAAGACCCAAAATCTTAATTTCTAATGTTGTCCTTAACCCAGAGTCTTACTGCACTAGAAGGGAAGGTCTTTCTTTCTCTCGGTATTCAGTGGGTTTGCTTGACAAGCTCACACTGGTTGGGGGAGGGGGGGAGTTGTACTGCCTTTGTATTTGTTGTGGATATGCAGGACATGTTTATTCCCATGGATAGAAGAAACAGTAAGATGCTACTTAGGACAACGCTTAAATTTTAGGACTCAAGTATATGCTTAAAGATAAAAATGCATGTAAATATTTTTCTGGATCGGGGCCTAATAAACATGGCAAGGGTAGCTACAATAGTCTCCACATTAACAAACTGTTGGTCGTGCTCAGCAGAACGATCCATCCGTCAGTCTTTTTAAGAGGAAACCCTGGTGAGCACCTGCTGTGTTGGTGTTGGCAGTGCCATAGGTAATGAGTCCCAGCAGTCGCTCTGGAAAAAAAAGTGCTTGGGAATAACTGTATTTGAAAATATGTCTGCTCCCTTTGTTCATAAACCTGAAACGGATTGGGGTGATTTCCTTGGTGGTAGTTGTCAACTATGAAACTAAAAACAAAAACACAAAACAAAACCCACTTTTTTTTTTTTTTAATGTCATTTGGAGTGTTTATTTAGGTATGATTCTTGAGTTGTTTGCACTTTAACAAAATACCTGCTTGAGATTTGAGCAGAAAATTTGATGTGACATTTCCCTGACACTGCAGCAGTTTGTTAGTTCTGTCAGAACCAAGACAGGTTGTGAGGTGAGTGTACTGCAGACTGCAGGAATGTGATGTTGATTCCAGCCTTATCCTGTAACACAACTTCATTTCTGCTGGGTGGTGCAACAGGGAGTTAATGCTACGTGAAACTGAAGTAATTTTGTGTTTCTTGTAACAGCCACGGTACTGCAGAAACAAATGTGTGCAAAAAGAGGGACTAACTTCCCACTGGCCAAAAGTCTGGTTTATTTTTGTCTATATGCACATGGTTCAGATTGGTTTGGTGCGGTTGATGGAACGGTGAGAGTGCGATGTACAGCGTTTCCAGGGCTATAGGAGTGAGGAGTCCTCCGTTCTGTAACTGAATCTGTCATAATTGCTGATGAGTTTCATCAGCAGCCACTTTCTTAGAACGCACAAATTATGGTTCATCAGCGTTGATTGCATTTTAACTGGAAAACAATAATCAGTTGATAGGAATCTTCTCTCGCTTCAACTTGTGGCATTTGAAAGCATAAGCAGCCGCAGTAAAACAAATGAAATTAGCAAATAAGGCCTTTGGTCTGAAAGTGCATTTTGTCTTACTGTAGTCAAAGTTGCTGTTGGAGCATAACCCTTGGCTCATGCCTCCGGTACTTCACGAACGTAATTGCAAGGCCATGTGTTCAGCAGAAATTTATCTTCAAACTGAGGAACATGTGTGGTGATTTTCTAACAGTTTTTGGTACAAAACCACCCCAGTGTCCGATGTTTCCCAAGTTGAATGACTTCTTAGAAGTTCAGCTTGTGCCTTTGACCTGTTGGAAAGCTTTTTGCTCCCTACCAGATGCTCAGGATACTGTTCAGAGCACTCTAGGCTGGTGTGGCGCTCTGGGGCTCAGACGCAGGAACTCTCTGCACAGTGAATAACCTGTTTTCCTGTGGGATCGGCCTCTGTGCATCTGCTTGTTGCTGGAGTACATGAAGGATGGGCAGGTGGCTCTCACAGATCCCCCCTGTTGCTCTTGTCAGCCCCTGAGGCGGAGCTCAACCCAGCCGTGCCTGTCGTGGGCAGGGTGGCTCCTGGTGGTTGCTCTGTGTGTGTGTGTGTGTGTGTGTGTGTGTGTGCATGAGCCATTGCTGTGTACAAGCCCTTCTGTGTCAGCTCCTTCACTGCAGAAGGGGCTGTTTTTAAATGAGTATTGAATGAGCAGTGTAAGCAATATGTCACATTTCGTACATACAGGAGTGTGGGTGGGCTGCAGATGTCACAGCAAAGACCACAGACAGCTGTTTGTGTGCTGGGGAAGCGATGGGAATGAAACGTCTTCTGTCAAAGAACTGGCCTTGTTCCTTTTTTTTTGTTTTTCCCTCATCCCTCTCCCTTCTCTGTTTTAAAAGCCAGAGTTGAGAGAATTGTTTCCCGGGGTTTACTTTTTTAATTCTTGGGAAGGAATAAGATGGTCCCTCATGAGTGGATTCTTCATGGGAGGCACTGATGTTGGAGCAGCACGAGTTTGTTTCTCTGGGGCAGCAGGACAGTTCTGGTGTTCGCTGGGAGCGTTCAGGAACCAAAAAGGACCATGTGCATTTTGAGAATGAGTGGGAAAGGGAAAATTACATTTTAAGGAAAAAAAATGGTTAAATGTAGTCAGTAGAAGACGGAAGATGATTAGAACCTGAATGCAAGAACATGAAAGGCAAGTTCTTGGAAACAAAAAATGACAGTGGAGAACAAAGCTTTACTAGTATTGAGCAGCTGCTGTTTACAAGAAGTGTTACCACCCCAGTGCTATTCCTAAGGGCTTTGAGGTACTTCTGGAAACGCAGAAAGATGAAGTTTGTCAAAAAGAAACCATTTACGTTGCAAGGCTCTCCAGATACGGTGATGCATTTCCTGATGTGACTTGGGAAAATGAAGCACTGGTAACACGCTGAGTGTTAATGGTGCAGGCGACGTGCAAAAGGGAGCTGAACTCGCCTTTTTATTTATTAGTGGGTGTCTGTAGTGCAATAATGTTCAATAACTGAACATTGAAATAAATGTCTCGGTAGTTTGTCAACCCTGAGATGTGCATGAAGCATCATTACCATAATTGGCCTGTATGTAGATGCAAACTTTCTCTGTTGAGTTCTTTCAGTTTTAATAAACTAGTTTCCAACTTGTTTTAAAATGAAGGTGGGGGGAGCATATTACTCTTGGTACGTGCTTTAATGCTGATGTACTGATGATCAGTGTTAAAACAGATTCAAAGTGAACTACAAAGTGAATTGCTCAAACTTGTGACATATGCAGAAAATGTATCAGCTTAAACTTTTTTTTTTTTTTAAAAAGAACATAAAGCTTGTTATCATTTCAGTTTTCAGACCAATGTTTGGAACAAGAATTATTCTTCTGTTTAGGGCTGTGATTTATAGGAGCTTTGCTGGAAACTAGCCAGGACAGCATAGCAGGTTAGTTGTATTTAAAAGTGCCTTATTGTAAGGTATTGTTTCTTTGCTCTGTAATACACACTTTTAGCCATAAAATCATAAAATAAATGGCAGAATAATTTTTTTTCCCCTCAGCAAATCTCTTTAAGTAGCAGTTTTATGGTATAAGAAGGATAAGTAAAGCTAGCCAGAGATTTATCAAATGTTTCAAATTATAAAATGTCTTTATATGAAATCATGAATCTAAAAAGCAAGAACTGTTTTTTTTCTAGAACTGTGGGAATTATTTTATGGTATTTTTCACAATAAAGATATTTATGATGACAAGAAAGCAGTGCTGTCTGTATTTGTCTGCCCTTCTTTGCTCATCCTGGCTCTCCAGGTTTGGAGTTAGGCTGCTGGAGTGCCAGCAGGCAGCGGAGAGGAGGGGGAGGAGTCACATTCTGTGTTAACAGAAACTCGAGTGTTTAGAAGTCAACACTGCAATTGTAGAAACCCTATCGAATGCGAGTTTCACAGTGAGAACAACCAGCCTTTGCAATAATCTCCCCAGGGCTGGGCCCTCTTGTCTGGACCGTGCTTTTGCCAAGGAAGGCTGGACCAGATGATCCTGGAGGTCCCTTCCAACCTGGTACCTATGGTTCCACGATTCTGTGATGTCCCAGTGTGAAGGCAAGTACTTGATTCAGGAAAGGGGTAAAAGGAACCTTAACTGAGAAATGTGCTCAGTACTACAGCTCTGGCTCAGCAGCAGCACTGCCGCACCAATGTCTGGTTCATTCATTTCCTGCTAAACCTAAAAGGTGATATCAGGAAGATTAAGACCTAGAAAAGACTCTGCAATGGCAATATGGATATAAATTGTAAACCCCCTTCATTTGAACAATTCAAATATTACTTTGCTTATTTACTAATTCAAACCACGTGTCAACACTCCAGTAATCCAGGATGCATTTTCTTCCCCCTGCGAGGGCAGAGCACACAGCTTGGAAACAACAAACAAGATCGCTCTGCCTCTCTTAAGTTCTCACCCTGCAGCAGGTTCCTTGGTTGCTGTTGCTTCCCTGCAAAAACACCTTCTGTAGATTAAAGGCATTTAAGGACTTGCTGCTATTTTTTTGCATTGGATCTACTAACAAAGTATTTAACGGTTATTGCATAATAACAAAATGGAGAACAGTAAATAATGATTTTTTTTTCTCCAGTGGCACATTTTAATATTTTGTACAGCATAAACAATCCATAATGAATCAAAGTGCTGCTCTTAAAGAGAGCTTTAACAAGTAGTGAATGTACTGGTGGGACCCTTCTTGTTCTATAAACCGATGTATATCTCAAAAGAAGAGCTTTCTTTGAAAGTAGCATTAGGCAGAAAAAACTGTAAAAATTTTTTTACAAATATATAAAAAACTGCAGGAAATTGCATGAAACCTTTTACATCTTCAAAATACCTCCAGCAAATTGCATTTCTAAAAATTATATTCTAATCACTTAAGTAATCTCAAGGAAATAGTATTTAAAGAGCTATTTCCTTTTTTAAAGCCTGTAGAAGTGATCCAATTTAAAAAAGAACAGGATGCTACAGAAAAACTGAACACAAAATCAGTGCATAAACCATCCACTTTTTATGTTGCATAACAGAAACTTCCCACACAGATACTCAGAACTAAGGTTTCTTGAAGAACCTTTAACTTCTGGCTTAAAACAAGCTTTCCAATGTATGCTCCAAGCACGAGAGACCAAGGCAGAGGGATGTGAAATGCTGCTGCAGGGTAAGGCATCAGGATGGCAGTATAAGCTTCAAAAAAAGGTAAAAACCAAAAAAAAACCCCCAAACCAACCAAACAAAAAAGAGATAATGCAGCAAGCAGTTGAATAATGGGTTTTTTTCCGTTAATATGGAGTATCAGTTATTTCCTTCACATGCATGGAATTTATAGTAATGGTGCGCATGCATCTGCTAAGTCAGTTGTGAGTCCATCAATATGGTATAAAAATACCAACCTAGAGTTTTTGTTCAAATATGTTTGACTTGCTGCCTGATACCCTGAAGTAATTATGTTAGAGAACAAGCACAACAAAACAGATACTGCACTGCAATGGGACAGTTAAAGAGAACCGACATGAGGGTTTACTGACTCCTGCTAGTGGGTCACACAGGAAATGCTCCATTGGGTGCTTCCTACAAAGAAAATCCCACAATAGACACTTAAAAAATAATGTATGTGACACGTTAAAACTGTTCAAAACGCACAAAGGTAAAACAACAAAAAATATATAAAGCTGTAAAAAAAACCACACCAAACCATCTGCATGTCTCATGTTCTCAGTAATAGGAATTGAAAAATACCAGCAAAGCATAATTTTAAATAATTGCTCTTCCATTGTAAACAACCAACACCTGAGGACAACGACAGTACACGCAAAATAGGCTTCACTTCTCTTATGGTTTATTCAGTTATCTGCTGGTATGGAAATACTACGCAACTCACTGCAGATTCACCCACTTAGTGCAAATTACCTTGTCTTTCATAATTTGAAGTATTTAGACTAAAAGACTGCATTAAGTTGTTCTTCTAAGAATTTGTGGTCTCATGGAGTCCAATTTTGAAACCAGCACAGCGTAAACAACAGAGTATGTATTTAAGGCACTAGATTTCAGTTTAAGTCATAAATTCCTCCTTTTCAAACACGCGTATTCCAAGAACTTTTCCCTGCAATTTTTGTGGGATCAAAATGTCAGTAGCCCACTAAAGCAACAGTCTTGTGAGTACAGGCTTACAAAATTACAGGAGACACCACTGATAGTCAAAAATACTCACATATTTTATTATTTTACTTTCAGTCTTAAACAGGATGATGATAATCAAAACCAAATAGAAACAGCTTTCAGGTACTGACCTTCTGATGCAACGTGTGCTGGTTGGAAAACCACCTTAAGCAAAGTCATAATGGAATTTTTTGACACACTATTTAAGTGACCAAAAGGAGCCTAGGAATCAAAAAATAGCTTTTTAAAATTTGTAAGAATGCAGCAATCCTGCATAATAAATGAAAAGTGTCATTCCTTTTTTTTAGCTTCCAAGTTGACTTATCTTTGTGTGGTCTACATTACTGAAGTTATGTTTTATGTCTTATCTTTGCTACACTGAGATTCTTTCTTGTGACCACGGCATTTCTCTAGGGACAAAATTACAGATATATAACCAAAATTCTTGATATCTGAATACATAAACTGAATGCATCTAATATGCACAAAACAGTTTTCGTGTACCTATTTAATGTGCGTGTCCTCCCCCAGACTGACAACGTATCTTTGAGAAGCTGAACACCTCTTTCTTCATATTCTAAAATCCTCTGGGCAAAATGTACTTTAAAGAAGGAAAAGAAAACCAAACTCCACACTGGGTAAAAAAACCCACAACCCCAAATACCTGTGGATTTCTCGGTTTTGTATTGCATTTAAAATGTTTTAAATAACACTATAAGTTATAAAATATTTGTCGTAACATTAAAGAATGTTGCAAATAGTGCCAATGCAACGTTTGTAACTCCCATTCAGTCTTTTCCAGAAGACTATTGAGTTGTCACCGTTGTTGTTCATGGGCTGTGCTAAAGTTCATCATGCTTAAGAACTGTAACCAAAGAGAAAAAGAAATTATAAAAACTGGTTAGATAAAGACAGTTCTGTAAAATACGAAGAAAGCCCTTTACTTTCCATTTGCTGCTAGTCAGTCATGCAACATGAACTTCCTTTTTGGAGCCTTGCTAAAAGCTGACCATAAGCTTTCACAAAGAATAAAAACCACTAAGAATTCTTTATAAGGAAAGGTGAATTTGTTCCCTGACTCAAGACTTGTGCCTCAAATGATGTGTGACAGCTGGGTTTGAGGTCCAAGACCAGGACACCACAAAACCTTCTCTTGGATTCTGTCATGAAACAAAAGATTTTATCCTCTCAGATGTCTAATTCCTATGTAAAGGAGCATCACACAACCACTAAAGCCCACACAATTTCTCTAAGAACAGGGAAAATTACACAAATAAAAGATTTGTGCCTACTGACCCCAATCTTAATTTCAACTATATTAATATTTCATTTTTAAAAGCTAACAGATGAATATGCATGTAAATTACCTTTTTGAAATAATGATGTTAGATTTTTCTTCTCTTTTTCAATTTGCTGTATTAATTTCCGTATCTCAGAGTCGTAGTCAACCCATTCAGGAACTATCCGGGCAGCAGCCTCTAATTTTGGTTCTTTGGTTTGGGGATTGTTGCACTGAAAGTTTAAAACATATTAGATGTAAACAAAGCATTCTCCTCAGAGAACTTAGCTCAAATCATTTTGTCAGCATTTGCAATGTCATTGAAACACGCAAGGTCAGTTACGTGGACATTATTATTAAAAAAATTACACTAAAATTGTAAATGAATCCTGTTCAAATAACTCAAAACATTTAATTGTAAATACTTTCCTTTCTCCCCGTGCTCCTGGCTATATGTATAGCACAGAGATGGCCAGCACAAGAGTACTGAGATTTAGACAAAGTTACATGCGGAGATACAAGACATACACTGGCACACTGAGGTTGAATCTGATGGGGTTTTTTTTTATTACATTTGTGATGCTTCCTCTAGTGTTGTCTAGAAAAATGTATTGACTACTTCCATAAAATAATATAAATGGAAATCTCAATATCAAGTGATACATGGTAATGGGGACGGAAAGAGGGTGGAATGGGGTTTAATAATGAGAGAGGAAGATTTTCTCTCTCTCTTTCTATTCCCAAAGAAAGACACTTTCTTCTTTCTAGACATGGATAGTCCCCTGAGCATTACACTTTTTAAGCTTTGCTTTATCTCCTGTTTATAGTGATGAAATAGACAAAGAAACCATAATAATATTAAGTCCTATAATCATCGGGTTCTGGAGGAACCTTCTAGGTAGGGAGTGCAACAGCAGCACACAATGCCCAGAGAGTCAGCAGTACTTCATCACAGCTCTACGAACCTGGCTGAGTATGGAAAAATTATAAGGAAAATACATACATATTATGTAATTTTTGGCACAGTTTTCAGCTTTAATGTAAGAAATTTGGTACAGAGCAAGCAGGAGAGGAAAAGGACTGAATGTTCCAGTGCCTTCCATCAAGGCTGCCTTCGTGACGTGGCATATATTTATCTCAAACCCCACAAAAATCACAGCAAAGTTGTTAATCTATAAAACTCATTCAACTCAGGATCAACTCACCAAGTCTATGGTTTTAGCCTTTTTCTTGGATTCATCATCACACCATGTTTCACACCAAAGCCACTCCTGAGGGAGAGACTTAATGGCTACTTGATGAATCATATTATTGGGAAGATCCTGTACAGATTTTGTAAAATCATAAATTAGCATTGAATGTAATGCAACTCGTTACTAAGCAGCTACTTAAAAGCAGAATATCTTTGCCTATTACTCTTACATTTTCTTCTTCTTACATTTCCTTCTTAGTGCTCACCTAGTTATTTTTCAAGCAGATTCAAAACTTAGCCATGCTCATTTTGATGCCAATTCCACCTCTCATTTACCAAGCAATTTTTTCCGGTACTTACATCTGCCTTTCCTTAGCTTGACACAACAATACTTTGTGCTTCAGATACTGCATGTCATACTATAAATACTACTAAAGAGGAAAACTGAAGCCATCTCTCCATTCTTTAAATTTGAAAAAAAATACCCCTCAAAACCCATATAATGGAGGATTACATCACTACTCTAAATTTAGATGACTTCTAGGAAAACGGATTGCAGAAACATGAGTGTGAGAAGGAAAAGCTATTAAACTGCTATTCTGGCTACCTTCCTTCCTTTTTTTTTTTTTTAACCTGTATTATATAGTCAGGTACTCTCATCAAGAGAACTCCAAATGAAGATCTTGCTGAATGCAGGGAGCAGCATTTACACATGGGAAAAACCTCAGGCAGTCGTTCACTGGCCGTGGTTAAAAATAATAGGTGTAATTGGTAGATCCATTTGTGAGCTCCCTCACATGTGCAACCCCTACATTATATTTTAAAATAAATGTCAGTACTGTGGTAAGTATTAGTCACATCTGATTTTGCCAATTCACGTTGCTAAATGTGACAGAATAAAACGGCACATATTGCTGCATTATGAAAGACAGATAATTTAATTCAAATATAGACATTCAAATGTAAGTATATTGAGAGCCAAGACATTAAAGAGTGAAATGCTTTATTTTTGGAAAAACTTAAATTCTAGAAATTTTAGGAAGATTAAAAAATGGTTTATCACCATCTCAATTTCAAAAGAAGAGAGACTGGTTATCTGTTGTGCCTCTTTGACTTTCTAAACGAAATCACAATCCCTGAGTTGTTGTCAGGGGTTTGCAAAGGTCCCCCCTCCCTGGGGATTGGAAGTAGTTTGTCCAGGTGAATTTCCGGACCAAAGCCAATCAAAAGTTTTGGTAACGCCTTTTGCCAATTACATCTTTAAGAAAAAACGGAAGAGAAGGCTTGTGGCGCAGATGAAACTGGGAGCCATGTAGGAGGTGGTGGCAGGCCCCAAGGGGGGGTCAGGCATCTCTCCTCCCCCGGCCCTGGGCCGGGGGCAGGGGTAGAACTGAAACCCTCCTGACCAGACGTGTAACAGAGTGAAG